>JAWHQI010000045.1:4147500-5347500 GCA_033032865.1 Dactylorhiza incarnata | reverse complement strand
GTGCGTGGGTTAGCCCCATGCATGTCGTGCCAAAGAAGGGCGGTTTAACGGTAGTGGCCAATCAAAACAATGAATTAATCCCAACCCGTACTGTTACGGGTTGGTGGGTGTGCATCGACTACCGAAAGTTAAACGATGACACCCGGAAGGACCACTTCCCGTTACCATTTATCGATCAGATTCTGGAGCGACTTTCAGGTCATCCATATTATGTGAAATTTTTCGTAGATCTAGGAGTGAGCATGAATTGTACAACTCAAAGTTACAGCCAATAACCAGAAGCACGTGAAAGCAACACAATCTTTATTGATAATAACAGAAATCTTCATTACAGAGCGAGGTATACATGGAGAGACATGATTTCGCCAGTACACAAAACCAAAAGGAAAAAAACAGCTGAAGAAAGATAACCAGTGGTCTGAACTCTGAGACCACCTGACCGGGCGACCTGGGTGTTCACGCGACTAGAAAAGGAGACCGCGCGAACAGATGCCGGCGACTTGAACAACACCAACTGAACCTCCGCGACCTTCCGAACTCTACTGATTCTCCCGAACTCCAGCAACCCGCACTGCAAGCTGCAAGACCGCCCAAACACGTTAGAAGAAGAGGTGACCGCTGATGTCCGCACAATCCGCAGAAGCTGCACAAGGAAATTTCAATCAGCAAACCGGTCGGTCACAAAAAAAGACCGCAAGAACTAGGCGCGAGCTCAGCTTACACTTGGTGTGATAATTTTGCTGCTATAGTGACTCCTATTTATAGGCGTGCGATAAGATCCAGTCACAGCCCTGACCGCGCGACCAAGACCGGTCAACCCGCGCGGTCAGTGTAACGCCCCTGATTTTCGTTAATTATTTACGTGGCCGCTGTGGCATAATTTTGGCGCAACAGTGTTACGTCATCGAGTCAGGTTTTGTTTTGAGCCTTGGCTTAGTTAAAGTCTGTGATTTAGATCGAGCGTGCGAGTTTTTGCGTCGTTTCGAGTTAAAGAGTAGATTTTTTGTAGTTATCAAGACTTAAAATTCGGGAAGCTTTATCCTGAGTTTGGCTCATCGGAATGGAATTCTGACTTAGCCGTTGGATTCGTAGCGCCGATTTTCAATTTAGGTGCGATTTTCATGAAAATTCGAGGTGTTTTGCTCGTCCTCGCTGTTTGAGTAAAAGGGGAGAATTATTTAATTATTTAAATATGGAATTTAGGGTTATATAAATACCTAAAATTCTCTCCCTATTCTTCTTCTTCCTTTGTCGAACCAAATCAGCCGCCGAGCGAGAGAGGCGAGAGTGGAGTGTCGTAGAGCTTCCAGCTGGCGATTCGAAGGCAGTAGTGGTCAAAATCGTGTTTGGAGAGTGGATTTGGAAAGCTCTTGGCGAGATCTTCGTTCTAGTGGTAAGTTTTTCCCCTTTCGTGGAATTTTTGGAGTTATGGTAGTGACCTAATTCCTCTTTTCGACCCGAAAAGTTTCAGGATTTCGTGCTCGGGAGAGTTCTTGGCCGATCCATAGCTTTTGGAATGGTGGTCTTCGAGTTTAGCGAGGTTTAAGGCAAGTGGCTTTCTCCTCCTTTCTTATTTCCGAAGCCCAGTTTTTTCCATTGTTTATGAGTGTTGGTGGTGTTTTTGGCTTGTGTATTTTGTTCTGGGTCTTGGCTTGATAGTCAGTAGTTTTCCCCTTCTGTTTTAATTTCTCTCCTACTGTTTGATTGATTTTCTCGAGAAATGCTTTATATTTCTCGAAAACCTGTCATTTCTGCCATATTTATTTAAATTCTCGAGAAGTCTGCCTGAGTTCTTTAATTTCACGAGAATCCTTAAGTTTCCTTTTGCTGTAGCATTTAACTTCGCGAGAAGGTCAGCCTTTAAATTTCTCGAACAAAATTCAACATTTTCCTGCGTTCGACGAACGGTCTCGAGTTCGTCGAACGGTCCCGAATTCGTCGAACGGGGGTTCAACGAATGGTCTTGTATTCGTCGAACGCGCGTTCGACGATCTACCTTGTGTTCATCGAACATGCGTTCGACGAACGTCCTTGTGTTCGTCGAACGACATTCGACGAACAGTCTTGTGTTCGTCGAACATGCGTTCGACGATCTGCCTTGTGTTCATCGAGCACTCCTACGCTCGATGAGCGTTCTTGTATTCGTCGAACGACGTTCGACGAGCAGTCTTGTGTTCGTCGAACGGCATTCGACGAACGGCATGTTTCCCTTTTTTCCATTTTCTATCTTTTCTTCTACTGCTTCCTGTCTTTATCTGTTCTCGAGAAGTGATGCTCGTTCCCTTTAATTTCTCGAGAACTGATAGACCTTGCCTTGACTTCTCGAGAGCCTGTCCTTCGTTTCATTCTTCTTGCATTTAAGTTCTCGAGAACTTTTAATCCGAGAAGCTTAGGACCTGCTTGATTCTCTCGGGAAACTTTTTCCCTTGATTTAGTTTCTCGAGATCAACTCTCCCTTGACTTTGATATCTCGAGAAATTTTTTGTCCCTGCCCTTGGACCTCTCTAGAACCACTTGTTCTTTGTCTTTGACTTCTCTTGAAACCCTTGTATTTTGACCATTGGGTTCTCGAGAATTGCTCTCTACTTCTTGGTACTGGAGTTATGTCTTCGATTACTTCTCCTCTTTGAAACCTCGTACCCGTTGTGGTTTGATGGCGCAAATCCTGCACACCGCTATAGGCGGTAGTAAGACTATGGCACGAAACGGCAGTGTACCGATCGTTCAAGTAATATAAAATGAGGAGTAATCCCCGAGTATCGAATCTCTCAAGGAACACAGTAAGGTGGAGTTTACTATTGAGGCAGGACTTGAGATTGAAGTCCTTTACGTCGGATGGATGCGGAAACGGAGGATTTGGATTGTGAAAAATAAAGAAAAAAACAACTATAACTACACCTATGCAATGCCGCTATGTAATGCTTCGCTTGGCGGGATGGAGACTAGGCAGGCCTTGAGCGCACTTCGCAAGGGAGGATGGACGAGTAGGCAAGCAGAATCGAACTGTGCAGGCCTTGAGTGCGCTGCTTCGTTAGGCGAATGGATTACACGGGCCGCTATGCCACGCTTCGCTAGGCGGATGGACGAGTAGGCAAGCAGATGGAATGGTTCGCACCGGCGGAGTCGGAATGGATTACACGGGCTGTTAGCACCGCTTAGCTTGGCGGATGAACGAGTAGTCTTACGGAATGAGGGTCGCAAGCACCTCTTCGACAAGCACGCCACTAGCAATTTCTAGGCGGCACACGAACGTGATGGCGGGATGGAGGATGGAATGGGGCGCACCTCAAGCAACTCAAACAACAAAACATTTCACATGGACATGAAATATATAGAAATATAAACTAGTTTAAGTGCCACTTCATCATAAGAATAAAGATCTACAACATATACACATCAATAAGAGAAGAACAAGGCAAGAAATCGACCGAATCCGAAGGCTCGTCGAGGAGTCACGGTTGGAATCGCTAGGTTGTCAATCCGCGTCCAAGCTCGGTCCTCAACTATGTCCGGGGTAGAGAGAGCTGTCACGACTCTCCAATGAGCCCGTCTTCTTCGTCTCACGATCCGGTAAAGGTTGCAAACTTCCTCTTGCTTGATGGCAATGGCGGCTAAATCTTCCTTCGAAGCTCTAGGATGAAGGAGGAGGCCGAGATGATCTCCGGACTCAAGATTGGCGTGAAGAACAAGCCTGGAGCACCTCCTGAAAGTGGGCGGCGATGGACGGGGAAAAGGGCGCGGAGCTGGAGCTCTGGGTGCGGGAAGAACGAACGATCCCGAATAGTGCAAGACCTGCGGCTTAAATAGAAATTCTGTCAGAAAATGGTCACGCACGATCGAACGCACGACCGTGTGCAGACCGTGCGTTATTAAATGATAAAATTTGACTTGGGGAAGACGCTGCGCCGCCCGTGCGAATTGCTCACGCACGATCAACACCGCCCGTGCGTACAAACGCACGGTCAAAATCCGACGCTCTGAAATCAAGAATACACAGGTCGACCGTGCGTTTTACTCACGCACGGGGAAACTCGCCCGAGCGTTAAAACGCACGAGTAAACTCCGACGCTCTGTTTTCTGCCAAGACACAAACGCACGACCGCAACCGACCGTGCGTCAAGGAAACGCACGACCGTGCAATACGCATAGACATGAATTCTGGGGAAAATAGGACGAATCAGCCACCTGCATACAAGATATAATGGCTGGGAATACACGTCCAGCATTAGAAAAACATAAAAGTAGAGAAGGGGAGCACCATGTGCTTACCCCCAACAACAAGGAGCGCAATTGCACACCGGAATGGGCTAAAAAGTGCACCCAGCATGGAATAGTACATATGAATGAAATCGTGCCTAAAATGTCGTGCAAAGACTAGAATACCAGCCCAAATGAGTCCAAAAATGTATATATAAATGGGACTCATCATGGTTTTATAATTTATGTCTTCTCTTATGCATCGTCTTATGCAGTGTTTACTCCATTTGTGGCCCTATTCTTAGGGTATCCTGGTGAGTGTTTTCTCGGGCTCCGTCCCATGCCATAATTAAAGAAATTAATTAATAAGACCATTGCCTTTGTCCTTGCACGGTGGGTCGTGTTTTGAGGGGGCAGTGGGGAGTGATGTAGCCTTGCACGGTGGCCATTTTTGTGGTGAACCGCAGGCTTTGCCTGTGGTCCTCTGAGCCGTGTTTGGGTGGTTGGGGATAGAAACCCCCACCCATTTTTTGGCTTTGGGTGGCAGAGGATAAAGGACCGCCCCCGTTTAATTGGAGCTGATCAATCTCTTTAAATAATGTAACAAGAAAAATGAACTTTGTTTGTTCCTCTTTATGGCATTTTGGTGCACTTTGTGCTTTGTTTAGTTCTTTGTTTGGAGATTTCCCTTCGGTAAATCTGGCTTGGGTTTGTACCCCTTATGCCTTATTTACTTTCCTGCTTGTTTTTCTGCCACTTGTAATTCCTTGCTGAGGCTTTCTTTGTTTTATTGAATGTCTTAGGTTCAGAGCCTTAGTTGCTAGTGGTGTAGCCCGGAGTCTCCGGGAGTTGTAGTTGATGTTTTACCCCGCTGCTGCGAGGTAGTTGTGGTTAGATTCTTCTTATGTTCAGACATGCTAGTTGGAGCCAATGAGTTACTGTCAGGTTGTTGATGCCCATTGTGCCCCTTTTTATACTTTATAGTTTACTTGTCAGTTAATTGCTACTACTTTTTTTTAGATCTTGTGTATCTTTCTCTCTGTGAATGATTTATGTCTAGGGGCATTATAATTATAAAATGGTTTTTCTTTCATCCACATTGCATACCTTTAAACTGAAATCCTTATCTTTAAAGTTGCCTAAAAGATATTTTCTATACTTATACTACGCCTAGATACGTGCATATCATTTACTTTATGTCCTGTCATCACGTGCATCTAGGACCTTAAGTGAACTAAATCAAGTATTTTCCGCTGCAATTTCATATATTTTCTCGGTGGAATAGTTGATCCACGAACAGAGAGACACAGTTCTTCCCCAAACTCAAATAAATGATTTCAATGATGATCTATCATGTAAACATGTCCTGATTATTTAAGTAATAGATACCCGTCTGAGCGTCTGCAGTTGTCTCCTGCATGACGTGGCATCATGACGCATATTTTCCCTTACTCTGATATTCCTAAATTCAGAGAAAATGCAGGTTGTGATATTTGGTATCAGAGGGAGGTTGTTCGACAAGTCGGTCGGGCAACAAATTCTGATATTGTAGTTGTTTTGGTTTCATTGTATACACACACCGATGTGTCATCAGTACGTCTTGGTTGAAGCATGAACACAACACTCATAGCATGATAAGAAGTATACGAGGCATATTATGTAGTATGGGATGCATAATATGTGTCTGTATATGGATGCACCATAGGTGGCAACATGTGATGGTTATGTAGTATGAGATGCATAACCATCATCACATGGATGCCGATTAGCACGTTTTCTCTTTCGTTACATGCAATATTATGTAGTATGGGATGCATAATATTACATGTGTACGCCGCTCATAACATGCATCAAGGCCTTTATTAGAATGCATAGCACAACATACATTACATAGCATTGCATAGCATATGTGCGAAGTTAAAGACTTATATGATGATACACGTGCACCCATGATTTCAAAATGAATAGAAAATTCTTGCATTCATGACCCTTGCACACGAGTCAAGAGGGGTGATGTAGTTTCATCCCCAAATTTAGCATAACATCATGAAAATCCTAGAGCAAGGTGGTAGCATTTGCAAGTATCTGTACATATATGATCTGAACCAAGCAGTGTAATTCTAGTGTAAGGTTAAGTTTTAACAATAGGTTTATGCATTGTAGCAGAGATGGTGCATGAGCGAGTCTCGACTAGGTCGACTCCCCAGCCGGAGGGCGAGTCATCTGGAGTCCAGAGAGAAGCTTTGATCGAGAGTCTGCGCCAGAGCACTGAGACTCTGACTAGGCATATGGTTATGATGCAATCGCAAGTTGAGGCGTTGTTGTCTGGCGGTACTAGGCAGCAACCCATAGTGTAGGCCCCCGTAGTAGGACAGACAGTACCTACTCCTCCTGCTCCCTTAGTACCCCCTGTAGCGATACCTCTGGAAGTGAATTTCATATCGCACTTTCAGCGATTTGGACCCCCTACGTTTGGCGAAAGATCTAATTTCATGGCTTTGGTTGACTGGTTAGTTTCCATCGAGGATATTTTTAATTACTCGGGAATCTCTGCGGGACAAAAGGTGATGGTTGCCACTTACCAGCTGAAGGGACTTGCTAAGAGCTGGTGGATCAAGGAAAGGGAGAACCTCGTAGAGGGGTGTCCGTGGGAGTGGTTTAAGGCGGTGTTGTTAAGAAAGTTTCTGCCGTCGGTAGAGCAAGACCGATTGATAAAGAAGGGAAAGAAAAAGGCTGGAGAAGAAGGAAATTCTGGTGCGCCTACCTTGGTCTGGAAGAAAGGAGGTGGTGAGGTCTGCAGTTTCTGTGGCCGCTCTGGCAATCCAATTGAGAAGTGTTTCAAAAAGAAATGAGTTCAGAAGAAGCAACGAGTGCTGGCAATCCAGAGTGCCCTGAAAGGTGAGGTGCTCTGCCAGTTGTGCAAGCAGAAGGGGCACGATGTGGCCCAGTGTTGGACCAAAGATAAAGTCTGCTTCTGGTGCAAACGGAAGGGGCACATGAAGTTTCAATGCCCGCTAGTCCAACCCCCGTTGCATCCTGTTCTGCTTCGAACCATGCCGCCCCCGCAGCATCAGGATAAAGGTAGAGGAAAGCTGAACGTGTTAACCCAGGAGCAAGCGTAGTCCTCGACCCAAGTGATCGTAGTTTAGACCTTAAGCCAACTGTTTAGTTTTGATTCCTTTTAGTTTCGCTGTATTAGACTAGTTTCCTTTCTTTTTCGCGCTTATAGGGAGATTTAAAGTAAAGAATCGTTGGGCGCGTGTTCTGTTTGATTCGGGTGCTACCCATTCATCCGTAGCAAGGGATTACGTCGAGCATCACCGTTTGACCACTGAGCTGGGCAACGATTCATTCCTCGTTAAGTCCCCTTCTGATGTTTTGGTGTCCTCGAACCAGTGTTCCCCGATAAGTTCTGTGGTATGTGCTCGAAAACGGTTAATTTCCGGTTGCTTGGCTTACCTTGTTCTGTAGTAGAAACTGTTACTGGATTGTCGTGTATTGAGGATGTTCCGGTGGTGCGAAAGTTTCCTGATGTCTTTCCTGTCAGTCTTCCTGGACTCCCGCCTGATAGAGATGTGGAATTCGTTATTGATCTTGAGCCGGGTACTCATCCTATTGCTAAGGCACTGTACCGTATGGCCCCGCGCGAGTTAGAAGAGTTGCGAACTCAGTTAGATGAGTTGTTGCAGTGTGGTTTCATTAGGCTAAGTGCTTCGCCCTGGGGTGCTCCAGTTTTGTTCGTGAAAAAGAAGGACGGTTCTATGAGGTTGTGCATAGATTATAGAGAGTTAAACAAAGTGACCATCAAGAACAGGTATCCGTTGCCGAGGATAGATGATCTGTTTGATCAGTTGCGTGGTAGCACGGTGTTTTCAAAGATTGATCTTCGATCAGGCTAACATCAGTTGAGGATCCGTGAGTCGGACGTTCCCTGGACTGCCTTTCATTCTCGTTATGGCCATTTTGAGTTTCTAGTTATGACTTTTGGTTTGACAAATGCACCCTCCGCGTTTATGGACATGATGAACCGCGTGTTCAAGGTTTTTCTAGATCATTTCGTTGCGGTGTTCATCGATGATGTGCTGGTTTATTCTAAAAGTGTTGAGGAGCATGCTACGCATTTGCTCTTAGTATTGTCTACTCTTAGAGAGCACAAGTTGTTTGCGAAGCTGAGTAAGTGCGAGTTCTGGCTTTCTCAGGTATCCTTTCTGGGTCATGTGGTGAACAAGGATGGAATTACTATAGACCCCGCTAAGATTTCTGCTGTGTTGGATTGGAAGACGCCTTCAACGCCTAAGGAAATAAGGAGTTTCTTAGGGTTGGCTGGATACTACAGGAGATTTGTTCAAGGATTCTCAGTGCTGTCGATACCTTTAGCTAAGCTTACCCAGATGAATACCGCTTTTGTTTAGACCGAAAATTGCGAGAAGCCTTTCAGAAATTAAAGAGGCGTTTGTGCAGTGCACCTATTTTGGCTTTGCCCATCGAAGGAATAGAGTAGGCTGTTTATGTGGATGCATCTCACATTGGGTTAGGATGTGTTTTGATGCAAGAAGGAAAGGTGGTTTCTTATGGGTCTAGACAATTGAAAGTCCATGAAAGGAATTTTCCTACGCATGACTTAGAATTTGCTGCAGTGATTTATGCTTTAAAGATTTGGAGACATCTATTATATGGAGTGTCATGCAAGATTTATACGGATCACAAGAGTCTGAAGTATGTCTTCCCCCAGAAAGAGCTGAATTTACGCTAGCGTAGGTGGTTGGAGTATGTTACGGATTATGATGTTGATATCCTCTACCATCAGGGTAAGGCTAATGTGGTGGCCGATGCCCTGAGCAGAAAGACCGCGCATATCTTCAATCTCTCTGTGTAGTCCTTAGTAGAGGAGTTTATGTTGATGGATATTTCAGTCGGTAGTTGTACCGCGCCTTCGAGCTTAGAGGCTGAAGAGCCTTCTTGGATTACCCTTACGAGATTGCATCAGAAGGAAGATCCTGACTTGCAGCAACTTCGAGGTAGGACTGAAAAAGGAGAATCACCCGATTTTTCGATCGGTGATAAAGATACCCTGATGAATCGAGGTAGATATTGTATCCCCGCGTTGGATGATATTCGGGCAAGGATCTGTAGTGAAGCGCATGACTCAAGAGTTTCCTATCATCCTGGTTCCACGAAATTGTACAAGGACCTGAAGCAGATCGTTTGATGGTCAGACAGAAAGAGTAAATCAAATTTTGGAAGATATGATAAGGTGTTATATTTTAGATCATGGTGGAGCGTGGGATGAGCATCTTGGATTGATTGGATTTGCCTGCTTCCTTCCCAAATGTTCACGATGTGTTTCATGTGAGCCAGCTAAGGAAGTGTCTGCGTAGTGATCGGTTTGTTTTTGATTTGGTACCCGTATTGCAGCCCAATCTTTCTTATGTTAAAGATCCTGTCTGAATCTTGGAAACTCAAGAGCGTGTGTTGCGGAGGAAGACGATTTTGATGGTTAAAGTTCTTTGGGAGAATCAGGGTGTCGAAAGTGCAACATGGAAGCTGGAGTCTGCCATGAGAGAGACTCATCCTAGCCTCTTCTCTTAGTTTTCAGGTAAATCTTCCGTCAGATAACCTTTGGATTTGATTCTGTGTCTTTCTTGATCTTTGGATTTCAAGTTTCGGGACGAAACTTCCTTTTAGGGGGAGTGTCTATAACGCCCCTGATTTTTGTTAATTAATTACGTGGCCGTTGTGGCATAATTTTGGCGTAAGGGCATTACGTCATCGAGTTAGGTTTAGTTTTGAGCCTTGGCTTAGTTAAAGTATGTGATTTAGATCGAGCGTGCGAGTTTTCGCGTCGTTTCGAGTTGAAGAGTAGATTTTGTATAGTTATCAAGACTTAAGCTTCGGGATGCTTTATCTCGAGTTTGGCTCCTCTGAATGGAATTCTGACTTCGTCGTTGGATTCGTAGCGCCGATTTTCAGTATAGGTGCGATTTTCATGAAAATCCGAGGTGTTTTGCTCGTCCTCGCTGTTTGAGTAAAAGGGGAGAATTATTTAATTATTTAAATATGGAATTTAGGGTTATATAAATACCTAAAATTATCTCCCTATTCTTCTTCTTCCTTTGTCGAACCAAACTAGTTGTCGAGCGAGAGAGGCGAGAGCGGAGTGTCGTAGAGCTTCCGGCCGGCGATTCGAAGGCTGTAGTGATCGGAATCGTGTTTGGAGAGTGGATTTGGAAAGCTCTTGGCGAGATCTTCGTTCTAGTGGTAAGTTTTTCCCGTTTCGTGAAATTTTTGGAGTTATGGTAGTGACCTAATTCCACTTTTCGACCCAAAAAGTTTCAGGATTTCGTGCTCGGGAGAGTTCTTGGCCGATCCATAGCTTTTGGAACGGTGGTCTTCGATATTAGCGAGGTTTAAGGCAAGTGGCTTTCTCCTCCTTTCTTATTTCTGAAGCCCATTTTTTCCCCTTGTTTATGAGTGCTAGTGGTGTTTTTGGCTTGTGTATTTTTTTCTGGGTCTTGGCTTGATAGTCAGTAGTTTTCCTCTTTTGTTTTAATTTCTCTCCTTCTGTTTGATTGATTTTCTCGAGAAATGCTTTATATTTCTCGAAAACCTGTCATTTCTGCCATATTTCTTTAAATTCTCGAGAAGTCTGCGTGAGTTCTTTAATTTCTCGAGAAGCCTTAAGTTTCCTTTTGCTGTAGCACTTAACTTCTCTAGAAGGCCAGCCTTTAAATTTCTCGAATAAAATTCAGCATTTTCCTGCATTCGACGAACGGTCTCGAGTTCGTCGAACGGTCCCGAGTTCGTCGAACAGGAGTTCGACGAACGCTCTTGTATTCATCGAACGCGCGTTCGACGATCTGCCTTGTGTTCATCGAGCGATACTGCGCTCGACGAACGTCCTTGTGTTCGTCGAACGACGTTCGACGAATAGTCTTGTGTTCGTCGAACGTTCATTCGATGATCTGCCTTTTGTTCATCGAGTGCTCCTGCGCTCGACGAGCGTTCTTGTGTTCGTCGAATGACGTTCGACGAACAGTCTTGTGTTCATCGAACGGCGTTCGATGAACGGTCTTTTCCCCTTTTTCCCCATTTTCTTTCTTTTCTTCTGCTGCTTCCTGTCTCTATCTGTTCTCGAGAAGTGATGCTCGTTCCCTTTAATTTCTCGAGAACTGATCGACCTTGCCTTGACTTCTCGAGAGCCTGTCCTTTGTTTCTTTCTTCTTGCATTTAAGTTCTCGAGAACTTTTAATCCGAGAAGCTTAGACCTGCTTGATTCTCTCGGGAAACTTTTTCCCTTGATTTAGTTTCTCGAGATCAACTCTCCCTTGACTTTAATCTCTTGAGAATTTTTTTGTCCCTACCCTTGGACCTCTCTAGAGCCTCTTGTTCTTTGTCTTTGACTTCTCTTAAAACCCTTGTATTTTGACCATTGGGTTCTCAAGAATTGCTCTCTACTTCTTGGTACTGGAGTTATGTCTTCGATTACTTTTCCTCTTTGAAACCTCGTACCCATTGTGGTTTTATAATTTATGTCTTCTCTTATGCATCGTCTTATGCAGTGTTTACTCCATTTGTGGCCCTATCCTTAGGGTATCCTGGTGAGTGTTTTCTCGGGCTCCGTCCCATGCCATAATTAAAAAAATTAATTAATAAGACCATTGCCTTTGTCCATGCACGGTGGGTCATGTTTTGGGGGGGGGGGGCAGTGGGGAGTGTTGTAGCCTTGCACGGTGGCCATTTTTGTGGTGAACCGCAGGCTTGGCCTGTGGTCCCCTAGGCTGTGTTTGGGTGGTTGGGGATAGAAACCCCCACCCGTTTTTTGTCTTTGGGTGGCAGAGGATAAAGGACCGCCCCCGTTTAATTGGAGCTGATCAGTCTCTTTAAATAATGTAACAAGATAAATGAACTTTGTTTGTTCCTCTTTATGGCATTTTGGTGCACTTAGTGCTTCGTTTAGTTCTTTGTTTGGAGATTTTCCTTTGGTAAATCTGGCTTGGATTGGTACCCCTTATGCCTTATTTACTTTCCTGCTTTTTTTTCTGCCACTTGTAATTCCTTGCCGAGGCGTTCTTTGTTTTATTGAATGCCTCAGGTTCAGAGCCTAGCTGCTAGTGGTGTAGCTCGGAGTCTCCGGGAGTTGTAGTTGTTGTTTTACCCCGCTGCTGCGAGATAGTTGTGGTTAGATTCTTCTTGTGTTCAGACATGCTAGATGGAGCCAATGGGTTAGTGTCAGCTTGTTGACGTCCATTGTGTCCCTTTTTATACTTTATAGTTTACTTGTCAGTTAATTGCTACTACTTTTTTGTAGATCTTGTGTATCTTGCTCTCTGGGAATGATTTATGTCTAGGAGCATTATAGTTATAAAATGGTTTTTCTTTCATCCACATTGCATACCTTTAAACTGAAATCCTTATCTTTAAAGTCGCCTAAAAGATATTTTCTATACTTATACTAAGCCTAGATATGTGCATATCATTTACTTTATGTCCTGTCATCACGTGCATCTAGGACCTTAAGTGAACTAAATCAAGTATTTTCCGCTGCAATTTCATATATTTTCTCGGTGGACTAGTTGATCAACGAACTGAGAGTCACAGTTCTTCCCCAAACATAAATAAATGATTTCAATGATGATCTATCATGTAAACATGTCCTGATTAATTAAGTAATAGGTACCCGCCTGAGCGTCTGTAGTTATCTCCTGCATGACGTGGAATCATGACGCGTATTTTCCCTTACTCTGATATTCCTAAATTCGGAGAAAATGCGGGTTGTGACAGTCAGCAAAAGATCACTCTGCGCTTTGTGAGCTCGCCGACTTCAAGCCTGACCAGGAGATCGCCACTCCTCCAAGAAGCTGCGCGATCATGACAACCCGCCCGGTCATGATTCCCACCACCTGTGTTCGCAACACGAGGCCTCCACCAAAGACGGCGAACACAGCCTGGTCGATAAAGTCAAGAGCCCGCCAAGTAGACCAACAACTAGTGTCTGCATATACCAGCAGATCGCCAAGGACTAGCTTATGCGAACACCAAAGAGGAGACCGCGCGACTAAAAAAACCTTAGTCGGCGCGCACCACCAAGAATCCAAAATGCCACCAGACCCGACTGTCAGATACAGACAACAGACCGCGCGGTTAACAGCTTAACCCGCATAGTACATAGAACAGCTTGCCACGCAGTCTCACAAACCAGACCGCGCATCCTCACCTCGGCAACCTTGGACAGAGAACGACATGCAGACCGAATAACCTGCGGCTAGACTGAATAGGTCAGACCGTAGAGGAGACCGCAAGATCGCACAGTTAGACCAGACCGCGCGGTCTAATCCCAGACCGCCAACTTCACACTTCAACATTTTCAACACTCCCCCCTGAAGTGGGAAGTTGAAAACATCCCAAGTAAACTCCTCAGCCGAGTGAACGGCCCCTTCGCCAGTGCCTTTGTGAATATGTCAGCAACGTTGTCCATACTCCAAACATGCTCGACCAAAAGAGACCCCTCCCACACCTTCTCACGAATGAAATGATGCTCGATCTCGATATGTTTGGTCCTCACGTGACACACTGGATTAGTAACCAGTTTGAGTGCACTCTCATTATTGCCGCGGAGCAGAGTCGGACCCCGAACCTCCTTATGGACGTCTCCCACCAACCTCCTAAGCCAGATAGCGTCTTGAGCTGCCAAAGCCGAAGCCTTGTATTCCGCTTCAATGGTAGAGACCGACACAGAATCCTGGTTCTTGCTGCACCATGATATAGCCGTAGGTCCCGCCATGAAGACGAATCCAGACATCGACTTTCGATCATCCGAATCTCCCCTGTAATCAGCATCCATGTACCCATGCACCTCGAAGCCCGCATCCCTCCTGTATAGGGGACCCATATCCGAAGTCGCCTTGACATACTTCAAAATATTCTTGGCCGCTAGTAGATGAGGAATTCGTTGTTCCGCCATATAATGACTCACCCTGCCAACTGCATACGCAATATCCGGCCTAGTGATCGTCAGATAAATCAAGCTCCCAACCAGAGCTCGGAACACAATCAGATCTTCCAGAATCCTCCCCTCATCCTTTCGAAGTTTCATAGCCTTCTCCAGAGGTGTAGAAATGCATTTCCCTTGCTTCATGCCGAATCTCTCCACGATTCGCTCCGCATATCCAGCCTGGGACACCAACACTCCACTTTCCTTCCTCTGCACTTTGAGTCCAAGGAAATGTTGAAGTTCACCCAAGTCCTTCATCTCAAATCCGATAGATAGCTCAGCCCGAAGATTTGCTACCTCCTCCTTCGAATTCCCCGTCACGATCATATCGTCGACGTAAAGCAGCACGATGACTTGAATCTCCCCGTTCTTCTTGACAAACAAGCTCGAGTCAGAGTCTGAAGCACCGAATCCGCAGAATAAGAGATATTATGAAATCTTCCCGTACCACGCTCTCGGCGCTTGCTTCAACCCATACAGGGCCTTCTTCAGCTTGCAGACATAGTTTGGAAAATCTTCAGATACGAAGCCTGGCGGATGGAACATGAAGATGTCCTTGTCAATCTCGTCGTACAAGAAAGCATTCTTTATGTCGATCTGCCAAATCTCCCACCCAAAATATGCCGCCAAGGCAATAACAAACTGAACTGAAGTCATCTTCACCACCGGACTAAATGTCTCTTCATAATCTTCACCGTATTGCTGCGAGAATACACGAGCCACAAGGTGAGCCTTGTATCGCTCGATACAAAAGTCTGCCTTCTTCTTGAGCTTATAGACCCATTTGCACGTCACAGGGGTGATACCCTTGGGCCTGGGCAGCAGAGACCAGGTATCATTCTTTTCAAGAGCTCTCATCTCTTCTTCCATAGCTGACTCCCACTATTTCACGCCTTTGTCCTTTTCAAAGCTCACTGGTTTTCACTCATCCAGGGGACCAGCAAAGAAACACAAAACAAAGCTCACCATGTTTCCTCCTGTATAGCGATCAGGGGAAATGATCGTTCCCTTCGATCTCCTCAACACCTTCCCCTGACTCGCATTATCCTCAGTTGCTTCTTCCCTAGCTCCCCTTCCAGACGTACTAGGAGCATCGCTCCCCCTGCTTCCTGATCCAGAAGCCTCCGTCTCAGAACTAGAAATGGATGGACCACCTAGTGACATAGGTAGCTCCACCTAAAGATTTTCCACAGCACTCTCTGGCTCCTCCACCCTGCTTTCTGGTAATTCAACACCAGAACTTCCCTTGTACAATGTCACCTCGTCAAACACGATGTTGTGAGATACAACAAATCTCCGCGTCTCCGGGTCCATGCACTTCCAGCACTTCTTCCGATCATCATATCCCACGAAGACTAGCTTCCTTGCATTTGCATCTAGCTTCGTCCAAAGCGCATCTGGAACGTGCACATAGCAGGTGGAACCAAACACCTGAAGGTGTGCCACGCTTGGCTTTTCTTTGAACATCATCTCATGCGGGGTCAACATGTTGATGGGACTGAGAGGCATCCTGTTGATGATGTAAGCGGCACAAGACATTCCCTCCGCCCAGAAGGACCTTGGGATACTCTTGGCATGTAGCCAACACTTGCAGGTCTCCGTCAGATGACGGATCTTCCGCTCTGCAACTCCGTTTTGTTGTGGAGTATGCGCACAAGTATGCTCCCTCCGGATTCCCGCCTTCCTGCAAAAACTAGAGAACTCACCAAAGGTGAACTCCCCCCCCCCCCCCCCCCCCCGCCGTTATCAGTTCTCTACTTCTTTAACCGCAGGCCTAGTCGACCATCCACTAGCTCCTTGAACTCCACAAACTTGGCAAACGCCTCCGCCTTTCCTTCAGGAAATAAACCTAGACATATCTGGTGTAATCGTCGATCAACACCAGCATATACCTGCTGCCTCCGATGCTTGGGGTAGCAGTCGGTCCCATCAAGTCACCGTGGATGCACTCCAACGACACACTACTCCTTGTGTGCGACTTATCAAATGGAAGTTGATGAGACTTGCCGAACTGACATCCCGTGCAAACATGACTGTCACCGTAGGAAGATAGACTAGGCAGGCCCTTGACTAGACCTTTTATCGCCATAGCTTTCAGCTTATCCATCCCTACATGCCCCAACCTCTCGTGCCATATAACGGCACTATCATTGGTCCTCATCTTGTCAACATAAGAACTTGTCGATAAAACGAACAAGTCTTTTGCGCTTCTCCCGACATGAATGACATCAGCCTTTACCGCCTCAACATTTCGAAGAAACCTCACTTCTGTTAGGCCGAACAGAATGTGATACCCAGTGTCAACTGTGTTGGTCACAGAGAAGAGGTTTTTCCTCATTTCAGGCACATGATAGACACTCTTCAACGTTAGTGGCCCCCTATCACTGCCCAAGGAAACAACCCCCACCTTCTCGACAGTATGCACAGTATCATCAGCAGTTATGATAGCATCAATACATGAGTAAGTCTGCGCTAAAGAAAGCTTCGACTCGTCCCCGGTGAGGTGATGACCACACCCCGAGTCCACGATCCAGTTCTCCTGATTGTTGATAGGAGCCATAGCTCCAATAGAAGCCGAGAAGGCTCCCCCCCCCCATCCTCCATCATTTTGCCTGGCCTCAGGTTCCTCCTTCCCTGCAGCAGCATGCCCTGGCTGAAGATTCACCCCGCAATCCTTCCTGATGTGACCAAGCATTCCGCACCTGAAGCATTTGGGTCCTTCTCCCTTCTTCTTCCCTTCAGCCTTGGGAGCATAGCCACTCTCCTGCTGTCCAGAAATTGAAGGCCCATTGCCTCCAATGGTCTTCTTCTTCTTATCCCATTTCTTCTTCTTCTCTATGAAGAGCACCTCGCCTTCTCCCCCAGACACTGACACCCTCGCCATCTGCCTTGATAGGCTCTCCTACGACGCAAGCAGATTCTCCATCTCCAGCAGAGACGGCTGATTTGCCCAACCCTGCACCGACATCACAAAGGCCAAATACTCCTTCCGCAAGCCGCGAATGATGTGCCTCTTCAGCTTCGCCTCAGAAATTGGCTCATCAGGATCCAGTGCTGAAATCTCAGCGCATAGGTTCTTCATCTTCAGGAAGAACGTAGAAATAGACAGATCTCCCTGAGCCGACCTAGCCAGCTCATTTTCCAGGAACTGTAGCCTTGCTACATTCTTCTTGTTAAACAGCCCGTCCAGGGCTCTCCAGATCTCGGCACCTGATCCACACCCTAAGATGTGATCGAATAGGTCAGGTGATATTGCCCTTTTCAGAGTGAACTCTGCTTTCACAATAATCCTCCTCCAATTCCTCACCTCATGATCATTATACCTATACAACCCGGGGTTCGCCTGGCTCCTCCCAGGGATCTCGCATAATGCCAATAGTTCTCGGCAGCCGGGGTGAGGCGAGATCAGTGGCTTGATCTCGCTCTCTCTGAGCCTGGCAGGAGGGCCTCATTCCTAAGGATCAACGAGACCTTCGAGGTCGTAGATACAGCAGGGGCTCGCGCATACACTTTGGCGAGACCAGGGGGGCGAGCAGTCCTCGCAGATCCCTCTTCCATGAGGTTGGAAGCTAGAATTACCTCTTTGCCCCTGAGGGTCTGCCAATAGCCACCCCGGACAGCGGAGTTTGGCTGTTAGCAGACCAAGTTGGGGTGCGTATAGTAAAATCGAGAGGCAGATTCCTGCTATTTGCAGGCCAGATCAGAAAATCTATAAATAGGATCCAAAGGGCACCTTTGGGGGGGTTCCTCTTTTTTGAGCTTCTCTCTCCTCAGGCCATCCTTGAGCTCTCCAAGGTGCCCAGGCTTCAGCTTTTGGCTTGGGAGGGGAAGCGCTCTAAAGATCTTCCGGGTGTGTGGTGGGTCCTCCTAGCTGAGCCTAAGGATCAGTGTCCAACTCCGAGGCTCCGGTTTGTTCTCTCGCGAGATTAGTAAGTGCCAGTCGCCCCCCAACCCGTTGGGGGCCCCGAACTCCACAGAAACCGAGAAATCGGTTTCAACATTTTTGGTGTGGTGAGCGTGGAGTGCAGCTAGCTCAAGAAAATCTCAGGGAAAACATGACCGGCGAGGACGAGCGGGATGCGAACCCTGGAGGCTCGCCACCCCCAGGAGCACCAGCCACAGTAGAGATGTTGGCGGATCTTAGGCGAGATCTTCTTGGAGCTTTTCAGAGTGCTCTCGCCACTGCGCTCGGCGGTTTCGCGACCCCGGCGCCCCAGGTGGCTCATCAACCTGGAGTCGGCGAGAATGAGCCAGCTCATCGAGCGGGAAAAGAGGTGGCGGACCAGGGAGGAGGACGAGATCTGTCTGGGCGAGAGCTGTTCCCCAGCCCTGCTGGGGGAAGCAAGAATCCGGCAAGGGAGACTCTGGCGGGAGAAAGCTCGGCCAGGGAGGTTCCGGCGAGCTGTCCTCTGGCGAGATCGGCAGGAGTAGGATCACCCGAGGAGCCCGTGAGAAGGGTGGAGCAAGTTCAGGGGGTGAGTGGGGGAAGTCCCTTCTGCGAGATGGTGCTCTCGACACCACTCCCCGATGGGTTCAGGGAGCCTAACATGATGCTGTATTCTGGCAATGATGACCCCATTCAACACCTGCAGTGGTTCGAGGATATGGTCTCGATCAGACACATGTCGGAAGCCTTCAAGTGTCGCCTCTTTGCTACTACCCTGATGGAGAAGGCGAGGGACTGGTTCCACCAGATTCCCTCATGATCGATCTATACCTTCGAGAACTTGCGTAAAGGTTTTCTCTTCCGTTTTTCCGCCATGAAGAAAAGAAAGAAGGATCCAGAGTCGCTTTTCGACATCAAGCAGAGGTCAGGAGAATCGTTGGCTCATTATCTGGAGCGGTTCCGAGAGGAGGTCCTCCTTGTCCAAGAGGTCCCAGGGTATACCCTCTAGCTCGCCTTTACATTGGCGCTGAGAGAAGGCTTCTTCAAGATGGACCTCAAGAAGAAGGCTCCTCAATCTTATGAAGAATTGATGGAAAGAGCGGCAGAGGAGGTAGAAGGGGAGGCAGCGAACCCGGAGTTTGCAAAGAGATTGGCACGGCTGAGCGAGACGGAAGGGAGACAGCAAGAGCCAAGGAGGAGAGAGGAAGCGAGAGCCCCAGAGTTGGGATGGAGGCAGCAGGCTGGAGGAATGCAAGGCCCAGGGAGGGGTTTCCCCCACGGGGGAGGTAACTTCCAAGGAGGGCAGGGAAGACCTCACCAGCTGGGGTGGAGACAGGGCCCGAGGCTATTTCCACCCCCCCCCCCCCCCCCCCCCCCTCATCAGGCAATGGAGATCGGTAGAGGAAGGGCAGGAAGAGGAAGAGGAGGGGGAGCCGGAGGAGCCGGCCCCAGAAGAAGGAACCGAGGAGTCGGGGATGAGGCAAGGGGGGCCGCGCTGCCGTACTGTGACTTCCATCAGGAGGAAGGCCACGCAACGGCCACCTGCCCTGAGTTCTTGGAAGTCAGAGGGGCGAGAGCCCCAGCACCACAAGCACAGCAAGGGGGAGCAAGGATAGAGGAGATTCTACCTCAGGGAGATGAGGATGAAAGGTGCGAGGATCGGGCGGACGTAGGGACCTGAGGAGGGATCGGAGTGATCCATGGAGGGGTGGGGGTCGAGGCAACCCGGAAGGCGAGCCTCCATGCCATGTACCGTCGGAGTGTAGCTTCGACATCCCAAGCCCCACCCCCCGCGGAGAAGATCACCTTCTCACAGAAGGACCTGCCCGGTCACGAAGACCCATTCTGCGATGCGCTGGTCATCCAGACAGCCATCAAAAACTTCACCGTCTCGCGAATCTTGGTGGACAACGGGAGCTCGGTCAATGTTATTTTCAAGAAGGCGTTCGACGGGATGCAGGTAGAGCCCAGGAGGGTGTTGGCCTCGGATGGCCCGCTGTTCGGATTCTCAGGAGAATGGAAAGAAGTAGAAGGGGGAGTAGGACTTCATGTGACCCTGGGAGGGCAGTCCCGGAACTACCGCTTTGTGATAGTGGACTCCCCCAGTAGCTATAGCGCCATCTTCGGATGGCCTCTTATCAGCGCGTTCCAGTATGTCCCATCCACTTTCCATCAATGCCTCAAGTTCAGCATGGGGGGGAATCCAGGTCAGGGTCAGGGGAGATCCCAAGGTGGCGAGGCAATGCTATGTGACCGCCGTCAACACCATCTCTTGGATGGAGGAGGCGGAGGAGTGGGATAAGGTAATGGAAGAAGTGACCGCGATGGAAGAGATAGAGGAAGAAGTAGTTCGTGCCCAGGAAGGGGTCAGTGAGGGACCCAGGATGGGGGATGAAGAAGGAGAGCGGGGAGAAGATGAGGCCCCGGGGGAAGGGGCGGAAGTGCTAATGGAGGTAGGATAGGAAGGGGGAAGAGAAGTAGTTCATACTGTTGGAGTTGCCATTGTGATCTAGAAGTGGTCAAACATGTAATCTCACTGCCAACGCGATATGAGCCTGCAGGGTCGCACATAAGAGCATGTGGAGAAGTTGGTAGATTGACTGTGTTGGTAAATGTTACCAATCACCATATATAGAATGGGGAAATCCAGCAGGTTGTTGCTGTCTGAATTCGTCGGGTTTACACGGATAGAATTCGTCGGATTCGTCGGGATTCGTCGGATTGTCCCGTGAACACTCGACGAATTATTACAGAAACCCTTCAGTCGGCAAAATGTTGTCGTCTGTCTGGATTCGTCGGGATTTGTCGGGTTGTCCCGTGAAGACTCGACGAATTGTTACAGAGATCATTTTCTCGGCAAATGTTGCCGTCTGATCTGATTCGTCGGATTCGTCGGATTGTCCCGTGAAATCTCGACGAATGATCTTCCGTGGAATTCCGACGAATTATAACAGAAGCCCTTATTCTGATATGTGGTCTGCGGATAGCGATTCTTCTAGAAGCTGTTTATCCTTTGGGTATAAATAGGACTTCGTTTTAGGGTTCTCAGAACTAACGAAAAGAAAAGCCGACGGAAGGAGTTCCGCTCTCGCCTTACGAACCCTAGCTGACGGAAGTGTTCCGCCGTCTCTGAATCGCGTCCGCCGACCTCCTCTCCGGCGATCGTCGCCGTGTGTGTTCTTCCTGGAGCGAACCTAGCAGTTCGTGGAAGTTTAAGGTGCAGTCATTCTTCTCCCGGCTCGTGTGGATCACTGTAGAGACGTAGATATTATTCTACGTGAGGACTCGCATAGCCGACGACAGGAATCAACTCGTGGAGCATCTAGGTTGGATTTGATCCAATCCCGCAAAGGTAATTTCATACCTAGCATTTTTCTTAACTTCTTGATTCAACATTCATGGCCGATCCAAAGTCTTTTTGGGTTGTTTCTCTTCATTTCCGCTGCGCCTACATTTGATGTATGGTTCTAGAAAAACCCAACAGTGGTATCAAAGCTAGGTTCTGGTCATGAATTTTGTTTCAGAAGTTTGGTTATTCCAGTACGTGCAAATCTAGGTATTTGGAAGCGTTCTAAATGTCAAGATTTCTTCTTGGAATATCACATTTGATGTGATTTTGTGTGGTTTCTGGTGGTGGGATTTCGAAAATTTGGTCGGGGCTCTGCCCCGCACCCCGCAAGGGCTCTGCCCCTAAGACCCCGCCAGGGGCGCGGCCCCTTGGAACCCCGCCAGGAACGTCTGGGATTTCGTGGCAATTTCTAATTGTTAGAAATTGTTGTCTCCTTAGCAGTAACCGTCCCTCAAGTGGTTAATGAACCCTTGTTCTGTTTTGGATTTTGAATCCAACGATGAGAGACGAGCTTGTCTACTGCTTTAACTCGAGTTGTCTTTGCCTTTGTCCAATGCATGTAAATCTGAAGATTTGGAAGAGTTCTAAATGTCCAGATTTAGCCCTTTCGTCTATCAAAGGTTGATAGTCTTATGTCGTGCACATAAGGGATGCATGTGGATTTTAGATAGCTTGTTTTTCTGTGGATGTGCACATTGATCAAATGTTGATCATGGTTAAGTGTTAACCTATTATTAAAAATTAAAATCCCTTCATCAAATATTAAGTGTTCGGATGCCTTCCGATGGATGACACTCTTCCTGCCTCGATCGATGAAGTGTGGGCTTGCCAAAGCAAGGTGCATTAATCTATCTTGGTAAGGGTGCGAGCGGATAATTGTGATATCCCACTGTCGACATCGGGTCTAACTTAACTAGGTGACCTCAAAGGTTGAGTGCCTAGAGGCATAGGGTTGGCATGCACCATATGATGGATGCGAATAAGGAGTTATTCACCAGCCATACAAGAATTGCATGAGGATGCAATTGGCAAGCGTTGCCTACCTAAATAACCACATTATGAGAGGAACGCCAAAGCGGACTCGTGGTGTTGGTGAAATACGGATCTTGTCCACTAAGAGAGTAGCTCGCATGGACTCTCCGAATTGATAGTGAGGGCTATCAATTTGAATAAAATAGTGGGAGTATTTAATTGAAGTCCAAATTAAAATAAATTGTATTTTGAAATTAGGGTACTAATTAAATTCTGCATGAATTCTTGTAGAATTCCATGGCAAGTGGTTCACATTCCACCTTGTCCCTGAGAGCTATCCTTGAGAAGGACAAGCTAAGTGGGACAAATTACATGGACTGGTATAGGAACTTGAGAATTGTTCTCAGGCAAGAGCGAAAGCTCTACGTCTTGGAAGAAGAAGCCCCCGAGGTGCCGACCGGGAACTCGTCCCGTGTTGATAAGGATGCTTATAAGAAGTATACCGATGACGCCTTAGACGTCGAGTGCCTTATGCTTGCCACCATGAACTCTGAGCTTCAGAAGCAACACGAGAACATGGGGTGCAAGGAGATTGACGAGCACCTAAAGAAAATGTTTCAAGGGCAAGCTCGTCAAGAGAGGTTCGATGTCACGAAGGAATTATTTCAGTGCAAAATGGGAGCTCGAGACTCAGTTGGTACTCACGTACTCAAGATGATTGGGTATATAGAGAACCTGGAGAGACTGGGTTTTCCTCTGGGTCAAGAGTTGGCCACAGATCTTATCCTGCAATCGTTGCCGGATAGTTATGAGCAGTTTGTCTTGAACTACAACATGAATGAAATAGACAAGACACTGCCCGAGCTCCTAGGCATGTTGCGAACTGCCGAAATAAACATGAAGAAGGCCAAGCCTGCTAGTCCCATATTGATGGTACATAAAGGCAAGGGTAAGGCCAAGGGCTTCAAGAAGACGAAGGTGGGACCTAAGTCACATATTGAGCCCAAATCTTCTACGCTGAAAAAGAAGAGCACCGTGAAGGAAGGAAAATGCCACCACTGTGGCAAGGCTGGTCATTGGAGGAGGAATTGTCCTTCGTACATTGAGGGTCTGCAGAAAATGAAGGGAGGTATGACTTCCGCTTCGGATATTTATGTTATAGAGATAAACCTTTCTGCTCCTTCATCTTGGGTATTGGATATCGGATGTGGTTCTCACATTTGTACAAATGTGCAGGAACTAGGAAGGAGGAGATTGCTGAGTAAAGGAGAGGTGGACCTACGTGTCGGCAATGGAGCAAGAGTTGCTGCTATAGCCGTAGGGGTTTACCGTCTTTCTTTGCCCAGTGGGCTTGTAATAGAACTTGATAATTGTTATTATGTTCTGGCCATAACTAGAAACATTATATCCATTTCATGCTTAGACATGATTGGATTTTCTTTTATAATTAAGAACAATTGTTGTTCTATATTTAAGAATGATGTTTGTTATGCTGTAGCTCAATTGTTTAATGGTCTTTATGTTTTGAACCTGGACCATCCGATCTATAATGTAGATAATAATAAAAGACTAAGAACAAATGACTCAAATCCTACATATCTCTGGCATTGTCGTTTGGGCCATATAAACGAGAAGCGCATATCCAAGCTCCATAAAGATGGACTATTGGACTTATTTGATTATGAATCATTTGAGCGATGCGAGTCTTGTTTGTTAGGCAAGATGACTAAAACCCCTTTCACTGGTTATACTGAGAGGGTTGAGGATCTCTTGGGTGTTGTACATAGTGATGTATGCGGACCCATGAGTTCTATGGCTAGAGGTGGGTATTTCTACTTCGTTACATTTACTGATGATTTCAGTAGATACGGATACGTGTATCTTATGAAGTGCAAATCCGAAACCTTTGAAAAGTTCAAAGAGTTTAAGAATGAAGTGGAGAACCAATTGGGTAAAAAGGTTAAAGCACTCCGATCTGATCGAGGTGGCGAATACCTGAGTCATGAGTTCCGTGATCATCTGAAAGAGTGTGGTATTGTATCACAGCTCACTCCACCTAGGACACCGCAGCATAATGGTGTGTCTGAGAGGAGAAATCGTACTTTGTTAGACATGGTACGGTCGATGATGAGTCATGCAGACTTGCCTGTTTCCTTTTGGGGTTTTGCTTTAGAGACTGCTGCAATAACACTGAATCTCGCTCCGACGAAAACGGTTCTAAAGACACCATATGAGATATGGACTGGGAAGCGTCCTAGTATGTCATTCATTAAAATTTGGGGCTGTGAGGCATACGTGCGACGTCAAATGCCTGACAAGCTGGAACCCAAATCAGATAAGTGTTATCTAGTGGGATATCCTAAGGAAACGAAAGGATATTATTTTTACCTACCGTCTGAGGGCAAAGTGTTTGTCGCAAGGATGGGTGTCTTCTTGGAGAAAGAGTTCTTATCAAGAAAGACGCAAAAGGTAGAACTTGAAGAAGTTCAAGAACCACAAATAGTGAATGAACCAGAGTTGGATTCTGAGCCAGGACTACAAGATGTTGTAGCTAGAGAACCTGCTCACGAAACACAAGTCCTACGTAGATCTGGTAGACCAAGATTTGAGCCTGAGAGATATGGATTTCTAGTGTCTCAAATAGGTAATGTGTTGCTTATGGATCATGATGATGAACCAGCGACCTACCAAGAAGCTATGAATGGACCGGACTCCGACAAATGGCTAGAGGCTATGAAATTTGAAATGGACTCCATGTATACAAACCAAGTTTGGAACTTGGTGGAACCACCTGAAGGGGTACGACCCATAGGGTGCAAGTGGGTCTTCAAGAAAAAGACCGACATGGATGGGAATGTGCAGACATTCAAAGGGCGACTGGTGGCTAAGGGTTTCAAGCAAATTCATGGTGTTGACTATGATGAGACCTTTTCCCCTGTTGCCATGGTAAAGTCCATTAGGATATTGCTTGCTATTGCTGCGTATTATGACTACGAGATCTGGCAGATGGATGTCAAAACGGCTTTCCTAAATGGAAACCTCCTTGAGGAAGTGTACATGACACAACCCGAGGGTTTTGTATCCCCAAATGAAGCCACTAAAATATGCAAGCTGAATAAGTCCATCTATGGATTGAAACAAGCCTCTAGAAGTTGGAATCTTCGTTTTGATGAGAAGATCAAAGAGTTTGGTTTTGTCAAGAATGAAGATGAACCATGTGTTTACAAGCGAATCAGTGGGAGCATTGTTGTCTTCCTGATATTGTATGTAGATGACATACTGTTGATCAGGAATGACATACCTACCCTGAAAGTTGTTAAGAACAACCTAGGGAACTGCTTTTCTATGAAGGACTTGGGTGAAGCGACTTACATACTCGGTATTAAGATCTATAGAGATAGATCGAAGAAGTTGCTGGGTTTGACCCAGAGTACGTACATTGACAAGGTGTTGAAGCGGTTCAACATGCTTGAGTCCAAGAAAGGATTTTTGCCCATGTCTCATGGTGTGAATCTCTCTAAGGACCAGTGTCCAAAATCTTGCGAAGATAAGGACCGCATAAAGTCGATTCCATATGCTTCGGCAATTGGGTCAATCATGTATGCAATGTTATGTACTCGACCCGATGTCTCTTTTGCTTTGAGCATGACTAGCAGGTATCAGTCTGATCCCGGTGAATGTCACTGGATAGCCGTAAAGAATATCCTGAAGTACTTGAGAAGGACTAAGGATGTATTCTTGGTGTATGGTGGAAAGGAAGAGCTCGTTGTAAGTGGTTACACGGATGCCAGCTTCCAAACTGATAGGGATGATTCAAAGTCTCAGTCAGGGTTTGTGTTTTGCCTGAATGGAGGAGCTGTGAGCTGGAAGAGTTCCATGCAAGAGACAGTTGCTGATTCTACAACTGAGGCCGAGTATATCGCTGCAGCTAATGCAGCGAAGGAGGCTGTATGGATTAGGAAATTCATCGGCGAGCTAGATGTAGTTCCTAGCATTGTTGGTCCCGTAGTTCTCTACTGTGATAACAATGGTGCAATTGCACAATCTAAGGAACCTAGATCCCATCAGCGCTCCAAGCACATACTTCGGCGGTTCCATCTTATTCGTGAGATTGTCGAACGAGGAGATGTGAACATTTGTAGAGTGCCGACTGAGGAGAATATTGCAGATCCACTGACAAAGCCTCTCGCGCAGAGAAAGCATGATGGTCATACTAGATCAATGGGTATACGATACCTGAATGATCAACTCTAGTGGGAGTCTTGTGGGTTGCATGTAAAATAAATATTCTGTTGGCTGTTTAAAATTTATTCATATGATGAATTGTGTACCAATTATTTCTTTTTACGATTAATGGCAAGTTCTTTTATTACGATATACTGTTTCTATATGATAGAATAAAATTCGTGATAAATACCCTTAGAATGTTCGCTTCCATAGGACATCAAGTACGAGACTTGAATGTGAGAGCCTATGATTTCGAAGCTTCATTCTTAAAAGGTCCCTGGTCGAGGTATCATCGTAGAAGCTAAGGGTGATGATGATACATTAAGACTAGCATGTGTGTTGACTGATGACCGGTTCTCACAGGTCATGATATTGTGATATCAAGTCATCACGTGGGTACTTGTTAGTGAACAAGTTGTACTGGACAGACCCAACCTGAGACTACTTTGTGGATTGTTACTTAAAAGTGTCACAAGTAGGTCTCATTTGACAATGGTGTTGTGGTCCTTTGACCTGAAGTCACAGCATTCACCGAGTGAGGAAGAGCGTGCTTTGATGTCATCTAAAGTCTTCCTTGAAGAAGGTTGATGATAAGGGTGGTCGTTGGGTACGTTACGAATCATTTGGGTGTTTGGGTGTGAGCAGATATGGGATTTGTCCTCCTATATAACAGGAGTTGCATCCATGGGCCCCTTGATGGAATTGGACTGAGAAACGCATGGCCATGCTTGGTAGAGTCAATATGTGATATTGAGCTCACCATTCTCTGGAAGTCCGTTCTAGATCAAGAAACTTGGATTGAGCTATTATGAGGGTGACACTGTCCATGCCTCTAGTTCTTTCCGGATGTAAGGGACAAAGGGACAAAGACAACGCTGGAACATTGGTCATAAAGGCTTATGAGTTATGAACTCTTATTGCTTGGGGAGCAATGATGCATTGCTAGATGCCGCTCATTGTTTGTGAGGTTTTTGGTTTGATACTTTCAAGATCAAGTGGGAGACTGTTGGAGTTGCCATTGTGATCTAGAAGTGGTCAAACATGTAATCTCACTGCCAACGCGATATGAGCCTGCAGGGTCGCACATAAGAGCATGTGGAGAAGTTGGTAGATTGACTGTGTTGGTAAATGTTACCAATCACCATATATAGAATGGGGAAATCCAGCAGGTTGTTGCTGTCTGAATTCGTCGGGTTTACACGGATAGAATTCGTCGGATTCGTCGGGATTCGTCGGATTGTCCCGTGAACACTCGACGAATTATTACAGAAACCCTTCAGTCAGCAAAATGTTGTCGTCTGTCTGGATTCGTCGGGATTCGTCGGGTTGTCCCGTGAAGACTCGACGAATTGTTACAGAGATCATTTTCTCGGCAAATGTTGCCGTCTGATCTGATTCGTCGGATTCGTCGGATTGTCCCATGAAATCTCGACGAATGATCTTCCGTGGAATTCCGACGAATTGTAACAGAAGCCCTTATTCTGATATGTGGTCTGCGGATAGCGATTCTTCTAGAAGCTGTTTATCCTTTGGGTATAAATAGGACTTCGTTTTAGGGTTCTCAGAACTAACGAAAAGAAAAGCCGACGGAAGGAGTTCCGCTCTCGCCTTACGAACCCTAGCCGACGGAAGTGTTCCGCCGTCTCTGAATCGCGTCCGCCGACCTCCTCTCCGGCGATCGTCGCCGTGTTTGTTCTTCCTGGAGCGAACCTAGCAGTTCGTGGAAGTTCAAGGTGCAGTCATTCTTCTCCCGGCTCGTGTGGATCACTGTAGAGACGTAGATATTATTCTACGTGAGGACTCGCATAGCCGACGACAGGAATCAACTCGTGGAGCATCTAGGTTGGATTTGATCCAATCCCGCAAAGGTAATTTCATACCTAGCATTTTTCTTAACTTCTTGATTCAACATTCATGGCCGATCCAAAGTCTTTTTGGGTTGTTTCTCTTCATTTCCGCTGCGCCTACATTTGATGTATGGTTCTAGAAAAACCCAACACATACCCAGGAAGGGGTCGGCAAAAGTCTCAGGGCGGGGCAGAAAGAGGGAGAGAAAGAAGAGGAGCAGGGCCCCTGGGGGGAGCAGTCCAGGATGGAGGCTGTAGAAGAAGTGGTGGAGGTGGAGATCACCACCAAGGCCGGGGCGATCGAGAAGATCAAGATCAATGGGGAGCTCAGCACGAAGGATCGGGCGAAGATCTTGGTTTGCGTCCAGGACAATGTGGACGTCTTCGCATGGAGCGCTGCAGAGATGCTGGGAATCGACGTGGATGTGGCGTGTCATCGCCTCATCCTCGATCCTGGCGCTCGCCCCATCCGCCAGAAGAGGAGGTCTACGGCGGACAAGCTGGAGGTGCCCATCTGGGAGGACGTGAACAAGCTCCTCAAAGCTGGCTTTGTATCGGAGATCCAGTACCCAGGCTGGGTCTCCAATGTTGTGATGGTAACCAAGGGAGAGGGTAAGTGGAGAATGTGTGTGGATTTTTCCTTGCTTAATAAATCATGCACCAAGGACTGTTATCCCTTGCCTAGAATCGACGCGCTGGTTGATTCAGCCGTCGGTTTTTCTGTGATGTCTTTTTAGATGCTTTTTCAGGTTATCACCAGATCCGCATGCACCCTCCCGACATTAAAGATGTGTCCTTCATCACCGGGGATGGGTGCTATTGTTACAAAATGATGTCGTTTGGTTTAAAGAACACAGGGGCCACCTATCAGCGTATGATGGATAGGGTGTTTCGCGAGCAGAAAGGGAGGAACTTGGAGGTCTATGTGGATGACCTAATGATCAAGAGTCAAAATCTCGAGACCCATCTCAATGACCTCGAAGAGACTTTTGAAACCTTGAGAAAGTTTAAAATGAGGCTTAACCCCTTCAAGTGTGTCTTCGGGGCCAGTCGAGGGAAGTTCTTGGGTCATTTGCTTACCCCTCTTGGAGTGGAGCCTAATCCAGACAAGGTAAAGGCGATCCTTGAGTTGAGATCTCCACGAAGTGCGAAAGAGGTCCAACGTTTGACAGGGAAGTTAGCCGGGCTGAGCAGGTTCCTTTCCAAGGCAGGAGAAAAATGTTCTTCCTTTTCAGGGTATTAAGGGGTAACCAAAAATTTGAATGGACTCCCGAGTGCGAAAAGGCTTTTCAAGCGCTAAAGGAACAACTGACCCAGGTCCCATTATTACAAGGGCCGAGACAAGGGGAAGACCTATACCTGTACTTGGGGGTAGGGTCGGAAGCGGTTAGCTCAGTGTTGGTTCGAGAGGAGGGGAATAAACAACTCCACATTTACTACGTCACCAGGGTACTCAGGAAGACCGAACTCAGATATCCTATCCTCGAAAAGTTAGCGTTTGCCTTGGTAGTGTCGGCTAGGCGGCTCAGACCTTACTTTTAGGCACACTCAATCAAAGTGTTGACTGACCACCCCCTTCGTGGCATCATGGAAGGGGTAGAGCACTCTGGGAGGTTGGCAAAGTGGGCGGTAGAATTGAGTGAGTTCAATGTCTCCTACGTGCCCAGGGTATCCATAAAGGCACAGGCGGTGGCGGATTTCATGGCCGACTACGTGACCGAGTTAGAGGAATCTGAAATACCCCACCCGGTGGCTTGGAAGATGTTGGTCGATGGTGCGTCGGGAAAGCATTCCTTCGGAGGAGGGGTGGTGTTGGTGAGTCCCCAAGGAACCAGGATAGAGCAAGCGATAAACATCCATTTCCCCCTCACTAACAACCAAGCCGAGTACGAGGCCGTGGTAGCAGGCCTCCGCCTGGCACAAGAATTGGGGGTACAGGACGTGGAGGTCTCGACGGACTCCATGGTGGTGGCATGCCAGATCGGGGGGGAGTTTGAAGTCAAAGAACCAACTCTCCAACGGTACCTGGAGAAGGTTAAATGGATAGTGGGACAGTTTCGCACCTTCTCCATCAGACACATCCCAAGAGGAGAGAGCACCAAGGCGGACCTCCTGGCCAAGTTCAGTCCCCAGGCCGGGGGAACAGTGTCAAAGCTTTTCCGACACTCCATCGAGGAGGGGGAGGTGATGGAAGTGGACCAGCGGGTATCGTGGATGGATCCCTTCATCGCCTACTTAACAACGGGGAAGTTCCCTGAGGAAGGGACAGATAAGCGCCGGCTCAGGTATAAATCAGCCTACTACTCCTTGCATGCAGGGGTACTATATAGAAAGACCCTCTCGGGGCTCCTGGCCCGTTGTGTCCTGGAGGAGGAAGTCCCGAGGGTCCTGGAGGAGATTCACTCAGGAGAATGTGGCAGCCACTCAGGAAGCAGGACTCTGGAAGGAAGAGTTCTGAGGCGAGGCTACTTTTGGCCCACCCTCAGCAAGGATGCTACCGAGTTCTCCAGGAGGTGCCCCAAGTGCCAACTCTACGCTCCTCTGTAACTCCTCCCAGCTCAGAGGCTAAGAACGATCACGACCCCTTGGCCTTTTGCAATCTAGGGACTAGATCTGGTGGGACCTTTCCCCCAGGCAAGCGGTCAACGGAGGTTCTTGCTAGTGATGATCGATTACTTCTCCAAATGGATCGAGGCGAAGGCGCTGGCCAAGGTAACCTCCCAAGTGGTAAAGAATTTCATCTGGGGTGAGATTATTTGCAGGCACGGGCTTCCTCTAGCCGTTGTCACGGATAACGGGCCGCAGTTTGCCAGTGATGAGTTCGTTAGTTTCTGTGCTCAGCTCGGCATAGATCTCAGGTTCGCGTCGGTCCACCACCCAAGGAGCAATGGGCAAGTGGAGGCGGTGAACAAAATTATAGTAAACCTCCTCAAGAAGAAGATCGAGAACCTTAGAGGTAGTTGGGTGGAGAAACTTCCCTCAGTCCTCTGGGCCCTGAGGACCACCCCAAACACAGCTACCGGGGAGACCCCCTTCAAGCTGTCTCACGGATCCGAGGCTGTCCTCCCGGTTGAGTTTGAAGTCAATACACCTAGAGTGGTCGCCGCAGGGGAAGGAGGTGAGGAATGGAGAGCGAACAACGAAGAAGGCCAAAGATTGTCTTTGGACCTAGTGGAGGAACTCCGAGACCTGGCCATCGTTAGGCAGGAGGAAGTGAAAAGGCGGATGGACAGGTACTTTGACAAATATATTCGAGTAAAACATTTCCAGAAAGGGGACTTGGTACTAAAGAAGGTTGATGCGGCCGGAAGGGGGGGGGGGGGGGGGGGGGGGGGGGGGATGGTAGGTAAGCTCAATCCCAACTGGGAGGGCCCGTATATTGTATGTGAAGTGCTAAAGTCAGGAGGGTACCACCTCCGGGATGTGGAAGGGGTACCCCTCGGTCGGGCCAGGAGTGGGGATGACTTGAAACATTTTTATCCATAAAGTTCCTTCTCTATACCCGTTCTAATATATAATTTCTCATGTGCTGTTTCTTCAACTATGGGTCCGAGGTTGACAAATTCTTTTATGCTGGATTGCCCCGGACGATCCCACTGCCTGGCTCTCACTAGCCGGTGGGTCAGGTTGATCTCGCGGAGAGGCTGGCGAGGTTGACAAATTCTTTTATGCTGGATTGCCCCGGACGATCCCGCTGCAGGGCTCTCACTAGCCGGTGGGTCAGGTTTATCTCGCGGAGAGGCTGGCGAGGTTGATAAATTCTTTTATGATGGATTGCCCCGGACGATCCCGCTGCCGGGCTCTCACTAGCCGGTGGGTCAGGTCGATCTCGCGGAGAGGCTAGCGAGGTTGACAAATTCTTTTATGCTGGATTGCCCCGGACGATCCCGCTGCCGGGCTCTCACTAGCCGGTGGATCAGGATGATCTCGCGGAGAGGCTGGCGAGGTTGACAAATTCTTTTATGATGGATTGCCCTGGACGATCCCTCTGCCGGGCTCTCACTAGCCGGTGGGTCAGGCTGATCTCGCGGAGAGGCTGGTGAGGAAAGGGAGTTTTGTCCTTAAGTGAGTTCGAAAGCGGGGATAACTTCTCGTCTTGGCGAGACGGGGGGGGGGGGGGGGGGGGGGGGGCCTCGGCACAAGATAATAATGAGAAAAGGGGTTTGGTCCTTAAGAAATATGGTCGGAAATTTAGGGTAACTTCTTCCTGGGCGAGAAACGGAATTCTCGGCATATATAAAATAAGCGAAACGGCAAGGAGCGAGTACTATACACAAACTAGCGAATAAAAGTGAAATCAAGGAAAATACCAAGCAAGAAAGAACAGTGCACAAAAAATCCATTCCAATGTAAGAGTTTAGTTACATTGGGCGGCGATCTCGCCAGCCCCAAAAATATACATTAAAAACAAAATGAAAATTGTCTCCTAAGCCTCGCTCAGAAACTCCTCGTCGTCACTATCCTTCACCGGCGGGAGCGGCTTGAAGAGCTCCGGGACGATGTCCTCGACTGTCACGCTCTCGGCCTCGGGAACCAACAGTTTAGCCCCTTTCATGGCCTGGAAGACGAAACGAGCCACATTCGTCGACTCTACGCGAAGCGCCTCATCGCGGTCTCGCCTCTCTTCCTTTAAACGGTGGGGAGAAGGGGGGACGGCGGCGCGAGCAAGGTCGCGGTTGAGTGCCTTCAGCCCGGCGACCTCGCCCTCCAGGCTTAGGACCCGAGCATCCGAAAGCCTGGTCATCTCGGCATCCTGCGAACAAGAAACACGTAAGACAAGATAAGTTGGGGAGAAAGATGCTATAGATAAATGACTCACCACCCCGGTCTCGGCGGCAGCTAGCTCTTCCTTCAACTCGTCGACTTTCGCCTGGGAGGCCTTGTAGGCCTCGGCAAGCTCTGCATACTCGTGCTCCAGCTGCAGACATCTTTTCCCCGTCATGTGGGCGAGCTACATAGCCCGCAACTGGGACCTCGCACTTTCATAGGTGAGGACCCTTGCGGTTTCTTCCTTATAAGTCGTGGCGTCCTCACAACCATACATGATGAAGGAGAAGTTGAAGGAGTGGGAGGTCGCGACGTCCTTCTCCACCCAAGTGGGATGTATGGAGGAGACGTCGATCCGGTCGACCTCTTCTCTCCAGCGCACTAGGAGCTCGCCGGTTTCATCGCGGGCCCGCTCGCCAAGGCCGAAGTGCAGGTGGTTCGACGGAAGGGGCGGTGCCGAGGTCCTGGCAGTGACCTCGACTGGCTCCTCGGCTTCCAGATCCTCGAGGAGTACGGAAGTGCCGGCCTCGCGACCCGAGAGCTCGGCAGAGCGCTTCCCCTTCACGGAAGTACACGAGCTCTCGCCCTTCTTGGGTTTCTTTGGAGTCGGCTGGCGGGAAGGTTTGCTACTCGGGGCCTCCGCCCTCTTCTTGGAAGTGGCAGCGGTCGTGGGAGTAACCTCTCGGCACGCGGCCGCCCCCATGGTAGAGAGGGCGAGGTCGGCGGAGGGTTTTATGTTACTCGCATAAGGAGGGTGGAGGGGGATGTCTCGCTCACCTGACAAAATTTATGTTAGGAAGAATGCCGAAAATTAAAATGAACACGAGTGGTGGGGCGAGATCCTTACCTTCCCCGGGGAGCACCGGTAGTAGCTTGTCGACGTTGCGGTGGAGATGGCACACCTCGAAGTTCTTCTTCTGGAAGAACTGGTAGAGGTCGGCATCGGTGCCGCTGAGAACTGGAGGGCGGTAGACGCTATCGTTGTATTGGACAGGAGAGACGGGGATTTTGCCGAAGTTCCCCTTCACGAGGAGGAACTTCTGAGCCCAGAAGTGGGCCTTGTTGATGGTCTCGACGACCTTGCACCCGGAGCTTACAAAGTAGACAGTACCCTCTGAGTAGGCGCGGAAGGAAAATAGTTTCCGGAAGACCGGGAGGCTAAACTCGATGCGCTCCTCGCGCAGGAAGCAGGCGAAACCCACGATCACCGCCATCGCATTAGGGGTAAGTTGGGCGAGGACTACCCCGTAGTGCCAGAGCACCTAGAAAACCACAAACAATGAAAACTATTGCGAGCGAGACTACTCCTGCGAGAAAAATGAATAGGGAAAGGGAACGTACCTGGCGAATCTCGGGCCAGAGGGGAGGTCGCAGGCCCACGCAAAATGTGCGATGGGGATGGCGATCTCATCGGGTCGGAGGGTGTTAATCACCTCATCCTCCCCCGGGCGACGAGCTGTGAACTCGGGGGGGACGAAGTCGGCCAGGGAGGTGAGGTATTCGTCCTCGCTCATGTTGCAGTAGAAGAACTCATGTTCGCAGAAAGCCCAGGCGCACTTTAACCTACCTTCGCCTTCGCGGTCGTCCTTCCCAGTTTTCACCATCTTTAGTACCTGCGAGAACTAGAAGGGAGGAATGCGAGAACAGATTGGCGAGAGCTCTGCAGCTGAGAGGAAGGAATGGTCTGAGGGAGGCGGTAGATAAACATCATCAATGAGAAGCTATTTATAGGAAAATGAAAATGGCGGGAGGAAGCCCAAGCGCCGGAGGGTACGATTAGTCAAAATGTCACATCAGGATAACGCGCGAAAACAAAAATTATTCCGCCAATGACCGGCGAGCGAGATCAATCTGCAGGGTTAGTCCAAATAAACGATTCGCGAGCAGAAACAGTACTCGCAAGCGAAAATGATATAAAGGATAGGCGGCAGTATAAAAGCCGCAAGCAATAGCACATTTAATAATTGTTCACAGCTCTTAGCGAGCGAAAACTAATAGGGGCCACAGCCATGTGAGATTGTTCGGAGTAATAATACAAAATAGCAGAAATGTTTCATGAAGGAAAAACTAAAGGCGCGAGATCAGTAAGGCAGCCACTGCCACCTGCCGCCTCCTCGCGGTCCCGTCCTCGACGGCCTCCTGGGGTTGTGGAATTCAGCAGCAGCGCGGGCGTCGCGATCAATCAGGTGGGCGAAATCTTTGATCCTCGCCATGAGCATCTCCTCAGAGGTCTCGGACTCATCGGGATCGCGAGGCATCGCAGCACGCAGTCTATCGCACTCATCCATCAGCGAAGCATATCTCTCCTCGGCAGCCCGCCTATCCACTCTCGCCCGAATGTTGAGGTCTTGCAGCATCTGGTTTTGTTTTTGGAATAACTCAGCGGTCCGCTGTTTTATCACCTCAGGTTCTCGCGAATCGCCCAGGAAGTCCTCCACCTGCTCAGGAAAAGTGGACATTTCCTCGTCCCCGAGTTCGGAGTCGGTGTGTTGGGTCTCGCAGTCTGCTGAAAAGGGTTGAACGCCAGGTTAGGAGGGACAAATATTAGGGTAAATAGCGGAGACGCGAGAAGGCTTACCCAAGGGAGGGTGAAAGGAACCAGGCGGAGGATCGAAGGCGGTGCCATAGTAAGGGATGTGAGTCTTCCCCTTTCCAGGGGGTATTTCGCTGTACCTACGAGGGGACCTTTCGGCCGCCATGAGCCGCCTGAGTCCTCATTGGCGAGAAGGTTAAAGTTCGGTGCCGGGATGGTCGCGTCCAGGAGTTTAGGGGAAGGAGTTCGCTGATCCTGTTGCGTCGGGCTCGCAGGAGGCAGAACTGGAGAAGGAAAATAAAGAGGTAAGAGACATCAGCAGGTAACATGATTAAAGCAAAATTGGCGAGATCAAATAATGTACCGTCAGGATTCTCGCCAACGATATTCGCATTCTCCCGAGGAGTAGTGGGGGGTTTGTTCGAAGGCCCGCCAGCGTCTTTGTTGGTCTTAATGACCTACAGAGGCAAAGCTTAGAAATAATAATCAAGTAGTCTCACGTGACGGGTAATCCTTGCCTTGTCAACGGATTTGTCGCTAGGGGAAGACTCCAGGTCGACAGTATCGTCTCCCAGTCGGCGAGCGGCCTTCGCCTTCTTCATTTTTGGCACAGGAGAGGGGGACGGGCGACTCATCCACGCCGGGGGCTTCACCATCATCGACACCTCACGAGCCTTGGAAGCCTTCAGGCGAGCCTCTATTTCCTTGGAGAGAGGCATTGGAAGATAACTACAGTAAGGAGAAGAATAAAGGAGAAAAGAAAGTGAAGACGCCCTTCAGCTCAAGTGGTATTTATAGCCTAACGGTGGGACCCACAGAAAGATTCCCGACAGGATAGCTGTCGCCAGGCGAACGCTCAGGGTTGGACGATTCTTTGTGAGCTTAGGATAACCTCGCAACGAGCGGGGATTGTGTACAATGTACAACCCGTATTCGTCGAGTGGGCTCCCCAGCCAACTGGCGAAACCTGGGTCGTCCGGATCATTCGCCGGGTCACTCGCCCAGGCTAAGGAAGGTAAAAATGCCCCCGAGTTGGTGGGGGTAAGCTGTAGGAGAGAAGACGCTAGGCGAGTGGTGCCCTCACGGACCACTCGCCCAGAAGCGTGGGCATTCGCCCAGCCAGGCGGGTGCCCAGCGAATGGTGCCCTCACGGACCACTCGCCCAAATGGGTGTGAGGGGAAAATGACCATAATACCCCTGGTGGGCTGCAAATAGCCCTTCGGAACAGCGGAGTTAGGCTGTTAGCAGACCAATTCGGGGTGCTGTTAGTAAAATTAAAAGGCGGATTCATGTTATTTGCAGACCAACCTAGGAAAATCTATAAATAGACCCTTAAGGGCACCTTGGAGGAGATCCGATTTTAGAGAATCCTCTCCTCTAGGCTAGTTTTGGTTGGCAGCCAGTGCCCTCCAATGTGCCCGGTTGAGCTTTGGTTTGGGAGGGGAAGCTCTCTAAGATCTTTCGGGTGTGTGGCGGGACCTCCTCGCTTCAGCCTTGGGTCTATTCCGTTTCCAGCATCCACCGTCAAGAGAGTCTAGTGAGGGAGAAATAAGCATCGGCTACACCCCAGTGGGTCCGAACTCAAGAGACCAGTTGCTGGTTTCAACATTTTTGGTGCAGTGAGCGTGGACCGTAGCCGGTGAAAGAAAATCCCAAGCTAGTTTCGATGACGGGAGATGGAGGAAATGGTTCTGACTCAGGTCACTCGCAGCCACCAGCGGCAGGGGAGTGGCTGGAGATGTTTGAGAAGTTCAAGCGAGAGGTCCTGCAGACAGTTCTCGCGGCAAGGAGCGAGTGCGAGACCCCAGCGGTCCCAGTGGTCCCGCCTTTGCAGATTGGCGAGAACGCACCGGGGCAGCGGCTGGGGATGGAGGTGCCAGCAGAAGGAAGCACGCGAGATCTCCCCGGACGGCAGCTGTTCAGCAGTCCGGCGAGTGCTGAGGTGTGTGAGTTGGTCCCGCGCGAGAGGACCACTCGCCGAGCAGGGGAAGGGAGTCCCTTTTGCGAGATGATCCTCTCGGCCCCAGTGCCAGAAGGGTTTCGTGGGCCGGAGATGTCCTACTACACTGGCAAGGAGGATCCGGTTGTGCACCTGCAGTGGTTCGAAGACATGACTTCAATCCTTCCCATGTCGGATTCTTTCCAATGCCGACTCTTCGCGACCACCCTGAAGGAGAAAGCAAGGGACTGGTTCCACCAGCTTCCCACAGGTTCCATCTATGCGTTCGATGATCTGCGCCGAAGCTTCCGACTGCGTTTCTCGACGTCAAAGAAGAGGAAGAAGGATGCGGAGGCTCTCTTCAAGATCAGGCAGAGGGAGGGGGAATCCCTGGCCAAGTACGTGGACAGGTTCTAGGAGGAGATACACCTAGTGCAGGAGGTGCCGGGATTCGCCCTCCAGATGGCATTCATCGTAGGGCTGCGAGAGGGGTTCTTCAAGATGGACCTGAAGAGAAGACCTCCTGTATCCTTCGAGGAGTTGATGGAGAGAGCCGCGGAGGAGATTGAAGGGGAGGCAGCCAACCCCAAATTCTACAAAAGGTTGGCAAAGACGAGCGAGCCCGAGGCGAGGCAGCCAGAGGGAAGAAGGCGAGAGGAGCCCAGGGGCCAGGGGTTCGAAAGACCACCTCGGGTTTGGAGGAACCAAGAACCCAACAACAGGTTGGGCTGGAGGAACCAGGAAGGACCAGCGCGAGGTCAGGATGAAAGGTACCAAGGAAGGGAGGCAGGAGGAGTGAATCAGGGGTGGAGGCAGGGTCCCAGACCCCCTCACCCCCCGAGGGAGCAAGCCATGGCGGTAGGCCGAGGGAGAAGAGGTAGAGGAGCAAGAGGAGGAAGAGGAAGAGCTGGAAGAGAGGACAGGGTGGCGTTGCCTTACTGTGACTTTCATCAGGAAGAAGGTCACGCGATCGCCACCTGCCCGGAGTTCTTGGAGATGAGGGGAAGAGGACAGCCACGGTGGCAGCAGGCCAGAATTGAGGAAGTGCTCCCAGAGGCAGAAGAGGACCGGTGTGAGGATAGGGCAGATACAGGAACCAGGGGGGAATTGGGGTGATTCACGGTGGGGTTGGGATAGAGGCCTCTCGCAAGAAAAGCTTCCAGGCCATGTTCCGAAGGGACGTCGCGTCGACTTCCCAGACCCCACCCCCCTCGAAGAAGCTCACCTTCTCCTCAAAAGACATGCCAGATTATGAAGACCCATTCTGCGACGCCCTGGTTATCCAGACGGCGATAGAAAACTTCACGGTCTCCCGGATCCTGGTGGACAACGGGAGCTCGGTGAATGTGATCTTCAAAAAAGCTTTCGACGCGATGGAGGTAGAGAAGAAGAGGGTGCAGGCCTCCGACGGACCACTGTTTGGTTTCTCGGGGGAGCGGAAGGAGGTCGAGGGAGGCGTAGGTCTCCAGGTGACGCTAGGAGGAGTCCCAAGAAACTGCCGGTTCGTCATTGTGGACGCTCCGAGCAGCTATAACGCCATCTTCGGACGACCCCTCATCAGCGCCTTCCGGTGCGTGCCCTCATCGTACCATCAGTGCTTAAAGCTCCATAGTGGAGGAGTCCAGATCCGCGTCCGAGGAGATGCTAAGGTGGCGAGGCAGTGCTACGTGACTGCCGTCAACACCATTTCATGGATGGCGGATGCCGAGAAGATGGATGAAGAGATGGCGAGGCCGGAGGGGCCAGGAGAAGAAGTGGAGAAGAGAGAAGTAGGGGGAGAGGGCGATGCCCTAGAGGAGAATATGGAGGTCGCTCGTGAGGAGCAGGAGGTCGAGTTGCTGGAGGTCGCTCGTGAGGAGCAGGAGGTCGAGTTGATGGAGGTCGCTCGTGAGGAGCAGGAGGTCGAGTTGCTGGAGGTCGCTCGTGAGGAGCAGGAGGTCGAGTTGATGGAGGTCACTCGTGAGGAGCAGGAGGTCGAGTTGCTGGAGGTCGCTCGTGAGGAGCAGGAGGTCGAGTTGTTGGAGGTCGCTCGTGAGGAGCAGGAGGTCGAGTTGCTGGAGGTCGCTCGTGGAGAGCAGGAGGTTGAGCCGGTGGAGGCGGAAGGAGCAGTAGAGGAAAAGGCCCGGGAAGAGAGGCGAGAAGCAAAAGGCCAGTGGGAAGAGCCGACCCGGCTCGAGGCGGCAGAAGAGGTGATAGAGATGGAGGTTACCACCCAAGCAGGAAGGGTGGAGAAGGTGCGGATCAGCGGGGGCCTCGACCTGGAAGACCAGAGAAGGATGCTGGAGTGCATCCAGAAGAACGTGGACATCTTCGCATGGAGCACAGCGGACATGCCAGGAATCGAGGCGGACGTGGCTTGCCATCGTCTCAATCTCGATCCAGAAGCCCGCCCCATCCGGCAGAAGAGAAGGACTATAGCTGACAAGCTCGAAGGACCGATCCGCAAGGAGGTGGCGAAACTCCTCGAAGCAGGTTTTGTGACGGAGATCCAGTATCCAGGCTGGGTCTCCAATGTCGTAATGGTAAAAAAGGCCGATGGCCGCTGGCGTATGTGTGTGGACTTTTCATTGTTAAATAAGGCCTGCCCTAAGGATTGTTATCCATTGCCTCGGATCGATGCGCTGGTTGACTCAGCCATCGATTTTTCTGTGATGAGTTTTTTGGATGCTTTTTCGGGTTATCACCAAATAAGAATGCACCCCCCGGACGTCAGAGATGTCTCATTCATCACCAGGGAGGGATGCTACTGCTATAAGATGATGCCCTTCGGACTGAAAAATGCAGGAGCAACCTACCAGAAGATGATGGATCGGGTATTTAAGAAGCAAAGGGGAAGGAACCTGGAGGTCTACGTGGATGACCCTATGATAAAAAGCAAGTGTGTGAGCTCTCACATTCGGGACCTCGAGGAGACCTTCGCCACCCTACGCAAGTACAAGATGCGCCTGAACCCCCTGAAGTGTGTGTTCGGGGCCAGCAAAGGGAAGTTCCTGGGGCACCTTCTCACCCCCTGGGGGGTAGAACCTAACCCGGACAAGGTTAGGGCGATAATGGAGCTGGGGTCGCCACGAAACGCCAAGGAAGTTCAGCGCTTGACCGGAAGACTCGCCAGGCTGAGCAGGTTTCTCTCCCGGGCCGGGGAAAGATGCTCCCCCTTCTTCAAAGTGCTACGAGGCAACCAGAAGTTTGAGTGGACAAAGGAATGCGAGGAGGCCTTTCAGGCCTTGAAGAGCCAACTCACCAAGGCTCCGCTACTACAAAGTCCCAAAGAGGGGGAGGATCTACATCTATATCTCGGGGTCGGGGCGGAGGCCGTAAGCTCCGTCCTGGTTCGGGAGGAAGGCAAGAAGCAGCTGCCAGTCTACTACATAAGCAGGGTCCTGAGGGAAGCAGAGCTCAGGTACCCAATTTTAGAAAAGTTGGCCTTTGCCCTGGTCATCGCAGCAAGGAAGCTTAGGCCATACTTCCAGGCCCATTCGATCCAAGTAGTGACGGATCATCCTCTCCCCCAGATCTTCGAAGGAGTGGAACACTCAGGAAGACTCGCAAAATGGTCAATAGAGCTAAGTGAATTCAACATCACCTTTGTCCCTCGATTATCTATGAAGGCGCAGGTGGTGGCTGATTTCATGACAGATTTCGTGGCCGAGATGAAAGAAGACGGAGCCCCTCGTCACGTTCCGTGGAAGCTGCTGGTGGATGGGGCTTCGGGCAAAAATTCTCTCGGAGGAGGGGTGGTGCTGGAGAGTCCCCACGGAGTAAAGATAGAGCAGACGCTAGTGATACACTTCCCAATCACCAACAACCAGGCGGAGTATGAGGATGTAATCGCCGGCCTGCGGTTGGCCCGGGAGCTCGGGGTCCATGACGTGGAGGTCCTCACTGACTCCATGATAATAGCTTCTCAGATAAGGGCGAGAGTTCGAAACAAGGGAACCTGTGTTCATGAGGTACTTAGCAAAAGTCAAAGGTCTCGTGGGGATGTTCAAAACTTTCTCCATCCGGCACGTCCCTCGAGAGGAGAGCACCCCGGCAGATCGGTTGGCAAAAGCTGGTCCACGAGCCGGGGGGACCCTGACGGACCTATTCCGTCCTTCGATTGAGGAGGGAGAGCTCATGGAAGTCGAACAGCGGCCCTCCTGGAAGGATCCCTTCGTCACCTTCCTTGCAATGGGAAAATTTCCGGAAGAAGTTCCGGACCAGAGGCGCTTCCGGTATAAGTCCACCTACTATGTGCTCCAGGAGGGTGACTTGTATCGGAAGACCCTCTCGGGCCTCCTGGCCCGATGCATCTCGGAGGAAGAGGTCCCAAGGATCTTGGAAGAAGTCCACTCCGGCGAGTGCGACAGCCACTCGGGGAGCAGGATGCTGGAAGCAAGGATAATAAGGCAGGGGTACTTTTGGCCAACCCTAAATAGAGACGCGACAGCCTTCGCCAAGTGATAATAAAAATTGAAGTTCTGCAAAAGCCTTTCTCGATGCGATAAGAATTCGACGGGCGCTTTCGAGGCGTCTTGCGAGTAATCCTACTTCGAGGAAGTAACCATTATCCTACCTGTTGAGATGATAAGAGTAATTGTCTTTCCTTTTTTTCGGAATATCGACGAAAATAAACGCGGCGGCGGCGACGGCGAAATCTAAAAATAAATTGAAAAAAAGAGAGGGAGAAAGTTTTTGCAAGTTTTTGCTAATGTGTAATCCAAACTACTCATTCGAAAAGGCAAGTATACCTTATCGCGTATAGCATAGGATATTTTAAAGAAAATATCAAGGTCGTATTGAAATCCGGGTCTATCGATTACTTCTACTTCGAAAAAGCTAACCATTATTTTATCGGAAATAAAATTGGTTTAGAGAGCGTAATTAAAGTTAACTAAAAAGAGAACAACAAAAATAAAATAAAGAAGACAAGACTAAATAAAGAGAAAGAAAGAGACTTTGCAAAAATGAAAGGAAGCTTAAAATTTCATTTCCATAAAAAGAAAACATTACATGAAATGAAAACTAAGTTACATTGCATGAAAATAAAGCTAAGCTACTTGCATGGAAAAGAAAAACAAGACATTAAAAAGGAAATAAGAAAATTACATGAAATTAAATCTATCCCTAAAACATGAAGAAATAAGGAAAATTGTACAAGAACAGCCCAAATAGGCAGGGGGAAGGGAATGGAATGCTGGAGGGGAACCTCTGAATTTATAGGAAAAATTTCCAGGTTACACGCCCTCGGTCACGGGCGTGACCTAGGGCGTGTAATACTTGTTCTGCACGGCTGCGACATCGGCGTGGGTCTTGCGTGACTGTGTCGCGAAAAAGGACATTACACGCCTTTGTAACTTTGGTCACGGGCGTGTACCTGGGCGGCTTCATCAATGCGGCATGGGCTTGAGTGCGGCGCTGCAGCGAAAAGCGATCACGCGCGAAAAGTCACAGGCGTGACTCATGGGTCACGGGCGTGACTAGGGTCAACTCCATCAATACGGCGTGGGCTTGAATTCGGCGCAGCAGGGAGCTGGGATCACGCGGGAAGACACGGGCGTGACTCTTTGGTCACGGGCGTGACTTGGGTCAACATTGGATTCGGTGGCTGACAGGTCTACGTGGAAAGCTTAAAGTGATTTTTAAATTTACACGCCCTTGGTCACGGGCGTGACTATGGGTCACGGGCGTGACCGAGGGCGTGACTTGTTGTGGACTAGCTCAAATGCGCGGCAACAACTCCTGGACTGATCTTAATGTTACACGCCCTTGGTCACGGGCGTGACCTAGGGCGTGTACTATGAAATTTGACCAAAATCTCCAAAAAATCTGCAAAACAACAATACAATTATATTTAGAACTAAAATTATAAAAGAAGTGATTTTTAACTAAAATATAAATAATATTTACAAAATTATATTAAATTTAACCTAAATACTATAATTAAAATAAGCATAAATCCTACTTATCAAATACCCCCATACTTAAGCTTTTGCTATTCCAGAGCAAAAGTATGAGAAATATTTATAAGACATTTAATAAAATTTTTAATTAAGCCTAAAAATTTATTGAATCATAAGTAAGCTAAAAAGAAAATTTAAGGATCAACGAATTAAGTCCTAAATTATGAAATTAGAATAATAAGAGAAAAATATTTAGCCAAGAGTTCTCAAAAATATTAACTAGTTAACAAAATTGAGTAATAAGCAAACAAAATTAGATTTAAAATTTATAAAAACCATAACTTTGAAAAAGCTAAAGGAAAAATGTAAGTTACTAAGTATTGCTCTCTCCATAACATAATTTAAATCTAGATCAAAGATATTGGGTTGGGGGGATTTCATAAAATTTGGCATAAGAAGAGAAACTTTTGAATGGAGGAAATGGAATTTATCATGAAATTTCCTTTTTTTTTTCTTTCTCTTTTTTTTTTCTCTTCTAATAAAAACCCAAAATGTATATGGTTTAGGAGTAATGAATTTTATCCTCTTACTCCATGCCATATAATCTTTTAAATGAATTTGGGTGCATATGTTTAGGGAATAATGAATTTTATCCTCTTATTCACATGACATATGATCTTTTAATACTTTTTTTATGCCATCAAAGGGGTAGGGTGGAGAAAAGATTTCTAGCTTATAAATTAATTTATTTTGAGAGCAAATTTTAGTAATTTAAACTTTCCTAAGATTTAAAAAGCTTGAGGTAGAAATAAATAAAATCTAAAGGTGTTTTAAGCAAGATTACTAAAAATTTGTAACTATTTAAAATAAAAGAGAAGAAGTGCTAAAGAAATATCTCTAATCAAATTAAAATCATAAAATATTTCTTAACACTAAATCACTTAATCAAAAGTTAGATTTAGCAAACCATGATAGAATAAATGATTAGCAAAAATATAAATGCTTATTAATAAACTCAAAATTGATTTTGGAAATAACAAAAACCAAAGTAAGGGCATATTATATTTTTGGGATTTTTTTCTAAGTTTTATGTACTAATTTTTTTTTTATATTATCTTTTTTTTTTGGAATTTTTTTTTAGGATGAGAAATAAATACTAAAAATGCTAAACATAAACTAATAAACCTAATTTTTTTTGTTTGTAAATTAATTCTTGGACTTCCCAAGGTCTACCCGGTGAAGGGCTCGCAAGGTACTAGAGGCTATGATGGGAATTCAAGCCCAAAGCGTCCTTTCCGAGAATTAAAATTTTCAATTTTCTAATTTTTTTTGAATATTTTTGGGTTTTCTAATATATATTTTTTTTTTTGAAAAGTTAATTTTTCTTTTGTAAAAGACAATAAAAAGGAAATAAACTATTTACAAAACGAAAATAAACTATGCACACAGTAAATATTTTTGGAATTTTGAGATTTTTTTAAAAAAATTTTTTTTTTTTTGGAAATTTTTCTACGATTTTATAATTTAGGAGAAAAGGAGATACACCCCCATACTTAAAATTCAACATTGTCCCCAATGTTGAAAGCTAAGTATGGAGAACAATAAAATAGAAAATACAAGAGTTTTATTTTGAAAGAAAAAGAACAAGGAGTGGAAAAAGAAGTACGTCCCTGATTTGGAGACGGACGACCACCATGATCACCTACAGAATTACTTTTAAAACAATAAAACCAAACACGAAATAAAAAGAGATGAAACATAAAAGTTACTTATTTTTTTTTTGGGTTTTGATTAATTTTATAATGTTTTTTTTTTCAATTTATAATTTTTGTTTTTTTTTGTTTTTTTTTAGATAAAAGAACAAAAAAAAAAGATAAAGATAAAAGTAATAGCGCTCTCTCTTTTCAAAATATCGATAATAATAACTCCCCGGCAACGGCGCCAAAAACTTGATAATAAAAATTGAAGTTCTGCAAAAGCCTTTCTCGATGCGATAAGAATTCGACGGGTGCTTTCGAGGCGTCTCGCGAATAATCCTACTTCGAGGAAGTAACCATTATCCTACCTGTCGAGATGATAAGAGTAATAGTCTTTCCTTTTTTTCAGAATATCGACGAAAATAAACGCGGTGGCGGCGGCGGCGAAATCTAAAAATAAATTGAAAAAAAGAGAGGGAGAAAATTTTTGCAAGTTTTTGCTAATGTGTAATCCAAACTACTCATTCGAAAAGGCAAGTATACCTTATCGCGTATAGCATAGGATATTTTAAAGAAAATATCAAGGTCGTATTGAAATCCGGGTCTATCGATTACTTCTACTTCGAAAAAGCTAACTATTATTTTATCGGAAATAAAATTGGTTTAGAGAGCGTAATTAAAGTTAACTAAAAAGAGAACAACAAAAATAAAATAAAGAAGACAAGACTAAATAAAGAGAAAGAAAGAGACTTTGCAAAAATGAAAGAAAGCTTAAAATTTCATTTCCATAAAAAGAAAACATTACATGAAATGAAAACTAAGTTACATTGCATGAAAATAAAGCTAAGCTACTTGCATGGAAAAGAAAAACAAGACATTAAAAAGGAAATAAGAAAATTACATGAAATTAAATCTAACCCTAAAACATGAAGAAATAAGGAAAACTGTACAAGAACAGCCCAAATGGGCAGGGGGAAGGGAATGGAATGCTGGAGGGGAACCTCTGAATTTATAGGAAAAATTTCCAGGTTACACGCCCTCGGTCACGGGCGTGACCTAGGGCGTGTAATACTTGTTCTGCACGGCTGCGACATCGGCGTGGGTCTTGCGTGACTGTGTCGCGAAAAAGGACATTACACGCCCGTGTAACTTTGGTCACGGGCGTGTACCTGGGCGGCTTCATCAATGCGGCATGGGCTTGAGTGCGGCGCTGCAGCGAAAAGCGATCACGCGTAAAAAGTCACGGGCGTGACTCATGGGTCACGGGCGTGACTAGGGTCAACTCCATCAATACGGCGTGGGCTTGAATTCGGCGCAGCAGGGAGCTGGGATCACGCGGGAAGACACGGGCGTGACTCTTTGGTCACGGGCGTGACTTGGGTCAACATTGGATTCGGTGGCTGACAGGTCCACGTGGAAAGCTCGAAGTGATCTTTAAATTTACACGCCCTTGGTCACGGGCGTGACAATGGGTCACGGGCGTGACCGAGGGCGTGACTTGCTGTGGACTAGCTCAAATGCGCGGCAACAGCTCCTGGACTGATCTTAATGTTACACGCCCTTGGTCACGGGCGTGACCTAGGGCGTGTACTATGAAATTTGACCAAAATCTCCAAAAATTCTGCAAAACAACAATACAATTATATTTAGAACTAAAATTATAAAAGAAGTGATTTTTAACTAAAATATAAATAATATTTACAAAATTATATTAAATTTAACCTAAATACTATAATTAAAATAAGCATAAATCCTACTTATCACCAAGAGATGCCAGAAGTGCCAAATGTTCGCCCCGCTTCAGCTCATGCCAGCTCAGAGGCTAAAGAGTATCACGGCGCCCTGGCCATTCGCCATATGGGGAATGGATCTGGTAGGACCCTTCCCCTAGGCTAGTGGACAGAGGAGATTTCTCCTAGTCATGATTGACTACTTCACAAAGTGGTTGGAGGTCAAGGAGTTGGCTAAGGTCACCTCCCAGGTAATCCGCAACTTCGTATGGGGGGAGATCATTTGTCGACACGGGCTTCCGCAGGCCATAGTCACGGATAATGGACCGCAGTTCGCAAGCGAGGAATTCATCAGCTTCTGTGGCTAGTTGGGGATAGACCTCAGGTTTGCGTCCGTTCACCATCCCAGGAGCAACGGGCAGGTGGAGGCGGCGAACAAGGTTATCGTGAACTTGCTCAAGAAGAAGGTGGAAAATCTCAAAGGCAATTGGGTGGAACAGCTCCCCTCGGTCCTATGGGCTTTAAGAACCACCCCCAACACCGCCACGGGAGAGACCCCTTTCAAGCTCTCTCACGGCTGCGAGGCCGTCATTCCCATAGAGTTCGAGGTTATGACACCACGGGTAAAGGTCGCCGTAAATGGAGAGGAAGATTGGAGAGCCGAGAACGAGGAGGAGTTGCGGCTCTCCCTCGACCTCATCGAAGAAGCCCGGGATCGAGCAGCCATCCATCAAGAAGAGGTCAAGCGGCGGATGGCCAAGTATTTCTACAGGCACGTCAGGATCAAGCAGTTCGAGAAGGGAGATCTGGTACTCAAGAAGGTCGACGCGGCTGGGAGGTCCGCCGCGGTGGGAAAACTTAACCCCAACTGGGAAGGCCCCTATGTCGTGGAAGAGGCACTAAAGTCCGGGGGGTATCGCCTTCAAAATGTGGAGGGCCAACCCCTCAGCCACACATGGAGCGGCGACGACCTTAAACGTTTTTATCCTTAGTACCATGTAATAAGGATGGTTTTTTGAATGAAAACATTTTGTTTAAACTATGCGTGTGAAAATGATGCTACCGCTCGCAGGAGAGACCCTGGATGTTCAAGAGGTTGGCCCCGAGCAGACCCGCTGTCCAGGCTCTCATCTAGCTGGCAGGTCCGAAGGCTCACTCGGTGGCAGGTTCTATGTTCAAGAGGTTGGCCCCGAGCAGACCCGCTGTCCAGGCTCTCATCTAGCTGGCAGGTCCGAAGGCTCACTCGGTGGCAGGTTCTATGTTCAAGAAGTTGGCCCCGAGCAGACCCGCTGTCCAGGCTCACATCTAGCTGGCAGGTCCGAAGGCTCACTCGGTGGCAGGTTCTACATTCCAGAGGTTGGCCCCGAGCAGACCCGCTGTCCAGGCTCTCATCTAGCTGGCAGGTCCGAAGGCTCACTCGGTGGCAGGTTCTACGTTCCAGAGGTTGGCCCCGAGCAGACCCGCTGTCCAGGCTCTCATCTAGCTGGCAGGTCTGAAGGCTCACTCGGTGGCAGGTTCTATGTTCAAGAGGTTGGCCCCGAGCAGACCCGCTGTCCAGGCTCTCATCTAGCTGGCAGGTCCGAAGGCTCACTCGGTGGCAGGTTCTATGTTCAAGAGGTTGGCCCCGAGCAGACCCGCTGTCCAGGCTCTCATCTAGCTGGCAGGTCCGAAGGCTCACTCGGTGGCAGGTTCTATGTTCAAGAGGTTGGCCCCGAGCAGACCCGCTGTCCAGGCTCTCATCTAGCTGGCAGGTCCGAAGGCTCACTCGGTGGCAGGTTCTACGTTCCAGAGGTTGGCCACGAGCTGACCCGCTGTCCAGGCTCACATCTAGCTGGCATGTCCGAAGGCTCACTCGGTGGCAGGTTCTACGTTCCAGAGGTTGGCCCCGAGCAGACCCGCTGTCCAGGCTCTCATCTAGCTGGCAGGTCCGAAGGCTCACTCGGTGGCAGGTTATACGTTCCAGAGGTTGGCCCCGAGCAGACCCGATGTCCAGGCTCTCATCTAGCTGGCAGGTCCGAAGGCTCACTTGGTGGCAGGTTCTATGTTCAAGAGGTTGGCCCCGAGCAGACCCGCTGTCCAGGCTCTCATCTAGCTGGCAGGTCCGAAGGCTCACTCGGTGGCAGGTTCTATGTTCAAGAGGTTGGCCCCGAGCAGACCCGTTGTCCAGGCTCTAATCTAGCTGGCAGGTCCGAAGGCTCACTCGGTGGCAGGTTCTACGTTCCAGAGGTTGGCCCCGAGCAGACCCGCTGTCCAGGCTCTCATCTAGCTGGCAGGTCTGAAGGCTCACTCGGTGGCAGGTTCTATGTTCAAGAGGTTGGCCCCAAGCAGACCCGCTGTCTAGGCTCTCATCTAGCTGGCAGGTCCGAAGGCTCACTCGGTGGCAGGTTCTACGTTCCAGAGGTTGGCCCCGAGCAGACCCGCTGTCCAGGCTCACATCTAGCTGGCAGGTCCGAAGGCTCACTCGGTGGCAGGTTCTACGTTCCAGAGGTTGGACCCGAGCAGACCCGCTGTCCAGGCTCTCATCTAGCTGGTAGGTCCGAAGGCTCACTCGGGGCAGGTTCTACGTTCCAGAGGTTGGCCCTGAGCAGACCCGCTGTCCAGGCTCTCATCTAGCTGGCAGGTCCGAAGGCTCACTCGGTCGCAGGTTCTACGTTCCAGAGGTTGGCCCTGAGCAGACCCGCTGTCCAGGCTCTCATCTAGCTGGGAGGTCCGAAGGCTCACTCGGTGGCAGGTTCTATGTCCAAGAGGTTGGCCCCGAGCAGACCCGCTGTCCAGGCTCTCATCTAGCTGGCAGGTCCGAAGGCTCACTCGGTGGCAGGTTCTACGTTCAAGAGGTTGGCCCCGAGCAGACCCGCTGTCCAGGCTCACATCTAGCTGGCATGTCCGAAGGCTCACTCGGTGGCAGGTTCTACGTTCCAGAGGTTGGCCCCGAGCAGACCCGCTGTCCAGGCTCTCATCTAGCTGGCAGGTCCGAAGGCTCACTCGGTGGCAGGTTCTACGTTCCAGAGGTTGGCCCCGAGCAGACCCGCTGTCCAGGCTCTCATCTAGCTGGCAGGTCCGAAGGCTCACTCGGTGGCAGGTTCTATGTTCAAGAGGTTGGCCCCGAGCAGACCCGCTGTCCAGGCTCTCATCTAGCTGGCAGGTCCGAAGGCTCACTCGGTGGCAGGTTCTATGTTCAAGAGGTTGGCCCCGAGCAGACCCGCTGTCCAGGCTCTCATCTAGCTGGCAGGTCCGAAGGCTCACTCGGTGGCAGGTTCTACGTTCCAGAGGTTTGCCCCGAGCAGACCCACTGTCCAGGCTCTCATCTAGCTGGTAGGTCCGAAGGCTCACTCGGTGGCAGGTTCTATGTTCAAGAGGTTGGCCCCGAGCAGACCCGCTGTCCAGGCTCTCATCTAGCTGGCAGGTCCGAAGGCTCACTCGGTGGCAGGTTCTACGTTCCAGAGGTTGGCCCCGAGCAGACCCGCTGTCCAGGCTCACATCTAGCTGGCAGGTCCGAAGGCTCACTCGGTGGCAGGTTCTACGTTCCAGAGGTTGGCCCCGAGCAGACCCGCTATCCAGGCTCTCATCTAGCTGGCAGGTCCGAAGGCTCACTCGGTGGCAGGTTCTACGTTCCAGAGGTTGGCCCCGAGCAGACCCGCTGTCCAGGCTCTCATCTAGCTGGCAGGTCCGAAGGCTCACTCGGTGGCAGGTTCTACGTTCCAGAGGTTGGCCCCGAGCAGACCCGCTGTCCAGGCTCTCATCTAGCTGGCAGGTCCGAAGGCTCACTCGGTGGCAGGTTCTATGTTCAAGAGGTTGGCCCCGAGCAGACCCGCTGTCCAGGCTCTCATCTAGCTGGCAGGTTCGAAGGCTCACTCGGTGGCAGGTTCTACATTCCAGAGGTTGGCCCCGAGCAGACCCGCTGTCCAGGCTCACATCTAGCTGGCAGGTCCGAAGGCTCACTCGGTGGCAGGTTCTACGTTCCAGAGGTTGGCCCCGAGCAGACCCGTTGTCCAGGCTCACATCTAGCTGGCAGGTCCGAAGGCTCACTCGGTGGCAGGTTCTATGTTCCAGAGGTTGGCCCCGATCAGACCCGCTGTCCAGGCTCACATCTAGCTGGCAGGTCCGAAGGCTCACTCGGTGGCAGGTTCTATGTTCAAGAGGTTGGCCCCGAGCAGACCCGCTGTCCAGGCTCTCATCTAGCTGGCAGGTCCGAAGGCTCACTCGGTGGCAGGTTCTACGTTCCAGAGGTTGGCCCCGAGCAGACCCGCTGTCCAGGCTCACATCTAGCTGGCAGGTCCGAAGGCTCACTCGGTGGCAGGTTCTATGATCAAGAGGTTGGCCCCGAGCAGACCCGCTGTCCAGGCTCCCATCTAGCTGGCAGGTCCGAAGGCTCACCCGGTGGCAGGATTCTAAGTTCTCAAGAGATGATCTCAAGAGCATTCGCATAGACCACGCGTCGGAGAGAGGATCACACCCCACTCTCTTGACTACCTAAGCGAAACCCCGTGATACACGAATGGTAAGGTTCACTTGGTAGCGAGAGATCGAAGGGGAACGACCGACCTAAGTCATCTTCGAGCGTTCGCGGGGTGGCCAAGATAGTCGCATCACGACCTAACGTCCTAATGAGCCTAACGAGGTGTGGCGGCGAATAAGAAGAATCAACGTCCTAATGAGCCTAACGAGGTGTGGCGGCGAATAAGAAGAATCAACGTCCTAATGAGCCTAACGAGGTGTGGCGGTGAATAAGAAGAATCAACGTCCTAATGAGCCTAAGGAGGTATAGCGGCGAATGAGAGGAAAGCTTAGAATAACACAAATTGTAGTCAATATATACACCTTTTAAAGGCACTCGTCCGTTCAAGATTACAGTCAAAGGATAAATGCAAAAAGAGGAAATACAAGAGGCCCTTCTCAAGGATCAACAGATTTCTCGCTTGAAGATCCGTCGCTCTCGCTAGAGTCTGGGATGAGGGCGTCTTCTCGCGGCTCGACGTGGTCGTCCTCAGGAAAGGGGATTGGAATGTAAAGCTCGAGGACAACTTGGCGAGCGGAAAGGTGTTCGGCTTCCGCCTTCAGGTATCCCGCTCGCCGCAGCACCTGCAGCGCATGCTTGACAGCATTCTGCGCGTTCTCTTGCATCAGCTGCTCCAACTCGTGATGGGGATAAAAATGGCCCCCGCTCCCCGGGTCGAGTGCTGACGCATGATGAATAGTAAATATACGCATTTTTCTTTATAATTTTTAGTATAATTTTAATTAGATTTCTAAATAATATATGTAAATTAATGAATAAAATGTTTGTTTTTGTTATTTTTGTTTTTAACTTAGTTTTATTTTAATTTTGTAAAGTTTTTGTAATTTTGTTAAGTCACGCCCTTGGTCACGCCCGTGTCCAAGGGCGTGTTCACTAATCCCTAACATTTACTTTTCCCTGTTCTTTTTCCAACTCAAACATCAAGTCACGCCCTCGGTCACGCCCGTGACCGAGGCCGTGTACCTCGGGCACGCCCGTGACCGAGGCCGTGTACATCAGCCACGCCCGTGACATTTCAGACACGCCCGTGACCCATCAAATCCTTTCAGAAGCAAAGGACACGCCGCCCGTCACGCCCAGCAGCCGACAGCACACTGCCGACATCGAACACGCCCGTGTTCCTTGGAACACGCCCGTGTACTTCCAAGTCGCCGGTCAAGCCTTCCAGATGCCTGCCTGGATCCAGCTGTTCTGGCTATTCGCACCCCAAGCCGTGTCAAGCCCTCAGACACGCCCGTGTCCGAGGGCGTGTAATCCAAAATTTTTTTCTATAAATAGCCAGATTCAGCTGAGTCCAAGGGTTCAAAATTTTGGGAGCTTCTCTTAAGGTTTTGTTCCATTTTGCTGATTTTTGGTGTTTTGTAATTTTTGTAATTTTGCACTTTCTCTCTCTAGTTTTGTAACCCCTTTTTTGATGGAAATAAATTAAGCTTGTAATTATTGTCTCTCTTTGTTTTAGTGTGTGTGTGTTCTCTTTTTGTTCTTTTTCTTTTTATTTTTAGTTTTATGTAATTTTGTAATTTTTGTTAAGTTGTCATTTTAATTTGGGTGTGTGTGTGTATGAGTGTAATTTTCTTATTTTTAGCTTTGTTGTAATTTTTAGATGATTTCATATTAGTGTGTGTGAGTGTAGGAGTTTAAATAGTTTTTTTTGTTTTGTTTTGATTTGGTGTTTTTACTTTCTTTTTGCCTTTTTTTGTAAGTGTGTGTGTGTGTATGAGAGTAGATTTTCTTTTCTTTTTAACTTAGTTTCATTATTGTTGTGTGTGTGAGTGTATGAGTTTAGATTTGTTTTATTTTAATTAGATTTCATTAACGTAGAGTGGGTGTGTGTATGAGTATAAAGTTTGCGCCTTTTTTGTAATCGAATAGTTTCCATTTCCGTCACGCATTTATTTCCCGCCTATCCGTTTGGATAGGACTTGCTCACGCATTTATTTCCCGCCTATCCGTTTGGATAGGACTTGCTCACGCATTTATTTCCCGCCTATCCGTTTGGATAGGACTTGCTCACGCATTTATTTCCCGCCTATCCGTTTGGATAGGACTTGCTCACGCATTTATTTCCCGCCTATCCGTTTGGATAGGACTTGCTCACGCATTTATTTCCCGCCTATCCGTTTGGATAGGACTTGCTCACGCATTTATTTCCCCTCTACCTATTTGGGTGGGGATCGCATTTCTTTAATTCCTGCAATTTACAGCTTTCATTTTAATTCTGTAGAGTGTGTGCGTTTTCAATTAGTGCGTCTTTTGTTTTTAATATAATCGCTTTTTGCTTAATTCCGCTACCCGCTCAATCGCTTATTATCGCCGTAGTTATCATTATCGTTTTATAAAACCCTAAAAAATTCTAAGCAAAACTACTTTTTAAATTAACGTTTTCGTTCTTGTTCTTTTCATCGCTTTTCTTGGTTTTTGCTAAACGCACACCAAGCCCGCGATAGTTATCATTTTCGTCACTAACTTTTCTATAAAATCATAAAAATCAATTTCAAACTCTTTTCGATAAAATAATAGCGCGTTCCTAAGAAGTAGAAATAATCGATACGACCTTGGAAAAATACGACCTTGATATTTCAAAAGAAATATCCTATACTACTATCGATAAGGTCCACTTGCCTTTATTGATTTTAGTCCGGATAATTACATAAACCCAAAAGCTTTCTCTCTAAAGCACTTTTTAAAATCTCTCTTTTAAAAAACACTAAAAAATTTGTTGCAACACCTCTTTGGTTGTTGCAACTAGCTCAAGGTAAAAGAAGTTTTAAAACGCTCTTAAAGAATTGTTGCAACTACTCAAAAATTTGTTGCAACAATTTTTTCAAAAAGCTTTCAATTTTAATTTCAACATAAAGCCCTTTTTCAATCTTTTCTACTTAGCTTTTGGCGACGCGGCCAAAGAGTAATCTTCGATATTTCGAAAGAGGAAAAGGCCGTTACTTCTATCTTTCGATAGGATAACGGGTAATTCTTCAAAGTAGGATTACTCGCAGGACTCTTCAAAAACGCCGCCGAATTCTAATAAAAGAAGAAAGCAAGGCTTCACACCTTTTTCAAAAAACTAATTTTAACGTATCAACGCACCAGCCTCTCGCAATCGCTGGACTTCGGCTTTGGCCAGACGGATTTCATCCTCAAGGCCGGCCACCCGAGCGCGGAGCATCTCGGCAACCGTGGTATCCTGAAATTAATAACAAGGGTAGTAAGAATAAAGTTGTCGATCGGCAACAAGTCACTCGCGGGAAAGGAGAAAACATACCTCTGTGACAGGGCGGTTGGCGAGAAGAGTTTCCGCAGCCGCCAGCTTAGTCCTAAGCTCCATCGCCTCAGTAGAAGCAACGGACCGGGACTCCTCAACCGCCGCCAAGTCCCGCGCCAATTTGATGCTCCGGCGCGAAGACATGTGCGCGAGCTCGAGCGCCCGCAGCATGGCCCTGGCACTCTCATGAGCAAGGACCTGGGTGGTCTCGGCATCATAGACTTCGGCGTCTTCTCGGCCGTAGAGGGCATACGCGATGGCGTAAGCCTCACCGCTGGCGAGATCGCTCTCTATCCACGACGGATGGAGGGTGGAGAGCGAGACCCGGTTAGCATTCCTGTCCCACTTCACCAGGGGGGCCCCCGAGGGGTCCCTGTACTTCTCGCCGCTGGGGAAGTTGCGATGGTCCCTGGGAAGTGGGGGCGGCGGCAACGACAGTCCCGCGCGAGGGGTGGTCTCTCCTGGCGCACTCATCCCCAGGGCTTGGATCTGAGCATCCGCCCTGAGGGTCTCGTCCAGGACCCCCTTCCCCCTGGCGGAGGGGGGGTTCGTGGGCTTCTTGGAAGAGGAAGAGGTCAACACCGCTGGCTTGCGTTTCTTTCCGCCAGGCTTGGAGGAAGAAGGTTCCTCCCGACAGGCATCCGCGGCGGCCTGTGCGAGAGAGAGGGTAGACCCGGAGGGACGCGGCGGATGAAGGGGGAAGTGGCGCACACCTGCATAATATAACCAATGGTTCTAGCGAATGACGTAAAAATCACAAAGCAAAAGCGAATGAAGTCTCGAACACTTACCCTCGCCCTGCGGAATGGGTGGAAGCGAGTTGACGTTTCGCCGGAGATGGACGAGATCCATCCCGTGCTCCAGGATGTATTGGTGAAGTTTGGCCTCGTGCCCCCCTAGGGTCGGGGGGCGGAAGGTTGACTCCTCCTCCTGCACCGGCGCAAGGAGTGTGTTCCCCAGGTTCCCGCTTACAAAAATAAAGCAGCGAACCCAGTCATGGTTCTTGTTCGGGAGCCCGTAGTGCTTTAGGGGGCTCAGTCCCGAGAAGAACGAGATACCATGGGTGCAACGGAAGGTATAGAGCTTGCGGAAGACGGGCAGCGAGAACTCGATTCCCTCCTCTCGCAGGTAGCTCGCGTACCCAACCAACATAGCGATGGAGTTAGGGTTGAGCTGGCCAGGCACGACCCCGTAGTACCTGAAGGTCTGGCGGAGTTCCGGCCAGATCGGGAGGCGAAACCCCACCTCGAAATGCTCTAGCGGGATCGCGAGAGCACAAGGCGAGATGGAATTCAGGCGCTCATCCGGCCTGGGCTTTTGCGCCTCGAAACCCGGCGGGACGTAGTCAGCAACGGCAGTCAGGTAGGCCTCCTCAGAGAGGTCGCAGGAATCAAAGACGTGGTTGGCGAATGCGCTGGCGCACTTGGCCCTGCCTTCCGCATCGCCACCCATTTTTGCGAGTAAAGAAGGAAAGAGGAGCAACAGATAAGGAAGAAGCGCGAGTGCTAGCGCAAGGAAAGAGACCGGATGGTTAGGTATTTAATACGGTGGTTGAAAGACCTATTTATAGAGGGACTAAACGGCGTTTGGACTTTCGAGACCTCGGGTGTGCGGATAGCCATCGCGCCCTCCCGACACCTCGAAGCCCGAGCCGGTCCCTCTCGCCCATTAATGGCAAATGCCCGATGTCTATTCATTCCGCGGCTACGCAACGAGGTTGGAAGAGCATCCGGCTATAAGTTATCACTCGGCAATACCCAAGCAAAGCTATGAGATACGAAAAACGAATAAAGAAGCATTCGCAAAGCATAAAGAAATTATTACAGAAAAATAACGTTCAACATTCGCAGCATAAAGTAAGAAAAGAAAACAATAAGAGGGGTGGACGTTGGGTAAGTCAGGTCTCCTCCCAGATCCACCGACCTCTCTTTCGCGACCCAGCTTCCATGGGCATTCGCGGGCGGTAATAAGCGAGTATATTGGTGATCTCATGGGAAGCCAGTTGGAGTTGGTCCCGGGCTCGCGCGACGTGTGTTCTGGGAGACAACTCCCCTCCCTCACCCCCTAGCCGCTCCACCTCCGCGAGAAGATGCGAGTGACTTCATTGAAGGTCCTTCAACTCACGCGCGACTCTCAGCCGCACGTCGTCCACCTGGCTGGCCACGTTTCGCTGGATGTGGATGAGCTTCCCCAGGACCTCCGAGATCCGATCCTTCAGGGTCGCGTGATCCGAGGAATCACCCAGGAAGTCAGCAAGATCCCCAGGGGAAGGGAGAGGCGAGAGCATTCCCTCTCCCCCCTCGTAGTAGGAGTCGAAGGGGGAGGCTTCTCGATAGCCTGCGAATCACAACTAGGTTAGTGGTGATAAAGTATGCGAGTACAATAGAGGTGGGTGAGTGAACTGACCTGGGGTGGGGTCCGGGTGACCCGAAGGACGAGACGAATGGGGGTGCGTCCCAAACAGCCAGGCGGGAGGTAAGACCTTTCCCTTTCCTGGACGGTAAGGCTGTGAAGAAGGAGCCGGAGCATCCGCACGGTCATCAGCACGGAGAGGCTGATCCAGCTCTCGCTCAGGGGAGACCCTCCGTTCATTCGCGGTGACAGCGAGGTTCACCTGAGTAGGGGGACTGGGAGGAATGGAGTCCCGCAGCAGGACGTCAGGGTTGAGGGCTGCGAAAAGGTAATGATTAGTAGCCGACAACATAAAAGGAAAAAGCGAGAAGGTTCACAACTCACGGGGTTGGGGTACAGTCTCCCCAGGAGGAGGCGGAGGAGCAAGATCCAGATCGGGAGGAGGTACCTCGTCCGCGGGAGGTGGCACCACCGCACTGCTCAAAACGGCCCCATGGCCGTCCTCAGGTACCAAAGCCCCCTGCGAATGGCCAGAGTCAACGCAGGGTAAGGGACAGGAACTAAATGGAGACAGGAGGAATTCTCATACCGGCATCGCCGGGTCCGGAAGGGCATCCGCCAGCGTGTTCGCAGGTGGAGTATCCGCCGGAGACTCCGAGGCAGTCTCGCCTCTCTGACGATTCAGCCGAATCGCCTCGGCTCGACGCGAGACATAGGGGGCGCTCGGATCCCGTTTGGACATCAGCCAGGGAGCAAATTTGGATGCCTTGGGGGCAGTTGCAGCTTGGGCCGCAGCCAGGCGGTCGATCATCTCTCGCGAGAGGGGTTTCGCAGAAGGTTTGTGGAAAGACATTAGGAAGTGGAGAAACTCCGAGCCGAGATGAAAGAGTGGTCCAGAAAAACCTGACATGAGGATATATATATAAGGTGGCGGTGGGACCCACGGAATCTTATGGATCCAGTCAGCAAGCACTCACCGAATACAGGGTTGGACTGTTCTTTATGACCGTAGGAACCGCTCGTAAAGAGCGGGGATTGTGTACAACCCGTATTCGTCGAGTGGGCCCCCCAGCCAACTGGCGAAACCTGGGTCGTCCGGATCATTTGCCGGGTCACTCGCCCAGGCTAAGGAAGGTAAAAATGCCCCCGAGTTGGTGGGGGTAAGATGTAGGAGAGAAGACGCTAGGCGAGTGGTGCCCTCACGGACCACTCGCCCAGAAGCGTGGGCATTCGCCCAGCCAGGCGGGTGCCCAGCGAATGGTACCCTCACGGACCACTCGCCCAAATGGGTGTGAGGGGAAAATGACCATAATACCCCTGGTGGGCTGCAAATAGCCCTTCGGAACAGCGGAGTTAGGCTGTTAGCAGACCAATTCGGGGTGTTGTTAGTAAAATTAAAAGGCGGATTCATGCTATTTGCAGACCAACCTAGGAAAATCTATAAATAGACCCTTAAGGGCACCTTGGAGGAGATCCGATTTTAGAGAATCCTCTCCTCTAGGCTAGTTTTGGTTGGCAGCCAGTGCCCTCCAAGGTGCCCGGTTGAGCTTTGGTTTGGGAGGGGAAGCTCTCTAAGATCTTCCGGGTGTGTGGCGGGACCTCCTCGCTTCAGCCTTGGGTCTATTCCGTTTCCAGCATCCACCATCAAGAGAGTCTAGTGAGGGAGAAATAAGCATCGGCTACACCCCCAGTGGGTCCAAACTCAAGAGACCAGTTGCTGGTTTCAACATACAACCCGGGGTTCGCCTGGCTCCTCCCAGGGATCTCGCAGAATGCCAATAGTTCTCGGCAGTCGGGGTGAGGCGAGATCAGTGGCTTGATCTCGCTCTCTCCGAGCCCGGCAGGAGGGCCTCATTCCTAAGGATCAGCGAGACCTTCGAGGTCGCAGATACAGCAGGGGCTCGCACATACACTTTGGCGAGACCAGGGGGCGAGCAGTCCTCTCAGATCCCTCTTCCATGAGGCTGGAAGCTAGAATTACCTCTTTGCCCCTGAGGGTCTGCCAATAGCCACCCCGGACAGCGGAGTTTGGCTGATAGCAGACCAAGTTGGTGTGCGTATAGTAAAATCGAGAGGCAGATTCCTGCTATTTGCAGGCCAGATCAGAAAATCTATAAATAGGATCCAAAGGGCACCTTTGGAGGGGGTTCCTCTTTTTTGAGCTTCTCTCTCCTCAGGCCATCCTTGAGCTCTCCAAGGTGCCCAGGCTTCAGCTTTTGGCTTGGGAGGGGAAGTGCTCTAAAGATCTTCCGGGTGTGTGGTGGGTCCTCCTAGCTGAGCCTAAGGATCAGTGTCCAACTCCGAGGCTCCGGTTTGTTCTCTCGCGAGATTAGTAAGTGCTAGTCTCCCCCCAACCCTTTGGGGGCCCCGAACTCCACAGAAACCGAGAAATCGGTTTCAACAATACCCAACTAGGACAACTTCCTCCGTGCTATCTCCTCCAACCACCTCCTAGAGGTCCTCGCCCAGAAGATAACTCTGCATGCATGACTTCAACTTCTTAATGTTAGTCGATGTGAGCATCTCTATTCCAAGACCTCTTGCAAAAACTGCTTCCATGGCTCTACCACTGGTCCCTCTTTCACAAAGGCGATGGAAACTTTGAGTTATTCACTGCTCTATCCACTCCATCCTCCCTCTGATACCATGTGAAATTTTCTGTAGATCTAGGTGTGAGAAGGAATTGTACAACTCAAAGTTACAGCCAACAACCAGAAGCACATGAAGTAACGCAATCTTTATTGATAATACCAGAAATCTTCATTATAGAGCGAGGTATACATGGTGAGACATGATTTTGCGAGTACACAAAACCAAAAGGAAAAATACAGCTGAAGAAAGATAACCAGCGGTCTGAACTCTGAGACCGCCTGACCGCGCGACCTGGGTGTTCGCGCGACTAGAAAAGGAGACCGCGCGAACAGATGTCGGCGACTTGAACAACACCAACTGAACCTCCGCGACCTTCCGAACTCCACTGATTCTCCCGAACTCTAGCAACCCTCACTGCAAGACGCAAGACCACCCGAACACCTTAGAAGAAGAGGTGATCACTGCTGTCCGCACAATCCGCAGAAGCTGCACAAGGAAAGTTCAATCAACAAACCAGCCGGTCACAAAAAAGAGACCGCAAGAACTAGGCATGCGACCAGATCCAGTCACCACCCTATGAGATAGAGTCACTGCCCTGACCGCGCGACCAAGACTGGTCAACCCGCGCGACCAAGACTGGTCAACCCGCGCGGTCAGCAGAAGATCGCTCTGCGCTTTGTGAGCTCGCCGACTTCAAGCCTGACCAGGAGATCGCCACTCCGCCAAGAAGCCGCGCGATCATGACAACCCGCACTGTCATGATGTCCACCACCTGTGTTCGCAACACGAGGCCTCCACCAGAGACCGCAAACACAGCCAGGTCGACTAAGTCAAGAGCCCGCCAAGTCGACCAACCACCAGTGTCCGCATATACCAGCAGATCGCCAAGGACCAGCTTATGCGAACACCAAAGAGGAGACCGCGTGACTAAGAAAACCTTAGTCGGTGCACACCACCAAGAATTCGAACAGCCACCAGACCGGACTGTCGGATAAAGAAAACAGACCGCGCAATTAACAGCTTAACCAGCACAGTACAGAGAACAGCTTGCTACACGGTCTCACGAACCAGACCGCGCGGCCTCACCTCGGCAACCTTGGACAGAGAACGGTGGTCAGACCGAATAAACTGCGGCTAGACCGAATAGGTCAGACCGCAGAGGAGACCACAAGATCGCGCAGTTAGACTAGATCGCGCGGTCTCCTCCCAGACTGCCAACTTCACACTTCAACATTTTCAACATATTATTGTTTTCTCGATGGTCTATCAGGGTTTTTCCAAATTCCAATCTCCCCCGAAGACTAGGAGAAAACAACTCTTGCGTGCCCCTTCAGCACTTTCGCATATCGAAGGATGTTGTTTGGCCTCTGCAATGTGCCAGCTACATTCCAACGATGTATGATGGCGATCTTTGGGGAGCTCGTAGAGGACATATTGGAAGTCTTTATGGATGACTTCTCCGTATTCGGGAGCTCCTTTTTGTAACTACTTGCAGAATCTAGATCGAGTCCTCCAACGATGCGAAGACACGAACCTGGTTTTGAACTGAGAAAAGTGTAATTTTATGCTCCGGAAGGTTTAGTTCTCGGCCACAAAATATCCGCTAAAGGGATGGAGGTCGATAAGGCTAAGGTCAAAATCATCGAAAAACTCCGAACACCTTCAAATATAAAATCAATTAGGAGTTTTCTTGGCCACGCGGGTTTTTACAGGCGGTTTATTCAAAAAAATTTAAAAATAACGAATCCACTAACCCACCCCTTGGAGAAGGAATCTCCATTTATTTTTGATAACGCATGCGTAGAGGCGTTTAATAATATAAAAGAAAAACTTATCAATTCTCCCATTCTGGTGGCGCCAGATTGGTCCCTTCCGTTTGAAATTATGTGCGATGCGAGCGATATCGCGGTGGGAGCCGTACTGGGCCAACATATTAATAATTATTTTCATCCCATCTATTACGCTTCTCGAATGCTCACAGCTGCATAGGCAAATTACACGATGACGGAAAAGGAACTTCTCGCCGTCGTCTTTTCGATCGATAAGTTTAGGCCCTATGTTACGCTTTCTAAAATTATCATTTTTACCGACCACTCCGCCCTCAAATATTTATTATCAAATATAGACGCCAAGCCCCGCTTGCTTCGATGGATCCTAATATTGCAGGAGTTCGACTTAGAGATCCAGGACAAGAAGGGGGATGAAAATTTAGCGGCTGACCACCTCTCACGTTTGGACCGCCCTGTCGCGGAAGCGCTCGTCGAACCCGACATAGACGATAGATTTCCCGAGGAGGGCCTCCTAACTATTTCTAATTTAAAAACTTCTCCCCTTCCTTGGTTTGCGAATTACGCCAACTATTTAGTTGCGCGGGTCCTTCCAAAATACTTTTCAAAACAACAAAAGAAGAAATTCTTTTCTGATTTGAAAAATTAATTTTGGGAAGACCCCTTTCTCTTTCACGTCTGCACGGACCAGGTAGTATGGAGATGCATTTTATGCGAGGAGGGTGCGCAAATATTGTGACACTGCCATGAGGGGCCGGACGGGGGGCATTATCAGGCCAACTGGACCGCGCGGAAGGCGCTAGAGGCAGGCTTTTATTGGCCCACTCTTTTTAAAGATGCTCACAATTATGTGAGCACGCGCGATTGCTGTCAGCGGTCGGGTAACAACTCGCATCGTAACGAGATGCTCCAAAAATTTTATTTAGAATGCTAAATCTTCTATTTGTGGGGCATAGACTTCGTAGGCCCCCTACCTCCTTCTTATATTAATCGCTATATTTTAGTGGCGGTCGACTATGTATCTAGGTGGGAGGAAGCGCAAGCTCTCCCCACTAACGATGCGAGAGTCATCGTAAAATTTCTAAAAAAAATATTTTCTCGCTTCGGTACGCCTCGCGCGATAGTAAGTGATAGGGGTACGCACTATTTCAATGCCCAGTTTGCAAAAACATTGTCTAAATATGGCGTTACGCAAAAGCTCACCACCGCCTATCACCCCCAAACAAGCGGCCAAGTAGAGGTAGTTAATCGAGAGATTATTTGAATATTGAAAAAATCGCTTCGACGAATAGGAAAGATTGGTCTTTAAAACACGACGATGCGTTGTAGGCATATTGTACGGTGTACAAGACCACCCTCGGTTGTACGCCCTATCGATTAGTCTACGGCAAGGCATGCCATTTACCCGTAGAGTTAGAGCACCGCGCTTTTTGGGCTTTAAAATTTTTAAACCTCGATCTAGACTTAGCCTCCGAGAGTATAAAATTCCAATTAAACGAACTCGGTGAATGGCGTGCAAACGCTTACGAGAGTAATAAATTTTATAAGGAGCGTTCTAAGTTCTACCACGATCGAAAAATTAAATTTCCAAAATCATTTGCGCTGCGCGATCTTGTCCTTCTATATAATTCACGGCTTCGTCTTTTTCTAGGTAAACTAAAATCTAGATGGTCCGGCCCCTTTGAAGTCAAAGAGGTTTGGCCATATGGGACCGTTCTCATCTCCCACCCTGAAAAAAGGCGAGTTTAATGTCAACGATCATCATTTAAAACTTTATTTGGCTGGCGATCCGGCGAACGATAAACTCGAATCTATACCCCTTCCTAACCTTTAAAAGATAACTTAAAGGCCAAATGAGTCAAGCTACGTAACGGTAAACAAAGCGCTCGTGGGAGGCACCCCATATTTATCTAATATGTTCTTACTTTTCTGTTTTTGCAGGGTTTATTTATTTTCTCGTCCTTTATTTTTGTACAAATCGCCCTTTTATTTTCGCTCCTTCATACTTAAATTACAACATTGGGGACAATGTTGGGTTTTAAGTATGGGTATCTTTTTCCGTGCTTCAAAATGTTGAAAGTAAATAAATTTGAAAAATCCAAGAAAAAATTCTAAAAAAACAAAATCCAAAAAATATTTCATACTTTGTAAATAAATTTGAAAAAATCAAAAAAAAAATCTAAAAAAACCCCGAAATCCAAAAAAATATTTCATACTTTGTATATAAATATGAAAAAATCCAAAAAATTTCTAAAAAAACAAAATCCAAAAAAATATTTCATACTTTGTAAAAAAATTTGAAAAAAATCAAAAAATAATTCTAAGAAAAACCCCAAAATCCACAAAATATTTCATACTTTGTAAATAAATTTGAAAAAATCCAAAAAAATACTAAAAAAAACCAAAATCCAAAAAATATTTCATACTTTGTAAAACAATTTGAAAAAAAAAAAAATCTAAGAAAAACCCCAAAATCCAAAAATATTTCATACTTTATAAATAAATTTGAAAAAAAAATTCTATAAAACCCAAAATTCAAAAAATATTTCATACTTTGTAACTAAATTTGAAAAAATAAAATAAAGAAATGATGATAATAAAACCCCTACCTAGCTTTTTGTTATTTTCAAAGCTAGGTTGAGTTTATTTATAAGCGTTTTCATTATTTTTTATTTGCTACATCTTTTATTTTTATCATAGTTTGTAAGGATTAAATTTTTGGAATTTTAGTTGTAAAGAACACGTTTTGATTTTAATTTAATTAGAGAAAAAAAATTTTAGCACTTCTTCAAGTTTAACCTAAATAGCTTTTTTTGTATTATATTGGCAAACCATCTTTAGACTTTAATTATTCTTACTTAAAACTTGTGAAACTCCAGGAATATTAAAAACTACTAAAATTTGCTCTCAAAATTTTCTTAATTTATAAACTCTAGAAATTTCTAAAAACCCCTTACCTTTTATTCCATATCCTTGGTATTTTTATTTTAAAAGATCTTCAATGGGAATAAGATTTAATTCCATAAAAATAGGCACCGAATTAAAATTAAAAAGATCTTATGTCAATGTGAATAAGATTTCGTTCCATAAATATAGGCATTGGGTTATTTTAGAAGAGAAAAAAAAAAATGTTATGGGAATAAGATTTCGTTTCCTAATCTTTCCAAAAGAAAAAAATTGAGTGGGGTGAGAGGATAAAATTCATCACCCCCAATTCAAGAATCTCTTCTCTTACCAAGTTTTCCCCTACCCCTTAGCCAATAAAATTGAAACCCAGATATAAATTAAAAATGTTGGGAGAGCATAATTAGTAAGTTTTACTTATTTTTAAAAATTTCTTTAAATGAGTTAAAGTTTTTATAATTCTATTCTAAACATGGTGCTAGTAATTATAATCATTTAGGTCGCTATTTAGCAAGCTTTAGAAGTCTTGTTGGCTAAAACTTTTTCGCTCTTTTTACATTATTATCAAAATATAAAATTTACTCTTTAGTTCTCCAAAGTTTATTTCAAGCTTACTTTTGATTAAAATTTTTTTTGGTAAATTAGAAATTTTATTAATGTCTTATAGGTATCCCTTACTTTTGCTCTGGAATAGCAAAAGCTTAAGTATGAGGGTATTTGATAAATAGTAATTTATATGTATTTTTTATAGTTTTTTTGTATTATTTTAGTTAAAATTGTAAATTTTTGATGTAAATTAATTAAAAAAATGCTTGTTTTTATATATTTCTTTCTAACATAATTTTCTAACACTATTTTTTAGTTTTCTGTTTTGTTTAAGTCACGCCCTCGGTCATGCCCGTGACCAAGGGCGTGTCAGCTCAAATGCCAAATTGCAGCACTTAGTGAATTCCAGAAGGTGTCCCGTCAATTTTTCCATGTTATGCCCTCGGTCATGCCCGTGACCGAGGTCGTGTACATGGTCACGCCCGTGTACAACTCGATCAGCCATCCTTCCCTTCGATCGACATCTCGTCCCGTCGATCGGCTTGCTGTCCCATCGATTTTTCAAGTCACGCCCGTGACCGAGGCCGTGACCCATCAATCCATTCCAGAACCGCAAGGGCAAGCCTGACGTCATGCCCAGTGTCTGCCGACATCAGTCACGCTCGTGACCCTCAAGTCACGCCCGTGTTCGACCACCTCTTCAAACCAAAGCTTCTGAAGACCATCCAAATTTGCTAGCTGATGCCCTCTTTCGGCACCCCATAGGTCACGCCCTCTTTCGGCACCCCATAGGTCACGCCCTCAGTCACGCCCATGACCGAGGGCGTGTAATTTCATTTTTTTTCGATAAATAGGAGAGGGTCGGCTGAGTGCGAGGGTTCACAATTTTTGCATCTTTTTGGAGTTGTGAGCCACTTTTGTTCTTACTTGCAATTTTCTCTTTCTTTCTTTTGCACTTTCACTCTCTTAGATTTTGTAATAATCTCTTTTGATCAATGAAATAGTTATTTACTCATGTTGTTCTTAATTTTCTTAGCTTAGTTGGGTGTGTGAGTGAGTAATTTAGTTGTTTTTAATATTCTTCTTTATGTAAGTGTGTGTGAGTGTATGAGAGTAAGTTCTTTTAAAATTTTATTCTCTTTTTAATTTAGTTTGTTTGTAAGTTTGTGTGTGTGTGTAGGAGTTTGATTGTAGCTTTTGCTTTTGTTTTTATTTTCATTTGCTTTTCCTTTATGTAAGTGTGTGTGTGTGTAGGTGAATAATTTTTGTTTTAGTTTTTGATGGCTTAGTTTTCAAATTCAAAAGTGTGTGTGTGGAAGAGTTTTAAAATTTGTTTTTGTTTAGTTTAATTTAGCTTTCAATTCAAAATTGTGTGTGTGTTTATGAGATTTAGAGTTTGTTTTTGCTTTTGTTAATTTAGATTTCAATTTAATAGCATAGTTTTTATTATTGTCCTGCATTTATTTCCTGCCTAACCTTTTGGGTAGAACTTGCACCGCATTTTTTTCCTGTCTACCCGTTTGGGTAGAACTTACACCACATTTATTTCCCGTCTACCCGTTTGGGTAGAACTCACTCACGCATTTATTTCCCCTCTACCTGTTAAAGTAGAGATTGCATTTATGTCATTTCAATTCCGTAGGGTGCGTGTGTTTTAAATTTAGTGCATCCTTTTCTATCGCTTTTCTTAGTTTTTTCTAAACGCACACCAAGCCCACGATTATAGTCAATTTCGCTTTTTAATTATCGCAAATCACATCTTTTATTCTCGGTAAAATAGTAGCGTGTTCTCAAAGTAAAAATAATCAACACGTTCTTGGAAAAATACGACCTTGATAATTTTCTAAAAAATTATGCTATACTATACGCGATAAGGTGCGCTTGCCTTCGTCGAAAGATTAGTTTGGATAAACAATTACAAAAACTCGCAAAACTCTCCCCTTTTCTATTTAAAAATCCTTAGAATACAGCTCCGTAGTCAGGGCGTAATCGTCGATATTTCGAAAGAAGAAAAGACCGTTACTTATATTCCTCGAAATAGGATAACCGTTAGTTTCTCGAAGTAGGAGTACTCTCGAAACTCCTAAAAAATGCCCGCCTAATTCTAATCTTATCACAAAAAGGTTTTGCAAAACAAACTTTTAAATTTAATTCATCAAGCTACAGAGGTCCACAAAAAATGCCCAACCAGTCGTTGGAAATGTCTTTCCGAGGGCTACAACTTTCGTGATGAGCACAAGACCTAAATATGGCCAGATCTTGCCAAAAATGGGCTTGAAGTCCATCGCGTGCTGAAAACAGATTTTGCCTATGCTATAAGTCTAAAAACAGATGAACAGTATATGTTCATCTTCTTCCTCCAGCACACACATATATCATTTCACCTTCTCTCCTCCAGTACTCCCTCATTAGACCACCGTTCTTCACAAAATCAACTCATACAACTTCATTTTGAAGAGAGGAGTAGATCGAAGACATTATCTCAGCAAATGAAGCCCTAGAACGGAAGTTCTAATGTGGTCTCTTCCAAGAAAACTCCATTAAACCCACCAAAGTCAAGCTCTTTTGAGCCGACAATCTCGCCCAAATCAGATCTAAAAATCTAGCACCAAGAAAAAGGGGGCGTAAGTCACCTGATTTACGGCCATGGATCGGGTTTATCTTCTTGTCGGCATGGTGGCGGCCGGCCAAGCTCCAAATCCTCCTTCCAAGCTTGATTTTCTTCAAGAAAATGGCTCATCTCAGTGCCTGCGTGTCGGGAAGAGGAAAAAAAGTGATCAGGACTTGGATGAGGGAATGAAGTTCAAGGTTAAGGGTGGAGATATAAAATGGAGGTTGATTTGAGTAAAATTAATAGGAAAAATACTTCCCATTTTCTGGATTGGAGAACACCGCTATGTGTCACTATCCTATAGGTCCATCTTTATTATAAAACATAAAATATGCTTTGAACAACTCAGAAGTATCTTATCCAGAAGACACACATCTCGACACAGCGCATCAGCGGAAAAGAACTTTATAGTGCCGATACTGGATGAATTCATCGAGTGGTCTCGACAAATTCATTGAGTCCACTCGACGGATCGTCGAGTCCACATGTCAAATTGTGGAGTCCACTCGATTAATCATCGAGTTCGAGTCCTCTCAACGGATCATCAAGTCATTTGTTGCGTCGGCCTTTTCCGCTCAAGTGCAGCCTGGCTGTCGGTGCACCCCAAGCCCGAGTCAACTCACTAAACACACACTCAAGGGGTCTAGCACGAATCAAGACGTTACACGATGCTTGAATAATCTATGTCTAAGATACGTTGGACCATTTGAAATCTTGGAGGGTGTTGGTGAAACTGTCTATCAGCTTGCTCTTTCGATAAAGTTAAGTTGTTTGCACGATGTGTTTCAAGTATCTGTGTTGAGGAAGGCATGGAAGGAGCCTACTCATGTTATTGCTGATGTTCAAGTGCCAATTGGAGGTGGGATAAAGAAAAAAGCCAGCCTATTTTCATCGAAGACACTGAAGTCAAGCAGTTGCGAAACAAAATGATCAGAATGGTCAAAGTTCATTGGGACAATTGGGGTCGTGAGGAGCTTTCATGGGATCGAGAGCAGACCATGCTTGAGGAGTTCCCCGAGTTATTCCGTTAAGTTACAAATTATAAATTTGTACTTTTGCTTGCTTTCTAAATTGTGAAAGTTTGGGACAAACTTTCTTTAAGGGGAGGGGGTTATATGATGTAGGGGAGGACGGGACACGCGTTCAATTACGCTAACGGAAAACCACCATCGCAGAAATTAAAAACAACATAGGAGGGCTCCGACCAAAAGCGAACGAAAGGGGTCGGTTGGCTCCAAAATCCGATTGATAAAATTAAGCCGGACTCGATACAACGTCCTTAGGACCTACCTCTCCAACAAGCACACAACTCACGGAAAGTCGGACTCGATACAACGTCCTTAAGACCTACCTCTCCAACAAGCAAACAACTCACCGCACCTACACAAGCATCTATTCTTTCAACTTGAGTCGTTTCAACGCAGCAATTAATTTATTTCGGAGCGGCGGCAATCGATTAGTAGTGATCGAAACTTTAGTTGAGATAAACTCCCTTGTTAACACTAATTGTGCCAAATCTTGGAGAGCAAGTCAAGGCTAGGACGAGTTTGCTCCCGCAACGGATCTTCCCAATCTGGATCACAAGAGATTCAATAACAACGAATCGAAATCAGAATTTGCAAACGATGCGTTTTAAGAATCACGGAAATGACGGTTCGAATAAACCTCCACAAATCTCACAGAAAGAAATCACAATATGAGGAAGAGATTACCCAACCAAGAAGATGAACACACACAAGATAAGGTGGGAGATTCACTCTCTCCACGGATCCACCGACGTCACACCGAATGGGGTAGCAACCTTCTTCCTTGGAGTCGCACCGAAGGAAGCCACGCCGGAGTCGCACCGAACGGGATGGAGATCGCAAGGGAGGCTTCACACCAAGGGGGGCGGCTAGAGGAGTTCCTCCCTGTGGCCGAAATTTCCAATGAGGGGAAATAGGGTTTCTTTTTTTCTTCAATGAATATAATCTCATCATAAAGGCCTCCTTATATAGGAGTTACAACAAAACCTTAACCATCCATGATGGAGATGTAATCTCATCCATCCGTATGGTTAAATACACACGATAATAAAATAAAATGTCCCAAAATAAAGTTGACAAACTTTTATGAATATAAAATTATCATTCAACATGAAATAATTTTATATTCATAAATATAAAAAGTGCATAAATAAAATATTAATTTTTCACGGCGGCTTTGGCACGCCGCGGGCGGAGATTGTAATGCGGACTTCCTTCAGCATCATCATGGCACCTCAGATCTTTGTGTCGCAGCGCCTCGGCAACCGGGTCATCATTAAGGAGTGTCAGAGGGGCCGCGCCATCAATCCTCCCCCACTCAAAATCACGTATCTCTGATGCGTGGTCCAAGAGATAGCGGCGGAGAAGCTCGGCATCCAATCATTGAAGCTCTGTCGCGAGTACCCATGAGTCCTCGGAGAGACCCATGAGTCCTCGGAGAGAGGGCGGTCACGCCAACGGATGAGGAAGCGGTAGGTAGCACCATCAGGAGTAGCAAGTGGCTCAGCAGCGAGAATCACATCTGGAGTGAGAAATGTCTTGGGGAACCTAGGAAACATGTCAGCAGTGGAATAAAAGAAGACAACGTACCATCCAATGTTATACCTGCGGGGACCGAAGGAGAGAGATCATCTGAACTACCACTCCCCAACCCATTAGAATTTTAGTGGAGGGAGAAGACGACAAAGAATCCAACTCATGCGGAGGCGAAACAAACGGCGTCAAATCCGAGACATTAAAAATAGGGGATATACCCCAATCAACCGACAAATCTAACACGAAAGCGTTGTCACCTAGCTTCTTTATAATCCGAAAAGGGCCGGCATGCTTTGGTGCTAACTTTTTAACGGTGCCAAATGGCATTCGTTCGGGAGCTAACCGTACTAAAACCAGATCGCCGACTTTAAAGTGTGATACCCTCCTATGTAAATTAGCGTGCATTTGATAAGACTCGTATTGATCGGTCAAGGTAGCTCGTATTCGTGCATGTAAGTCATGAATATGTTGGGCGAAGGATTGTGCGAACTGACTTGTCTTGTACGGTGGGGGCAATGGAAGCAAGTCAAGAGGCACAGGGGCCTTGTACCCGTGAACAATCTCGTTTGGAGACAGACCGGTGGACCGATTTTTGGAATTATTATATGCCAGCTGGGCGTGGGGGAGAAGAAGATCCCACGTGCCTTTATGATCTCTCACTAGACATCTAAGAAGGTTTCCTAGGCTTCTATTGACTACCTCCGTCTGCCCATCAGTTTGCGGGTGATAAGCCGCGGAGAATAGTAATTTGGTTCCCAGAAGAATCCACAAGGTTTTCCAAAAGTAGCTAGTAAACTTTACGTCCCTATCCGAGACAATAGTCTTTGGGACTCCGCGGTGACTCCCGACGTCCTTAAAATACAGCTTCGCCATGTGAGAAGCGTCATCGGTCTTACTACATGGGAGGAAGTATGCCATTTTGGAGAACCTATCCACAACGACGAAAATAGAGTCGTGAAGTCGAAGGGTGGGGGGAAGGCCTAATACGAAGTCCATGCTCACGTCTTCCCATGGTATGGACGGGATAGGTAGAGGGGTGTACAAACCGACATTGGACTTAGTACCCTTAGAAACTTGACACATACGACAACTGCTTACTACCCTCGCAACCATCACCTTCAGCTTGGGCCAATAGAATTTCTCCTCTACGAGCCTAATCATTTTGTCTCTTCCGAAGTGCCCACTCGATCCACCACTATGTAGCTCCCAAATGATGTGGAGTCGCAAAGAGGAGCGAGGGATACACAATTTCCCGTGTTTGAACAGATAACCGACCCTTAGTGAGAAGGCCAAAATGGTCGTGGGAGAGCTATCCTGGGCAGATAGATATGGCTCCTGAAAATCAGGGCATGTGGTGTATTCATCCCTTATGCGCTCGAACCCAACCACGTGGACTTGCATGGAGGAAAGCAAGAGGGTGAGGTGACTGAGTGCGTCGTCAACTCGATTTTCGGACCCCTTAAGGTGCTTAAGATTAAATGTGTACTCTTGCAAGAAGGATACCCATTTATCGTGGCGTGGGCTGATTTTGTGCTGACCGTTGATGAATCGTAACGCTTCATGATCAGAGAGGATCACAAATTCCTTAGAAAGGAGATAGTGCCTCCAATGATGTAAACATCTAACGACCGCATAAAACTCCCTATCGTAATTGGAATAATTTAACTTAGCGCCCGCTAATTTCTCACTAAAATAACAAATCGGGTGACCCTCTTGACTCAAGACGCCTCCAATTCCTACGCCAGATGCATCACAAGTAAGCTCGAAGACCTTGGTGAAGTTAGGGAGACACAATACCGGTGCTTCGGTCATAAGCTCTTTTATACGACGGAATGCAAACGTGGCAGATTTCGTCCATCTGAATTCGCCCTTCTTCATACAGTCAATAATGGGCGCCATGATACTACTAAAATTGCGTATGAAATGACGGTAGAACGTGGCTAACCCGTGAAACTTCGTACCTCTCGTAGGCTAGTGGGCTCGGGCCAGTCTCTAATCACTTGGACCTTTCCTGGGTCAACACGAACACCTTCAGAACCAACGATGTAACCCAAGAACTCGACCTCCGGAACATAAAATGTGCACTTCTTAAGGTTTAGAAATAAGGTTTCCTTTCTTAAGGTGGAGAGGATCACTTTGATGTGGGAGAGATGTTCGGCGGGGGAGGTGCTAAAGACTAGGATGTCGTCGAAATATACTACAATAAACTTCCCCATATACGACCTAAAAATGTGCGTCATCATCCGAGAGAAGGTGCTGGGTGCATTGGATAACCCAAAGGGCATCACCAGCCACTCATACAACCCGTCCTTAGATTTGAACGCTGTCTTGCACTCATCCCCTTCCCAAATCCTAATCTGATGGTAACCACTCCGTAAGTCTAACTTCGAGAAAATAGTGTCACCTGATAGGACATCCAAGAGATCATCTAGCCGCGGAATTGGAAACCTATATTTTATAGTAATTTTTTTGAGAGCCCGGCTATCAACACACATGCGCCAAGTGCCATCCTTCTTAGGGGCAAGAAGGGCTGGGACAGCACATGGGCTCATACTCGCCCTAATGAATCCCTTACTCAGTAGATCCTCAATTTGGGCTTGCATCTCTTTATGGGCAGCAGGATTAAGCTTATAGTGGGGCTGGTTGGGTAGGGACGATCCGGGGATAAGATCTATGGCATGTGGTATATCTCTAAGTGGTGGCAATGACAAAGGCAGCTCGTCCGGGTAAACGTCCTTAAAATCTTCCAACATTACCCGTAGTTCTCGGGGTAAATCATCCATTATGCCACTATCAGTCTTTGCACTCATGAGAGCGAGAGCGTACTTCATACCCTCAAGCAAGGAGTCCTTCACAAATTCTTTCCTACCAACTAAACTCAACGCTTTCCTTTCTACCGGGACAGAGGTATCCTTAGCCAACACTACTGGCTCTTTCGGCACAGTCGGTCTCAAGGTGACAGTCTTGCCGTTGAATTTGAACTCATATGTGTTGGCGCGACCATAGTGCGTTACATCACAGTCGTAGAGCCAGGGGCGGCCTAACAACACATGACAGACGTCCATCGGCACGATGTCGCACCAAACCTCATCCGTGTAGGATTTGAATGACAGGGGAACTAAGCAGTGCTGGGTAACCTTAATAGTAACCTTACTGATCCAAGCAACCTGATAGGGGGTCGGATGCGGTTCAGCAGTCAAGGACATATGCTTAACGGTGTTCTCAGAAACGGCGTTCACGCAGCTACCGCTATCAATAACTAGTTTGCAAAGTTTCTCGCCACTCTTAAAGATCAGGGAAAATATACTCGTCCTTTTCCAGTCGTCCACGGGACGAGGAGTGGTCAAGATCCAACGCATCACCATAAGGTGGTGATCGTCCTCTAAATCGCTTGGGACCCCTTCGGGTCACTTTCCTCAGCAGCCTCGTAGACGTAATCAGCAGGGTCAGTAGACGATTCTAGTAAGGCTATGGCTTTTGTCTTCATTGGGCATTCAAAGGCGTAATAAACCTGAATGCCGCAAGAATAACAAGTAGTGTTAGACTAGCTAACCTTCTCAATAGGGATACGCTCACTCGCGGGGTTCTTAGTGTTTCTAGCGGTGATTACAACAGACTTTGACTCAATGGACCTAAACTTTCCCTTATCAGGGTATGTGGAAGAAGAAGCCCCAGTGGTGGACTTATTATTCACATGAGAGTATCGGGAGTGAGCCTTAGAGGCTAGGTGTTTTTCAATGTCCAGGGCGGCATTGAAGGTCGTGTTTAAGTCTGTATGCCCATAGCGCAGGAGCTTCCTTTGGATATCAGGATGAAGCCCCTTACGGAACCTAGATAACATGACTTCCAGAATCTCCCTAAGGTCGCAACGCACCATGCGGTCCTTTAGTTCTCCTATATATTCAGCTACCGAATTTGAGACCTGCCGCAGGGTGGCAAGCTCATCGAACATTTGAGTTCGGTGGTACGCAGGGACGTACTGATCGGTGAGCAAATTATTCATCACCTCCCAGCCTATAAGGGGAACTCCGCGACTGGCTCCTAATCTCCGTTCCTCATTTAGCCAAAATGTCTTTGCGCGACCCGCTAATTTCATTCTAGCTACTTGGACCTTTTGATGGTCCGTGAGGTTGTGCCACTCGTAATAACACTCCATGTCTACTACCCAATTAAGGAAGATCTGGGGATCTCCCAATCCGTCATAAGTAGGTGCATTTATCTTAATGGCTCTAGTGATGTAGAAACCACGCTCGGGACGGTGTTCTCGAGGGGGCACTCGGGGATGGTCCCCATCAGAATCCGAATCAGTGACCGGTTGGTGCCGGTTGGGCTCCTCAACATCACCGGGTGGCGGTTGCGGTCCTCCTTGATTCCATAAAATTTGTGCTAACATCGTTCTAAGCTCAGTCATTTCGGTACGTAGACCAGCTATGGCCTCGGTGTTGGGATCATCATGCTGATTCGCAGCCATCCTAGACGTAGACGGTGTCGTGTACTCCATTCCTAGCCTAGTGCGCATACAGGGTTGGACAAAATTATGAAGTGAATTTTTTTGTAGTGCAGATTAATAGAAAATATTTTGGCAGGAAAATATATTCGGGATGTGACTAATAGTGAGAACTTCCAGAATTATTTTTTTTAATTTCGACGAAAATTGAAAGTTGTCCCGTTATTCGCAGGCCAACTAGACAGAATTACGACGTTCCCAATTTTCAGGCCGACCTAACAAGGACGAATCAAAAATTTTCCAGTTTTAATGTTGTTGTAAATACATGCAGGAAGCTACAAAAAAAATTTCAGATTTTTTTGACAAATTTTAAAATTCTCAGATTTTACTAAATGCAGCCAATCCGAAAATTTTCAGATTTTGACCGTTCTAACGAACGCACCGACTAGAGGACGGATAGCCTACAGATCTGAGAGTAAGGATGGTGTCGAGATAGAACTCAACACAACCTATCTCTGATACCAAATTGATGTAGGGGAGGACGGGACACGCGTTCGTTTACACTAACGGAAAACCACCATCACAGAAATTAAAAACAACATAGGAGGGCTGCGACCAAAAGCGAACGAAAAGGGGTCGGTTGGCTCCAAAATCTGATTGATAAAATTAAGCCGGACTCGATACAACGTACTTAGGACCTATCTCTCCAACAAGCACACAACTCACCGAAAGCCGGACTCGATACAACATCCTTAAGACCTACCTCTCCAACAAGCACACAACTCACCGCACCTACACAAGCATCTATTCTTTCAACTTGAGCTGTTTCAACGCAGCAATTAATTTATTTCGGAGCGGCGGAAAATGATTAGTAGCCATCGAAACTTTAGTTTAGATTAACTCCCTTGTTAACACTAATTGTGCCAAATCTTGGAGAGCAAGTCAAGGCTAGGCTGAGTTTGCTCCCGCAACGAATCTTCCCAATCCGGATCACAAGAGATTCAATAACAACAAATCGAAATCAGAATTTGCAAGCGATGCATTTTAAGAATCACGGAAATGACGGTTCGAATAAACCTCCACAAATCTCACAGAAAGAAATCACAATATGAGGAAGAGATTACCCAACCAAGAAGATGAACACACACAAGATCAGGTGGGATATTCACTCTCTCCACGGATCCATCGGCGTCACACTGAATGGGGTTGCAACCTTCTTCCTTGGAGTCGCACCGAAGTAAGCCATGCCAGAGTCGCACCGAACGGGATGGAGATCGCAAGGGAGGCTTCACGCCAAGAGGAGTTCCTCCCTGTGGCCGAAATTTCCAATGAGGGGAAATAGAGTTTCTTTTTTTCTTCAATGAATATAATCTCAACATAAAGGCCTCCTTATATAGGAGTTACAACAAAACCTTCACCATCCATGATGGAGATGTAATCTTATCCATCCGTATGGTTAAATACACACCATAATAAAATAAAATGTCCCAAAATAAAAATGACAAACTTTTATGAATATAAAATTATCATCAAACATGAAATAATTTTATATTCATAAATATAAAAAGTGCATAAATAAAAGTGCATAAATAAAACATTAATTTTTCACGGCGGCTTTGGCACGCCGCGGGCGGAGATTGTAACGCGGACTTCCTTCAGCATCATCATGGCACCTCAGATCTTTGTGTCGCAGCGCCTCGACAACTGGGTCATCATCAAGGAGTGTCGGAGGGGCCGCGCCATCATTATAAGACCCCAGGTTTTTGCGGTTGAAGAAAGCAAGGTCTATGGCAGCAGGAGCTAATGTCGGGCATTAGTGTTAATGCTATTATTAGGTCAATATTGACTTGATGACTTTACCTTGCCATTGTGAAGCTCCTGTTGTCGTCGAGAGGTCTCGACGATGGACTGGGCTAATGCCGGGTGTTAGGGACAATGCTGGCATTAGCTATCATTTTGATGATAGCCTTATCAGTGAGAAGCTCCTTGTGTCGTCGAGAGGTCCCATTGATACGGCTAAATGGCTAACGTTGGGCGTTAGGGTTAACACTGGCGTTGAGTCTTCTAGCCATTTGCTTAAGCAGTTTTGGATAAGTTCAAGTCCACGGCTCTTCGGGGTTAGCACACTTTAGTGCTAACGCCGTCGTTAGCTCTTGAATCAGATTCATCAAATTGAATCGTGACTGTCCATTTCTTATTAGAATTTGCATCTGATGGCTGGAATTAATCCTGCCTTAGATAAAGTAGCAAGTGTTGGTTCTTCTTCTTATTATTACATCACTCTCTCTCCAAAGGAAAGAACGAAGAAGGCCATGAAAGAAGAATACTCCTTTTATCCATTAGAAGAGCTTCCAAGCTCTGATTCATGCGTCGAGTTCAGATCCGTGTTGGAGAGCGTGCTGCGAACCTTTCCATCGGGATAGTTTGTGGATTCATGGTGCCAAAGCGATCTTCATGGGTAACGATCCTCCTTCTTAATACTAGGACATGATAGACCTATGTTTTGATGTTAGCATATTGTATGGAAATGCCTCCTTCACTAATTTGTGAAAGGCTATACTTTCACCGGGTAGATGTTGTCCATCCCCGGTAAGAATTGCATATAGAATCTGATTCATGTATGGATATATGCGTGTTGTGAGAAGCCCATCTACGATAGGTTAGTCTGGATTGGTGATGATTGAATTGCATGTCGGAGAAGACTTTGTGCTTATTGTGTTATTTTTTATAGCATGAATGAAGTATACCGGGTTGTATAATGTGCTAGAGAGCAACAGTAGGAAATGCATGCATTTCAGGAAGAAATGGTGTTCTGTTTGCAAATGCCTGACATTAACGCTAAGGCCAACATTATCACCAGAGATTCCATACATTACTTGGTGTGATTGGAAATTGCCTTTGTGGCTGTGTTGATGACTGGAAGTGGTTGTCTAGTTTTACGGGATGAACTGAAGTTGTACCCGCATCGTGCTGGTTATTCGCGATGATTGAGCTGGGAAATGAGGATCCAAATATGTTCCATACTGGTCGGTGAAGTGGTCGCACGTTGGTGCACTGTATGATCTTGGAAGAAAATCTGGGAAGCATAATGGCTTGACTGGTTGTAGCTCAATTACCATCTAATTTTGTATAACTGGGGATGGAGGTGGGAATCAGGGAGTACCCCGATTGTGTGCCATGAGAGCACAAAATGTGTGGCCATGCGTGCCAATGTTTGTTGTGATTGTGCATATATCGATTGTGTTAGATGAAATTTCTTGTTGAGATATATGTTGTTATACTATTGACTTGCAAGGAAGGAGTGCCACCGCCCTAGGAATGGGGTGGGGTCGTTATACCATTTGGTCAGCTAGAGCTGGCTGGTGTTTTGTTTTCCCCCATCTTTGTATACTGCACTTGTGCAGGTGCTGGCGAGCCAAGCAAGAAATAGATGGGTGAAGACCATTGCTGAGATGTCCCTTGAAGGCCAAGCTTTTGAGTGTTTACATTTCATGTATTGTCGGCCTTCGTGCCGATTCCTGTAAACAATGTAATAAGATAAACACTTTCTTGTGAACATCATGTATTGGCCTTAAGGTCAAACAGTTTTATGTATATATATCAGTCATTCCTAGTTGGTGTTGTGGACATAGTCTGGTTCAAGAAAATTTTATGCTTCCGTTAGATTGTAAATCTAAGATGTTGTTTGATTTTGCTATTTTGTAACTCTTTAACTTGCACATTTAATATGGTGAGGGTTCCCGGCCGGACCTACTGTTATATTTCTTTGTGCTGGCAAGGGTGTTTCACATCAACCCTCTCAGTATGACCAGAGAAAATGTCTTTAGTCATTTTGCCTAATAATTAAGAACCGCATCTCTCAAATGATTCATAATCAAATGAGTCAGGAAATCCATCTTTCTGGAGCTTGGATATGCACTTCTCATTTATATGGCCTAAACAACAATGCAAAGGTACGTAGGATTCGGGTCATTTGTCTTTAGTCTTTTAGTATTTTCTACGTAATAGATTGGCTGGTCTAAGTTCAAAATATACCAGACATTAAACATCTGAGGTATGCCATAACAAACATCATTCTTATAAATAGAACAACTATTGTCTTAATTATAGAAGAAAAGTCATTCATGTCTAAACATGAAATAAAAATAATGTTTCTAGTTATAGAATGAACATAATAACAATTATCCAGTTCAATAAAAAGCCAGTGGGCAAAGAAAGACGGTAAACACCGATTATAATGACAACAACTTTTGCTCCATTTCTAACGCGCAGGTCTACCTCTCCTTTACCCAATATTCTTCTCATTCCCAGTTCCTGCACATTTGTACAACTGTGAGAACCACATCTGGTATCCAATATCGAAGATGAAGGAGATGAAAGGTTTATTTCTATAACATAAATACGTGAAGCGTAAGTCACACTTCCCTTCTTGTTCGGTAGATCCTCAATACAGAGGGGATAGTTCCTCCTACAGTTTCACAACCCCGCATTTTTCTGATATATTTTACATATTATCAGAGTAGGGGAGAATACACATCATGATGCCACGTCATGCAGGGGGAGAACTACAAATGCTCAGGCAAACACTTTTTACGTGCATGCACACAAAAGATAGATATCATTGAATTTTAAGGAATGAGTTTAGCTTCCTTTTAAAGATGAGACCGTGTCCCTCGGTACTATGGGTCACTAGGCCCCACAATAGAAAATATACTTACGAGATGGAAATATAGGTACATTTACCCTATATAAGCATGAAGACCAAGCCTGTCTTCAGGAATTACACATGCCTAGATTATATATATATATATATAAGAAAATACTTAGCATGATTAAACAATACATATTATATAATAAGAAAAATTATGTTATGTAATCTGTATATAAAGTATCTCATCTAATTTAACAAAATACACATTTCCCAAAGAGCAACTGCTATCTACCTCAAGGGTAGTACAAAATAGTAGCTTCCCTCAAGTCCACTGAAAACAAAATAAGAAGAAACCTTACGGGATTCTACCACTTACATAAGCCCACGAGGTGACACTAGTGAGGAAAACCTCTAGAGACGGTTCCTCACAAGCAGGGAAGAAGGAGCCTCTATCGAGGACCAAAAGCGTAGCTCTACCGCTCGCCGCAGCTACTGACTAGAGCCTGAACATGAACCCGACGCATTAAAAAGAACAGAATGCCTCAGCCCAAAAGGGAGCAAGCAACAACAATAATAAGAACAACATTAAATAACATGAGTAATATGCGGTCAGGAGTAAGCCACAGAAGTGGCAAATCCAAGGAACAGAGTTTGTACATGTTAAGAAAAGTAACCAAACCCTACTAAATTACTTGCATGATAAGTTGAAAAGGACTGTGGTGGGGGCCTAATACATCCACCCACACTCCAACATAAAAGATGCCACTATGGTGGGGGCCTGATAAATCCACCCACTCTCCAGTATATAAGGCCACTGTGGTGGGGGTCTCATATACCACCCACACTCCAGTATAAAAGAAGCCACGGTGATGGGGGCCTGATAAATCCACCCACTCTCCAGTATATATAAAATATATCATTTCAATTTATACTTATTAGTAACTTACTTGGTTTGTCATTTCTTTTTCTATGGTAGCAGACCAGGCCAAGACATGCGTATCATAAGGTAATTCTTACTTTGGAATAACCAAAGAAGTACTTCCAAATAGCTAGAAAAGTTAGTACAATAACTGAAAGAATTCACAATATTACAAGAAGAGACAAGAGGAATCAAAGGGAATCTTTCCCACTATACGACCAGAAAGACTAAAAAAATGAGTAAATACCTCATTACTAGGCTTCATAAACCAACCAAAAGGTCTCAAGATAAAATAGTCAGAATAACCCCTAAGGCCAATTTACCTACAATAACTAATCATAAACATAGCAACGTTCGACAAAGGGTCATCACAAAAACTTAGGGTTTACGAAACACCCCAAAGGAAATAAATCCTAAGCATACTAGCCCACCTAACGAAGTTTATTGGGGCGACACGGGAAAGAACAAAAAGGATTACCTATAAAAACACCTCTCCCCAATAAAAACGGAAAGGGCTCCCGTCGATTGGCGGGAGCTCCTGTCGATCGACCAGAAGGCCTGCCGATCGACAGGAAGGCCCACCGATCGACGATCGACGGGCGGTCCCGTTGTTCGACAGGAGAACCCGTCGATCGACGGGAATGTCCGTCGATTATGACTTAGGCACTTCAGTCCTCCCGATTCCACAGTTATTTAATTTCTTTAAGAAAAGAAGAAAAACAAGAAAGTATTACCAGGCTTGATAAAATAACAGAGAGTACGAAGAAGAAGAAAAAGGAAGAACAAGAAGAAGAAAAGCTTTCTTGCCTTAACCAAAAGCCAATGCCGCAAATCCTCCTTCACTGAGGAAGAACTCGACGAGAGCAGAGCTCTCCTAAACCACACTCCGACGAGAGATCCGACCACTTCCACCACCGGAAACAACATCCGACGAAAAAACTAACCTCTGACCTCTTCTTTCTCTCGATTTGAACTCGGAAAAAAAGACTGGAGGAGGACTTGCATCGGAAGAAAAGAGAAATCTTATTTAAGATGATGAAGGTGGTTTCCAACTGGACTCCACTGACTTCTCCTATATAAATCATAAACAAATTTTATGAAAAGATATATATATATACATATTTTTATAAGAATGTATATATATATACATATTTTATAAGATTATATATATATACATATTTTATAAGATTATATATATATATATACATATTTTATAAGATTATATATATATATATAAGAATTTACATATAAGTTCGTACAGAATTTGATAAGGAATTCTTATAAAATATATTTTATATGCTAATTAAATACTTCATACCAGGATAAATAAAGATTTTTATCAAATGCGACCTCACGAACACTCGAGGCGAACTACGACGACGCACCTAAGATGGTAACGCCTGCGCAACGATGGAATTAAAGATTTAAATATAAATAAAAAATTCCGGGGAGTTACAACCACCCCTCATACAAGAAAGTTTCGGCCCGAAACTTTGTAATATTAAGCACAAAAGGGGAAAGCCTATCGGGTAAACTAAAAGTGCACAGTTAACCTCACTAGAATTCTCTAGAGGAGGGGGGGGGGGTAAATAGAATTTTAAAAATATTCTGTGCAAAGTTAACAAATATATATTTTTATATAATATTAACAGTTTTAAGCTTCCCACACACCAGCAAGAATTAAGTAAACAAAGAAAGAAATAGCAAAAAGAAAATCACAGTACAACACAAAGAAATATAGTGGTTCCCCAAACTTTGGGTAGTCCACTCTTCTACCCCCCTTGGTAGGAATTCACTATCTTGCACTGAGTCTTTTGATAAGGAGACTCTTAGAACCACTACAACTGAATTTTTTGAAGAGAGATTCTTAAAACACTTTTACACTATTGAAATTGAAATAAGAATAAGAATAATAAGAAGAAGAAGAATAAGAAACAATTTGTACAAGAAGGAATCTTCTTCCTAGCAAGAAGATTAGAAGCATAAGTATAGTGAATGTAATCTCTCTTCTATATGAGAAGGAGATTGTAGGCCTTTCTCTCTTTTAGTGTGAGCTTTCAAAATTTTGCAGCAGTATGACTTCAGAAGGAAGAAGAAGAAGAATAAGGCTTTTTCTTGCTGCAACACTCTTTCACTTTTCTCAATTTTCTCTTTCTTTTCTCTAGGGAGCTTTTCCTCTTTTTCAAAAATGGAGTGGATCACTTGGGCTTTTTCTTTGCCGACCTCCTTGTGTATTTATAGCTCTGTTTATTCAAAAATATTGCAATAGGAGAATAATAAATTAGCTCACAGAAAAATGCTAAGAGAGAAATCTTCCATAATTAATATTTCTGTAGAAGGAAAGAAGTCATTCAATTTTCAAATAACATCCATAATAATCTTAATCAAATTAGCCAAGAATCAATTAAAAGGAAAGATTTAATTCTGAACGGCTATAAAAGAATAATACAATTCCATAAATTCAGATCTACAGAAAGAAAGGAAAGAGATCTGGCGCATTTTTGAATGTTATAGAAATCGACGTGCGTCGATTAGAAATCAGAGTTACGTCGATTACGGTTACGTTGAATTCTATTTAGAGTTACTTCGACTCATTCTGAGAGGTATGTCAACTACACTTCGACGTTGCATCGATTACTATTCGACGCATATTTACTTAAACTAATTTTTCACTCTGAGAACTCATTTTCTACTCATTTCTAGGAGTTAAGATAAATCATTTTCCCAACAATCTCCCACTATTTGTCTTAACCCTGATCCGGGAGAAATTTTACCAGCTTTAATCAACACATCAACGCATATTTATAGAAAGAGATATATTAGGAAATCAGAAGAAAAGAAAGACATGTATATTCGCATACAAAATCATTTTCAGAGAATAAGAATTGTAAACTACTTATGCTATTTGCAAAAAGTTACTTAGGAGGAGTAGGATGAGTTTTTCTCTTCCTAGAGAATACTAAAGGGAGATCAGGTTTTCATATAGGGGTGAGTTGCCATTCCTCTTTATGCTCTTCAGTAGCAAGATGTTCATTCAGCTCCCCCTGATTCAAAGCAGTCTGCTCCCCCTGAGTTGAGGGTTCCTTCAGTTCTTTTTCTTTTTCAACTTCTACATTTAGCTGCCCCTGACCCTGAGCTTCCTTCTCAATTTCTTTTTCAGTTTCAGTATTAGCTTCAGCCATATCAGCATCTGGCTCCCCCTGAGTTAAGGTTCCTTCAGGTCTCTTGCTGTTTCAACAACTTCCTTTTCAACATCTTTTTCGACTCTACTTGCCTCCCTTTGAAATACAACTACTTATTGTTCAGCATCTCTTGCTATAAAAAGTACATCTGTTATCTGTTCATTAGTTTGTAGCTCAGGTACTTTTTCATTCCCAATGGTCTTAAGCAGAGCTGGACTATCAGATTTTGATGTTGGAGGGGATTTGTGAGTGAGATTTGTGACTGGAGAGCTGCTCTTCATCTAACTTCTCCCCCTTCTTGACCTTCTTAGCTAAGGAGGTTAAGAAAGAGTTAGTGACCCTAGATGAAGAGATAGAGGACTTCAGGCTTTGCACAGAGGCATTGATCCCATCTATTTGGGTTTGCATGTGCATGATGGAGGAGTGAAGTTGGGAGCAGTGCCCATTAAGCATGTCCTGAAATTTATGGGTTGCTTGTTGAATACACTGGAGAAGGAGTGCTTGTGTGGATGAGGATGGTTCAGGTTGTGTTGATGGAGGAGATAATGGTGGAGGAGATGAAGGTGGAGAGATGACTGTATTACTGAGATCAGTGGTTGTGGTAAGAAGATGAGGTGTGTTTGATGTAGGAGGAGGAATAGAGGTGGGTTGAACAGATGAGTCCATAGGAGGAGGAGAAGCAGGTGGTGAAGAGGGTCTTTCAGGCTGGGATCCAGGCTTTGGGATCTGCATGTCCCATTTGGAGAAGAGTGCTATGGATATTCTTTTGCCAGGGGAATGACAATATCTTTTGACCTACATAGGTCAGGATAGGAGTGCCTGAGTACTTGGCTCATTATCCTCATAAAGGCATTCTCCTTATGAGAATATTTGTAGCCTATCTAGCAAGCAATTAGCCCAGAAGGTTTTTGGTAATCCTGATTCTGCAAGCAAGGTCCTTCCTGATTCAATTAAGGTTCTATTCTTTCTTTCAGCAACTCCATTTTGTTGAGGAGTTCTAGGTGCTGAGAAGCTTTGTTTGATCCCTTCATCCTCACAGAAACTACAGATTAACTTATTTTCAAATTCAGTCCCATGATCACTTTTGATAATGGAAACATGAGTATTGAATTCAGATTGAATCTGTCTTATGAATCTTGAGAGAATCTTGTGGGTTTCAGACTTAGCCCTTAGAAAGAATACCCAGCTAAATCTAGAATAGTCATCCACAATGACTAGGGTATAAGACTTTCCACCTAAGCTCTGAGTGGATATAGGACCAAAGAGATCCATGTGCAGTAAGTAGAGAATCCTAGGGGAGTCATCCTTACCAATTTGTTTGAAGGATGATTCGATCTGTTTTCCTAGTTGGCAAGGTCTACATAGAGAATCCTTAGAGTACCTACCCTTTGGTAGACCTCTGACTAGGTTATTCTTTGCTAATTCACTAATGGTTTTATAGTTTAAATGGCCTAGCCTCCTATTCCATAATTCACTTTTATCAATAATGTTGTTGAACAAACAAATCTCTCTGTGTGTGGAGCTAAAGTCTACTATATATACTTTCCCTTTTCTGATTCCATTCAGTACAATGGCACCAGTCATGACATCAATAACATGGCAAACTAGTTTGGTAAATTTTACCTCATACTTACCACTGTCACATATCTGACTTATACTTATCAGATTGTGTTTTAGTCCTTTGACTACTACCACATTCTTGAAGGTTACTTTCCCTTCTTTGAAATCTCCAAAGCCCCTGGTTTGCCCACAGCTAGAGTCTCCAAAAGTCACTGGTGGTCCATGTTTATCCTCAAAGCTGGTTAATAGATTTTTGTACCCTATCACGTGCATGGAGCATCCACTGTCCAAGTACCACACCAGCCTGAATATGTGATACACCTGCACATAAATTTAAACATTAGTTTGGACCCTACAAAGCTGGCGTCCCTTCCTTCCAACAGTGAAAGGTTCAATGAAAGAATAAGTGGGTCTTTCAGAGTACCCTTTCTTCTTTACGAGTGTTGGCTTATCATACCAACAGTCTTTGGTAATGTTGCAGAAATAGCATTTAGAATAAAAGGAAATGGATTGAGAAGACTTTTTGGAAAAGGAGAGATTCCTGTCAGATTGGTTACGTCGATAGGAATTCGACATATGTTCATACTTGCGTTGGTTGGAAGTCGACGCACTTTGGTGTATGCGTTGATTAGAAATCGATGCGTCATTTAAGTTGCGTCGAGTAGAACTCGGCGCACGTTGATAATAACTCGACGCAAATTTATTTCTTTTCTGAGGATATTTACCAAGGATTCCTTCATATATAGTGAAATCATTTTTATTAAAAATAGTAGTTGTTTTTGGATTTTCTTGTGAATTTTTTCCTATCAGATTATTCTTCCTAGTGAAGTGGATAGGATGTCTCCAAACAGATTTGCTGGATGATTGAGGTCTGGGTTCTAAATCAGTATTAAACTCTAGTTGTCTAAATCTATGAGTGAGATTTCAGAGATATTCTTGAGCTTTTGACTTCTGCCATTTAGAAAATCTTCAAAGGCTTTTGCCTTTGCTAGCTTATTTCTCAGTGTTTGATTTTCAGTATTGATTTTATCTAGTTGCTCCTCTGATCTAGAGAGTTCTTGACTGAGCTCATAGTTTTTATATTGTGTATCCATTTGTTTGAGATTGTTCAATTCATTTCTTAGTCCTTTTATTTCTTTCTCAGATTTGACTTGATCTAAACAAAATTCTTTGAAATTATTTTTGAAATCAGTAGAAGAAAAATCATTATCATCAGATATATTTACCAGAGATTTATCTTCAGGCTTCTCAGTAGCCACCAAACAGGTTTCCTCTTGCTTAGCCTCTTCTTGATCATTTTCAGATGAGGTACTTTCTTCAGATTCTGAATCACTCCATGATTGAGCAATGAAGCCTTTCTCTTTCTTCTTCTTCTTTAGATCTGTTCTTTTCAGATCTTTCTTATTACTGATCTCTTTAGGACATTCAGGTGCAATGTGTCCAGGTTTCCTTCAAGAGTAACATATAATTTCTTTAGTAGGAGTTTTGTCATACCTGGTTTTTGAGTGTCTCCTTCTAGATCCTTCTGTTTTGATCCACTTCTTGAATCTTCTGGCCAGTAGACTGATCAGCTCCTCATCACTTGTAGGGGGTTCACCTGCAGTAGCCTTTAAGGCAATACTCTTTTCCTTTGAGAGTGAAGGAGTCTTTTCTTTCTCTTCTTTCTCAGATCTTTTTTTCAACAACTGTTCATAAGATCTTAATTTACCCAATAGGACATATGTTGAGATTTCTTTTTGGCTTCGGTAGTCTCTAATTGGCCAGATTCTTGAGTCCCAAGAGCTAGGGAAGCAAGTCAGCAATTTGTCATTTATCTCAGTGAGAGATATGTCCTTCTCAAGTGTTTTTAACTCATTTATTATGAGGCTGAATCCGACATACATGTCAGCAACACTTTCACTATCTTTCTTCTGGAAGTTTTCATATTGAGAGATGAGTAATGCCTTTTTATCCTTTCTCTCATCAGCACTCCCTTCTACCATTTTAGTGAGATCTTCCCATATTTCCTTAGCTGACCCACATTCAGCAATCTTTTGGAAGATTTCATCTGAGAGGGTTGAGACTAATATATTCATAGCCTTGGCATCACATGCTTGGGCTTTCTTTTCATCTGTCCATTCAGCCCTTGGAGCAAGTGCTTGTGTGACCTCTCCACTTGAGTCCTTCTTGAATGGCTTGGGAGTACCTGTCATAATAACATCAAATAGTTCTTCATCAATAGAATTTATATAGATCCTAATTCTTGTGTTCCAAACTGCAAATTTTTCAAGATTGCACATTGGTGGTCTGGTGGAAGCATAATCTTTGATTTATCCCATAAATTTTTTTTAGAAATATATATATATGAGGTAGGATCTTTTTGATCAAGGAGTTATCCCTTTTTGATCAACCTAGCTCTGATACCAATTGAAAGTGCACAGTTAACCTCACTAGAATTCTCTAGAGGGGGGGGGGGGGGGGGGGGGTGAATAGAGATTTAAAAATATTTTGTGCAAAGTTAACAAATATATATTTATATATAATATGAATAGTTTTAAGCTTCCCACACACCAGCAAGAATTAAGCAAACAAAGAAAGAAATAGCAAAAAGAAAATCACAGCACAACACAAAGAAATATAGTGGTTCGCCAAACTTTGGGTAGTCCACTCTTTTACCCCCCTTGGTAGGAATTCACTATCTTGCACTGAGTCTTTTGATAAGGAGACTCTTAGAACCAGTCCGAGTCTTTTGATAAGGAGACTCTTAGAACCACTACAACTGAATTTTTTGAAGAGAGGTTCTTAAAACTCTTTTACACTATTGAAATTGAAATAAGAATAGGAATAAGAAGAAGAAGAATAAGAAACAATTTGTGCAAGAAGGAATCTTCTTCCTAGCAAGAAGATTAGATGCACAAGTATAGTGAATGTAATCTCTCTTCTAGAGTGAGAAGGAGATTGTAGGCCTTTCTCTCTTTCAGTGAGAGCTTTCAGAAATTTGCAGCAGTATGACTTCAGAAGGAAGAAGAAGAAGAATAAGGCTTTTTCTTGCTGCAGCACTCTTTCACTTTTCTCAATTTTCTCTTTCTTTTCTCTAGGGAGCTTTTCCTCTTTTTCAAAAATGGAGTGGATCACTTGTGCTTTTTCTTTGCCGACCTCCTTGTGTATTTATAGCTCTGTTTATTCAAAAATATTGCTATATGAGAATAATAAATTAGCTCACAGAAAAATGGTAAGAGAGAAATCATCCATAATTAATATTTCTGTAGAAGGAAAGAAGTCATTCAATTTTCAAATAACATCCATAATAATCTTAATCAAATTAGCCAAGAATCAATTAGAAGGAAAGATTTAATTCTGAACGGCTATAAAAGAATAATACAATTCCATAAATTCAGATCTACAGAAAGAAAGGAAAGAGATCTGGCGCGTTTTTGAATGTTATAGAAATCGATGTGCGTCGATTAGAAATCAGAGTTACGTCGATTACGGTTACGTTGAATTCTATTTAGAGTTACTTTGACTCATTCTGAGAGGTACGTCAACTACACTTCGACGTTGCGTCGATTACTATTCGACGCATATTTACTTAAACTAATTTTTCACTCTGAGAACTCATTTTCTACTCATTTCTAGGGGTTAAGATAAATCATTTTCCCAACATAAACTCTAGACGAATAGATGAGGATAAGACTCTCTCATCACTGATTCCAGCTCCCAGGTTGCGCCCCGAACATCCTGATTGCTCCAGAGAACCGTCACCATAGGAATCGTCTTCCTTCGCAAAACCCGATCTTACTTCTCCAAGATACGAACAGGTTGCTCCACGTAGGATAGATTTGGCTGCAACGTAGACACATATTCTAGGACGATCACTGAGAATACACTTCCGCAATTGGCTTACATGGAACACCTCGTGAACACTAGGGAAGGAGGCAGGCAACAACAGCCTATAAGCAGAAACTCTGATGCGCTCCACAATCTGAAACGGTCCCACATACCTGGGATCTAGCTTATGGTTCTTCCCGAACAGCTTAACACCGGCCATCGGAGAAACTTCAAGAACACCAAGTCCCCAACAGCAAATTCTAAATCGACCCTTCATCGATTGGCGTGCTTCTTATAGCGCTCCTGAGCTAGACAAAGCATCTCACGGATCTGCGTTACAGCAACGCTCATTTCTTCCAAGGCCTCTGGACCCAAAACCGGCTTCTCGCCTACTTCAGCCCAAAACAGGGGAGTCCGACATCGCCTCCCATACAGAGCCTCAAAAGGATCCATCTGTAAGCTCTCCTGATAACTATTATTGTACGTAAATTCCATAAGCCCAAAGCGTTCATCCCAAACTCCTCCATGCTCCAAAATATAACACCTTATCATATCCTCTACAATCTGATTTACCCTTTCTATCTACCCATTCATCTGCGAATGATATGCGGTAGAATACCGAAGGTCGGTGCCCAAAGCTCCCTGCAAACTCTACCAAAAGCGGGAAGAATAACCTGGAATCTCAATATGACATGATGCTCACTGGCACACCATGCAATCTAATAACTTCTTGCTCATTCAGTGATGCAATTTTCTCAATAGAATAACCAGTCTTGAATGGCACAAATTGAGCACACTTGGTCAATCTATCCACAATCACCCACACCACATCATGACAACGAGGAGATCTCGGTAAACAAGTAATGAAATCCATAGAGATACTTTCCCATTTCCACATTAAAATATCCAACGGTGTTAACTTGCCACCAAGAATCTTATGATCTGCCTTGACGTGCTGACAGGTATAACACTTTGACACAAACCTCGCAATTTCATTCTTCATGCATGACCACCAAACAATCTGCTTCAAATTGTGGTACATCTTCGTAGAACAAGGATGATATGCAAGACTGGAATCATGAGCTTCCTTGCAAATCTTCGCTCGAATCTCTTCCACAGCTGGAATACAAAACTTGCCACGGTACTTCAAGGTACCTTCTTCATCGATCGAGATATCCGGCAACTCACCCTCCTCAGTTCTACCCCAGAGGTGCTGCAAATCAGTGTCATCCTTCTGATGCAACCTCGTAAGGGTAATCCAGGAAGGTTCTTCAACTTTTATACTAGATGGTCCATCCTTGGACTTCACAACAATGCTCATCAAATAAAACTCCTCTGCTAGAGACTGCACTGAGAGGCTGAAATCTGAACCAGAAATTCTACATAGGGTATCCTCCACTACATTCGCCTTGCCTGGGTGATATAAGAAATCCACATTATAGTCTGCAATGTACTCCATCCAAGGATGCTGTCACAAATTTAACTCCATCTACGAAAACACATAGATCAAACTCTTATGATCTGATTAGATCTTGCACGACACACCATACAACGGATGCCTCCAGAGATTTAAGGCATAAATCACTGCAGCAAACTCCAAATCATGTGTAGGGTAGTTCCTTTCATGAACCTTTAGCTGCCTTGACCCGTACACAATTTCTTTCCCATCCTGCACAAGAACACATCAAAAACCAATCTGCGAAGGATCAACATAGACTTAAAATTCTACCCCCTCAATAGGAAGAGCCAAAACTGGGGCAGAACATAATCTTCTCTTTATCTCTTGAAAATCCTCCTCACACTTTTCACTCCAAATAAAAGCTGCTCCTTTCTGCGTCAACTTGGTTAGAGGCACATAAATTCCTAAAAATCCCTCCACAAACCTTCGATAATAACATGCCAACCCTAAGAAACTCCTGTTTTCCTTAGGAGTTGTCGGTCTCTTCCAATCCAAAACAGCAGCAACCTTTGCTGGGTCCACAAAAATACCATCCTTGTTCACCACATGACCCAAGAAGGAAACCTGGGAAATCGAAAACTCACATTTGCTCAACTTGGCATACAACTTGTGTGGTCTCATAGTGAACATCACCAAGTGTAAATGTCGAGCATGCTCCTCCTCATTTGGCGAATAAACCAACATGACATCTATAAAGACCACCACGAACTGATCCAGATAATCCCTAAACACCATGTTCAACAAATAAATAATGGCATAGGGTGCAATACGATAAGGTGTCTTTGCAATAGGACGTGTTTCGGGCTCCAGATCTATCACGAACTCTATCTCCCGCTCAAGAGGAAGAACAGGAAGGGTGTCAGGAAACACATCTGGTTATTCTTGCACCACCAGTTTGTCCTCGACATAAGGCAATGATGCACAAGCCGTATACAAAATAGATATAAAACAAGCACGACCACCAAACTCTATAAAATCCTGAGCACAGATGACAGACATCATCGAGGAAGTTTGACGCAGAAAGTCAAACAAACTCAAGGGCTATCCATCATCCCTCAGAAAATCCAAACGCTTATCTCTGCACTGTATATCGGCTTCATAGTGGGCCAGCCAATCCATACCCAGAATCATGTCGAAATCCTCCAAATCTATAACCTTCAAATCTGCATAGGCCAAGAATGCTTCCAAAAGAATCAAACATTGCTCAATGCACTAGTCCAATACCACCGAATTACCACACTGAAACTTAACACAAAGCGGATCATCAACACGCTCGATAGCCCAACGATGACGATCTACAAACTTCCTAGCCATGAAGGAATGATTGGCACCCGAATCAAAAAGGACACGCGCTCAACAATCTCGGACCTTAAACTCACCTAACCAATCATTATGATCAAATGATATATCAAATATATAATGTCTAAGTTTCTACGCAAAAGTTGGTCTGCAAGGAGAGCGAAGACAAACCTGATATGACATGGGTTGAGCACTGCGCTTCCACCTTCATTACTGTATTTAACTTGGCCTTTCCTTGATCCAACTGTCGCTGTGAGGCGGTGGTGGTGCTGGAGCTAGAAGGGCATGGTGTTGGTCGGCCATCTGGAACTGCGGACACTGGGAATTCACATGTCCCTTCTTCCTGCACTGATAGCACGTCCTATCCTTTAACAGGCATCGAGTCGCATCATGACCTCCTTGCACACAATACTCATATGGATTATCCTTCTTCCAATACTAGGTAAGATCATTCCCCATCTGTCTGCAATAAGTGTAATACCTATCATTCTTCGGAGCACCTTGAATAGCCATCACCTGCAGCTGCTTCTGTGCGCCTAACCTCTTGAAACACTTGTCGAAAGGATGGCCCACACGGCCACAAAAACTGCACAACACCATGCCCTTCTTACCTAGAGCAAGGCTGCCCCCATCGCCAGCTTTTCTTTTCTCCTTTCTTAATTCCTTCCCCTTATTCTTTGTATTCTCAATCGCCTTGACCTTCAACGCGGCTTCCACCACATCAGCAAAGCTCACAGACTGGTAAGCACTAGCTAGCTGCAGGATCTCACTGCGGAGACCTCCTAGAAACATCTTCACCCTACTTTCCACAGTGGCAACTAAATCTGGGGAGATTCTGCTCAGCTTGCTGAACTCAACCTCATATGTACCTACTGTGAGTTGCCTTTGCTTCAAATGCAGGAAGTTATTCATCAAACGGTCCTGCTCAACTGTAGGCAAAAATTTCTTCACCATCATTCCCTTAAATTGCTCCCACGAGCAACCTTCTACAAGTGCTTCTTTTTCTCTAATCCACCAAATCTTCGCCAGGCCCTTCAGCTGAAAGTCTACGACCATCTCCTTCTGGTCGACAGAAACACCAGAGTACGAGAACATCTCCTCCATCGCTAGGATCCAATCATCAAGTGCCATAAAGTCTGCCCTCCCATCGTAGGTCGGGGGTCCTAGCCTCTGGAAGCGCAAAATAAAGTTCATCACTTGCGGCAATGCAGCAGGGGGAACGAGGGGTGCAGGATGGATGGGCTCCGGCTGACTCGCCACCGGTTGCTGCCATTGACTGGCAGTCAACAATACCCACATCTTCTCCTGCATCGCGACCAACTATCCCGTCAACGTCTTATTACAAAGACGCAAATCCTCCATCATAGCCTCTCTATGCACACAGGATATTAAATCATCACCCATGAATCCCTCGTGCAACTCTCTCGTATGCATGAAGGCTGAACATCTTTCTTTTAAAACCATGAGTGTAAATGTGTCATCATGTAGATCTCCAGTTTGGCACGTACTGTAAGACTCCCCTCCCGGAACACAAAACACGGCCGAGGGGAGTCCTATGCCCAGGACTGCCGCCATGCGGAAGTGCCAGCACACGGGCTAGCCCCCTGCACAAGACGCTTATCCTTCCGGCTATTTTCTAATATCATCATGACAACCCATCAATAATATATAAACAACAGAAGCCATAATTAACAAGTAAGTAAAATTGTCCATAATAACAGGTAGCTACAAAATCTCCTGAACAACATCAGAGTACCTATTGCCCTAAGACTACATCTCAAACACTCGCTCACATCTGTCACTGACGGTAGTGAAGGTATCATCGTCGCATGCCCTATTACCCTGGCCTGGTAGTCCTCCTGTGGTGAACGTTGCTGATCCAACTGGGTGAGTTCCTAAAAATAGTGATGTAATAATCGTTAGTCATAAGACTAAGTTGCTTCACATCCTCTCCCCCGGTGACTCTTAGGCATCTGGCGAAAGGAAATAGAAGAACGTTGTAATATAAACTATAAGTACAAAAGAACAGGTGGCAGTAATAAAGGTACAATCTGAGCAATTCTATATCAACAGTAGAAATAATGCTACTATACACAAGAGTACATTTATGCTAGCAGTTACTATGATAGAGAAGTAAGAAACAATTTAAAGCTTGCATTGTGATGAGGAGCAAGGTATAGAATGCATTGTAACAGTATAGATGTAAGCAGTATATTTGTAGTTTCAAAATGTACGTTAACTTATATGAATGCCCATACAAACTTATAAGTTAAGGTTTCCAATTGGGAACCCATTATATAAAAGAGCCCATACTAATTTATATGATGGACCCCATGTGGTGCAATGCTATGATCATGAAAGGATGACTGCAATGCAATGATTATGATATGATGACTCACCCATGCATAATTGCTATGTTGACATAGACCTGTACTTCCCATTTTTCGAGGGTAGCTAGCCTCGTAGGCGCCCCCCGTCGTGGCCAGACGGTGGCAGTGGAATGGGATTCTCCACTACCTATGTGTATGCATACTACCAGACCTTGGCCTTACGTACACCTCGATGATAAGAACACAACAGCGGAGCACCTGCGTACTGGACTTGGAAAGGGTCTTGGGAAGTAAACTCCAAGAGCACAGCCCAAGCAGCCACTAGGCACGAAAGGGGTCTTTGGAAGTAAATACAAAGAGCATAGCCCAACCCACCAAGATCTATCTGCCAGCTCCCATCGGTGTGATGACTGGCGAGCCCGTAGATCTTCCACAAGCAATTCTTCAACCAGGATCATTATACCACCATGTGTAATCCATGCACATTCATTTAATTCCCACGCATAATCCGTGCTATCAAGCACCCAAGGACTCACGAAGGAGTCTAATTACACTTCTCCTCATATAATCAATGTTGATGCTAATTAGCATCCAAGGCCCATATCCACCGGGTCCTTAACATTTCACCATAAGATATAACCATATCTTATAATCCACCCCATGCCATCAATGCTACCCATACCGAGTTGTTATAACTCTTGTGTAGTGGCGTGCGTATAACATGGAAATTACTCTATGAGACCCTGCAGGACTACTTGTGCGTATAATGTCATGTTTCCAAAATCCTTGTCCAAATGAGCACCTTAATATCTCTTTTCAGCCCAATAATTTATAACGACACATTTAATTATGGATTCATTTCAAAACCAAATCCACTGAAACTTCTACCATAAGTCATATTAATGTCGGAATCATTACCACCAAATTTCCACCTCATTGTATTATGCCATACATATTTACGGTGCTCTACATTTATAAGATCATTATACACAATGCTAAACATTTAGACCACACCAATAATAACTGCTATTTACCTTCACCATCAACTACGCATGCCCTTTTTACGGTTCCACATAAAACTAACAATTGAAGGTTCATTTAAGGAGTCATCTCAACAGAAGTAAATTTGAAATTATTATCATACGTCAATACTAGCATGTACATAATTCATACAAAATTTCGTCCGAATCGGCCTTACATTCAGCATTTATATCTCCTTCAAGTTATCAAATGAAATGGAAAAAACTTTGATACTACTTATCCAAAAATTGTGAAATTCAACAAGGGTCTAGATATTGTTATCACCAATGTCTCCACCAATTTTCATGAGCATCCAACCAATATATTAAGAGAAATCCACAAAATACTGAGACAGAATGTGTTATGACACTTTACTAAAACTGGATTTTAGCGTGCTACAGTTGTCCAAAAATTATGATCCACCCCAATTTGGAAAGCTAACATCAAGGGCTACAACATTCATGTTGCCCAGATCCAAGTGGGACCTACCTAAAATCTGCTCTGAAGTCAACTGTAGAAATCTGCAACAAAATAGCATGCACTTAACCCATTCCAGCTTTCTGGACAGTCCACTCAACTGGACTTTTAGGGAGCTACAGGTCACTTCATAAAATGGATAACTGATTAGTCCCAGTTATATACCCTTTTTGGGCTCATCTGGGTTAGTTTTCATGCATTTGCACTTCACTTTTAGTTCATTAATGCTTATATTTCACTGGTTCACTTTTCTCTCACGAAGTGCACTTTTTGGCCTTTTGTGTTGTGCAATTGTGCGCTTTGTTGTTGGGGGCAAGCACAATGTGCTCCCCATTCTTTTTATGATTTATGATTGTGTTGGAGGTGTGTTCCCAGCATTGTGTTTTGTTGTGCAGGTGGGCAGATCGTCCATACTGCCCAGAATTCATCCTGTATGAATTGCACGGTCGTGTGTTTACTTGACGCACAGTCGGATGCGGTCATATGCAATGATCGGGTGGTCAATATGGTGATCTGCCCCGGCTCGTGTGTTTTGTTCACGCACAGGCAGTTCGCCCGTGCGTGAAGGAAACGCACGATCTTCCCCTGTTAGCCAGTTTTTGAGCCATCTGGATTTGCCCGTGCGTTTTTACGCACGGTCGGTTTTGACCGTGCATGAGTAAAACTGCACTGGCAATCTGCTTCATCTTCCTGGGCAGCTGAACACTTTATATCGCGCGGTCCATGCACGGTCGTGCGTTCGACCGTGCGTGGCCAAATTTTTGACTATTTCTATAAAAGCTGCAGAATCCGCCCTAGTTCGCCCGATCCATCTTCTTTCCCGCGCCTAAGGGTTCCAGTTCACCATTTTCTCCGCTCCATTGCCGCCCACCTTAAGGAGGAGCTCCGACCACCATTTCCTTGCAAATCTAAAGTCGGAGCATCCTCTTGGCCGCCTCCATCATCCAAGTACTTCAAGGAGAGGATTCTACACTCATCTTCATTGCCAAGCTAGGAGTTCTTCGCATCGGACATGGCCGCATTGTAGTTTACCAGAGAAGACGAGCCCATTGGGAGGAAGTGACAACCCTCCTCTACGGCCTGGACGATAGTTGGGACCGAGCTAGGACACGGATTGACAACCCGATGATTCCTACCAAGAATCTACAATAAGTCTCCGGATGGGGTCGTATCTCTTGCCTTTTTCTCTAACTTGTGTGGATGTTTATGAATGTAATCTTCATTTTATTGGATGATGTGCACTATAAACCTTTATTTGTAATGTTTATTTCATGTTTATGAAATTATCTTGTTTATTTGTGTATTTGAGGTGCGCCACCAAATCCACTTCACCCTCCACTTCATTCCACTAGCCTACTCGCCCATTCCTCAAGCCTTCTCTTCCATTTTGACTACTCTTCCATTCTGTGTGCCTACTCGTCCATCTGCCTAGGGAAGCATGGCATAGCAGCCAAGGTAATCCATTCGCCTCACAAAGCAGTGCGCTCAAGAACTGCACAGTTCAATTCCGCACTTATTCACCTCATCCGCTTGCCTACTGGCCATCCGCCTTGCAAAGTAGTGCGCTCAAGGCCTGCATAGTTTCCATCCACCCGGCAAAGCAGCGCATAGCGGCCTGCATAGGAGTAGTTTAGTTCTTTTCTTTTTATAGCCTTCCGCAATCCATCCGACCTAAAGGAATTCGATCTCAAGTCCTTCCTCAAAAGTAAACTCCACCTTACTGTGTTCCTTCGAGATTCGATACTTAGGGATTCACTCCCATTTTATATTATTTGAATGATCAGTACACTGCTGTTTCGTGCCGCAGTCTTGCTACCGCCTATAGCAGTGTGCTAGATTCGCGCATCACTAACCTATTGTCAAAAATCTCTTTCCGAGGTCTACAACTTTCATGTTTAGTCCGAAGTCTAATTCCAGTGGGATCAAGCCTAAAAATTGGCTTGAACCTAACTGCGCACAATATTATCCCTTTTTTGTTTGCGTATAGCAATTCTGACAACACCTTTTTAACTCTAAATGAAAGAACACTTAATCTTCATCAAAAAATAATTAGTTAAAACCCTACTTACAGGGAACTATTCATCAACTTCCCCAAACAAGAGTTAGGTTATTTCACCTTCTCTACTCCAATTCTCCCTCATTAGACCATGGATTTTCACAAAATCAAATCCTATCACTTCCTTTTGAAGAGAAGAAGTGATTGAAGGAACTTTCGCGGCAATCGTGCCCTAAAAATAAAGATCTGGTTTGGTCTTGTCCTAGGAAGCTTCATTAACTAACAAGCCAAGCTCTTTTGAGCTACACCTCTCCTATTTTTTCTCTATGATCTAGCACCAAGGGAGAGGGCTCGGAAGTCACCTTACTCAATCAGCAAACATCATATATTTTTATATATCCTTTACTTTGAAAGTAAAACCTTAAACAAGAACCTTTTAACATGTAATTAAGAACTAAAATCTCCTTTCAAACACATCTCCTAATTTTTCACCAAGGGAGAGGGGTCGGAAGTCACCTTATTTTTCGGCCATGGTTGGATCTCATCTTCATGGCAACCAGGTGGTGGTCGACCAAGCTCCAAATCCTTCTCCAAGCTTGCTCCTTCAAGGACCCTAAGTTAAAACCTTGAGGGGTGAGGAAGAAGATGAATAAAAAGAAGAAGATGAAGAAGAAGATGAATCGGGCCCACTGATTAGGAGAGTTCAGTCCCTTTGTGTTTAAGAGAGAATGAAGAGAGAGAGACGTGTGCATTAATAAGCATTTAATTGCCAAACCCTTCCCTAAGCAATGTATTGAAACTCTTAGTTTTGGTGAGCTTCCCATTGGACATCAACTCCACGGTAGCCTAATTTTTTGCCATTTAAGCCACCCTCCATGGGAGAAGTCACGTGCACTGATTTGGCCGCTACCGTCGGCGCTAGCTAAAGCTACCACCGACGCTAGCTCCTTGCTACCAATTCTTGTCATTTGCTCTCTAACTTCAAGGGGTGAGGGTTACACCAACTCCTATAGATTTTAACATAGACTTTTCCCGTCAACATTTTGACATGCTAGCGTCGGCGGTAGCGCTACCGCCGGGCGCTAGGGATCCTACCAACACTCCTCCCCATCAACATTAAGTGTCGATGCGAAGTTATCCCTTCCCATCGATTTTCACTCTTCCCGTCGATGTTCACTCTTCCCAGCTATTTTAACATAGAAGTCAATAGATCTGAACTCCCTCTATCTCTCTCCCGTCGATCGACCAGATGGGATGTCAATCGACGGGACGGGAGATCAATTCATACTTAGAATAACAACATGAGCACTCCCTCAATCTCTCTCTCATCGATCGACGTGACAGGATGTCGATCGACGGGAGGGGAGATCGATTCTCACTTAGAATAACAGCATAAGCTCTCACTCTATCTCTCTCCCATCGATCGACAAGATGGGATGTTGATCGATAGGATGGGAGATCAATTCTCACTTAGAATAACAACATAAGCACTCCCTCTATCTCTCTCTCGTTGATTGACCGGACGGGATGTCGATCGACGGGATGGGAGGTCGATTCGTACTTAGAAATTTCCAAAATTTCTTCTAAACTACCAAAACATTCTACCAGAGCTCAAACTTGACCACCCCAGGGTCCTAGGGCTTCTGCCGAGTCTGAGTCAACCTCCGGTGACAAAAAACACTCATGAGAGGCCTAACACAAACCGGATGTTACCAATCCAATAAACGAAGAAATAATTTTGTCCCCGAAATTTAAGTTGACGTTATGGTGATTGAGGGTTAGATTACACAAGTCAACTTTCATTGCACCTTCGGTCTCAAATCTTTTAAGATCAGTGAACCTGATACTCATGGGATTACTACTCATGTTCCCCAATAATATTTAGACTCCTCCTTCAAAAGCATATTATGCTCTTTATATTTGCATTAATAATTTTATTCTATAACATCTTCATCACACTTCAAGTTCATCCGATTTCACAACAACTATTTATGATCGATAAATTCATATAGTATAATTGACAAATTCCTAACCACATAAGTACAACAATTCTGAAGCTGAACAAGGATGATCGTCATATCGTAAACAATTGCGCTCTAATTCTTGAAATCATCAGATCCATATCCAAAGGATCACATATATTCTACACATCTCCTAAAACTTTAAATGACACTCGCTTGATTTCAAAAAAAAATTTTATGGGGTCAATGAACTTCCAATATCATGACATGGAAAAATAATCAAATTTGTTCAAACATCCTGAATTATCACCACCCAATTTGTCATGATACTACCCCATTTCAACCTACACATTCCCAAACATGGTGTTATTGTCTCAAGGATTTATTCGTGGTAAACTTTATGCTTAAAAAAAATTCTAAAACTCAATATTTGTTTTAGCCTGTGATGTTTAAAAAATTTGCCTCAGTGATATTACGAAGCAATGTTGCAGGCTCATGGCAAGGTGAATCCATGACTTTACACCTCGCATAGGTAATTATCACATCATTCCCTTGTAAGGACACGAGACCCGAGTCAAGTGTTACTTTTTTCTAATCCAGGTCTTACTAAAACTTGCACCGAATTCAGAAATTGGTGCCAATTTTCCCTTGTGATTTAGGTCATTTCATTTAATGGTTCCTCAACCGTGAACATAAACATTATTCAACTGTTGGGTTACGATACAAATTTTATCTCGAGAGGATTTCCACATGTACGTTTCCGCTATTCGCACCTCAAGCATGTGCGACCTCTTTCCAGGTCAAACATGAAAAATGAATGTGATTGTGAATTCCTATTCAAAATTCCACAATATCTTAATCATCGACCAAATATGGTCATCATCGTTCACGTATTATTTAAGCAAAACCTTGATTTCATACGTCTGCAACACACCATTTCAAATAAGATTTAGGGGAAAAACCCAAGTCAGTACATGACTAGTCCAATAAACGAAGCGATAAGCCCCCGTACATTTGGACTAGGTTTCTTCCACCATCCATATGGTACACTCATCTCATGTACGACCACAATCCTTAGGGGCATATATTCCTCGACTTAGGGTTCTTACACTATAAATCTCTGTATTGACGTACTTGTATATCAACCATGATGTAGAAATTCAAATATTTACGGCGACGACCAAGTTGCATCTCATTGTAATGAGAGCATGTACAAATAACATCGAATGAATCGGTACATTTTATATATATGTTTAAACTTGACATGAACCAAGGTATAAGGTTCGAGATGATTTCCCTTCGACACGGGTTATGCAGACTACCAAAAGTAAGTCATACTTCACAATATGATAAACTAAATCAAATCCATTCCAAGCGTCCTACCATCCCTGCCAACGATCATCCATGGCATGTTTATTTTATGAAAAACATTCAGGATTTTAGATCATCAGACAAATCAAACTAATCTTGTTGACTCCCCAACCTAACACTTATTAATTTCCCAATGTCAAGTAATTACAACATTAAAGGGAATGCTCACCAAGAATTTCCAAACTCAGGGATAGTTTATCATCATACCAGCAATGCATGCACAAAATTTCATTAACTTCCCAATTATAATGTTATCACAACATAGTTTCATATCCCCAAAGTGTTAGTTTACTACTCTCCTTGTTACTTATCCACATAATCTTAGAACAATATAAAGAGAATTATCATCTTCAAAATGCTTTCTTCTCTTATTCCGCTAATAAAATTCCTATCAAGCCAAACATGGCCTTAGCAGTCCGCCTTGCTTATGGTGAGTTAACTCTTCAAGGATCACCACTTCCAATGTCAAAAATTACAAAGATTTAAATCCTCAAAGAAACCCAAGACGGTACATAACTAGCCCAATAAACGAAGAGATAAGCCCCCGTATCTCTTTGGCTGAGTTTCTTCTACCACCAATATAATACATTCATCCCAAAATGGGCCTTCCGTGGATCCGAATTCTTATCATATCTTCTCCATATGAAACCTTCTACATAATTAGAAGTGGGAGGTATCCACATACAGTATAAAAGACAAGCTTAGTTGTCTCTTACTAAGCTGATGATAGACTACAAGCACCAATCTCATTGAGGTTGTCCTAATATTTTGGGTAAGGTGATAATATTACTCCATATCTGAGATAGAAATCTCAGGGTGTGAGTCTCTAGAATTTACACTTGCGTTGAACTCTTCCCTTAGTTAATTGAGGTCACTTATTGCTTGGCCACATCATCCCCGAGCTTGGTATAAGGCTAGGATACATCACGACAAATCTTACTAAGTCGACCAAAATGGCATCCTAGTTAGGTTGGCATTAATCCTATGCCAAACCAACTCTGACTATTCGAATGGGAATACCAATTACTGTCTCAGAATGAGCCAACATCTATACGTAAGGGTACGTGTTTGGCTTAGGTTGGCACTTTCTATAGGAAAAAGTGGACATACTTAATGTGAATCACGCATGGGCACACCACAGCTTCCGCTATATCAATTTATCCTCAAGCTGATTTATCAAGCGGGGTGGCCCCATGGTTTAATGGACTTCTGTTATCTCAGGATCATTGCAAGCTGATAATATTTATAAGACCCCCCTCCCGGAACACAAAACACGCCCGAGGGGAGTCCTATGCCCAGGACAGCCGCCTTGCGGAAGTGTCAGCACATGAGCTAGCCCCCTCCACAAGACGCCTATCATGTCGGCTATTTTCCAATATCATAATGTCAACCCATCTGTTGGAACAACCCAATTACTGATTTGGGCTAGGATCACTATGTTTTGACTAAGGATCAAGTTGACCCCATTGTATAGTTTAAGGGTCAAGTTTTTAGGCTGTTAGAGTAGCTAGAACCTAAGGAAAATTCAAGTTATCTTCGTTCGACAAATGGCGAGTGGCAGTCGAAGAATGTCTATCATCGTTCGACGAATTATTCTCAGCAGACTGAAGTATTATAGCCAGTCCCAGCGCTCGACATTCTCTGAGCAGTGCTCGATGAATTCCAGGCAGCGTTCGACGAATTCCAGCCAGAGCCCGACAAATTCTTTATTAAAACTCATTTCGACAAATACAAGTTCCAGATTATTTAATTCTTAAATATCAGTTATTTGTTAGTACTTTGAACACAGATCGACGACTTTAACAGATATATTCAATACATTTGGACGTATTCAAGACAGTTAAATAAGGATATTATATTCTTTGAATATATTCCCTTCTTTCCTTTATTCCAAGGCAAAGATAGTCGTTGACAATTAATGAAAAGGAGTATTTTACGGCTAAGGAATTAAAGGACCTGCCAAAGTCGTTTTGTCTTTGTTGTTATTCCAAGAAAGAATTAAAGTCTGATTATTCTATTTCCAAAAAGAGAATATATCAAAGACAGACATTATTGTCTCAGAGCTCGACAGAATTAAAACATATTCTTACAGAATATAGAGAGAGAACTTCAACAAGGATAGAGAAAGAAAAAGAAGAACACTCAGTCAAATATTCTCAGTCTTCTTCTTCCTCAAGCAGCAATCACCATTTCTCTGAGAACATCTTCTTCAAAGATCAATCTCTCAGATATCTGCTGCAAGTTCAAGTCTTCTAAAAGAGCAACAAAGAATCTGAAGAATTATTTCTTCCAGATCAATCTGCTATAGAAGATTTCTGCTTCAAGAGAAAGCCTCTCCACTATCTGTCAAATACTTCAATCAGACAGGGGGAGCTTTACAATAAGTCGACTAGAGTCTTCTCTCAGCATCTTCACAGAGAATAACACTATAACCTCTTTCTCACCTCTCTTGTACAGGGTTAATACTCCCTTCAAAAGTGTAACTCCCTGGTGGCAAGACACCTGATCAAAAAATCTAGTTGGTTTTGAGCACCTGAACAAAAGCTCTGTGGTGTGTGGACACCTGATCAAAATCACCTTGGTGTTAGGGCACCTGATCAACCCTCCTAGTGGACTCCTACCAAGGGTGGTAGAAGAGTGGACTACCTAGATTTATTGGGGAACCACTATAAATTCCTTGTGTCCTCTGTGTTTGTTTGTTTCTCTGTGCTGTGCTGTGTGCTTTTACTTATTTAGTTTTCTGCTTATATATATTTCTCACACTGCTTACACATATATATAACACTACTTTAATTCTGCTATAAAAACTAAGGAAAAGTTTTTAATACTCTATTCACCCCCCTCTAGAGTAACTTAAGATCTAACCTCCACTTTCAATTGGTATCAGAGGAAGTTGATTCTTTACAGGCTAACACCTAAATCACAAAGATCAATTAGATTTTAAATTAATTTAGAGTTTTTATTTTATCTATTTTCTGTTAAAAACTCATGGCACAAAACAAGGAGTACTCAAGCACAAGACCTCCTATATGCAATCTTGGCAAATTTGCACTGTGGAAAGCAAGGATTAGGCATTATATGAACTGTATTGATAAAGTGATTTTCAATGTTATTCTGACAGGTCCTCCAGCACCTACAGCATCAACAAGCACTAAAGCTACAACAGACAACCATGATGTCCCACCTCATGAGTGGACAGAAACTCAAAAGAAGCAAAGAAGTGCAGATGCTAAAGCCATGAACATTCTGGCTCAAACTATGTCTGATGGCATATTCCAAAAAGTGGTTGAATGTACCTCAGCTAGAGAGATTTGGATCTCATTAAATAATATGGTTGCAGGTTCTGCAGATGAAAGAAAAGATAGAAGATCACACTTGATCTCTCTGTATGAAAACTTCAAGAAACGAGAAACAGAGATAGTTGCAGACATGTATAACAGACTCAGTCTCATAATCAATGAGCTGAAATCTCTGGACAAAGTGATCTTTATCACTGAAGTCAATGATAAGATCCTAATGTGCTTCCCCAGCACATGGGACTCTAGGATCTGGCCAATCAAGGAAGCCAGAAGCCTCAATGAGATTACCACTGAAGCTTTGTTGGGCAAAATCAAATCTTATGAGCAGCTCATCAAATCCAGGGAAGCTGAATCATCCACTTCATCTCCAGCAACAAAGAAAGAAAAGAGCATAGCTTTCAAAGCAGCTGATGCAGAAGAAGAAAAGACTCCAAAAGATGAGGAGTTTTTGAGTCTCATAGCCAAGAGATTTTACAAAATGGCTAAAAAGGATTTCAGAAAGAAGGAGTCCAGATCAAGAGAAAAGCAAAGGTATGACAAATCAACTCCTAAAGAAGTTATTTGTTATGGTTGCAGGAAACCTGGACATTACCTGACAGAATGTCCAGAAAATCAAAAGAAAGAAAAGAAAAAGGAAAAAGAAGAGAAGAAGCTCCAACAAATCTTCCTCCCACAAGCACAAAATGAAGGGAAGAGGATTTATAGCAGAATCATGGAGTGAAATTGAATCTGAATCATCATCCAGTTCATCTGAGGATGATGAAGAAAAATCAAAGGAAAGTGACCAATGTCTGATGGCAATGGACTCAGGCAGTGAGTCAAAATATGCTTCCTCATCCAGTTCCAATGATGATGAAGAAGAAAGAACATTCTGCATGATGGCTATCAATGCCTCGGGACATAATTCTGAAGAAAAATCAGAATCAGAAGCAGAAGATGATGCAGATCAGGTATTATCTAACTTTGATTTTACTTCAGTTGAATTCAAAGCTGAATTCAAAGTTCTTTGCTTAGACTTACTACAATCTGAGAAAGAAATAATCTCACTAAGAAGTAAGCTAGCTGAAATGAAAATTATAAGTGAAGAAAATATAAATCTTAAGAAAGATTTGGCTGCCTCCAGGGAACATATTGTTCTCATTGAGAGCAAGTTGTCTGAAGCAAAGAAGTTTGAAGAATCCTTAAATGGGAGAAGCATAAAACTGATGGACATAACAAGCACAGTAAATGCTAGACTTAATAGCAAACTGGGCTCGGGTGCCTCATCAAGTGAGCCACATCTAATAATTAAGAAGAACATACTTTCTACACCTATAAAATTTGTCTCTGCTAAAGGCAAAGAGGCTGTAGAAGCAAATAAAGTTATTTCAAGGAAGTCTGTTAAGAATAAAAGAATTCAGAAGAATTCGTCGAACGGAGCTCGACGAAAAGACTTAAATTTGTCGAACGGAGATCGACAAAAACTGAAAATAGATTTTCAGTATAGTTATCATATGAACGGCGCTCGATGAAATCATGCACATTCGTCGAACGACGGTCGACGAATTTGCCCAAATTTGTCGAACAGATACTATACATAGAATTTCAGGAATTCTAATTCTAAACACACTAAAAATCCTTTCACTGAATGGATTATACCTCCAAGGAGATATCATCCACAAGGCTATAAGGATCAGCCTGAAATGTCCTTTATCTCTGAATATTGTGATAAGACAAAAGGACCCAAGGTAGTCTGGGTCAAAAATAACTAGATTATTTTTCTGTCTTTGCAGGTACACAGCTATCCAAAGATAAAGGAATATTAGTACTTGGATAGTGGATGCTCAAAGCATATGACAGGAAACAAGGCCAACCTAAGCAAATATAAGGCAAAGCTTGGACCCAAAGTTGTCTTTGGAGACTCCAACTGTGGACAGACAAATGGATATGGACAAGTCAAGGTTGGAGCAGTCACATTCAAGGAAGTTTCATATGTCAAAGGTCGCAAGCACAACCTCATCAGCATAAGTCAGTTATGTGATGAAGGTTATTGGGTAACCTTTAACCCTTCCAAATGTCTTATTACCAATAATAAAAATATAAATGTATTATCTGGTATTAGACAAGGAAACATTTATCTAGTCAATTTTGACTCTGCCAATACAGACATATGTCTATTTAATTCAATAAGTAAGACAAATGAATTATGGCATAAAAGGCTTGGACACATTAACCTTAGAACTATCTCTAAGCTTTCTAAGGACAACCTTGTCAGAGGACTGCCTTCTGGTTCATACAAGAAGGAAGGACTTTGCAGGGCTTGTCAGTTAAGCAAGCAGACTAGAAGTAGTTTCAAATCTTTATCCAAAAGTGATTCACCTAGGATTCTGTATTTGTTGCATTTAGATCTTTTTGGACCTACTCTATACAGAGCTTAGGAGGGAAGCATTATTCTCTAGTTATAGTAGATGACTTCTTAAGATTCACATCGGTGTTCTTTCTTAAGAACAAGTCTAACACCTTCAAAGTTCTAACAGACTTTCTCAGGTCCATCAAGAATGAGTAATCTACTGTAGTTGCATTGATCAGAAGTGATCATGGCACTGAGTTTGACTCTCTTCTGATGAGAGAATTCTGTGGAAAAGAAGGGATCAGGCAGTGTTTGTCTGCTCCTAGAATCCCTCAACAAAATGGGGGTAGCTGAAAGGAAAAATAGAACACTAATTGAATCAGCAACTACATTGCTTGCTGATGCTCATTTGCCACTCTCCTTTTGGGCAGAGGCAGTGAACACAACAAATTATGTGTTGAATAGAAGCCTGATACATAAACTTAAGAGTAACAATCCCTATGAACTATTCAAGAATAAAAAGCCTAAGGTTAGCTATTTTAAGATTTTTGGGTGTAAATGCTATGTGCATAACAATGATAAGAAATATCTAAGGAAGTTTAAAGCTAAGGCAGCTGAGGGCATATTCCTTGGATACTCTCTATCTAGTAAAGCATATAGAGTCTACAACAAATCTACTCTTAAGATAGAGGAGTCCATGCATGTTTCTTTTGATGAAACTAACCTGTTAAATGAGGAGAGGAATACCACCTCTACCATAAATACTTTGCAGGTATCAGATCTATGTGGAGAGCTAAGTGAGCTAAATCTAGAGAAAAGAGATTCTTTACTTCCAACAACTCAAACACTTGAAGATAGTGAAGAAGAAGATCATCCAGAAGATCTTGCTGACAAATCAATTGAAGTGACAGCTGAACAAATTCCCCAAGAAAATATTATTGTTGAACCAACTCCAACTGTTGACCACATCAAAGTTAGAGATCATCCAATATCACAAATAATTGGAGATATTTCAGCAGGTGTTCAAACAAGGCATCAACTACACCAAAATCAGATGCATACTTGTTTCCTATCACAAGTTGAACCTCAAACTATAACAGATGCAAAACAAGATCCAAATTGGATTCTTGCAATGCAAGAGGAGCTCAACCAATTTGAAAGGAACAAGGTTTGGGATTTTGTTCCAAGACCAAAAGGCCATCCAGTCATTGGCACTAAATGGGTCTTCAGGAACAAGCTAGATGAACAAGGCAATATTGTGAGAAATAAGTCAAGACTGGTAGCCCAAGGATATTCACAGGAAGAAGGGATTGATTATGATCAGACCTTTGCTCCTGTTGCAAGACTTGAAGCAATCAGAATCTTTCTTGCATTTGCTGCATATAAAAAGTTCAAAGTATATCAGATGGATGTGAAGAGTGCATTCTTAAATGGAGAAATCAAAGAAGAAGTCTATGTGGAACAACCACCAAGTTTCATCTCTCCAACTCAACCCTCTTTTGTATTTAAGCTTAAGAAAGCTCTTTATGGTCTCAAACAAGCTCCTAGAGCATGGTATGAGACTTTAGCTAGTTTTCTTTTGGAAAACAATTTCTATAGGGGCATAGTAGATAAAACCTTATTTTTCAAGATACATAAAAATCAAACTTTGCTAGTTCAAATATATGTAGATAATATTATTTTTGGCTCCACTGATTCAAATTTGTGCAAAAGATTTTCTAATCTAATGCAATCTAAATTTGAAATTAGTATGGGTGAGTTATCATACTTCCTTGCTCTTCAAGTGAAGCAAACTTCGAATGGAATCTTCATATCCCAATCTAAGTATGCAAAGGAATTAGTGAAAAGGTTTGGTATGTCTGATTCTTCCACCATGAAAACACCCATGCCCTCAAATGCTGTTGTAGATAATGATGAATCAGGGAAACCTGTTGATTCAACAGTATATAGAGCAATTGTTGGCTCACTACTTTATTTACAGGAAGTAGGCCTGACATAATGTTTGCTACCTGCATTTGTTCTAGGTTTCAAGGTAACCCCAAGGAATCTCACTTAATTTTATTAAAAAGGATTTTGAGATATATAAAGGGTTGCCCTAATCTAGGACTTTGGTATCCAACAGCATCTGAATTTGAATTAACTGGATTCTCAAATTCAGATTATGCTGGATGCAGAATAGACAGGAAAAGTACATCAGGAACTTGTCAGTTTTTTGGTGATAGGCTTGTGTCTTGGTTTTGTAAGAAGCAGACATCTGTGTCCACATCAACAGCTGAAGCTGAATAAATGGCTGCTGGCAGTTGCTGCTCACAGATGTTGTGGATACAAAATTAGCTTCTAGACTATGGTGTCAACTTAAATAATTCAACTATATTTTGTGACAACACTAGTGCAATATCTATAGCACAAAATCCAGTTCTCCATAGAAGGACTAAACACATAGAAATCAGGCACCACTTCCTTAGGGATAATGTAGATAAAACAAATTGCCTACAATTTATTTCTACTGATTTACAAAGAGCTGACATTTTCACCAAGCCGTTGGATGAAAAGAAGCATATCTTCTTTATAAATCAAATAGGAATGATAGATGGAGACTCAATATGTTAAAAATTAAAATTTCTATTTATCCCCTAAATTCGTCGAACGGAGGACGACAAATTTGAATCATTTGTCGAACGACGGTCGACAAAACCTTTTATCTTCAGAATCGATAAAGAAAATTTCAAATGTCGAACGGTGGTCGACGAAAAATATATTTTTGTCGAATGATGTCTGACGGAGACCTAAAGTCTTTTCGACATCTGCTTTTTATTAGGTTTTTGCAGAACATCGCTCCAAAAATGCGCCCCCTTCTCCGGTCTATATAATCTCATTTTTATTTCTTAATAGATTGCGCCTACAGAAATCGTTTCCCTCCAGTTCCCCTCTGCACTTCATCTTTTTCTCTTGCAGGTACTAATGGCGATTTCTCAAGCCGCGCTTTACTCTATGAAGTTCGACGCTGGATTTGACATTGATATGGAATCTTTCGCACAATCAGACCAAGTATTCAAAGATATTCTTCAACTCTTTGAAGAACAACAGTTGAAGAAGTTCACGAGCATGAGGATAAAGTTGCATACTGCAGAAATAAAAGAATGGTGTTACACGGCTAAGCCAGAGGGAAAGTTTAACTGGAACCATCTCAGGTCATCAGGTTTCTCTTACCCCAACCATTCTGTCTGAAGTTTTTGGTTTTGTGAATGGTGATGATGATTTAGAGCTAAGCTCTGTTGAATATGGTGAAGCCTTGATTAAAATGGGTCATTCTACTGGAAACCCTAATCATTTGCTCAAGAAAAACTTGTCCTTGGAATACAAGTTTTTTATCTCATATTGTTGGAAAGGTGTTGTTAGGGAAGACAACAGGTTATGATTACATTAATAGGCACCAATTTCTTTTGATGGTGGCCTTGATGGAAAAGAAGAAAGTTAATTGGCGATCAATTCTTTTTGGATTGATTATGAAGAAAATTTCTAAAGATAATGTCTGTTTTGGAAGAGTTATTGGCATAGTTTTGCAGGAAAGGCACCAAGACCTTCTGGTCTCTCCCAAGGTAACAATAAATGCTAGCAAGAAGCTGACCTCAGCTCTCTTCGCCAAATGGGACAGGGTTATTCCAAAGAAGAATACAGGAGCAGTTGCACCAAAGAAAGCTTCTGAAGGCACCAGGACTGATCCAGTCACTCCCTCAACCCTTCCAGAAGCTCCTCCTCTTGTTTCTTCTCCTCCTCTCCCATCTACACCTCAGCATATTTCCCCTGCACAAACTCCACCTCCCAATTCCCCTACACACATTGATGATATTCCACCTCCTTTATTTACACTTCTACCTCCTCATACTTCTCCACCTCCATCTCCCATGCATGATGACCATCAGTCACCCATCCATCATTCTTTCCCTATCCATTCAGACATCCCTCAACAACATGCCAATGTTGCAAACATCTTTGTACCAACTTCGATTCCATCCACTTCTCAATCATCTTCATCTCATCCACCTGAATTTCTATTTCTAAATTTCCAATCTGTTGCTGATCAGATTCTTGATCACATTCTTCCCAAGATAGATCAAATACTGGATGCAAAACTTGCTCAAGTCCATCATATTCTTTCTAATCTTGACTCCACCTTGGATGCAAAACTTGCTCCAATTCTTACAGCCATTTCTAATTTATCTTCTACAATATCTTCAATCCCTTCCTCTCTTTCTGTCCCTTCTTCTATAAGCCTAGATTAAGGTTTCCCTGAAGCTAGGCAGGGGGAGATGCCTTATGAAGAAGCTCCAGAAGCTCCAGTTTCAGAGGCTCCAGTTTTTGTTGAAGATACAGTTCAAGTTAATGATTTAGAAATGTTTGATTTGTTTGAAGTATCTGAAATTCCAGCCATAGAAGAGATAAATAATATATATATTCATCCCTCTCTAGATATTATTTCTTTGCTGTCTAAGTTTGATTCAATTTTCTCAAATCTGCCAAAATATCAAGTATTTTCTAGAGCAATTGTTCCATACACTGCTCCAATAGATAAAGTTTTGCTGAAAAAGATTATCAGAAGTTTTGAAGTTCAGATTGCAGATCCAGTTCCCATTTCAGTTCAAATTCAAAGTCGAGCAGAAGAATCAGTTGCACTTTCAGAGGAAATTATCAAAAGTTTTGATGCTCCAACTTTTGTTTTTGATGAATCCTCAATTCCTGATTTTGATGAAATCTGGAAAGCAGAAGATGGAGCTTTTGAAGCTGAAAAGCAAAAGATTAAAGCTCTTAAATTGGTCAATGCCTTATATGATGAACAAATTCCATCCTCTGATTCTAATGAAGATGATGACAATGATTCTGATGATTCATCATCAAAGAAAAGAAAGAAAAGCAAAGTCAATGGCTGTCCCCAAGCCTCCTAACCCAGATAGTGACATTCCCTATTACATTCTTCATAATATCCCTCTTGACAAAGATACCCCTCACTGGATGAAGTTCTCCAGAAATGAAAATAAGAGAAGAAAGAAGATGAGGAAAACTGGTTATTATTCTGACAAGCCTGTCAAATATAATCCTCCTCCTCCTCCTCCAGCAGCAGGTTCAGCAGCACCCTCTTCCTCCTCTCAGAAATTCACTTCTCAGCAATCAAGTACACCAGCTAACACAAGTAGTTATCAGAGCTCTTGGTCTTCAGGACTTCCTTCAACCTCTTCCAAGAATGTTTCTACAGTGTACAAGTATCCAATATCTGCTGGATCCTTGCACAGGAAAAGAAATATTCCTTTTGAACAACCTTCATTACAGGCCACTGATCCTGATGAAAGGCCTCTTTCCCCAGTTAATACAGAAGCTGAAGAAATAGCACAGATGGCTAGATTCAAGGATACAATTGCCACAGCTCAGATTAATAAGGCAAGAGCTGAAGGAAAAGATTACTCTCAGTTTTCAACCATGTCAGAGTACAGAAGAAAGGAATTTGAAAAGTATAAATCAAAGAACCTTTTCAATGCTGAAGAATTTTTGATGCAGTACCCACAAGCAGTTGTTATTCAAGGTAAATCTCAAACTATTATTAAAGCTCAGGATCTCTATTTAAGTAAGAAGGAATCTGAAGATCCTAACAGGGAAATCATCTTCAAGCCTTCATCAACAAAGAAATGAAAAAGGTTCAGACTCTCCATTCTGTTCTTGTTTAACATTTTGGTTGTAATATTCATAAACTCAGAGCACTATATTCTATTCTATCAGCTGAAATGAATTTACATTCTGAAAAATATATTTCTATGCTCTGCTGTTTATTTTTCTGTTGTATTTATTTGATTGATTGTCAAATAGTATCCTAACCCAAATAGGGGGAGATTGTTGGAACAACCCTATTACTGATTTGGGCTAGGATCACTATGTTTTGACTAAGGATCAGGTTGACCCCATTGTATAGTTTAAGGGGCAAGTTGTTAGGCTGTTAGAGTAGCTAGAACTTAAGGAAAATTCAAGTTCTCTGCGTTTGACAAATGGCGAGTGGCGTTCGACGAATGTCTATCATCGTTCGATGAATTATTCTCAGCAGACTGAAGTATTATAGCCAGTCCCAGCTCTCGACATTATCTGAGCAGTGCTCGATGAATTCCAGGCAGCGTTCGACGAATTCCAGCCAGAGCTCGACAAATTCTTTATTAAAGCTCAGTTCGAGAAATACAAGTTCAAGATTATTTAAATCTTAAATATCAGTTATTTGTTAGTACTCTGAACAAAGATCGACGACTTTAACGGATATATTCAATATATTTGGACGTATTCAAGACAGTTAAATAAGGATATTATATTCTTTGAATATATTCCCTTCTTTCCTTTATTCCAAGGCAAAGATAGCCGTTGACAATTAATGCAAAGGAGTATTTCACGGCTAAGGAATTAAAGGACCTACCAAAGTCATTTTGTCTTTGTTGTTATTCCAAGAAAGAATTAAAGTCTGATTATTCTATTTCCAAAAAGAAAATATATCAAAGACATACATTATTGTCTCAGAGCTCGACAGAATTAAAACATATTCTTACAGAATACAGAGAGAGAACATCAACAAGGATAGAGAAAGAAAAAAAAGAACACTCAGTCAAATATTCTCAATCTTCTTCTTCCTCAAGCAGCAATCACCATTTCTCTGAGAACATCTTCTTCAAAGATCAATCTCTCAGATATCTACTGCAAGTTCAAGTCTTCTAAAAGAGCAACAAAGAATCTGAAGAAATATTTCTTCTAGATCAATCTGCTACAGAAGATTTCTGCTTCAAGAGAAAGCCTCTCCACCATCTGTCAAATACTTCAATTAGACAGGGGGAGCTTTACAATAAGTCCACTAGAGTCTTCTCTCAGCATCTTGACAGAGAAGAACACTATAACCTCTTTCTCGCCTCTCTTGTACAGGGTTAATACGCCCTTCAAAAGTGTTTTTCCCTGGTGGATAGACACCTGATCAAAAAATCTAGTTGGTTTTGAGCACCTGAACAAAAGCTCTGTGGTGTGTGGACACCTGATCAAAATCACCTTGGTGTTAGGGCACCTGATCAACCCTCCTAGTGGACTCCTACCAAGGGTGGTAGAAGAGTGGACTACCCAGATTGGGGAACCACTATAAATTCCTTGTGTCCTCTGTGTTTGTTTGCTTCTCTGTGTTGTGCTGTGTGCTTTTACTTATTTAGTTTTCTGCTTATATATATTTCTCACACTGCTTACACATATATATAACACAACTTTAATTCTGCTATAAAAACTAAGGAAAAGTTTTTAATACTCTATTCACCCCCCTAGAGTAAATTAAGATCTAACATCCACTTTCACCATCAATAATATATAAACAACAGAAGCCATAATTCACAAGTAAGTAAAATTGTCCATAACAACAAGTAGCTACAAAAGCTCCTGAACAACATAAGAGTACCTATTGCTCTAAGGCAACATCTCAAACACTCGCTCACATCTATCACTGACAGTTGCTAAGGTATCATCGTCGCAGGCCTTATCACCCTGTCCTGGCAGTCCTCCTGTGTCCAATGCTGGTGATCCACCTGGGTGAGCTCCTAAGAATAGTGGTGTAACAACTGTTAGTCATAAGACTAAGTGACTTCACATCATCGCCCCCGGTGACTCTTAGGCAGCGGGCGAAAGGAAAGAGGAGAACGCTGCAATATAAACTATAAGTACAATAGAACAGGTGGCAGTAGTAAAGGTACAATCTTAGCAATTCTATATCAGCAGTAGAAATAAAGCTGCTATACCCAAGAGTACATTTATGCTAGCAGTTACTATGATAGTGAAGTAAGAAACAATTCTAAGCTAGCATTGTGACGAGTAGCAAGGTATAGAATGCAGTGTAATAGTATAGAAGTAAGCAGTATATTTGTAGTTTCAAAATGCACCTTAACTTATATTAATGCCCATACAAACTTATAAGTTAAGGTTTCTAATTGGGAACCCATCATATAAAATAGCCCATACTAATTTATATGATGTACCCGATGCGATGCAATGTTATGATCAAGAAAGGATGAATGCAATGCAATGATTATGATATGATGACTCACCCATGCATATTTGTTATGTCGACATAGACCTGCGCTTCTCACTTTTCGAGGGTAGCTAACCTCTCAGGCGCCCCCCGTCATGTCCAGAAGGTGGCAGTGGAATAGGCTTCTCCACTACTAGCTGGGTATGCACACTACCAGACCTAGGCCTTACGTACGCCTCGATGCTAAGAACACAACAACAGAACACCTGCGTACTAGACTCGAAAAGGGTCTTGGGAAGTAAAGTCCAAGAGCACAACCCAACCGGCCACTAGGCACAAAAGGGGTCTTTGGAAGTAAACACAAAGAGCACAGCCTAACCAGCCAAGATCTATCTGCCAGCTCCTGTCAGTGTGATGACTGCCAAGCCCGTAGATCTGCAACAAGCAATCCTTCAACCAGGATCATTACACCACCATGTGTAAACCATGCACATTCATGTAATTCCCTTGTATAATCCGTTTTATCAAGCACCCAAGGACTCACGAAGGAGTCTTATTACACTTCTCCTCATACAATCAATGCCGATGCTAATTAGCATCCAAGGCCCACGACCACCGGGTCCTTAACATTTCACCATAAGATATAACTATATCTTATAATCCACCCCAAGCCATCAATGCTACCCATACTGAGTTGTTATAACTCTTGTGTAGTGGCATACGTATAACATGGAAATTACTCTATGAGACCCTGCAGGACTATATGTGCGTATAATATCACGTTTCCAAAATCCTTGTCCAAATGAGCACCTTAATATATATTTTCTGCATAATAATTTATAACGGCACATTTAATTATGGATTCATTTCAAAACCAAATCCACTGAAACTTCTCTATAAGTCATAATTAATGCTGGAATCATTACCACCAAATTTCGACCTCATTGTATTATGCCATACGTATTTACGGTGCTCTACATTTATATGATCATTATACACAATGCTAAACAATTAGACCTCACCCATAATCAATGATATTTACCTTCACCATCAAGTACACATGCCCTTTTTACGGTTCCACATAAAACTAACAATTGAAGGTTCATTTAAGGAGTCATCTCAACAGAAGTAAATCTGAAATTCTTATCACAGGTCAATACTAGCATGTACATGATTCATACAAAATTTCATCCCAATCGGCCTTCACATTCAGCATTTATATCTCCTTCATGTTATTAAATGAAACGACAATAACTTTGATACTACTTATCCAAAAATTATGAAATTCAACAAGGGTCTTGATATTGTTATCAGCAATGTCTCCACAAATTTTCATGAGCATCCAACCAATGTCTTGAGAGAAATCCACAAAATACTGAGATCGAAAGTGTTATGAAACAATTTACTACAACTGAATTTTTGGGTGCTACAGTTGTCCAAAAATTATGATTCACCCCAAGTTGGAAAGCTATCATCAAGGGCTACAACATTCATGTTGATCCCTAAACCCATATCCAAGTGGGTCCTACCTAAAATCTGCTCTGAAATCAACTGCAGAAATCTGGACAGCAAAACAGCATACACTTAACCCATTCCAGCTTTCTGGGCAGTCCACTCGACTGGACTTTTACGGAGCTACATGTCACTTTAGAAAACGGATAAACTATCGTCATAAAGCTCTTTCTGAGGGATACAACTTTCATGCTGAGCCCGAAGTCTAATTCCAGTGGGATCAGGCCTACACATTAGCTTGAACCCAGCTGCGTACAATATTACCCCTTTTTTGTTTGCGTATAGCAATTCCGACAAAACCTTTTTTTAACTCTAAATGAAAGAACACATAATCTTCATCACAAAATATATAGTTAAAACCCTACTTACAGGGGACTATCCATCATCTTCATCACAAAATGTATAATATTAACCCTACTTAATAGGGAACTATTCATCATCTTCCCCAAACAAGAGTTAGGTTTTTTCACCTTCTCTCCTCCAATAATCCCTCATTAGACCATGGATTTTCATGAAATCAAATCCTATCTCTGACATTCGAAGGGAAGAAGTGATTGAAGGAAATTTCACAGCAATCGGTGCCCTCAATAGAAAGAACCGGTTTGGTCTTTTCCTAGGAAGCTCCATTAACTCACAAGCCAAGCTCTTTTGAGCTCAACACTATTGGAACCTTAGGTTTGATTTGAGTTAGGATCCACCTTTAGTATCTAAGTTTATATCATAACATATTATATAACTTAGATTAAATCCAATTAAGGTAGAAGGCTGAAAAGAAATATACAATAATATAAATAATATATATATAATAAGAAATATACAATAGTATAAATAATATACTAAGAAATATATATACATCTATTTAATAGACAGAAAATAAGAGAGAAATTAAATTTACATATATTCACTGCGTTCGATGAACGGCGATCTGCGTTCGACGAACGGCGCCCTGCGATCGACGAATGGCGTGCATTCTGCGCTCGACAAAATCTAGCGATTCAGCGCTCGACGATCCCGTCTCAGCGGTTCAATGCTCGACGATCCTGTCTCAGCGGTTCAGCGGTCGACGAACAGATTATCTCAGCGGTCGACGAACAGACCTCATCTCAGCAGTCGACGAAATCCTGCGTTCGACGAACGACCATCTGCGTTCGACGAATAGCTCAATACATCAGCGGTCGACCAAATCATCCAAGCTCAGCAGTCGACGAATTCTTTCGTTCGATGAACTCAAGTCTGTGTTTGACGAATATTAAGCAGAAGTTCAGAACAGTGAATTTAATGATCAGGTCGATGAATCAAATGATGAGCTCGATGAACGTGAAGCTGAGCTCGACGAATTTCTCCCAGCATTATTTTAATATCTTTCAGCTCGTCTGAAATATTATATTATATATATATTTGCTGTCAGATTTATTTAAAGCAATATTTTATTTATTCTATTTATATATTGCTATATATATTGCTGTCTTAAATATACAGCCGTTGCAGCATTAATTAATAGAGTCGTTGCAGCAAGCTAAACACGTCAAGTTATCTTCTCGAGGATCTGGGAAATGAAAGAGACATTACTCCTTTCCCCTTTGGTCGGCAAGAATTCAAATCAGCCCAGGAAAGAAAACAACTTCTATATACGACAGCAGGAGTCAACTTATTATACAGCAGATAAATATATAACAGAATAATAACCAGCTGTTCTCTCTCGACATATACATACAGATTATATCACTATTGTTGTATACATATTATAGATAGATAATATATACATATCATATTGCTGTACAGGAATAAGAGAAGAAGATGAAGAGAAAAGGAAGAACATGAGCAAAAAGAAGAACAGATCAATATATATTATATCTTCTTTTTGCTTAAACTCTTTCTTGCAGATCATACATATCCTGAGACACCAAACACTATCAATTGCTCATGATCAAAACTGCAAGAAGAAGAAAAGAAGATTTGCAATCTAGAGAATGGAGCTCCATCCAAAGCTGTCAACTATTCTAAATCAGATAGGGGGAGCTTTCATCATCATCATCATCATCAAGATCCAAACGCAACATCTCATCAGGATCATCAAGAGTCTTCTCAGCAAAAAGAGAAGAACAATATATCTTTTCCCTTTCTCCTTCCCATCTTGTAAAGGGTTAAAACTCCCTTCAAAAGTTTACTCCCGGTGACAGGCTACCTTAGCAAAAACCTGCATCTTGGTTTATAAGCACCTGATCAAAAGCTTATAGGTGAATTGGGCACCTGATCAAACCTCCATTGGTGTGTGGACACCTGAACAAAAACACCTTGGTGTGAGGGCACCTTATCAACAACCTCCTGTGGATTCCTACCAGTGGGTAGAAGAGTAGATGTACCCAGTTGAGGGGAACTACTATATATTCTTATGTCATCTGGATTGCTTGGTTTGCTGGTTGTTTTAATTCTTATTTGTTGTGCTGTGATATTTATGCCCACTAACTGTTTGTGTTTATTACTCAATCAGCAAACATCATATATTTTTATATATCCTTTACTTTGAAAGTAAAACCTTAAACAAGAACCTTTTAACATGTAATTAAGAACTAAAATCTCCTTTCAAACACATCTCCTAATTTTTCACCAAGGGAGAGGGGTCGGAAGTCACCTTATTTTTCGGCCATGGTTGGATCTCATCTTCATGGCAACCAGGTGGTGGTCGACCAAGCTCCAAATCCTTCTCCAAGCTTGCTCCTTCAAGAACCCTAAGTTAAAACCTTGAGGTGTAAGGAATAAGATGAAGAAAAAGAAGAATGAGAAGAAGAAGAAGAAGATGATGAAGAAGATGAATCGGGCCCTCTGATTAGGAGAGTTCATCCCCTTTGAGTTTAAGAGAGAATGAAGAGAGAGAGAGAGGTTTGCATTAATAAGCATTTAATGACCAAACCCTTCCCCAAGCAATGTATTGAAACTCTAAGTTTTGGTGTCAGCTTCCTATTGGACATCAACTCCACTGTAGCCTAATTTTATGCCATTTGAGCCACCCACCATGGGAGAAGTCACGTGCACAGATTCGGCCTCTACCATCGGCGCTATCTAAAGCTACCGCCGGCGCTAGCTACCTGCTACCAATTCTTGTCATTTGCTCTCTAACTTCAAGGGGTGAGAGTTACACCCACTCCTGGAGATTTTAACATAGACTTTTCCCGTCAACATTTCGACATGGTAGCGCCGGCGGTAGTGCTACCGCTGGGCGCTAGTGATCCTACCAGCACTCCTCCCTGTCGATATTAAGTGTCGACGGAAAGTTATCCCTTCCCATCGATTTTCACTCTTCCCGTCGATATTTATATAGAAGTAAACAGATCTGAACTCCCTCTATCTTTCTCTCATAGATCGACGGGATGGGATGTCAATCGATGGGGTGGGAGTTCAATTTTTACTTAGAATAACAACATAAGTACTCCCTCAATCTATCTCCCGTCGATTGACGGGACGGGATGTCGATCGATAGGCTGGGAGATCGATTCTCACTTAGAATAACAACATAAGCGCTCCCTATATCTCTCTCTCATCGATCGATGGGATGGGAAGTCGATCAACGGGACGGGAGAGCGATTCTCACTTAGAATAACAACATAAGCACTCCCTCTATCTCTCTCCCATCGATCGACAGGACGGGATGTCGATCGACGGGACGGGACGTCGATTCTTACTTAGAAATTTCCATAATTTCTTCTCAACTACCAAAACATTCTACCAAAGCTAAAACTTGACTACCCCAGGCTACTAGGGCTTCTACCGAGTCTGATTCAACCTCTGGTGATACAAAACACTCATGAGGGGCCTAGCATGAATCGGGATGTTACACGTGTGCTTATGCAATGTTATGCAATGCATGCAGTGCGATGCAGTCTATGGAAAGCCTTAATGCATGCTATGAGTGGCATACACATGCGATCTTATGCATCCCATACCACAAATTACTGCATGTAACGAAAAAGAAAATCTAATGGACATGCATGTGACCTACATTATGCATACCATACTACATAACAGTCGCTTGTTGTCACCTATGAGGATCCATATACAGACACATATTATGCATCACATACTACATAATATGCCCCTATACTTCTTTCATGCTTCTGAGAGTAGTGTCCATACTTCAGCCGAGATCTACCGATGACCCATGGGTGGGAGTATGCAATGAATAACGTTTCTCACCAGTTGGTTAGCCAGGCCAACCAGAATATCCCAACAACCCGGCTAACCTCCCTCTAAGACCAACTGTCACAACCCGCATTTTTCGATATATTTTACGTATTATTAGAGTAGAGAAAAATATGCGTCATGGTGCCACATCATGCAGCGGACAACTATAAACGCTCAGGCGAACACTCTTTACGCACTTGCACACAAAAGATAGATATCTTTGAATTTAAAGGAATGAGTTTAGCTTCCTTTTAAAGTTGAGACCGGGTCCCTCGGTCCTGTGGGTTACTAGGCACCAAAATAGAAATTATACTTACACGGCGGAAATATAGGTTCATTTACCTTATATAAGAAGAAGACCAAGCCTATCTTCAAGAATAGCACATGCCTAGATTTTATATATATATATAAGAAAATACTGAGCATGATTTCACAATAGATGTTACATAATAAGAAAAATTATGCTACGCAATCTTTACATAAAGTATCTCATCTAATTTAACAAAGTACACATTTCCCAAAGAGCAACTGTTATCTACCTCAAGGGTAGTACAAAACAGTAGCTTCCCGCAAGTCCACTGAAAACAAAAAAAGAAGAAACCTTACGGGCTTCTACCACTTACATAATCCCACAAGGTGACACTAGGGAGGAAAACCTCTAGAGACGGTTCCTCACAAGCAGGGAAGAAAGAGCCTCTACCGGGGACCAAAAGCGTAGCTCAACCGCTCACCGCAGCTACTGACCGGATCCTAAACCTGAACCCAGAGCATTCAAAACAACAAAATGCCTCAGCTCAAAAGGGAGAAAGCAACAACAATAATAAGAACAACATTAAATAACATGAGTAATATGCGGTCAGGAGTAAGGCACAGAAGTGGCAAAGCCAATGAACAGAGTTTACACATGTGAAGAAAAGTAACCAAACCCTACAAAATTACTTGCATGATAAGTTGAAAAGAAGGACTGTGGTGGGGGCCTGATACATCCACCCACACTCCAGCATAAAAGAATCCACTGTGGTGGGGGCCTGATAAATCCACCCACTCTCCAGTATATAGGCCACTATGGTGGGGGTCTGATAAATCCACCCACTCTACAGTATATATAAAAAATATCATTTCAATTTATAATTATCAGCAACTTACTTGGTTTGACATTTCTTTCTCTATGGTGGCAGACCAGGCCAAGACAGACAAATCATAAGGTAACTCTTACCATAGAATAACCAAAAAAGTACTTCCAAATTGTTGGAAAAGTTAGTACAATAACTGAAAGAATTCACAATATTACAAGAAGGGTCCAAAGGAATCAAAGGGAATCTTTCCCACATACGACCAGAAAGACTAAAAAAAGTGTAAATACCTCATTACTAGACTTAATAAACCAACCAAAAGGTCTCAAGATAAAAAGTCAGAATAACCCTTAAGACCAATTTACCGACAACAACTAATCATAAACATAGCAACGTTCGACAAAGGGTCTTAAAAAAACTTAGGGTTTATGAAACACCCCAAAGGTAACAAAATCCTTAACATACTAGCCCACCTAACAGAGTTTATTGGGGCGACAAAGGAAAGAACAAGAAGGATTACCAATAAAAACACCTCTAAAAAAATGACAAGGGCTCCCTTCGATCGGCGGGAGCTCTGGTTGATCAACTGGAAGGCTTGCCGATCGACGGGAAGGCCCGCCGATCAACGATCGATGGGCGGTATCGCCAGTCGATGGGAGATCCCGTCGATCGATGGGAATGTCTGTCGATTATGACTTTGGCACTCCAGTCCCACTGATTCCACAGTCCTTTAATTTTTTTAAGAAAAGAAGAAAAAGAAGAAAGTATTTCTAGGCTTGAAAAAAAACAAAGAGTACGAAGAAGAAAAAGAAAAAAGAAAAAGAGAAACTTTCTTGACTTAACCAAAAGCTAATGCCGCAAAACCTCCTTCACCGAGGAAGAACTCGATGAGAGCTCTACTAAACCATGTGGTGATTTTATTCGGATTGTTCCTTTTTTATTGATTTGGTTTGCGCAACCTTTTTATGATGAGATTAGAATTAGGACCCCGGACGCAGTTGAGGACCGAGCTTGGACGCGGATTGACAACCCAGAGATTCCAACCGTGAACCCTCAGCAAGACTTCGGATTCGGTCGATTCCTCACTTTCCCCTTCTTTGTATTTTGTGTTGTAATTGTTAGATCCTTTGCATTTTGATGATGAACACTATAGACCTTGCTTTATAAAGTTATTTCATGTCTATGTGAATGTATCTTTTTCTTTATATGTGTGTATGAGGTGCGCCGCCATCCATTTCCCATTCCGCCGTCACGTTCGTGTGCCGCACTAGCAATTGCTAGTGGCGTGCTTGTCGAAGAGTTGCTTGGGACCCTCATTCCATTTGCCTACTCGTCCATCCGCCCTTTCAAAGCAGTGCGCTCAAGGCCTGCCTAGTCTCTATTCCGACAAGCGAAGCATTGCATAGCGGCATTGCATAGGAGTAGTTGTAGTTATTTTTCCTTTATTTTCCAAAAGCCAAATCAACTCTCCCGCATTCCATCCGAATTAAGGACTTCAATCTCAAGTCCTTCCTCAATAATAAACTCCACCTTACTGTGTTCCTTCGAGATCGATACTTGGGGATTCACTCCCACATTTTATATTACTTGAACGATCGGTACACTGCCGTTTTGTGCCGCAGTCTTGCTACCGCCTATAGCGGTGTGCTAAGATTTGTACATCAATAACCATATAATTGTTTTGCCTTGCGCTTTCATGCTTATTTAAAGTCTTTTATTTTGTGTGCATCATCACTTGAATCTTCAAATTCCCTTCTTGCAACAAGTGGTAGACTTGCTTGGTAAACTTTATATTGGTTGCTTTTAACATTTTTTTTGCTATAAAACTTGGATTTATTTCTATGAAAATATTATTACGCTAAAAACTCTGATTCATTAATGGATCTCAAAATAGCTATGTGTGTGTTTTCATAAATTCAAATAAAAATATAAACCCATAGGTTATGAACTTATCACTAAATTTAAATGCTTAATGTTTCCAATAATTATTATCCATGACTTCATTTCTCACCATAGCGGGGGCGTAGGGTTGTAGACATTAGATAACCTTTATCTCTATTCATGTCTTGTCCTTAACCGGGGAGGGTTCCAGTGGGGCCTTGCGAGGCACTGGGGGGAAAGAGTGCTAGGTTAAGTTTTTCTGTCTAGTGTTTGCATATGGGACTAACACCCCAACCTACGGCATGTATGCAGCTCCTCATGCCCATCCGTCACTTAGTACGGGGCTAGGGTGTAGACATATTGTCTGGGTAGTTTAGTTACTTGGAAATCATTACATTTTTTATGCTTAAAACTCTTATATAAAAAGGGGATGAACCAACATAATAATACTCAAACTCTGATCTATTTCATTGAAAAGTATTCTAAAACTCCTTATCATTTCCTTCTCTCTACAAGCTCAATCATGTCTTTATCTTATTATCAACTTTTAAGTGGTGTCTCCTTACCCGCTTTTGCTAATAACAAAAGGGGGAGAACTAACATGATAAATATAATCTGCTATCAAAATAGAAAACTAACATGCTTAATTAAGATGATTGTCTACATATTAGGGGAGCATTCACTTAGGGGGAGCATGAATTTAGTGGGAGCAATTCTAAATGCTAAAATTGTTAATTATCCTAAGTCATCACTCTCACACACACACAAGTGTGTTTCTTCATGCTTGTATATATTAATGCTCTGATTTATCATTAATGGTTTTGTTATTATCAAAAGAGGGAGTTTGTTGGAACATGGTCTTCCGCATCTCCTAGGTTTGAGAATAACAAAACCTATGTGTATTTGATCTTGTGTGTTTAAGTGTGCAGGATAACAAAGTCCACATGACTCAAGGATTACATAAGAAGGTTGCCCCCAAAGTTGAGCCATCAAATCCAAAACTCCTACTAGCTCTGGCGGTAGTACTAGCGCAGGCGCTAGCTGTCGTTCGATGAACTATAAGCGGCGCTCGACGAAATGCTCATAACTGCGTTCGACGAAAATTCGCTCGACGAACTCTTAGCTGCGTTCGACGAAATGTCGATCGACGAAATGTTTGCTTAAGCGCAATTCCGGGAGTAATTATAGAAGGAGATAGCGCCTGGCGGTATCCAATAGTGCAGGCGATAGCGAGGAGCATAGTAGGCAAGAGAGAATTGTTTTCTCAAATTGAAGATTCTGCCTCGCAGAATATGTCCTAAAATGGGATAGCGCAGGCGGTAGCACTAGCGCTGAGGCTATAAAATGGACCCCTTGGCTCCATCTTCCTCATCCTCTTGAGATCCAAAATTCCAGAGCTTCGTGCCACAGCATAGCGAGGAAGGTTCAGAGAGATACTCCCACAAATCCATAAAGACTAAAGGAGATCTGTGGAGAAGATTTCAACACGCGTCATCATCGTGATGAAAGACCGCATCGACTACGATCATACTTTGCGTCTTCGTCTAATTCTCCAAGAGATCCACATAGAGGGAGTTTTTATATTATTGTCTTTTTATTTCACATCTTTTCTTGTAATCGTGTAGTAAATTCGCCTCGTGTTGGCGACTAGGTCTGGGTAGGACTTAGGGCTGAAATTCGCCTCGTGTTGGCGATCAGGTCTTGGGTGTAGGTCAAGGGGGTGCTCGATGTTGGATCGGTCGGCGCCCTTAGAGGGGGGGGGGGGGGGGGGGGGGGTTGAATAAGGGTTTTCAAAAACTTAAGTAAATATTTAGAAAACTTTGAATTATTGCAAGATTAAAGTAATATTTTTGAATAGCGATCTAAATTGATTTATGATAAAAAAGAGGATAATAAACAATTTCGATGAATGAAGAACAAAATCAATTTTATTACAAAAATAGAGACATGATTACTATTAATAAAATTGATTACAAAAATGGATTTCTATGACGCTAGACATCGTGGCGAATAATTATAGTTCTTTTTTGTTTTCTATATTGACTCGTATCCCCACGAACCGGTTGGCTTTAGCCGATCTCTCCCCAGATACGGCCTCAAGCCGCTCTAGCCAATCTATCCCCAGAAAGGCCTCGAGCACCCCCTAGATCTACACCCTAGACCTAGTCGCCAACACAAGGCGAATTACACCCTAAGTCTACCCCAGACCTAGTCGCCAACACGAGGTGAATTAACGAACCGTTTACAAGAAAAAGAGAACTAAACTGAAATTACAACAATAATAAAAACTCCCTCTAAGAACTTCTGAAGTAGGAGACGTTGGACCGCTGTAGTATAAGCGTTGTTGAGGCGGTCGCCTGTCGGATGAAGCGTGAAGAAATCCTCCTTCAGAAATTCCTTCTCTAAGCTGTTGGTGGGAGTATCTCTCAGATCTCTCCTCTCTCTGCTGTGGCACGAAGCTCTGGAGTTTTGGATCTCAAGAGGATGATGAGTTCGGAGCCAAGGCATCCAATTTATAGCCTTCACGCTACCGTCGGCGCTAGCGCTACCGCCGGCGCTAGCCCAGATTAAGTAACAAATTGCGCGGCAGAATCTCCCATCCGCGGCAACATCTTGCTCTATTCCTTCTGTGCGTCACGCTACCGCCGGCGCTATCCGCTACCGCCAGGCGCTAACATCCTTCTTAAATTGCTTCCGAAATGGCGCTAATCAATGCTATCGCTGGGCGCTATCGCTACCGCCGGCGATAGTGAGCTTGTTCGAATTTTGGCCTCAATTTTGGGGGCAGTCATCATGTGTACTCCTTTAGTCATGTGGACCTAGTACACCTGCACACTTGAACACACAAGATCAAATACACATAGGATTTGTTATTCTCAAACCTCGGAGATGCGGAAGACCATGTTCCAACAAACTCCCACTTTTGATAATAAAAAATCCATTAATGATAAATCAAAGCATTAATAAATAAGCATGATGAAACTATACTTGTGTGTGTGTGAGAGTGATGACTTAGGATAATTATTGATTTTATCATTTAGAATTGCTCCCCCTAAATACATGCTCCCCATATGTGAATGCTCCCCTAATATGTATGCTATCACCTTAATCAATCATGCATGTTAGTTCATGTTAGTTCTCCCCCTTTTGCATTTTATCATGTTAGTTCTCCCCCTTTGTTATTAGCAAAAGTGGGTAGGGATGCACCACAGAAAAGTTGGATAATAAGATAAAGCATGATCGAGCTTTTGAGTGAGAAGGAAATGATAAGGAGTTTTTGGAGCCATTTGTTAGAATAATTTTTGTATAAATATATCAGAGTTTTTAGTTTGAGCAAAAGTAATGATTTCCCCTTTATATAAGAGTTTTAAGCATAAAAATAGTGATTTCCAAGTAACCCATCTACCCAGATAATACATCTACACCCTAGCCCCGTACTAAGTGACAGATGGGCATGAGGAGCTACAAACATGCCGTAGGTTGGGGTGTTAGTCCCATATGCAAACACTAGACAAAACTTAACCTAGAACTCTTTCCCCCCAGTGCCTCGCAAGGCCCCACTGGAACCCTCCCCGGTTAAGGACAAGACATGACTAGAGATAAGGTTATCTAATGTCTACAACCCTACGCCCCCGCTATGGTAAGAAATGAAGTCAAGGATAACAATTATTGGAAATATTTAGCATTTAAATCTAATGGGAAATTTGGGCATATGGGTTTATATTTTTATTTGAATTGTTTTGAAATAAAACTCACATAGCTATATTGAAATGAATGAATCAGAGTTTGAGTATTGCGGAAGATTTAATAAAAAAAACATTATAATACTAAATAAGAGTTCAATCTCAAAAAGAAGATGTTTTGAAATTTCAAAAAAAACTAACTTTATAATGATAAGAGTTAAAGCATTTTGGAATAAAGAAACAACATCCTTATAGCAATTAGAGAAGAAAATATTGATGTGAAATTCAATAAAAAGAGGATGTTTTTATAGGCGATATTTTACTTGTTGGAGGAGTGTTTAGCATGAAAGTTTTCATAGAAATAAATCGGAGTTTTTAGCATAAGAAATGATATGCGTGTTAGAACAACCAATATAAATTCCACCAAGCAAGTCTACCATTTGTTTTTTAGAAAAATTGAGATTTTAGACTTGATATAAGCATGAAAGCGCAAGGTAAAAATTATATGGTGATGATGCGGAAGACTTGTAGAAATACATGAAACATCTTATTGTAATCAAGGATAATCCATAAAAAGATATAAGTTTAATTTCAAAACGAAGATGTTTATGTAAATCATGTTTCAATGAAAATCTTTTATGGTGGACAAAAAATAATAAATAACCAAGCATGAAATAATATTATCATAAAGAGATTACTACAATGTAATTTCAATTCATAATTTCAAATCATACCAAACATTGTAGAAAGCATGCTAGGTTATCTAGTGCATTTCGTAAATAAAGAGTAGCATAGAATTAGCGTTAGGATCCAATACTCATGAGAAGAAGTGTTATGGAAGATAATGATGTGCACATAAGTGTATTTTTGAGTAGAGTATACGAGTGTTTTAATCAAAAATACAAGAGATATGTAAAGTAGAAGCACAACAAAACACAAATAATTTTACTTCCACACACTTTAATGCACAAACAAAAATGTACAACTACCATGGTGCTTTGCACACACAATGCTCATCAAGACTTATCAGGGTGCAAAGTAATGCTTGGGGATCACAGATTTTTTTTTTACTGTTTGAGACTAGTGATCTGGTGTACTTAAGAGTAAGTGGTTTTTCTTATTTTGAAGGAAAGATATGGTTTGCACAAGACACTTTACTATTCTATCCAAGGTGCTCAACCTCACAATGCTTATTAAGACTTATCAGGAGGTTCAAGTAGTGCTTGGTGGAGTTATCTTTGTCATTTATTTTATAATTTTGTTTTGTACAAAGTTCTTCGAATACACTTGTTTTGCAAATCAATAGATTTTATGAAAAACATAACCACTTTTCTTAATTTTTTAAGAGTGCAAAATAAGGAGTGTAGGTAAGATACTTGTGCAATTTTAATCCATTGTACTAATACAAAACATACACAAGCATTCTTTAGATTAAATACATATGTAGATAATGCTAAAAAGTGAGTGAATATCTATCGTTATCAAACATAAAACATTTCTCATACTTAGAGGCATGCTAAGCTTGATCCTACACAACCTTTAACATATAATTGATGCACATATTAATAGATATATCTAAGCATGATGAAAACAATGTTCAAAGCAGTTTGAGATGATAAATCGCAACATTATAAAAGTACTTAATAATATATTAAATCATGCTTGATTTGTACAATAAAGTCCATACAGTATTTTTTGATATTTTTGAAAAATAATCTTTATTTAAAGTTTGAACTTATAAAATTGATCTTGGACTTCCCGAGGACTACCTTGTGAGAGGTTCGCCCGGTACTAGGTGATATGATGGGATGATAGCCCAAATCACCCTTTCGCAAGATACAAGTAAAAAGTTAAGTTCAAAAATAACAATTTTTTGATAATTTTTTGGTTTATATTTTTGTATTTGATTTTTAAGAAAAAATAGGCTTTAAGCAAATGACAAAATAAAAACAGAAAGCAAAACATATTTTTTGTAATTTGGATTTTCTGTTTTTGTATTTGATTTTTCAAAAATATAATAAAGCAAAAATGCAGAAATGAATAGTACCCATAGATTAATATATTTTTAGGGATTTTTAAAAAAATTTAAAATTACAGAAAAATGAACCTCGACGTAGCGCCGGCGCTAGCGCTAGCGCGGGAAACAGTAAGTGATTTTTTAGGGTTTTGAAAATTTTGATGCTTGAACTTGATTAGGTGTCCCATTAGTAGTTTCATTTAGAATTTGCAGAATTTTTGGAAATATCTTTTATGGTTAAAAATGATGAAAATTGTATTTGTAAGCATGTTTTAACATGAAAAATCTAGGACACCTATCTCAAGTCGTAACAAACGAGATTTTGCATGAGCTATAAGATAGATTATCATAATGTATGTGAATTCAAATTTTTCTAGACTCTTATCAATCTAATGCAGTTTGAAGAATGATAGGAAATGTAAGCACGAGAATACATGAAGGAACAAATATGCATAATTTTAGTGATTTAGAAAATAATGTTCATGCAAAAGAATATCATGCACATTCATAAGCATTTTAGTCCAATGTAAACAATTTAAAGTCACATAGTTATTTTATCGTTCAATTTTATTTTATTTTACTTCATAATTAATTCATTATGGTAATATGAGATAACTAGCATGAATAATATCTATTAGTTGATAATGCTAGAATAATGAGTTTGATTGCAATTGTTATACCACAAGATTAATTGAGATAATGTTGCATGTATTCAAGAACGTGATTTAATATTTTTACATGGAATGAATCTATGATTTCATTTGATTTATTAATATAAAGTTGATTCTATGGTTTATAATCAAATGAGATACATGCAAGTCATACTTCATTAATTCATTCATGTACTTATTATGATCACCAATCAAATGTTAGAACTAAGTGGATCTTTTCTAATGTTTGAATTTAAAGATCTTTTGATATTACATAATTATGATGGTGAAGCATGTAGCACAAGTCATATTCAACATTTTTCAGAATATTTTAAAGAAAGATTGTGAGGTGAATAGTGAATATGAAAGAAATGAGAAGCTATTTTTGGTTAATTTGACAAGTTATTGTAAATTTTCTCAAATATAAGGGCTATTATATTCATCACACAAGATAGATAATAATCAACACATTGTGCATTTTAATTTTTTTGTTTGCCTAAGCCCTTTATTATTTAAATCCATTTAAAATAATTTTATTAGTCTTGAGAATAGTTTCACTATTTAATTAATAATGATAGTTCAAGACATTTAAGGGTAATGGAATAAAACGGATAAGTAGATCACTAAACAAAATGATATGACTTTTCAAGATAAATAGAGTGATCATAGCATGATAGTTTAAGAACAAACAAAAGAGAATAAACAAAAAGAGATTTAAGCAAATCATGAAGTAGAATAATGACATTTCATTTTTATTAGGTTTCTACTTCATGCAAATGATGGGATACTAATGAATAAGAGATTTAGGTATCCAAAGAGGATCGGGAGTGACGGTTCCTTTGGGTACCCAAATACATCGTGTTTTTCTTTTGGGGAGATATGTTTGAATGGGCCCTTTCATTTGACATTAATGCGTCATTCTTAAGTATGAGTTTCCATTCGTACCATGAAAAAATATAATTTTTGTTTTTCAAATTTCCATAATCATTACTCTTGAATTTATTATATAATGGAAATTTGTTTTCATTTAAGTTGGGAAAAGATTGTGATGAATGGATCCTTGCATTTAAGGTTTCATTTTTGCTTTTTGGTCTCCATTCAAAACTTGGTTTATGATTTCCAAAAGCTTTTTGTTTCTTATTCCCAATATTAGGTTTAAGTATGATATTCATATTTGTATTCAACTTGCTTTTGGATATTGTTTGATTTTGTGAATTTGTATTTACAATTTTCATAAGCAAGTTGATTTTTTATTTTAATTCATCATTTTTGAGTTTAAAATTATGTCTTGCTTTATTATATGCGATTGTGCTATTTTTAAGAGTGGATACAATAGACTCAATATGATTTTGATATTTATTTCTATATTCATCAAATGTTTCATCCATCTCTTGAATTTCAATTTTATATTCTTCACACTTAGCACAATCATTTATCAAAGATGAATTTTCTAAGCATAATTTTTCATTTTGTTCCTTTATAAAAATAATTTCTTTTTCAAGTTCCTTAATTTTTTCTTTAATATCATTACAATCAAGAAAAGGTTTTGTATTTTCAATTGAAGAGACATTAGATAAATCAGATTTTGATACTTCTTTAACTTTTGCTTTTAAATTTTTATTTTCTAAGCGCAATTTGCAATTTGCCCTTTTTAATTTCTTAATTTTGCGCTTTGTGATTTGTAGCAATTGTAAAGTAGAAATAGAATTGCAAACAATATGATGATTTGATTTCCTTACAGTGCTTTCGGGAGAGGCATGACTTGACCATATCGTTTCATTGACATTCTTTTGGCACTCCTCTTCCGAAGATAGTATTTCTTCTTCTCTTTCACTTGGTGTGCACTTCATGGATCCGTCGTGAGAGGGGCATTCTTGAAGACTTGTGCAAGCTTGCATATTCTCCGGTTCTTGCGATTGTTCTATACCTGTAGACGGAGAATCATACATTTCTTCAAGAAAATGCCATACTTTATATGCACTTGAAAAGCAATATATTAATTTGAAAATTTCATTAGATAGACCGCAAAATAAATAATGTTTAGCTTTTGTATTTATTGAAGTTCTTTTTTATTTGATTCGTTTGCATGTTTTGCTATTGCTAAATTTCAAACTTCGATGTCTACAGTTTTAATAAAATTTTCAATTAAGATTTTCCACCCTTTATAATTTGTCCCTTCAAATAAAGGTGGTGCAAGTGATTTTTCCTCTTCAAAAAATTTCCCCCACTAGTTGAAGCGAGATCATGAGACGCCATTATTCCCGGTTGTTAAGCTGATTGGAATAAAAACCGCTCTGATACCACTTGTTGGATCGGTCGGCGCCCTTAGAGGGGGGTTGAATAAGGGTTTTCAAAAACTTAAGTAAATATTTAGAAAACTTTGAATTATTGCAAGATTAGAGTAATATTTTTGAATAGCGATCTAAATTGATTTATGATGAAAAAGAGGATAATAAACAATTTAGATGAATGAAGAACAAAATCAATTTTATTACAAAAATAGAGACATGATTACTATTAATAAAATTGATTACAAAAATGGATTTCTATGACGCTAGAAATCGTGGCGAATAATTATAGTTCTTTTTCGTTTTCTATACCGACTCGTATCCCCACGAACCGGTTGGCTTTAGCCGATCTCTCCCCAGATACGGCCTCAAGCCGCTCTAGCCAATCTATCCCCAGAAAGGCCTCGAGCACCCCCTAGATCTACACCCTAGACCTAGTCGCCAACACAAGGCGAATTACCCCCTAAGTCTACCCCAGACCTAGTCGCCAACACGAGGCGAATTAACGAACCGTTTACAAGAAAAAGAGAATTAAACTGAAATTACAACAATAATAAAAACTCCCTCTAAGAACTTCTGAAGTAGGAGACGTTGGACCGTTGTAGTATAAGCATTGTTGAGGCGGTCGCCTGTCGGATGAAGCGTGAAGAAATCCTCCTTCAGAAATTCCTTCTCTAAGCTGTTGGTGGGAGTATCTCTCTGATCTCTCCTCTCTCTGTTGTGGCACGAAGCTCTGGAGTTTTGGATCTCAAGAGGATGATGAGTTCGGAGCCAAGGCATCCAATTTATAGCCTTCACGCTGCCGCCGGCGCTAGCGCTACCGTCGGCGCTAGCCTGGATGAAGTAACAAATTGCACGGCAGAATCTCCCATCCGCGGCAACATCTTGCTCTATTCCTTCTGTGCGTCACGCTACCGTCGGCGCTATCTGCTATCGCCAGGCGCTAACATCCTTCTTAAATTGCTTCCGAAATGGCGTTAATCAATGCTATCGCCGGGCGCTATCGCTACCGCCGGCGATAGTGAGCTTGTTCAAATTTTGGCCTCAATTTTGGGGGCAGTCATCATGTGTACTCCTTGAGTCATATGGACCTAGTACACCTGCACACTTGAACACACAAGATCAAATACACATAGGATTTGTTATTCTCAAATCTAGGAGATGCGGAAGACCATGTTCCAACACTCGAGGCCATATCCGGGGAAGGGTTGGCTAGAGCGGCTTGAGGCCATATCCGGGGAAGGATCGGCTAAAGCCAACCGGTTCGTGGGGATACGAGTCGGTATAGAAAACAAAAAGAGTCTTTCATATTTCGCTTTGATTTCTAGCGTCATTGAAATCAAAATTTTGTAATCAATTTTATTAATAATAATCATTTCTCTCTTTTTGTAATAAAATTGATTTGCTCTTCATCTCTCTAAATTGTTTATTATCCTCTCCTTTATTATAAAACAATTTAGATCTTTAAACAAAATCACTATTTTGATTTCTTATCATAATCTAGTATTTCAAAATATAACATAAGTTTTTAAAACCCTTATTCACCCCCCCCCCCCTCTAAGGGTGCCTACCGATCCAACAAATCAGACTCCAAGCCTCATCTTTTGCGATGGATCCTCCTCTTGTAGGAGTGTGATTTAGAGATTCGGGACAAAATGGGGGCCAAAAACTTGGCGGCTGATCACCTTTCCCGTTTAGAAAACCCTGCCTCGGAAGCATTAATAGAAGCCAACATTAATGATAAATTTCCCGAAGAGCGCCTCCTTGCTCTCGAAAATATAAATTCATCTTCCACTCCTTGGTTTGCGGATTTGGCTAACTATCTAGTAGCCTGGGTCCTGCCAAAAGATTTCTCGAGTCAACAAAAGAATAGATTCTTTTCTGATTTAAAGAATTATTTTTAGGAGGACCCCTTTTTATTACGTATTTGAGTAGACCAGGTAGTGAGAAGATGCATCTCGAGTGAGGGAGGTCTAAAAATTTTACGGCATTGTCACGAGGGACCAACCGGTGGTCATTATCAAGCGAACTGAACCACAAGGAAGTCGCTGGAGACGGGCTTTTATCGGCCCACGCTCTTTAAAGATGCTCACACCCTTGTGAATACTTGCGACAGCTGCCAAAAGTCGGGGAATATCTCCCGCCGGGATGAGATGCCCCAAAATATTTTCTTAGAATGCAAAAGTTTCGATCTTTGGGTTATTGATTTTATTGGTCCTCTCCCTCCCTCATTTTCAAACAAGTATATTCAGGTTGCGGTCGACTACGTGTCGAGGTGGGAAGAAGCGCAAGCTCTCCCCACCAACGATGCGCGAGTCGTCGTTAACTTCTTAAAAAAATTATTTTCTCGATTTGTTATGACGCGCGCTATAGTTAGTGATCGCGGCACCCATTTTTGCAATAGCCAATTCGCAAAAAATTTAGCAAAATATGGTATCACGCACAAACTGTCCACTACTTATCACACACAAACGAGCGGCCAAGTCGAAATCGTAAATCGAGAATTAAAGCGGATTTTAGAAAAAACTGTTTCTATAAATCGGAAGGATTGGGCACTTAAGCTCGATGATGCGCTATGGGCCTATCGAACGATGTACAAGACCGATATCGGTTGTACACCATATCGAATGGTTTATGGCAAGGCTTGCCACCTTCCGGTCGAATTGGAGCACCGCGCATTTTGGGCGCTTAAATTTTTTAATCTTGATTCTACGTTAGCGGCCGAACAAAGAAAATTTCAAATGAACGAATTAGACGAGCGGCGAACGAATGCGTACGAAATTAATAAATTATATAAGGAGCGAACAATGTTTTTCACGATAAAAATATAATTTTTCCTAAAACTTTTTCGTCGGGCGATCTCGTCCTCCTTTATAATTCTCGCCTTCGCCTTTTTCCGGGAAAGCTAAAATCCTGATGGTCCTGACCCTTTATTGTTAAAGAGGTTTGGTCCTATGGGACAATTTTAATTTCCCACCCAAAAAAGGTTCCTTCAAAGTTAACGGGCACCGCCTTAAGTTGTATCTTCTGGTAGAGTTAGCGAACGAGATGAGTGAATCGATATTACTTCCACCTATAATATGATCGGTAATTGGGTCAAGCTATGCGACCTTAAACAAAGAGCTTTTGGGAGGCACCCCAAAGTTATCTTTTCAATGTTTTTGTTATTTTTTTTTGTTCTTAACAAGTTTGTAGGTAACCATCGTTTCCCCCGCATCTTCAAAATCAAGGAAGCCCTTTCCCCTTCTTCTTCCTTCTCTTTTATCTTGCAACTCTTTTTATTTTGTCTTGCACATTATTTACTTTTTCTTTTTTTCTTTTACTTCTTACTTAGTTTTAAACATTGGGGACAATGCTTAACTGTAAGTATGGGGGTGTAATTAGTTCTTAAAAATGTAGTTCTTAATTTAGAAATTCTTCAAAAAAAAAATTATTGTCTTATGTTTTCTTGTATTTAAGCACTTGTAAAACCCAAAAACTCAAATAATTAGAAAATCGAAAATTTAAATCTTGGAAAGGGACGTTTGGGATATCATCCCATCACACCTCCTAGTACCGTGAGAACCCTTCATGGGGTATACCTCGGGAAGTCTAAGAATTAACAAAAAAAAAATTGTTAGGTTTAAAACTAGTTTCCTTTCTTTTATTATAAAAAATTAAAAAAAAAATATATAAAAAAACTTAGAACAAAAAAAAATTCTTATACCACTCCTACTTATTTTTGTGATTTCTTAGAAATCAAGTTGAGAATATTTATAAGCATTCTTAGGTTCTTAATTGGCTAAAATTTTGTTTATCATAGTTTGTTAATTTTAAATTTTAGGTAACCTTGTTTTAAGAATCATCTTATGATTTAAACTTGAATATAGAATTTTTTTTAGCATGTCTTCTTTTTATTTTTAAATGGCTTCATTTTGTAGTAAATTTGTTAAACCTCTTTAAAGTTCAATTATATTTTCTTCTAGCTTTTTAAATCTTAGGAATTTTAAATTTACTAGAATTTGATCTCAATATTATTTAAATTATAAGCTAGAAATTTTTCCTTCCCTACCCCTTTGTTGGCATTAAAAAAGAATTTTAAAAGATCATATGTCATGGGAATAAGAGGATAAAATTCATTATTCCCTAAACATATGCACCCAAAATCATTTAAAAGATTATATGGCATGGAGTAACAGGATAAAATTCATTACTCCTAAACATATACATTTTGGGTTTATTATTAGAAGAGAATTACAAGATTATATGACATGGAGTAAAAGGATAAAATTCTTTACTCCTAAACATATACAAATTAGAAAACAAATTTTGAGTTTCAAAGATCTCTTCTTATGCCAAATTTTGTGAAATCCCCCTTAGCCAATTATCATTGATCTAGATTTAGTTTAAACTATGGAGGGAGCAATATTTAGTAAGTTATTTTTCCTTAAGTTGCTTTTAAGATAGAGTTCTTATAATTTTAATTTAATCTAGTTTTATAATTTCAATAATTTTGTTAGCTAATTAATTATCTTGAGAAGTCAATGCATAAACACTCCTCTTTTCAAATCATCATCATAATTTAGGACTTAACTCCCCCTAGAATTTATTCTTAACTTAACTTTTGGTTTAAATGAAATTTTAGTTTATAATTAAAAAAAATTATTAATGTCTTATAAATTATGTCTCATACTTTTGCTCTGGAATAGCAAAATCTCAAGTGTGGGGGTATTTCATAAGTAGTATGTATATAACTTTGTAATCGAAATTGTTGTAATTATTTAATATGAATTTTTCTTTACATGTCAATTTTAGGTTATAAGTAGTTCTTTTTGTAATTTTGATTCTAACTTAGCTTAATTTCAATTTTTGAAGAATTTTAGAAAAATTGAGAAAACTTGTATTACACGCCCCCCAGTCACGCCCGTGATCAGGGGCGTGTAACTTGAATACCAGTTCAGAATTGAGGCCGCGTAATTTGAGCTCGTCCACAGCAAGTCATGCCCCGTGTCACGCCCGTGACTCAATGGTCACGCTCGTGACCTGGGGCGTGTAAACATAGGATCCTTCCAGCAGTGTTGCCGTCGAGAAGAGGAGATGTCGTCGAGAAGTCAACCCGTGTCACGCTCGTGACCTAGAAGTCACACCCATGACATTCGCGCATGATCTCTATCCACCGCCGTGCTGCAATCTAAACCAACGCCACATTTAATGAAGCTGCCAGATTACACGCCCGTGACCAACATTACACGGGCGTGTAATGCCCTTTTTCGCCGCGCCACACACAAGACCCACGCCGCTGTCGGAGCTTAGATGAACAGTGCTTACACGCCCCCCAGTCACGCCCATGACCAGGGGCGTGTAACTTGGAATTTTTTTCCTATAAATTTCAGAGCTCTCCTTGAGTTGAGGGTTCAAAAATTTGGAGAGGTGGGGGTGCTACTAGAGCTGATAGTGAGGTTTTTCATGTTTCTTTCATGTTTTCCCTTACATGTTCTCTCTCTCTCTTTTCCTTTCATGCAATGCACTAATTTTTCTTTCAATGCAATAGTTTAGTGATCTTGTAATCTTTCCTTGCTAGTGTTGTAATTTTCCTTCAACTTGTAATCATTTTTGGTATCAATAAAATTTAGTTTGCTCTCTTTACTTATCTCCTTCTACCTTAGTTAACTTTCCCTTTATGCAATTTTATTTTTCTTTCTCCTTCCCCTCCACCATGATTAACTAATTCTCATTAGTGCTCGATCGAAATGATCCAAGGATGAGATGATCAAGTTATGATTTTCTAAGCTCTCTTTTTCTGTTTTTGTAAGCACTTGAATTACCCTTGATTTTTAACTAGTGAGACCATATTTTTGATGTATGGTTTTCGCTTAAGTTTTCATACTTAGTTAGCCGAGAGGCTCAAAGTATGAATCGATCACTCAAGGGTAAAGAGAGTTGTACTCACCCCTCGAGAGAGGATGATGTAAATCTCCTGGATTAGAGTCAATTCCAATAGTGGGGTTCACATTGTAAAGCAAGTTTTAGGTAATCAATTATAGGACGAGAGTCCGGTTGATTTTTCCTAAACTTGGTTGGGCATTAACCTCGACAGGGGCATGTTCATGCTTTAGGAACCTCCACATTCAAGTAGTTTAATTAAACAAAATTAGATTTATTTTCCTTTCACTTGATTATTCTTACTCCAAGGTGACTTTTGATTGAACACTAATCTCTTTTACCATCATTTAACCCCCTTCGTTTAGTTTGCAATTTTCTCTTTTAACTAAGTAAAACAAAACTCAAAAAATCTATTAGATAAGATAATAGTGATTTTCCTCGAAGTAGAAGTAATCAACGCTCCCCATGGAATACGACCTTGGTACTTCTAAATATCCTATAATATAGGTGATAAGGTATACTTGCCTTCATCACATATAGTTTTGGAAAACATCTTTAAACCTTTCGCTTTACAAAACCTAAAATTTCTATATCACACCACTATTTTTAGGAGCACACCCAGTGGATCAGCAGCGTTCGACGTAGGAGGATAGCCAGGCCAGGATGGCAGGGCCTATGGCTACGACACCTTGGCTACTGTCAGTGACAGCTGTGAGCGATTGTTTGAGAGCTAGCCTTAGGGCAAGTTTATACTCTGATGTTTAACAGGAGCTTATGTAGCTACCTGTCCTTTTGTACTGTAATGGACATTATTACTTAGTTGTGAATAAATGGATTCTGTTGTTTTTGTATTATTGATGGGTTGGCATGATGATATTTGAGAATAGCCAGCAGGATAGGCATCTTGTGGAGGGGGCTAGCACGTGTGTTCGCACTTCCACAAGGCGGCTGTCCTGGGCATAGGACTCTCCTCGGCCGTGTCTTGTGTTCCGAGAGGGGGGTCTTACAAATGGTATCATCTTACAACGATCCTGAGATAAAGAAGTCCATTAAACCCCTAGGCCACCCCTGCTGGCTAAATCAGTTTGAGGACAAACTGATGCAGTGAAAGCTGTGGTGAGCCCATGTGGGATTCACATTAAGTATGTCCACTAATCCTTAGAACTAGTGCCAACCTAACTAGGACACCACCTTATTCTAATTGCCCAAAACGTTTTGTGGCGTATCCTAGTCAAAAGTCAACCTCAGGTATGGATTCGGTTGAGACATAAGGACACACAAAGTGATTATGGGAAGAGTTTAATATAAGAGTAGATTTTCAAGTCTTACACAATAATGCGCAGCTTGGCTTATTGAGAGATATTACCACCTCTTACCCAGACTAATAGGATATCAGGAGGAAAAGTTGATGCCCAGAAACTATTATTGAAATAGTAGGAGACTCGTAAGCCTAACCGTGTTGCCGACAACCTGACACTTCCCATTTTGTTGTATTAAAGAAATCACCATGATGAATACCAGAGGTCGAATAAGAACATGATTCCGGAATAGGCCTATTTTTGATTTGGTGACATGTTGACCTTGAAAAGGGTGTCATAAATAGTAACCCAAAGGGCCTAAAGAATATATTAAGTTCAGGATAAAACTCCAAGTCTAAGATGGTATGCCCTCATGATGGTGTGCGAATATAGGATGAATGTACCAGGATGGTGGTCGAAGAGACTCAACCCAGGAACTCTGGGGGGCTGATCTCTTCGTTTATTGGGCTAGTGACCTACCGACTGGAGATTTCTTAGGGAATTACAAATCTTCACAATTTTTAACACTAGAAAGTGGTAATCCTTGAACAATTAGTTCATCTTGAGCAGGGTGAACTTCTAACACCATGTTTTTGATCAAGAGAAAACTTCATTATCAGAATAAGAAAATAGAACATTCCAAGGGTAAACATTGTCTCTTTATGATTCCCTGAGACCTTGTGGATAAGGAAACAAGGAGAATAGTAAGCTAACCCATTGGGTATGCATTTGTATTTATCTACACGTAGACTTTTGGTAACATAATCGTTTGGGACTTGATGAAATTTTTTACATACAAGAGGATATAATAGAATTTTGTATATGGATGATTGGTATGATGATGACAATATTTAAGTAGTAATAAAGACGTGGTAACATGAGACTAGAAAATTAAAACAACATTAATCCTTGAGGTTTCGACCTAGAGAGAGGATATGCATGCCTGAGGTACGAATAACATGAAATTACGTTTTGGATTCCTCTCTGGATAATTACCCAAGGATTTGAGAATTGTTACATATCATCGTACCTGCTTTAGGAAGAGCTCCAGGTAGGCGGAGCTGCTGGGGGAACATTATTCCCTTGACATCTCAACTTTATCTGAAAATAAACATGTCTTGAACGATCATTGGCAGAGATGGTAGGGCACTTGGAATTGATTGGATTTAGCTAATCATATTGGGAATAATGCCTTACCTTTGGCGTCTGCATAGCCCGTGTCGAAGGGAAATCATCTCGAACCTTGCACCTTGGTTCACGTCAAGTTCAAACATACATAAAATGTATCGGTTGATTGGATGTTATTTGTACATGCTCTCTTTACCATGAGATGCAACATGGTTGCCGCCGTAAAATTTGATTTTCTACATCACGGCTGATATACAAGTGCATCGATACGGGGATTTATATGGTAAGAACTCTAAGTCGAGGGATATATGCCCTTAAGGATTGTGCCCATACATGGGTGAATGTACCACATGGGTGGTGGAAGAAACCTAGTTCAAATGGACTAGCTATGTACCGACTTGGGTTTTCCCTAAATCTTATTTTGAAATGGTGTGATACAGACGTATGATAACAAAGTTTTGCTTAAATAATACGTGAATGACGATGACCATATTTGGTCGGTGATTAAGATATTGTGGAATTTGGAATAGGAATTCACAATAGTATTCATTTTTAGTGTTTGACCTGGGAAGAGGTCGCACATGCTTAAGGTGCGTATAGCGGAAACGCACTTGTTGAACTCCTCTCGGGATAATTACCAAAAAGATGTGAAACTTGATACATTCCTTCAAGTTTTGCTTTAGGAAGGGCTCCAAATTGGGTATAAGTATGGGAGCGTGTTCTTCCTAAATTTAGCAGGCTTACTCGATAATGGGTATTTGTTGAAGTTATCAAAAGTTGTATAAATAGTTGGATGATATAAATCTCCCCACTTTATTATAAAATAAGCAATAACATGCACATCAATGATACACTACTCACAAAGGGACAATATATGTTGTCTCATATGTTTGTGTTGGATAAGGAGGTGATTATTTAACACCCACACGAGATTGAATTCATGCCATATTAATGCACGATGACTTCCCTTATGTAAAGAGCAGTTGCAAAAAATTATTTAGAGATGTAGCAAATGCCTCCAAAGCATCAAATTTTGGCCAACCTTAGAGGTTAGGGCGAAGGTATGAATAAGAAAGAGTACGTATAACAATATTGCCTTAACAAGTTAGATTTCTAGAGATCATGTATCATGACCCAACCGTTGAATAAGGGTTAGGTTCACATGTGAAAGATTCTTTAAATAAGATGTCTAAATCACAAAAGAAATGGGCACGACTTCTGAATTCGGTACAATCTAAGTAGAATCTGGGTTAGACAAAAGTAGTACTTAACTTGGGATCTTTTGTCCTTAGAAGAGAATGACAAGATTATACCCATGCGAGATATGAAGTCATAGATTCATCTCATCTTGAACCTAAGTCAGCAGTTCATGATGTTATCGGAACAAATTGTTAAACATCGCAGGCAAAAACAAATACCGAGTTTTAGAATTTCTGGAACATAAAGGTTACCCAGACTATATCCATGAGACAATAACATCATGTTTGGAAATTGGTAGGTTGAAATGGGGTTGCATCATGACATGTCGAGTGGTGAAAATTTAGGATGTTTGAACAATTATGACTATTTTTCCATTTCGTGATATTGGAAGGGTACAATGACCCCATAAAACTTGAAATCAAGCGGATGTCAAGTTGAGTTCTTGAAGATGGGTAAATATATATGATTCCTTGGATATGGCTCTGATGATCTCAAGAATAAAAGCGCGCTTGTTTGACAATATTATGATCATTCTTGTTAAGTTTCTGAATTGTTGAACACATGGTTGTTGGGGATTTGTCAATTATAATTATATAAATTTACCATTCATAAATAGTGTGGTGAAATCGAGTGAACCTGAAATGCGAGGAGGATGTAGTAAATATCAATTTATAAGCTGTGGTACAAATTTTAGGGCGATGTATTTTGGAAATGGATTCCTTATTAGAAGGTGTTATTATAGTTTGTCTTGATGAACGGAGAATGTATTATGCCCATTAAGATCGATAATCTAGAAATATGCGGATATTGTAATTTATGATTGATCAGGAGAATCACAGGTGTGTGTATGAATGGTAAATGATCGTATTGACCAACTTCTCATGCATACTTTTGTGGGGAATTATAACAGTACACTTGGGGGAATTTGGGATGATGTGCGATGTAGTGTGGATAAGAGATGCCATGCACAAGTGTTAAGTGGGAGTCAGGACATGCTAAATTAGTAACCTCGTCAAGTGTACTCCAAATTTGGATTTACATAGTCCAACCTTCAATCCCCATAGCCTCAACCTAAATTTCAGAGATGAAATTGTTTCTTCATTTATTGGATTTGTAACATCCCAATTCGAGCTAGACCCCTCGGGAGTGTGTTATGTATCCGAGAGTTGACTCGGGTTTGGTAGAAGCCCTAAGGCACTGAGGTGGTCAGGTTTGAGTCACGGTTAGCAAGTGATGATTGATTTACTCCACTCTAATTGTAGTGTTGTAAGTGTAAGTATGTCCTGGCAGTCCAAAAATAGGCTTTGGCTGAAGTAGGATAGGTTAGTTTAGAAAATTCAGGAAAAGAAATCTTCTAAGTCAAAATCAACTAGGTGTCACGTCGATCAATGGACCGTCCCGTCGATCAACGGATCATCTCATCGATCGATGGGAGCTCCCGTCGATCGTTGCCTTCAGCTGGGAGCTAACGTTGGCGGTAGCTTCTTCTAACGCCGGCGGTAGCGGCCGAATGTGTGCCCGTGACTTTTCCCAAGGTGGGTGGCTTAAATGGCATAAAAATAAGGCTGTAGTGGAGTTGCTGTCTAATTGGAGGCTGACACCAAAACCTAAAGTTTCAATACATTACTTGGTGAAGGGTTTGGCCATTAAATGCTTATTAATGCAAACCTCTCTCTCTCTCTCTCTCTCTCTCTCTCTCTCTCTCTCTCTCTCTCTCTCTCTCTCTCTCTCTCTCTCTCTCTCTCTCTCTCTCTCTCTCTCTCTCTCCCTTCATTCTCTCTTAAACTCAAAGGGGCGAAACTCTCCTAATCAAAGGGCCCTATTCATCTTCGTCTTCTTCTCCTTCTTCTTTTTCTTCATCTTCTTCCTCACACCTCAAGGTTTTAACTTAGGGTTCTTGAAGGAGCAAGCTTGGAGATGGATTTGGAGCTTGGTCGACCAGCACCCCGCTGCCATGAAGATGAGCTCCAACCATGGCCGAAAAATAAGATGACTTCCGACCCCCTCTCCCTTGGTGCTAGATCATAGAGAAAAATTAGGAGAGGTGTTGAGCTCAAAAGAGCTTGGCTTGTGAGTTAATGGAGCTTCCTAGAAAAAGACCAAACCGGATCTTTCTTTTTAGGGAACCGATTGCCGCGAAAGTTCCTTCAATCACTTTTTGTTGAAAATATTGAAGTGAAGTGGAGGTCGGGCGGTCTGTTTTGGAGACCGTGCGGGTTGTCTACCCGCAGCAGGCCGGGCGGTCTATCTTGAGGACGCACAGGTTGTCTTCCCACAGAAGGTTGAGCGATCTGTCTTGAGACCGCGTGGGTTGTTTACCCGCAGCGGACTGGCATTCTGTCATTCCGGCTTGTTCTTGGACTTGGTCTGCTTCAAGTCCTGGTGTTCTGGTAGAACGGTGCGGCTTATCTTTAAGCCACATGGTTTGTTTTCTACCCACTGCCGAGTTGGGGCGGTTATCCTATCTCTATGGGCGGTTACCACACTCCACCTCGCGCCTATAAATAGGACCTCTCCCTCAGATCAAATATAGTGAACAGTTGCGCGTCTTGTGTGTGGTTCTGACTTGTTTAGAGAAGACCGCAGCGGTTAAGCTGGTAGCAGTCATTGGAGGGTAGCAGCAGGTGGTCGCGGTTTGCGGCAGCTTTTCTCTTCGGCTTGTATTCTTGTTTTCAATAAACTCAGACTATGCGGTTAGGCAGCTTGCCTTGCCGGTCTGTTTTCTGTTCAGCTAGTCAGCAGCAGTGTTCGTGGTTAGGAGCGGCTAAGTGACAGCGGTCAGGCGGCCTTGCTCGGGCGGACTATTTCAGCAGTGGAATAATGGGTAGTTCGCGTGTTGAGTTGCGGTTTGGCGACTTGGCGGTTTGCGCAGACAGCCTTGTTTAGTCGGGCGGCTTGGGCGGTTTCTTTTTGTCTTGTTGTTATTCTTCTTCGCTTGTACTGGTGAAGCATGTCTCGCCAAGTGTACCTCAAATTGTAAAGAAGAGTTTTGAATACCAGTCCTCGTGTTCTTTCTTTGTTTCTGGTTTATTGTGCTCAGTTGGGTTGAGAGTGTTCCTGCGACCTAGTTCTCGTTTTTTCGCTAATTATCAAAACAAAAAATTTTCACATTGTATCAGAGGGACAGAGGTTTGAGCAGTGAATCAGCCGCAATTATCTTTCTTGGATTTCTGGAGCACAAGTAAATCAGTAGTACTGCAATGGAAGGTGGAATTTCAAGAGGTCTTGGTATTGAGCTTCTTACACAGACTAACTTTAAGAAGTGGAAGTCTTGTATGGAAAGCAATCTTCTTGGTGAGGATCTCTGGGAGGTTGTCAGAGGAGATGCGTGACAAGTAGTTGCTCATGTTGAATGAAATGCAGAAATGGTGAAAGCTTGGAAGAAAACAAATGCGAAAGCCGAGTTTACTCTCAAGAGGGCAATTTCATCAGAGCTATTTGATCACATCATAGGATGTCGAACTGCTGCTGAGATTTGGACTTCTCTTGATGGGTTGTTCAATAAAATAATGTAGCGCGGCTACAGTTCTTAGAAAATGAGTTGGTGAAAGCCACTCAAGGTGATCTTTCTGTCTCTATTTTCTTTTTACAGATGAAGAACCTCTGTGCAGAGATTTCTGCATTGGATCCGTATGAGCCCATTTCTGAGGCAAAGCTGAAGAGGCACATTATCCGTGGATTGCGGAGAGAATATGTGGCCTTTTGTCACTTCTGTCCAAGGTTGGGCCAATCAGCCGTCGTTGCTTGAGTTGGAGAACTTCCTTGCCTCGCAAGAAAGTTTGGCAAAGCAGATGGCTGGGATGTCTGTCTCCAGGGGAGATAATGAGGTGCTCTTCTCTGGGAAGAAGAAGAAGTGGGACAAGAAGAAAAAGTCTTCTGGAAGTGATGGTCCTTCTACTTCTAGTCAGCAGGAGAGGAGCCATGCTCCTAAGTCTGATGGAAAGAAGAAGGAAGGACTTCGGTGCTTCAAGTGTAATCAGCTTGGTCACTTTAAGAAGGATTGCCGATAAATCTTCAGGCAGGGCTTGCTGCTGGCAAGAAGGAAGTTGGATCCAGGAATGAGGAAGTTAAATAGGGAGGAGAGGGTGCCTTTATGGAAAATATGATGGTGGCGTCCGTTGATGTTCCTTCTTCTATCAACTACAAGGAGGACTGGATTGTTGACTCGGGGTGTGGTCATTACCTCACTGGAGATGGGTCAAAGCTTTCTTATGCGCAACCCTATTCAGGTAATGATGATATTATTACCGCTGATGATTCTATTCATGCAGTCAAACAAGAGGGGGTGGTTTCTTTAAGCAGTGATTAGGGTCCACTCAAATTACGAAGTGTTTATCACATGCCGGGTATGAAGAAAAATCTCTTTTCTATGACTAACGTTGTAGACTCTGGATATCACGTTCTATTTGGTCCAATTGAAGTGAGGTTCCTTAAGAATGTGTCATCGGTGCAAGCTGACACAGTTCATGTTGGGAGAAGGGTAAAGGACTTTTTTGTTTTATCAACAAGTTCCTATGTTGATAAGATGCGGACAAATGATAGAGCGGCTATCTGGCATGAAAGGCTAGGGCATGTTGGCATGGCGAAGCTAAAGGCTATGGCGGAAAAAGGCCTTGTGAAAGGCTTGCCCTAGTTTATCATCCATGGGAGAGGGTCATGTCTGTGCAGGGTGTCAGTATGGCAAGTCTCATCGACTTACATTTGACAAGTCACAGAGCAGGTGCAAGAAGCTATTGGAGTTGATTCACGGTGATCTGTTTGGCCCGACTAACACTGCTAGTCTTGGAGGCAATCGGTTTATGCTGGTTTTGATTGATGATTACAACAGATATTCTTGGGTGTATTTTATGAAGGAGAAGTCAAAAGCGTTTGTGAAGTTTGTGGAGTTCAAGGAGCTTGTGGAGGGTCGTCTTGAATTGCGGAATAAAAAACTGAGAACTGACAATGGAGGTTTGTTTACGTCAGGAGATTTCTTTAGTTTTTACAGGAAGCACGACATCCGGAAAGAGCTCTCTTGTGCGCATACTCCACAACAGAATGGAGTTGCTGAGCGGAAAATCCGTCATTTGACGGAGACTATACAGGCTTCATGCCAAGAATATTCCAAAGTCCTTCTGGGCGGAGGGTATGTCTTGTGCTGCTTCTGTCATCAATCGGATGCCTCTTAGTCTGATCAACATGAAGACTCCACATGAACTGGTGTTTAAGGAGAAGCCCGATGTGGGACACTTATGAGTGTTTTGTTCAACTTGTTATGTGCACGTTCATGATGCCCTTATAACAAAACTAGACGCGAAGGCGAGGAAACTAGTGTTTGTTGGGTATGATGACCGGAAGAAGGGCTGGAAGTGCATGGATCCCCAGACACGGAGATTTGTGGTATATCGCGATGTGGTGTTTGATGAGATGACGTCATACCATGTGAGTTCTGGTATAGAACTATCAGATAGCAAGGTTGAAAGGCAAAAGGAAGCTGCAGAAGGTCTTCAGGAGGAGTTGCCTGTTTCACCAGGGGCTCCAGTTGTGTCAAGCTCTGGGGCAGATGCTTCAGGTTCTGGAAGCAGGGGGAGCAATGCTCCAAGTACACCTAAGAACAGAGTTGATTCTGAAGAAGCAGCGAAAGTGGTTAGTACAGTTCCGACCTTAAGATGGTCAAAAAGGACTATAATTCCACCATCTCGTTATACAGGAGGAAACATGGTGAGCTTTGTTTCATGTTTCTTTGCTGGCCCTCTGGATGAGCAAGAGCCTTCAAGATTTGAGGAAGCCACTGGAGTCAAGGAGTGGGAAGATGCCATGGATGAGGAGATGGCTGGCCTCAGGAAGAACGAAACCTGGGATCTTGTTCCCAAGGTTGATGGCATAACTCCTGTAACTTGCAAGTGGGTGTTCAAATTGAAGAAGAAAGCAGATGGAAGTATCGAGTGGTACAAGGCTCTCCTTGTTGCTCGAGGGTTCTCACAATAGTATGGGGAGGATTATGAGGAGACGTTCAGTCCAGTGGCCAAGATGACTTCAGTGTGGGTGGTGATTGCGTTGGCAGCTTGCCAAGGATGGAAGATTTGGCAACTTGACGTAAAGAATGCTTTCTTGTACGGTGAGATTGACACGGACATCTTCATGGTTCACCCACATGGGTATGTATCGAAAGTTCATCCAAGACACGTCTGCAAGTTGAAGAAGGCCCTCTATGGGTTGAAGCAAGCGCCTAGGGCGTGGTATGGGAAGATCGCAGAATATCTCCATTTCTGCGGATACTTTGCTTCAGACTCAGATTCTAGCTTGTTTATCAAGAAGAAGGGAGAGCTTCAGATCCTCATGATGTTGTATGTGGATGACATGATTGTCACCGGGAACTCAGAAGAGGAGGTAGCAAGGCTAAGGGATGAGCTTGCTATCAGGTTTGAGATGAAGGATCTAGGTGACCTCCACCACTTCCTTGGACTCGAGGTTGAGAGGCAGAAGAATGGAGTGCTCATTTCCCAGAAGGGCTATGCGGAGCGAACCATTAAGAGATTCAGCATGTAGGAAGGGAAGAGTAGTTCAACTCTTCTTGAGGTTGGTCTAAGGCTTCGGCGGGATGAGGGGCGGATTCTTTCTGATCCATTGGTATTCCGGGCTCTTGTTGGGAGTTTGATATATTTGACAATTACTAGGCCAGATATTGCATATGCAGTTGGCAGGGTAAGTCGATATATGGCGGTGCCTCAGAAACCTCATCTGGTGGCGGCCAGGAGTATCCTGAAGTATGTGAAATCGACCTCTGATTTGGGTCTTTGTTATAGGAGAGATACGTGCTTTAACCTGCATGGTTACATGGATGCTGATTATGGGGGAGATTCGGATGATCAGAAGTCGACATCTGGATACATTTTTTGGCGGGCCCTGCAGCTATATCATGGTGCAGCAAGAAGCAGGATTCGGTATCTGTTTCTGCCACAGAAGCGGAGTACAATGCTTCGTCCTTGGCAGCTCAGGAAGCCATCTGGCTGAGGAGGTTCGTAGAAGACATCCATTAGAAGGTGCGACATACTACTCTGTTATACGGTGACAACGAGAGTGCCCTCAAACTGGTTAATAATCCAGTTTGTCATGCGCGGACTAAGCACATCGAGATCGAGCATCATTTTATTCGGGAAAAGGTGCTGGAGGGTTCTCTGATGGTTGAGTATGTGCGGAGCGAGGACAATGTCGCTGACATCTTCATAAAGCCACTAGCGAAGGGACCATTCACTCGGTTATGAGGTTTACTCAGGTTTTCTTCCACTTCTCACTTCAAGGGGGGTGTTGAAAATATTGAAGTGAAGTGGAGGTCGGGCGGTCTGTTTTGGAGACTGCGCGGGTTGTCTACCCGCAGCAGGCCGGGAGCTCTGTCTTGAGGCCGCACGATTTGTCTTCCCGCAGAAGGATGAGCGATCTGTCTTGAGACCGTGCGGGTTGTTTACCCACAGCGGACTGGTGGTCTGTCAGTCCGGCTTGTTCTTGGACTTGGTCTTCTTCAAGTCCTGGTGTTCTGGTAGAACGGTGAGGCTTGTCTTTAATCCGCACAGTTTATTTTCTACCCGCTGCCGAGTTGGGGCGGTTATCCTATCTCTATGGGAGGTTACCACACTCCACCTCGCGCCTATAAATAGGACCTCTTCCTCAGATCAAATACAGTGAACAGTTGCGCGGCTTGTGTGTGGTTCTGACTTGTTCAGAGAAGACCGCAGCAGTTAAACCAGTAGCAGTCAATGGAGGGTAACAGCAGGTGGTCGCGGTTTGCGGCAGCTTTTCTCTTCGACTTGTGTTCTTGTTTTCAATAAAGTCAGACTGTGTGGTTAGGCGGCTTGCATTGCCGGTCTGTTTTCAATTCAGCTAGTCAGCAGCAGTGTTCGCGATTAGGAGTGGCTAAGTGACAGTGGTCAAGTGGCCTTGCTCGGGCGGACTGTTTCAGCAGTGGAATAATGGGTAGTCTGCGTGTTGAGTTGCGGTTTGGCGACTTGGCGGTTTGTGCGGCCAGCCTTGTTTAGTCAGATTGCTTGCTAGTCGGGCGGCTTGGGCGGTTTCTTTTTGTCTTGCTGTTATTCTTCTTCGATTGTATTGGTGAAGCATGTCTCGCCATGTGTACCTCAAATTGTAAAGAAGAGTTTTGAATACCAGTCCTCGTGTTCTTTCTTTGTTTCTGGTTTATTGTGCTCAGTTGGGTTGAGAGTGTTTCTGCGACCTAGTTCCCATTTTTCCGCTAATTATCAAAACAAGAAATTTTCACACTTCTTCTCTTCAAAAGGGAGTGATATGATTTCATTTCATGAAAATCCATGTTCTAATGAGGGAGTATTGGAGGAGAGAAGGTGAAATTACCTAACTCTTGTTTGGGGAAGATGATGAATAGTTCCCTGTTAAGTAGGGTTTTAATTATACATTTAGTGATGAAGATGATGGATAGTCCCCTGTAAGTAGGGTTTTAACTATATATTTTGTGATGAAAATTAAGTGTTCTTTCATTTATAGTTAAAAAGGTTTTTGTCAGAATTGCTATACGCAAACAATAAAAAGGGTAATATTGTGTGCAGCTGGGTTCAAGCCAATTTGTAGGCTTGATCCCACTGGAATTAGACTTCAGGCTTAACATGAAAGTTGTAGCCCTCGGAAAGTACTTTTCGACGATAGGTTACCCATTTTCCGAAGTGACCTGTAGTTCCCTAAAAGTCTAGTCGAGTGGACTGTCCAGAAAGCTGGAATGGGTTATGTTTATGCTGTTTTGCTGTCCAGATTTTTGCAGTTGACTTCAGAGCAGATTTTAGGTAGGATCCACTTGGATCTGGGTTTATGGCTCAATATGAATGTTGTATACCTTGATGTTAGCTTTCCAAATTGTGGTGGATCATAATTTTTGGACAACTGTAGCACCCAGAAATCCAGTTTTAGTAAACTGTGTCATAACACTTTCGATCTCAGTATTTTGTGGATTTCTCTCAAGATATTGGTTGGATGCTCATGAAAATTGGTGGAGACATTGGTGATAACAATATCTAGAGCCTTGTTGATTTTCATAATTTTTGGATAAGAAGTATCAAAGTTATTGCCATTTCATTTGATAACTTGAAGGAGATATAAATGCTGAATGTGAAAGCCGATTGAGACGAAATTTTGTATGAATCATGTACATGCTAGTATTGACCTATGATAATTATTTCAGATTTATTTCTATTGAGATGACTCCTTAAATGAACCTTCAATTGTTAGTTTTATGTGTAATCGTAAAAAGGATATGTTTATATAAATGTGCACATCGTTTGACAATCTATGAGATGTTTAGATTGGTGATAACCTCTCAATAAGGTTGATAGCTTTAATCGTGTTGGAACATGTTGTGATTTGTGCATGAGGATTGAATATTGGTAATATGTTCGGGCTTACTTATGTAGTAAAATATGAATATGACACCGTACAAACAAGTAGTCCTACAGGATTTTGTAGAGTAATTTCTATATTATACGCGCGCTACTGCATAGAGTCATGATAACTCAGTATGGGTAGCAATGATGGCTTGGTGTGGATTATAAGATATGGTTTTACCTTATGGTGAAATGTAATGGACCGGTCGTTGGGGGCCTAGGATGCTAATTAGCATCGGTTGAACTTGTATGATGTGAAAAGTAAGAAGGATCCATTCGTGAGTCCTCGGGTGCTTGATAGCACGGATTATGCATGGTAATTATATGAATGTGCATGGTTTACACATGGTGGTGTAAAGATCCTGGTTGAAGGATTGCTTGTGGCATATCTACGGGCTCGTCAGTCGTCACACCGACGGGATCTGGCAGATAGATCTTGTCCGGTTGAGCTGCGCTCTTTGTGTTTACTTCCAAAGACCCCTTCCGTGCCTAGTGACTGGTTGGGATGTGCTCTTGGTGCTTACTTCCCAAGACCCTTTCCGAGTCCAGTATGTGTTGGATCGGTAGGCGCCCTTAGAGGCGGGGTGAATAAGGGTTTTAAAAACTTATATTATAATTTGAAATACTTGCTTATGATAAGAGATCAAAATAGTGATTTTGAATAAAGATCTAAATTGTTTTATAATAAAAGAGAGGATAATAAACAATATAGAGAAATGAAGAACAAATCAATTTTATTACACAAAGAGAGACATGATTATTGTTAATAAATTTGATAACAAAAATTTGATTTCAATGACGCTAGAAATCAAAGCGAAATATGAAAGACTCTTTTTGTTTTCTATATCGACTCGTATCCCCACGAACCGGTTGGCTTTAGCCGATCCTTCCCCGGATACGGCCTCAAGCCGCTCTAGCCAACCCTTCCCTGGATATGGCCTCGAGCACCCCCTAGACCTACAACCGAGATCTAGTCGCCAATACGAGGCGAATTTCTGCCCTAAGTCCTACCCATACCTAGTCGCCAACACGAGGCGAATTTACTACACGATTTAAAAGAGATGGATAAATGAAATAACAACAATATAAAAAAACTCCCTATATGGATCTCTTGGAGAAGTGGACGAAGGCCCGCAGAGTATGATCGTAGTAGATGCGGTCTTTCGTCACGATGATGACGCGTGTTGAAATTTTCTCCACGGATCTTCTTAAGCCTTTATGGATTTGTGGGAGTATCTCTCTGAACCTTCCTCTCTATGTTGTGGCACGAAGCTCTAGAATTTTGGATCTCAAGTGGATGAGGAAGACGGAGCCAAGGGGTCCTTTTTATAGTCTTAGCGCTAGCTCCTGCGCTAGCGCTACCGCCGGCTCTATCCCATTTTAGGACATATTCTGCGCGGCAGAATCTTCAATCCGAGGAAACATTTCTCCCTTGCCTTCTGTGCTCCGCTTTACTGCCTAAGCTATCGGATACCGCTAGGTGCTAGCTCCTTCTATATGTGCTCCTAGAATTACGCAAATCATTGCTAGCGCCGGGCACTAGGTGGTACCGTCGGCGCTAGTGGGAGTGTTGGATTTGATGGCTCAAATTTGGGGGAAACCTTCTTATGTAATCCTTGAGTCATATGGACTTTGTTTTCCTGCACACTTAAACACACAAGATCAAATACACATAGGATTTGTTATTCTCAAACCTAGGAAATGCGGAAGTCCATGTTCCAACAAACTCCCCCTTTTGATAATAACAAATCCATTAATGATAAATCAGAGCATTAATATATAAGCATGATGAAACTTACTTGTGTCTGTGTGAGAGTGATGACTTAGGATAATTATCGATTTTAGCATTTAGAATTGCTCCCCCTAAATACATGCTCCCCCTAAGTGACTGCTCCCCTAATATGTAAGCTATCATCTTAATTAAGCATGTTAGTTTTCTATTTTGATAGCAGATTATATTTATCATGTTAGTTCTCCCCCTTTTGTTATTAGCAAAAGTGGGTAAGGCAGCAAAACACAGGAAAGTTTTGATTTAGAAGATAAAGACATGATCGAGCTTTTTAGAGAGAGGGAATAATAAGGAGTTTTAGAATAATTTTTATAAAAATAGATCAGAGTTTTTAGCTTAAAGATGAACAATCTAAAATTTGTCAAGTACTGATAATGCTAAATCTAGTTAGTTTAATTAGGTTATTTTTAGGTTATTTACTCTTACTTTTTGCTTATTGTTGTTTACCTAAATGCAATTTTGGTTCATTTTCCTATTTTTAGTGCTAAATTAAGTTTTCTGAATTTTCAGGACCCCTTGGCTCCTAGGGCGTGTAAGTTGTTGTTTCCAGTTAAGCTGCTGCCACCATAATTCAGAAGATCTGGTCAGACACGCCCAAAGTACACGGCCGTGACACACAAGTCACGCCCGTGACACGCAAGTCACGCCCGTGACCAGCCCGTGAACAGCTCAGATTCGACCAGCTGACCACCGAATTGGTCACGCCCGTGACTGCCACGTCAGCCAGCCGCCAGCGCCCATGATCGCCGCCAGCGCCCATGACCGGACTAACCACCGAAATGGTCACGCCCTCAGTCACGGGCGTGACCTAGGGCATGATCCATCAAATCGCGTGAGAATCGTGCTCCGAACCTGATCCAATCCGCAGAATTGATTAAACAATGTCATGCCCCTAGTCACGGACGTGACTGAGGGCGTAACCGAGGTAGAAAAATTTCTATAAATTGAAATGACCTCCAAGCTTTCCCCATTCAGTTTTTGGCAGAGAGAACTGGTGATACTACTCTATTTTCAGTGATTTTCATGTTATTTTATTCTCTTTCTCTCTCTCTCTCTCTCTCTCTCTCTCTCTCTCTCTCTCTCTCTCTCTCTCTCTCTCTCTCTCTCTTATTTCAATGCATTTCCTTTTCTAGTTTTCATATGAATGTTGTAATGCCTTTGTAATTTCCTTTCATAGTGTATTACTAATGCTTAGTAGGCTTTCCATGCAAATGCAATCTCAGTTGAACTTTTGTTTAATAAAAATTGCATGTTTTTGTTCTCTTAAAATCTTCATCATTTCTCTCTCCTACCCCTCCACCATGAGTAACTAAATCCTCATAGTACTTGATCTTGATGATCTGAGGATGAGTTGATCAAGTTATGATCCTTTAGTCTTCTTTCACTTTCTAAAGTTTTGGGCCTTAAATTTACTCTTAATTAAAATTAAGTGGAGCTATATTATCGATGTATAGTCCACACCTTTGCTTTCATTCTTGGCTAGCCGAGAGGCCGATAGTCTGAAGTGAGCACTTAAGAGTAAAGAGAGTTACACACGTTTCTCGAGAGAGAATGACATAAATCTCCTGGATTGGAGTCAAACCCAATAGCGGGGTTCACCACTTAAAGTGAGTTTTAGGTATTCGAATACGGGACGAGAGTTCGGTCTGATTTTCCTAAACTCAGTTGGGCATATCTTTGAGAGAAGCATGTTCAAACTATAGGAACCCCCACGGTCAAGCTACCCTTACTTTATTAAGTTTTAAGTTTGCTTTTGAATTTTGATCAACTTAAGCCGAAGTAAGTCAAGATCGAGTGCTATTTCTTAATCATCGTTTAGCCGTACTTTTATCCAGCTTTTATTTCAACTTAGCAGACAAAACCTTCCAAAAAATATTAAGATAAAATAATAGTAATTCGTTTGAGTATAAGTAATCAACGGTTCTCAGATTTTAATACGACACTTGTGTTCCTATACTACAGTTCGATAGGTATACTTGCCTTCTCGGATTGCTAGTTCGGATTTTATTTCGTGCAAGCGGAATTTTAATCACCAAGTTTTTGGCGCCGTTGCCGGGGACTCGCATTTTGTTGATATTTTGAAAGAACGAATCTATTACTTTTATCACCTCTTTTTCTCTCCTCTTTCTTGAAAAACAAAATTAATTCAAAAAAAAAGAGACCTTTTCTTTTTCGAATTTCTCAATCTTATTTTCCCTTCTCTCTTTATAGTTTATGACCCGAGCGAATCCGTCAGAACTTGTAGACTTGGACCAAGAACTTGAGCGTACTCTTCAGAGAAAATCGCAAGTTCAAGATCCTACATTCCAAGAACTGGCTGAGGATTCGGAGTCGGTTGTTAATATGGGCGAACCTAACCAAAATGAAGTCCCCAACATGGTTGCGGCCCCTGAATGGACTATGTCCCATTATGCAAGGCCTAACCTGGAAGGGACGGAAACTAGTATAGTCCGCCCTGCCATAAATAATAATAATTTCGAACTAAAGCCAAGCATAATTCACATGGTGCAGCAATACGTGCAGTTCGACGGATTACAAGATGAAGATCGGAATGCACATATTGCTAGCTTCCTTGAAATCTGTGACACCTTCAAAATAAATGGTGTTACGGATGATGCAATTAGGCTAAGACTCTTCCCATTTTCTTTAAGAACAAAGGCTAAGCAGTGGTTGTCAACTCTACCTAGAGGTTCTATCACCACTTGGGCCCAGTTAACTGAAAAATTTCTAACTAAGTATTTTACACCTGCGAAAACTGCTAAGCTTAGAAATGATATTTCTTCTTTTTGCCAAATAGATTCTGAAACGCTATATGATACCTGGGAAAGGTATAAAGAATTCTTAAGACGTTGCCCTCATCACGCTCTGCCTGTATGGTTACAAGTGCAGACGTTTTATAACGGGCTAAATCAACATACTAAGCAAATGATAGACGCCGCTTCCGGTGGTACCTTAAATAACAAAACCCCGGAAACCGCTCTTGAACTATTTGAGGATATGGCCATGAACACCTATCAGTGGAATGTCCCAAGATCCCGCCCAAACAAACCTACAGGTATGTACGAAGTGGATAACGTCTCCCAGCTAGCACTATAAGTGGAAATGCTTAGCAAAAAGATATCTGAAATGAATGCTCCTTCCGCACCTCAGGTTTGGGAATTCGCAAAAGCCACCTCCGAACAAGCTGATTACGTAGGCAATAGAAATGCTTATAATAATTATTCTGCTTCTAATTTTCATGCACCTGGTTTTCAATTACCGAATAATTATAATCCTGCGCTGCGTAATCACCTGAACTTTTCTTGGAGTAATCCTGCAAACACAACTCGCCTGCCTCTACAAAATGAATTTACACCACCTCCACTCCCTGTTAACTTTCAAAAACCTCCATCTTTGGAGGAGATATTTTCAAAATATATAAGTACGAACGAAGCAACCGTCCGAAACTTAGCCGGATCCGTTAAAAATCTAGAAAACCAAATTGGGCAGCTCGCCAAAATAATATCCGAGCGACCGCCTGGGACTCTTCCCGCTAACACCGAGCCCAACCCGAGAGAGCAAGCAAAAGCTGTAACTCTTCGGAGTGGGAAGCAAGTATCCGGTCCGGTTAGCGAAGAGCCCGAGGCAAGATCCGCCCCTATTTTAAAAACACCACTCACTCAAACAGATTTTATCACTCCACCTCATATTTTCAAAAACAACCCCGCCTCGCCTTATCCTTCTCAACTCAACAAGGAAAAATTAGATGATCAATATCATCGCTTCCTGGAAATGTTTAAGCAAATACACATCAATTTGCCCTTCCATGAAGCGATATCACAAATGCCCAAATACGCTAAGTACCTGAAGGATCTTCTAACTAATAAGAAAAAGCTAGAAAATATATCGCACGTAACTTTAAATGCTGAGTGTTCCGCCGTCCTAACAAATAAATTACCGAAAAAGGCTAACGATCCGGGTAGTTTTTCTATCACGTGCCTCTTTGGTGATCTATTTGTAAAGAACGCGTTGGCCGACTTAGGAGCAAGCATCAACTTAATGCCATTCTCCTTGTTTAAGAAGTTAGGAGTGGGCACCCTTGGCCCCACACGTATGAGTATACAACTAGCAGATAGGACGATAAAATATCCGCTGGGAATTGTGGAGGACGTGCTCGTAAAGGTAGACAAATTCATCTTCCCGGTGGATTTTGTCATTTTGGACATTGAAGAGGATGTCGAGGTTCCCCTAATCCTTGGCCGCCCCTTCCTTGCCACCTCCCGTGCTATCATTGATGTGAGTAATGGTAAGCTATTCCTCCGAGTTCGAGATGATGAAGTAACCTTCTCCATAACACCCTCTATGAAAAATACCCTAGAAAATGACGATTCGTGTTTTTTCTTAGATGTGTTAAGTGAAGACCCTTCTTTTTATATTTCTGAAAATGGTTCTTCTTCTTTTTGTTCATCTTCAAACACCTCCACTGAAATATTACAAGAAATGAAAATGGTCATTGCTCCCGCCCCCTCAAATTTTCAAATTAAATCAAAAAATTTTGAAGAAATTACTTTTGAAAAAGAAAAGTCTTTCAAATCTTCATACGAGGAACCTCCCACATTAGAACTTAGAGAACTACCCAATCATTTAAAATATGAATTTTTAGAAAAAGACTCTAAGTTACCAGTAATTGTGTCGGCCCATTTAAGTGGATCTGAAAATGCCAAATTGCTAAAAGTTTTACAAAAGCACTGCCAAGCAATTGCTTGGCAGATTTCTGATATTAAGGGCATAAGTCCATCTTTCTGCATGCACAAAATTCTAATGGAAGATAATTCACATTATTCTATTCAACCTCAACGCCGATTAAACCCAAACATGACAGAAGTAGTAAAGGGTGAGGTCGTGAAATTATTAGACGCAGGAATTATCTATCCAATTTCAGATAGCAAATGGGTAAGCCCCGTTCAAGTAGTTCCTAAAAAGGGAGGTATCACGGTAGTGTTAAATGACAATAATGACTTAATCCCAACACGGACGGTGACTGGGTGGCGTATGTGTATTGGTTATCGCAAATTGAACGACGCCACCCGCAAGGACCATTTCCCCTGGCCATTCATCGATCAAATCTTAGAACGATTATCCAGCCAAAGCTTTTATTGTTTTCTCGATGGTCTCTCGGGCTACTTCCAAATTCCCATCTCGCTCGAGGACCAGGAGAAAACGACGTTTACTTGTCCTTTCGGCACCTTCGCCTATCGAAGAATGCCGTTTGGCTTATGTAATGCGCCGGCAACATTTCAACGGTGTATGTTGGCCATTTTCGACAAGTACGTAGAAAGTATTATGGAGGTATTTATGGACGACTTTTCCGTGTTTGGTGATTCCTTCGATTTTTGTTCAGAAAATTTAGAAAAATTGTTAGAACGGTGTGAGGAGACCAATCTCGCCCTGAACTGGGAAAAATGCCATTTCATGGTACGGGAGGGATTGGTTTTAGGTCATAAGATATCAGCAAGAGGAATTGAGGTCGATGAAGCAAAAATAGAAGTGATCGAAAAACTGCCACCGCCAACCAACGTTAAGGCCATAAGAAGCTTTCTAGGACATGCCGGTTTTTACCGGCGATTTATAAAAGATTTTTCGAAAATTACCAAACCCCTCACTCATCTTTTAGAAAAGACACTCCATTTATTTTTGATGATACCTGCTTATCTGCTTTTCAATTAATCAAAAATAAGCTAATAAATGCGCCAATTATGATAGCTCCAATCTGGGACCTTCCATTTGAAATCAGGTGCGATGCAAGTAGCTTTGCGGTGGGAGCCATTTTAGGACAACGTATATCTAAAAACTTCCACCCTATTTTCTACGCAAGTAAAACACTTACATCCGCGCAAGAGAACTATACCACAACGGAGAAAGAATTATTAGCAGTTATTTTTGCATTCGACAAATTTCGACCTTATATTACTCTTTCAAAAATTATTGTTTTTACGGACCACTCGGCCCTCAAATATTTACTTTCTAAACCGGATGCCAAACCACGCTTACTTCGCTGGGTCTTACTCCTCCAGGAGTTCGACTTGGAAATCTGAGATAAAAAGGGGGCTGAGAATTTGGCCGCGGACCATCTCTCACGATTAGATAACCCGTTTATTGAAGATTTAAATGAACAAACTTTTAATGATTATTTTCCCGACGAGAAGTTATTATCAATCAACACTACTCCTTCTCCTTGGTTTGCAAACTTCGCCAACTACTTAGTAGCTCGAGTCCTCCCAAAAGAATTTTCCTATCAGCAAAAGAAGAAATTCTTCTCTGACCTGAAGAATTATTTTTGGGAGGACCCGTATCTGTTTCGAGTTTGTGCAGACCAAGTAGTAAGGAGATGTGTTTCTTTCGAAGAAGGACAAAATATTTTCAAACACTTACACGAAGGACCGACTGGTGGGCACTATCAAGCCAATCGGACCGCTCACAAAGTGCTAAGTGCAGGCTTTTACTTGCCTAGCCTTTTTAAAGATGCCCAATCTTTTGTGAGACGGTGCGATAGCTGCCAACGGGCCAGAAAAATCTCAAATAAAAATGAAATGTTGCAAAATTATTTCCTCGAGTGCGAAGTTTTCGACCTTTGGGGAATTGATTTTGTAGGTCCTCTTCCTTCTAGCCATGGTAATAAATACATTTTAGTTGCGGTAGACTACGTGTCTCGATGGGCAGAGGCCCAAGCTCTTCCTACCAATGACTCCCGAGTCATTATTATTTTCTTAAAAAAATTATTTTCTCGATTCGGTACTCCTAGGGCCATCGTTAGCGATAGGGGTTCGCACTTTTGTAACGCACAATTTGCAAAAACACTTTTAAAATATGGCGTTACACATAAGCTTTCAACTGCTTACCACCCCCAAACTAACGGCCAGGTAGAGGTAGTGAATAGAGAAATCAAATGTATTTTAGAAAAAACTGTTTCCACCTCACGTAAGGACTGGTCACATAAATTAGACGATGCTCTATGGGCTTAACGAACAGCGTACAAGACCGCCATCGGTTGTACACCGTATCGGTTAGTATATGGGAAATCGTGCCATTTATCGGTCGAATTAGAACATCGTACTTTCTGGGCCCTTAAAATTTTAAATTTTGATCCCCACTCCACCGCCGATCTTCGAAAATTCCAACTCAACGAACTCGATGAGTGGCGCTCCAATGCGTATGAAAATAATAAATTATATAAGGAACGAACGAAATGCTTTCACGATAAAAATTTAAGGCACCCGAAAACATTTAAACCAGGCGACCAAGTATTACTTTATAATTCTCATCTACGTTCATTTCCTGGAAAGTTAAAATCTAGATGGTCAGGTCCTTTTAATGTAAAGGAAGCTTATCCATATGGAACTGTTTTGATATCACACCCAGATAAGGGTGATTTCAAGGTTAATGGGCAGAGTCTAAAACTTTATTTTTCTGGTGACAATGTTGACATGGACAGTGAAAAACTTCTTTTGTCTGGACTGTAATAATTTGGATTAACTTTTGAACTATATTCTTTTAGTCGAGCTCAAACGACATTAAACAGAGGGCGCTCTTGGGAGGCAACCCAAGGTTTTTATAATTTGTTGTTTTAATTTTTCTTTGGCCCTGGGCGGCTCCGATACTCTCAACTTCGGCGATCGCCTGCTTCAACATTGCTGGTTTCAAGAAAAATTCAAGATGATATTTCATGAAGATTCAAAGCGCCAACAAGGGGGAGCGGCATCACACATCCTTTCAAGCCCATAAATCCAGGGAAGTGCCCGTTTCAGTTTTTCAGTTTTAATTTCTTTTCTTAGTTACCCCTTCCTTCACTCTCCTTTTCCATTGAGGACAATGTCTATCGTAAGCTTGGGGGAGAATTTCTTCTTTTCTTTTCTTTTGTTTTAGTAGTCTAAATTAGATTTTGGTAAAATCAGTAGTACCCCTTGCTTTATGTTTTATTTTTCCCAAAATATTTTATATAGCCTTAGTTAATTTCAAAATTTCTAATCCTACTTTTAATTATGTTTCACAAGCAAATTGTTGACTCATGTAGTGTTCTAATTCTAGGTAGCATTTTAATCTGAAAAGTTTTTTCTAAAATCTTGTACTTTCCTTATCGTTTTCTCTTTTATCTTCTTTACTTTCGTAAAATTTCTTCATCCACTATTTTCCTCTTCATTTTTAGATATATTTTGCAAGGTTAACTTTTGATTTGTGTAGTAAATGTGAATAATCCTAGACACTTATTATTCTTATTTTCAGGATAAGTTCATTAGTCTTTATTTAATATCTAGGGCTTACTTTTTGAAATCCTTCAAAACTCATGCTTTAAATAAACTTAGAGAGCAATGAAAATGATTTAGGCCTTTTTTTTATGTTTGAGCCTTCATGCCAACCCTTAAAAAGAAACCCTTTGTTAGCCTCTTTTGAGCCTTTTCCCATGTTTTATTGTCACCTCCACTTATCAAATTTTTCACCAAAGCCAAAATTTCCAAACCTATTTGAATCACACTAACACTTTGAGTTTAATTTAAATTTCTAAAAGAGTGTGATTGGTTTATTGCATGGAGTGCTTTAAAGAAAAGAATTTGCTCAAAAAGAAGATATTTTAAGCATATTTGTATTAGTTATCTTTGCCAAAATTTCAAAATAAATAAAAAAAATGGCTATGAAAGAGAAAGAAAGAAAATATGCTATATGCTTATAATGAAGGATTGCCTCTTATCATTCATATCGAAAATTTTATAAAACTCATGTTTATGGTTTAGTGTGATTATAACAATCACTTTTATCTTCGATTTCCATTCCAAATCATATGCCTAAACCAAACATTTCGGTCCTAATAAAGTCCTCTTGATTCATGCTCCTAAATTTGCTATATCTAGGGCTTACTTTTTGAAATCCTTCAAAACTCATGCTTTAAATAAATTTAGAGAGCAATGAAAATGATTTAGGCCATTTTTTTTTAAGTTTGAGCCTTCATGCCAACCCTTAAAAAGAAACCCTTTGTTAGCCTCTTTTGAGCATTTTCCCATGTTTTATTGTCACCTCCACTTATCAAATTTTTCACCAAAGCCAAAATTTCCAAACCTATTTGAATCACACTAACACTTTGAGTTTTATTTAAATTTCTAAAAGAGTGTGATTGGTTTATTGCATGGAGAGCTTCAAAGAAAAGAATTTGCTCAAAAAGAAGATATTTTAAGCATATTTGTATTAGTTATCTTTGCCAAAATTTCAAAATAAATAAAAAAATGGCTATGAAAGAGAAAGAAAGAAAATATGCTATATGCTTATAATGAAGGATTGCCTCTTATCATTCATATCGAAAATTTTATAAAACTCATGTTTATGGTTTAGTGTGATTATAGCAATCACTTTTATCTTCGATTTCCATTCCAAATTATATGCCTAAACCAAACATTTCGGTCCTAATAAAGTCCTCTTGATTCATGCTCCTAAATTTGCTTTAGCTAAGTAAAGAAGAAAAGTAGAATAGTTAAGTCTTGGGTATGAATTTAGATCCTTGTTCTTAGAATGATATAATTATAATTTGTCTCTTAGGGTTTAGTAACAATTCAATGCACTATCTCACTTGTTACTTTGCTCAATTTTATATTAAAACTTTTTAGTTAAAATTTTGGATGATTAATTTTTGTTAGTAAAGGGTATAAAAATTAAGCTTAAATAAAGTACTTATTTTAGGTTTCCTTCTCACTATTTTCCCTACTTGGAATTTCGCAAGGTACTCGTGTTTAGCATAATTAAATCTTTTTGATTAGTCATTTTGTTTTATTAGCTAAGCATATTTCTTTGCTTGGGGACAAGCAAAGTGTAAGCTTGGGGGAATTTGATAATGCTAAATCTAGTTAGTTTAATTAGGTTATTTTTAGGTTATTTACTCTTACTTTTTGCTTATTGTTGTTTACCTAAATGCAATTTTGGTTCATTTTCCTATTTTTAGTGCTAACTTAAGTTTTCTGAATTTTCAGGTCAAAAATGCAAAATTTCCTAAGTCACGCCCTAGGTCACGCCCGTGACCTAGGGCGTGTAAGTTGCTGTTTCTAGTTAAGCTGCTGCCACCATAATTCAGAAGATCTGGTCAGACACGCCCAAAGTACACGGCCGTGACACACAAGTCACGCCCGTGACACGCAAGTCACGCCCGTGACCAGCCCGTGAACAGCTCAGATTCGACCAGCTGACCACCGAATTGGTCACGCCCGTGACTGCCACGTCAGCCAGCCGCCAGCGCACATGATCGCCGCCAGCGCCCATGACCGGAATAACCACCGAAATGGTCACGCCCTCAGTCACGGGCGTGACCTAGGGCGTGACCCATCAAATCGCGTCAAAATCGTGCGCCGAACCTGATCCAAGCCGCAGAATTGATTAAACAATGTCACGCCTCTAGTCACTGGCGTGACTGAGGGCGTGACCGAGGCAGAAAAATTTCTATAAATTGAAATGACCTCCAAGCTTTCCCCATTCAGTTTTTGGCAGAGAGAACTGGTGCTACTACTCTATTTTCAGTGATTTTCGTGTTATTTTATTCTCTTTCTCTCTCTCTCTTATTTCAATGCATTTCCTTTTCTAGTTTTCATATGAATGTTGTAATGCCTTTGTAATTTCCTTTCATAGTGTATTACTAATGCTTAGTAGGCTTTCCATGCAAATGCAATCTCAGTTGAACTTTTGTTTAATAAAAATTGCATGTTTTTGTTCTCTTAAAATCTTCATCATTTCTCTCTCCTACCCCTCCACCATGAGTAACTAAATCCTCATAGTACTTGATCTTGATGATCTGAGGATGAGTTGATCAAGTTATGATCCTTTAGTCTTCTTTCACTTTCTAAAGTTTTGGGCCTTAAATTTACTCTTAATTAAAATTAAGTGGAGCTATATTATCGATGTATAGTCCACACCTTTGCTTTCATTCTTGGCTAGCCGAGAGGCCGATAGTCTGAAGTGAGCACTTAAGAGTAAAGAGAGTTACACACGTTTCTCGAGAGAGAATGACATAAATCTCCTGGATTGGAGTCAAACCCAATAGCGGGGTTCACCACTTAAAGTGAGTTTTAGGTATTCGAATACGGGACGAGAGTTCGGTCTGATTTTCCTAAACTCAGTTGGGCATATCTTCGAGAGAAGCATGTTCAAACTATAGGAACCCCCACGGTCAAGCTACCCTTACTTTATTAAGTTTTAAGTTTGCTTTTGAATTTTGATCAACTTAAGCCGAAGTAAGTCAAGATCGAGTGCTATTTCTTAATCATCGTTTAGCCGTACTTTTATCCAGCTTTTATTTCAACTTAGCAGACAAAACCTTCCAAAAAAATTATTAAGATAAAAAAATAGTAATTCGTTTGAGTATAAGTAATCAATGGTTCTCGGATTTTAATACGACACTTGTGTTCCTATACTACAGTTCGATAGGTATACTTGCCTTCTCGGATTGCTAGTTCGGATTTTATTTCGTGCAAGCGGAATTTTAATCACCAAGTACTCAATATTATCATGTTAGTTTTTCCTTTTTATATAAGAGTTTTAAGCATAAAAAAATGTAATGATTTCCAAGTAACTAAACTACGTAGACAATATGTTACACCCTAGCCCCATACTAAGTGACGGATGGGCATGAGGAGCTGCAAACATGTCGTAGGTTGGGGTGTTAGTCCCATATGCAAACACTAGACAAAAACTTAACCTAGCACTCTTTCCCCCCAGTTCCTCGCAAGGCCCCACTGGAACCCTCCCCGGTTAAGGACAAGACATGACTAGAGATAAAGGTTATCTAATGTCTACAACCCTACGCCCTCGCTATGGTGATATATGTAATCATGAATAATAGTTATTGGAAACATTAATCATTTAATTCTAATGATACATTCATAGCCTATGGGTTTATATTTTTATTTGAATTTTTTAAAGAAAAACAAATTACAGAGCTAATTTGGAATCTATTAATAAATCAGAGTTTTAGTATTACAATATTTTCATATAAATTAATCAGAGTTTTTAGCATAAAAATATTTTTATTTAAAGCAACCAATATAAAGTTTACCAAGCAAGTCTACCACTTGTTGAAGGAAAGGAATGTTAAGATACAAGTGAGGATGCACACAAAATAAAAGACTTTAAATAAGCATGAAAGTGCAGGGTAAAACAATTATATGGTTATGATGCGGAAGACTTATCGAGATACAAGAAACATCTTATTGTAATCAATGATGATCCATAAAAAGATATATGAGTTAAATTTCATAAAGAAGATGTTTTTGTAAATCATTGTTCAATTTAAAATCTTTAAGTTTAAAAATAAAGGAACCAAGCATGACATAATTTTTATCAAAAAGAGATTACTACAATGTTATTTTAATTCACAATTTCAAAACATACCAAACATTGTAGAAAGCATGCTAGGTTATCTAGTGTGTTTCATAAATAAATAGTAGTATAGAATTTGCATTAGGATCCAATACTCATGAGAAGAAGTGTTATGGAAGATAATGATGTGCACATAAGTGTATTTTTGAGTAGAGTAAACAAATGTTTTAATCAAAAATACAAGAAATATGTAAAGTAAGCGCACAAGAAAACACAAATAATTTTACTTCCATAAACTTTAATGCACAAACAAAATGTACAACTACTAAGGTGTTTTGCACACACAATGCTCATTAAAACTTATCAGGGTGCAAAGTTGTGCTTGGGGGATCACATATTTTATTTTATTTTAATATTGAAACTAGTGATCCGGTGTACTTAAGAGTAAGTGGTTTTTATTTTGAAAGAAAGATATGATTTGCACAAGATACTTTACTATTCTTTCCAAGGTGCTCAACCTCACAACGCTTATTATGACTTATCAGGAGGTTCAAGTAGTGCTTGGTGGAGTTATCTTTGTCACTTTATTTGATGATTTTTGTTTTGTACAAAGTTCTCCGAATACACTTGTTTTGCAAACCAATATAATTTATGAAAAACATAACCACTTTTCTTAACTTTTAAAAGTGCAAATAAAGGAGTGTAGGTAAGATACTTGTGCAATTTTAATTCATTGTACTAATACACAACATACAAAAGCATTCTTAGATTAAACACATATGTAGACAATGCCAAAATAAGTGAGTGAATAAAGATCATTATCAAACATAAAACATTTACTTATACTTAGAGGCATGTTAAGCTTAGTTCAACACAACTTTTAAAAGATAATTGATGCACATATTAATAGATATATCAAAGCATGATGAAAACAATGTTCAAAGTAGTTTGAAAAGATAAATTGCAACATTATAGAAGCTCTAAATAATAGATTAAATCATGCTTGATTTTCACATGAAAATCCATACAGTTTTTTTTATAGTTTTAATGTTTTATATTTTTGTATTTGATTTTTGCATAAAAAGGCTTTAAACAAAAAAGACAAAACATATTTTTTGTAATTTGGCTTTTGTATTTTTTTATTTGATTATTAAAAAATGAAATATAATTAGAAGTGCAAAAATAAATAGTAAATATAGATTAATATATTTTTAAGAATTTTTCAAAATTTTAAAAATACAGAAAAACAAATAGGTGCGCTAGCGCCGGCGTTAGCGCTAGCACAGGAAACAGTACACGATTTTTGATGATTTTGAAAATTTTAATTGTTGATCTTGATTAAGTGTCCTAATAGTAGTTTCAGGAAGAAATTTCAGAATTTTAGGAGATGTCTAGATAGTGCAAATTGCATGAAACATTAGTGATTTTGTATATGACTTTACCAAATAAACTTTGCATGAAATATATTTTACTATATCTCCATTTTAATTTTTCTAAGGCTTATATTTATCAATATAATGTAGTTTGAAAATGATAGGAAATGTAAGCACGAGAAGATATGAATGAACAAATCAAATATGCATGATTTTAGTGATTAAAAATAATGTTCATGCATAAGAATATCATGGATAAGCCCTAGATGAGAATACCCAGCCTGTATATCTTGGTAAACATATAAAGCCTAACATAGACACAAATATTCTTTAGGTGACAATGTTAGTATGATAAGTTTGAGATTAATGTTATATCAAGGTTTGATTGCGTTTCAACTTAGAGACCTAGAATGAAGTGATGATTTAATTTGATTTGATATCAAGATGATTCAAAGGTAAACTTGAAATAAATCACAATACACACATAATACACCAACCATGGTATGTAATTGTAATATCAATTGTCATCAATTATTATATCAATTATAATTCACATAATTGTGATAGAAATAATTGTTTTTAGAAGACTTTTGATAAGACTTATGATATATGATGTTAGAGAATTTTAGCAAAGGACATCAATAGATCATGGTGGTGCATGTGAATTCAATATTCATTATGAAGGTAAATTCTTTCAATACATTTTAGTGATTTTCTTTTAGTTATGAATTTTGAATATATATGTGATTTTTGATAGGTGAACAATAGTGATGGTTTAGATCATGTTTGACATCAAGGAGTGAACACAATATAATTTTTTGTTGTGAACAAAGACAACCATATAGAAAGTTGAGCTTTTATTTAGATCTTGAACTTTCTTTTAGATCAAGTTATTTCTCTAAACCACTTATTGGTGAAGGCTAAAAAATTTAATAGCCTAATAACTAGATTTAATTTGAAATATCTTATAGCAAATTTATAGTTCAATTTATATGAATGCTATATGATAATTATAGGCAATGATTTAAATAGAAATAGATTGGTCATCAAAAATAAAATATGATTTTGAATTTTGATTTATTTGAATTATAAAGTCATTAAGGTTTAAGAGATAAGATCATATTTCCAAATATATAAGATGACCATAACATGATAGCTTAAAAAAATAGGAAAACAAAAAGAAAAAATAAAGAGACATTAAAGCATATCATGAAGTAGAAAATTTGTATGTTTCATTTTTGAAAATATTCTACTTCATGCATTTGGTGATACCTAATGAATAAGATATTTAGGTACCCAAAGGGGACCAAGTGTGATGGTTCCTTTGGGTACCCAAATATAACGTGTAGGTTTGTGGGTAGTTAGTGATGAATGGGTCCTTTCATGTGAAGTTAATGTTTCATTTTTAATTTTGGGCCTCCATTCAAGCTTGTGTTTAGTGTTATTCTTATATGTGTGATGCGCATCCCGCAAGTGCACCGGTCGCTGACAAGTAATAAAATTGGGAATAGCTTCCCTGAATATCGTCTCTCAAGGAATGCAGGTTCTGGTGAACGAAACGCGTGGTGAATCGATCGTAACACGAGCGAATAAAGTAAAAACAAGGGCATTGTGATTTGGTTCCTAAGCTAATGCGGAAAAGAGAGATGCGGGTCAAAACTCCGCTTCGCAGGGCGGGATGGATGCAACAGCCGCGATGCCGTGCTTCGGGAGGCGCATGGACGGAAAGTAACTGTGACGGGTGAGGGTAGCACACACCTCTTTTCCAAGCATCACCACTAGCAATTGTTAGGGCTTCACACACAACAAACTCAGAAAATCACAACAAGGAAAATGCTATTCTCACAGCACCGCATCATTGCACATGAACATCATAAAAGATCTATGACATTAAGCTAATCAATAGTTCATTACAACAACACAAAGAAAACACAAGCATCAAGTTTAGAGAGGACCAATAGGAAGATGTCACCGCATCTTGGGTTCTCGGCCGGAATGAGAGGTTGTCGGGCTCGGCCCTCAAATGGTGTGCGGACTCGATGGAGGCTGTCACCGCTCCAATGACCTACACCACTTCTATGGCTTCCCACAATGAGAAATGCTTGAACACTTGGTGGAGAATGCTTGCTAACGCTCCCGAATGGAAGAATGGTGGTGGAAATCGCCGAAAAATGGTCTCCTTGGTGGTGGAGGTTAAGGAGAAGCCTTCAGACCTCAGAAACGGCGGGAAGGACCTGATTTCCCGGTCCCCGGAGGGCTCTCTCGTTGACTGCGACTTATCCTGCTTTATATACTAAACAGGCAGAAAAATGGTCACGCACGGTCGAACGCACGACCGTGCGTGAACCGTGCGTTATTAAATGATAAATTCTGACATGAGGGAGACGCTGCGCTGCCCGTGCATTTTACTCACGCACGGGCAAATCCGCCAGTGCGTAAAAATGCACTGGTAAATTCAGAATGACTAAAAATAGGAGGAAAAAGGTCGGCCGTGCGTTTTACTCATGCACGGGCAAATCCGCCCGTGCGTAAAAATGCACGACTAAACTCAGATTGTCCGTTTTCTGCCCAGATACAAACGCACGATCGCAACCGTTCGTGCAACAAGGAAATGCACGATCGTGCGATATGCACATACATAAATTTTGGGGGAAAACGGGATGATCCGGCCACCTGCACATAAGACATACCAGCTGGGAATACACCTCCGGCACCAAATAAACACAGAAAAAGGATTGGGGAGCACCATGTGCTTACCCCCAATAATTAGGAGCACAAATGCACACCGAAACGGGCCTAAGAGTGCACCTAGAAGGGAATAACAAATATGATCGTAAACATGCCTAAAGTGTGGTGCATCGACTAGAAATGCCGCCCAGATGAGTCCATAAATGTGTATATAAATGGGACTCATCAATGTGAAATTTCCATTGTGATAATCTTTATATTGATGATTATGATTGTAATGATTATTAAAAGTGTTGTTCATAGGAAATTTGTGTAGTTTTATTTTTAAGTTGGGAGAAACATGATTTTGTAAATAATGGTGATTTTGATTTTGATTTACAAATCCTTTATGTTCCTTACTCCCATTATTCAACTTAGTTAAGATGTTCATATTCATTTTCAACTTGTTTTTAGATATAGTTTGATATTGTGAATTTGTATTTACAATTTTCATAAGCAAGTTGATTTTTGATTTTAATTCAATATTCTTGATCTTTAGATTATGCCTATCTTTATTATAAGCTATTGTGCTATTTTTAAGAGTAGAAACAATAGAGTCAATATGATGTTGATAGTCATTTCTAAATTCCTCAAATGTTTCGTCCATCTCTTTGATCTCAATTTTATAATTTTGGCATGTAGCACAAAATAATTTTTCATTATGTTCTTTTACACAAATAATTTCCTTTTCAAGTTCCTTAAATTTTTCCTTAATATTATTATAATCAAAACAAGGTTTTGTATTTTCAATTGAAGTGATATGGGTAATGCTAGGTAAATCAGAATTTGATTTTACTTTAGCTTTTGTTTTTAAATCTTTATTTTCTAAGCGCAAATTTTTATTAGTAATTTTCAATTTCTTGATCTTACGTTTAGCCATTTTTAGTATATTGAAACTAGAGATAGAAGTTATCACACAAGAGGAAGAATTAGACTTTCTTACAGCGCTATTGAAAGAAGCAGAATGTGAGCATGAAGTTCCTTTGTCATCTTTTAGGCCTTCCTCCATCATAGATGAATTTTCATCTTATTTTTTTCTTGATGTATTGCTCTCTTTTTCTACGTTGATTTTCATGATCTCCATGGTTTTGCTATGAGAGAGATCTTCTTGAATAATGGTGGATGCTTGTATGTCCTTCTCCTCCTGTGTTAGTTCCATCCCTGCAAGAGGAAGATCATACATTTCTTCAAGAAATTTCCATACTTTGTATGCAATGGAAAAACAATATATTAATTTGAAAACTTCATTTGATAGACCACAAAATAAATAGTGTTTGGCTTTTGCATTTAGTTGATGTTCCTTTTTATTTGATTCATCCACTGGTCTTACTATTGCTAGATTCCAATGTTCGATATCTAAAGTTTTAATAAACCTTTCCATTAAAATTTTCCACCCTTTATAATTTGTCCCTTTAAATAAAAGTGGTGCAAGTGATTTTTCTTCTTCATAAAAATTTGCTCCACTAAGAGAAGCGAGATCATGAGACGCCATTATTCCCAGTTATTAAGCCGATTGGAATAAAACTTAGCTCTGATACCACTTGTTGGATCGGTGGGGCCCTTAGAGGGGGGGTGAATAAGGGTTTTAAAATCTTATATTATATTTTGAAATACTTGCTTATGATAAGAGATCAAAATAGTGATTTTGAATAAAGACCTAAATTGTTTTATAATAAAAGAGAGAATAATAAACAATTTAGAGAAATGAAGAAGAAATCAATTTTATTACACAAAGAGAGACATGATTATTATTAATAAAATTGATTACAAATTTTTGATTTCAATGAGGCTAGAAATCGAAGCGAAATATGAAAGACTCTTTTTGTTTTCTATACCGACTCGTATCCCCACGAACCGGTTGGCTTTAGCCGATCCTTCCCCAGATATGGCCGCAAGCCGCTCTAGTCAAACCATCCCCAGATATGTCCTCGAGCACCCCCTAGACCTACACCCGAGACCTAGTCGCCAACACGAGGCGAATTTCTGCCCTAAGTCCTACCCAGACCTAGTCGCCAACATGAGGTGAATTTACTACACGATTTAAAAGAGATGGATAAATGAAATAACAACAATATAAAAAACTCCCTATATGGATCTCTTGGAGAAGTGGACGAAGGCCCGGAGAGTATGATCGTAGTCGATGCGGTCTTTCGTCACGATGATGACGCGTGTTGAAATCTTCTCCATGGATCTCCTTAAGCCTTTATGGATTTGTGGGAGTATCTCTCTGAACCTTCCTCTCTATGCTGTGGCACGAAGCTCTAGAATTTTGGATCTCGAAATTATGAGGAAGATGGATCCAAGGGGTCCTTTTTATAGCCTTAGCGCTAGCGCCTGCGCTAGCGCTACCGCCGGCGCTATCCCAGTTTAGGACATATTCTGTGCGGCAGAATCTTCAATCCGACGAAACATTTCTCCCTTGCCTTCTGTGCTTCACGCTACCGCCTGCGCTATCGGATACCGCCAGGCGGTAGCTCCATCTATATGTGCTCCCGGGATTGCGCAGATCATTGCTAGCGCTGGGCGTTAGGTGCTACCGCCAGCGCTAGTGGGAGTGTTGGATTTGATGGCTCAAATTTGGGGGAAACCTTCTTATGTAATCCTTGAGTCATGTGGACTTTGTTTTCCTGCACACTTAAACACACAAGATCAAATACACATAGGATTTGTTATTCTCAAACCTAGGAGATGCGGAAGACCATGTTCCAACAGTATGCAGGTGCTCCGTTGTTGTGTTCTCAGCGTTGAGGCATACATAAGGCCTAGGTCTGGTAGTGTGCATACCCACCTAGTAGTGGAGAAGCCCGTTCCACTGCCATCATCTGGCCACGACAGGGGGCACCTGAGAGGTGAGCTACCCTCGAAAAGTGGGAAGTATAGGTCTATGTCGACATAGCAAATATTCATGGGTGAGTCATCATATCATAATCATTGCATTGCATTCATCCTTTCTTGATCATAGAATTGCACCGCATTGGATCCTCATCATATAAACTTGTATGGGCACCTTTATATGATGGGCTACTTTATGTTCGGATACCTAACTTATAAGCTTGTATGGGCATCCTTATAAGTTAAGTTCAATTCAGTTATCTATATACTTTGCTTGCTTATACTCTGTCGCTGACCATACTACTTGTTAGAAGTACTTCTTATACATTTGATTTACTGCTATGATTACATCTTTCCTTGCCACCTTCTTTGCCACTACTGTTTGTATTGCAGCTTCTCTTCATTCCCTTCCGCCCGGTGCCTTGGAGTCACCGGGGGAGAGGTTGTGAAGCCACTTAGTCTTTATGACTAACGGTTGTTACACCACTATTTTTAGGAGCACACCCAGGTGGATTAGCAGCGTTCGACACAGGAGGATAGCTAGGCCAGGATGGCAGGGCCTGTGGCTACGACACTTTGGCTACCGTCAGTGACAGCTGTGAGAGAGTGTTTGAGATCTAGCCTTAGGGCAAGTTTGTACTCTGATGTTTAATATGAGCTTATGTAGCTACCTGTCCTTTTGTGTTGTAATTGATATTATTACTTAGTTGTGAATAAATGGCTTCTGTTGTTTTTGTATTATTGATGGGTTGGCTTGATGATATTTGACAATAGCAGGCAGGATAGGCGTCTTGTGTAGGGGGGCTAGCCTGTGTGCTGGCACATCCGCAAGGCGGCTGTCCTGGGCTTAGGACTCCTCTCGGACGTGTGTTGTGTTCCGGGAGGGGGTCTTATATTCTAAAGCCTGGTCAAGCACCTCCCTCTCCTCCTCTTTCTCTCCTCTCTCTCCAGTCCGAGAAAATATCATTTCAGATGAGGTTTCATCTAATCTAGCTCCAGATAATACATCTTAGATTCCTCTCCAACCACAACAACAACCATCCATTATCATTTCTATTGAAAATACTCCAGACATCTAGTCTGCTCCCCTACCACAATCTCTCATCACTCCAGAAGATAATCAATCACAATCCCCCATCCACCAAAATTTCACAGACTTTAATGAGGATTCCATAGCAATTCCTCCAGTTACCCTATCAACGCCTCTTCTTAACACACCTCTTGCTTCTACACGCATTCTAATCCTTCCTTTGATATTGAGCAAATAATTTCAAAAGCAGTAAAACTGACTACTGGAACATTTGTTGATCTATTACTGACTCAAGCCAGAAAGTTCAACAGAAAGTACTCCTAGATGGAAAGTAAATTGCAGTAATCAAAAGAGTCTCTCCTGGCTCTCAAAACATTTATGTCCTCCTCCATGGTGACTAAAGAATTCTTAACCTCCCTTGTTAATAAGGTTCAGAAGGGGGTGAATTCACATGAGGAGGAAATGCTTGGTCAAGAAAAAGAGGGTGGCCAGGAGAAGGACAAGACTGCTGAAGCTACAAAAGTTTCTGATCCTAATAATCCCAATAATCTTACTGTATTTCAAGCTGCAATTCCAGATGTTCTCTTAGAGGATGCACATATCTAGAGGGGGCCTCTTGCATATCCTCAAGAAAATCCTGCACGAAATCAGGGGGAGCTCCTTACAAACTCAGGGGAGATGCTCTTTTAGAGGATGAGCCAATCCATAGGGAGCTCCTAAAAAATGATAAGCTATTGGATGAAGTTTCACTAATTGCAAAGGAGGTTGCCCAGCTAGCTCAAGAGGAAGCACAAACTCAGGGGGAACCTCTCATTGAAGATGCCACTCATCAAGAAGCAAATAGGACAAATGAAGAGAATGATGGACCTCTGGTGTTTTCCTCAAGAAAGGTGATACCACTGGTCTTCTCCAGAAAGAGGAAAACTCCTCCACAAGAATAGAAACAATACAAGTATTCTAGTGAGGAACAATCTCTATTATAACATCTCAGTAAAAATACTTGAAGATATAGCTATGAAAGACAATCTTATCAAAGGCAAATTTGTCATGTTGATCTATGAATCTGTGCAATGATGTCATTTTATGTCTATTGTATATTTATTTGTAATGTGCTTTTATTCAACTGTATGTTTGAAATCGCTTACATTATGTGTATAATTTGTTGAGATAGATAGAGGGAGATTGTTGGGAAAAACCTCTTGTGATTTATCTAACAAACTATTTTAAAGTGATTTCGTAATCTAGGATGTAATATCCATATTATATAGAGGGGTAATCTGGTCATTAGATGTCCAAGGCTATCACACTCACATAGAATGTCAAGACCTGGTCTAAGATAAGCATAATTTCAATTGAGTTAAAACTTGCATCAAATAGATGTCGATGCAACTTCGACTAGAAGTCAACGCAACTCTGACTGAAACTCAAAGTAACTCAGACTGTTTGTCGAAGTATCAAGTGAAGTCAACGCAGCGTCGAAATGAACTCAACGTAGAAGGAAGAGCCTGTCGAAGCAATCTTAGAAGTCGACGTAACTTCTAATTCAATTCGACCCAGAAGATGAAGTTCAAGTCCAAGTCTTCAACTCGACTAATACATCGATAAGTACTCGACGCAACGTCGACATTTGAGTTCGATCAGAGCTAAGAAGGAATTTGTAGCTGCTTCTATAAGAACTCAGAGGTGCATCTATATGAAGAATAATGAAGTTGACGCAACATCGAATACAGTCAGAAATAATATGTTTCTTGCTTTCCTTTCTGATCCTTCTCTGAAGTCTTTCAAAGATGAAATTTGAATTACAATGGCTCGTTAATTGCCATGATTGGAATGAAGTATTTCAGAGGAACAACAAATACATTCTTGGAAGTTATTCAAATCAGATGGACGGGTCGGGAAACATAATTAGAAGGAAATACCAAATGTCCAATGGATATTCCTTCTAATGACAGAACAGAAGTGGAAAGAAAATCAAACAGTATTCGACAAAGAATTTGTTTTCAGAAGAAGGAAAAAAACCAACGAATTAAGAATTTTGTCTTCCTCTTCCTCAAGTTCTCTCAGACAGAAAAAGAAGAACTTCTCTGAACAGAAATACAAGGCTGCTACTTTTTCTTCAAATCAGACAGCAACAAGAAAACAAGAGTATAAAGATCACAAGGATCAAAAGCTCATAACCCTTGCATTCATCACTATCATAAGCAAGGGTTCATCTTATACAGATCCTAAAGAATATCAAAAGCTCACAACTGGTGAAGGATTTATATAGCAGAATCATATTCTTTTTCTTCTTCTTTTTTCCCTCTGTTCTTATCTTGTAACTAAGAAATAGTCCTAAGAATCCCACTTCAAATGATTCAGTTGGTTCTAAGAGTTTCCTAATCAAAAGACTCGGTGGTTCTAAGAGTCTCCTTATCAAATGACTCAGTGGTTCTAAGAGTCTCCTTATCAAAAGACTCAGTGGTTCTAAGAGTCTTCTTGTCAAAAGACTCAGTACTGGTTCTGAGAGTCTCCTTTTCAAAAGACTAGGGCACATATAGTGTAATCCTACCAAGGTGGAAGAAGAGTGGACTACCCACATTTTGGGGAACCACAATAAAATTTTCGTGTCTCATGTGTTTGTATTTCTGTGATGACCCCTTTACTCCTTACTATTTTTTGTTTATCTGTGCACTATATTATTCTGTGTTGGTATTGTTGAATGCATAGTTGTTATAATAGTTTTATTGTGCGTGCATAGTTAGGGTAAAAGTTTAAAACTCTGTTCACCTCCCTCTAGAGAATACTCTGAGGCACACTGTGTACTTTCAAGTTATATGAATGAGAATATATAGATGCAGGTAAAATTGAACCAATATTTGTAACTATGGGTCTCCATTCGTATCTTGACATAATATTATTTTCAGTGTTTGAATTTCCATATTAGTCATTATTATATTGAGGGTTAAGGTATATTAGTGTTTTTTGAAAAATCGATTGATAAGAAATTTGTGCTTATTCATATTCAATTTTTTGTTAGGTGTCGCTTGATGTAGTGAATTGAAATTTTGAGAGTTCATATATACGAGTTGTGTAAGGGATTTGATTTTTGACTTGAACTCATTGTTTTTATCTTAAAATTATGTCTTGCTTTAGTGTAGGCAAGGCTACTACTTTTAAGGTTGGTAGAAATATAATTTATATGTTTTTCATAATCTAGTGTTGAACTTTTAAAAGTATCATCCATTTCTTTAATTTCATGTTTAAGATTTTGACACTTAAAACACTTATTTTTTCGGGATAAATTTCTTAAAATTAATTTTTCATTCTCATTTTCTAAGGCGACAATTGTCTCTCTTGCTTCTTTTAATGTAACAGACACGGAATTACAAAAATTCTGACTGCAAGTGGACGCTTACAGTGCTTTCAGATTCGGTATTTCAAATCGAACATAAAGTTCTTCTATGACTTTCTTCCTTGCTTGACCTCCTTGTTATATCATCATCTGAGCATGATATTGTGGTGTTGTATTCCTCCTTTTTTTGATGAGTATAAGAGATGATCCTCCAAGCATGAATCGACATGGTTTTCTTCTCTTGGATCCATAGGACATTGTAGCTGAATGTATGTATTTTAAGGCTAGTAGGAATAAGTTTATGTTTTTGTCTTATGCGTTGATGATATTTTACTTGTTAGTAGTGATTTATTTTTTATCCATGATGCTAAGCATTTTCTTTCTCAAAACTTTGAGATGAAGGACATGAGTGAAGTCTCTCATGTTCTTGGCACATCACTGGGATAGAGTCATGTAGTATTTAGGACTATCTTAATTGGCCTACATTAAAAATATTTTGATTTTGTTGGAAAAAGATGTTCACCTACTCTATTATCAATTGTTAAAGGCTATACTTTTAGTCCAGAATATTGTCCAAATAGTCAAATGGAACTTACGAAGGAGATGATGCCCGAAGTGATTTCAGGTTGGTGGGCATTTTCGTGCTAATGTTTGTTTTTTTCGCTCGAGCGAGTTATATCCCAGGAGTACATTTTTGACATGGGCTTACATTTTTCGCCCATGCACATGTTTTTTGCCATAGGGCGTGTTTTCTGCCCGAGCGCGTATTTTTCGCCCCGACACTTGTTTTTCAGCCCAGACATGATTTTTTTGGCCGGACGCTCGCTTTTTGGCCCGTATGCGCTTTTTGTCGGGCTCGTGTTTTTCGCTAGGTAGTGTTAAAATTTTTGATGAACCGTTTAGGAGTAAGCAGGAGTTGCATCAACTGAGTTATAGCCAAACAACCACAATGCCACACAGCAACACAATAGTCTTTATTGAATCACAAAAACTTCATTACATTTCGAGACATACATGGCGAGACATGATTCATAAGAATCACGAAGGAGAGAAGAACAACACACACCAAAAAACACAAATCTGGCGACCTGACAAGGCAGAGACCGCACAGACCGCTGCACTCTAGAGACCGCCCGGCTTGTCCTGAGACCGCACGAACCGAATACAGGCAAGATGACCTGCACTGCAAGACCGCCAGCTCAGACCGCACGAACTGGAGCTTATTGAACTGAACAAAGAACAGAAGTTGTTGCCAAACCGCAACTCAGATCGCCTAACCACAAAAGGTCGCATGATCGCTGAGCTCGCTGCGAATAGCACAAGAACGACATAAACCAGTCCACAGACAAGCCGCTGCCGAACTGTTTATTAAAGCCACTAGGAAATCACCAAGGAAGGAGACCGCAACCTACTGACCGGAAACCTGCAAACACAACAAACAGTCAACTCACTTCCGAGACCGCCCGACCTCAAAGTTGAGACCACACAAAACAACCCAGGCTCTAGTTCTTACAGTTCTCATTGTGAATGACGGGCCCTGCACCCCTATTTATAGGCGAGAGGATGGATGTTGTCACAACCGCAAGAGAGGTATAGTCACCACCCATCAGATCGCGAGAGGTCTCACAGAGCAGACCGCACGATCACACCACTTGGACAACATCCTGTCCAAGACCGCAAATCAGCAGCAGACCGCGAACAAGCCGCGTGGACACAGATCACTCCTTCCTTAGACCGCCGAGAGCAAACCAAGAATATCTGGCCGACTTCAGACAAGTCGCCAGATCAACCTGCATAAGCTGCCCGGTCACAGTGGTTACTCAAGAACAGACCGCTGAGTCTTCTACAAAGAAGATAGAACAACCAAGCAGAGTAGACCGAGAAGAGACCGGAACATTACTAGAACAAACCGGTCAACACAGCAGACCGCCAGAGCCAGACCGGCAGAACACCAGCACAGAGACCGCGCGGTCTCTGCGGTCACCAATTTACAGACCGCCGGCCAACTTCCACTTCACTTCAATAATTTCAACACTCCCCCTTGAAGTGGGAAGTGGAAACTAGCCCAAGTAAACTCCGCAATCGAGTAAATGGTCCCATTGCTAGCGGCTTTGTGAATATGTCGGCAACATTGTCCACACTCCGAACATGCTCGACCATAAGAGATCCTCCCAACACCTTCACACGAATGAAATGGTGCTCAATCTCAATGTGCTTGGTCCTCGCATGACAGACTGGATTATTAACCAACTTGAGAGCACTCTCATTGTCCCTGCGTAGCATAGTGGGACCTTGAACCTCCTCATGAACGTCCTCCACCAACCTCCTGAGCCAAATGGCTTCCTGAGCTGCCAAGGTCGAAGCCTTGTATTCCGCTTCTGTGGTAGATACGGACACCGATTCCTGTTTTTTGCTGCACCAAGAAATAGCTGTGGGGCCTGCCATAAAGACATAACCAGACGCTGATCTCTGATCATCCACGTCTCCCCCATAATCAGCATCCATGTCCCCAGGCAACTCCAAGCTTGACCCTCTCCTATATAGGAGACCCAGATCAGAGGTCGACTTTACATACTTTAAAATTCCTTTTGCCGCCAAAAGATGAGGCTTCCGTGGTTTCGCCATGTACCGAATCACCTTGCCAACTGCATAAGCAATATCTGTCCTCGTGATGGTCAAGTAGATCAAGCTCCCAACCAGAGCTCGGAACACCAACGGTTCAGATAGAACTCTCCCCTCATCTTTCCGAAGATTATGATGATGTTCCAGAGGTATAGAGCTGCTCTTCCCTTCCTCCATGCTGAATCGTTGAACGATCTGCTCCGCATCTCCATCCTGAGAAATGAACACTCCGCTCTCTCGCCTCTGAACCTCGAGTCCAAGGAAATGGTGGAGCTCACCCAGATCCTTCATCTCAAATCTGATAGCAAGCTCGGCTCTCAGCCTTGCTACTGCCTCCTTCGAGTTCCCGGTGACGATCATGTCATCCACATACAGCTGAACAATAACCCGAAGCGCCCCCTCCTTCTTGACGAACAAGCTAGAATCAGCGTCTGAAGCAATGAACCCGCGGAATAGAAGATACTTTGCGATCTTCCCATACCACGCACGAGGCGCTTTCTTCAACACATACAGGGCTTTCTTCAGTTTGCAGACATAGTCCGGACAATCCTACGAGATGAAGCCCGGCGGTTGGATCATGAAGATATCCTTGTCAATCTCTCTGTATAAGAAAGCATTCTTCACATTGAGCTGCAAAATCTCTCATCCACTGGAAGCTGCCAAAGAAATAACAAATCGAACAGAAGTCATCTTTGCCACTGGACTGAACGTCTCATCATAATCTTCTCCGTACTGATGTGAGAACCCGCGAGCCACAAGGCGATCCTTGGTTCGCTCGATCGTGCCGCCAGCTTTCTTCTTGAGCTTATAGACCCACTTGCATGTCACAGGGGTAATGCCCTTGGGCCTGGGCACTATAGACCAAGTCTCATTCTTCTTGAGAGCATCCATCTCCTCCTGCATAGCAATGTCCCACTGCTTCACGTCTTTGGCCTTCTCAAAGCTCGACGGCTCCCGCTCATCTAAGGGACCAGCAAAGAAACATGAGACAAAGCTCACTATGTTTCCTCATGTGTATCGATCTGGTGGCTTGATAGTCCTCTTCGACCTCCTAAGAGGTTGCACCAGACTAACCACCTCCTCAGCTGCTTCTTCTGTGCTAGCTCCTCTTCCAGGCGAACTTGGAGCATCGTTCCCCTGCTTCCAGAACCTGAAGCCTCCTATTGGCAATATTGCCCTCAATGTTCCCTTGATTTGAAGAGGCATCACTTCCAATACTAAGTATATTTTGTATTTGATAAAGCTTTGTTTTTGTAAGTTAAACAGGCTTAGGTGACTCAATAGAAAAGGTTAATCAAGACCTATGGTTAGGAGAAATCTTCTCCTAAGTTGATGAAGAAACGTCTCAGCGGATCCGCTGAGAAGAAGGTGTTGAAATTGTTGAAGTGGAAGTTTGGTGGCCTTTTGGATCTGGGCGGTCTGGGTGAGGTCGGGCGGTCTGGCGAGTTCGCGCGAACTAACGGTCTGATTCTGCGGTCAGGCAAGGTTGCCGACTTGGCGGTCTGGATCGGCGGTTTGGCATGATCTGTGCCTAGTCGCGGTCTCCCGGGTTGACCGCTGGTCTGGTCCAAGGGCTGCTGGAGGCGGAGGTCGTGCGGTCTGGCTGTGACCGCATGACGGGTGATCTTCCTCAGGGTCGCGCGGTCTGTCTCTGACCGCGTGACAAGTTGTTCTCTTCAAGGACGTGCCGGTCTGGCGTGACCGCACGGGTTGGCTCTTGAATCCGGTCTGGTGGCTTTCCAGAGGGTTCTGAAGGAGTTCGCGGACTAAGTATTCTTAGTCGCGCGGTCTCAGTTCGCGGTCTCAGGAGGAGACCAGGAGGGCGAGCTGGCTGTGTTTGCGGTCTCAGGCGAACACAGGTGGTGGGTGACTTCTAGGCGGTCTGGCGATCTCCGTGTGGAGTCGTGTTCAGACCAAGGGAGTAGCGATCTCCCGCGGTCTGGAGTGAAGTCGGCGCTCACCAAAATGAAGCAGGAGGGTTGCAGTGATTGCGCGGGTTGACCGGTAAGGTCGCACGGTCTGATGGGTGGTGACTCTATCTCATAGGGTGGTGACTGGATCAGGTCTCACGCCTATAAATAGGGAGCCACTGTTGCAGCAAAAATAGAACACACCAAGTGTAAGCTGAGTTCGCATCTTTCTTGCGGTCTGTGTTTTCTGACTGGGCGGTCTCTGATCGAATTCTTCTTGTGCAGCTTCTGCGGATAGTGCGGGCAGCAGCGATCACCTCTTCCTCTGAAAGTGTTCGGGCGGTCTGCGGCTTGGAGTTGTGTTGCTGGAGTTTGGGAAGATCAGGAGGTCGAAAGAAGGGAGCGGTCTGTGTAGCGGTTTGGTGGTGGTCTGAGATCGGCAGAGTGTTGCGGTTTAGCAACAGGAGGAGATTGCAAGGGAGATCGCGCGGTCTGTACAAGGGAGGTCGCGCGGGTTGTGCGGTCTGAAGTTTTTCAGTATTCTTCTCTGTATTGGTTCTGGAGTGTTGTGCTGACGAAATCATGTCTCGTCAAGCATGTCTTGCCCTGTAACTGAAGTTAGAAAATCAATAAAGATCATTTGTTTGCCCCAAATTGTTTCTGGTTGTTTTGGCTTGTAACTCTAGTTGTTATTCCTGCTTGCTCTCACAAGGTCCGGAAAATTTCACATGGTATCAGAGGTAGGTTGGAGTGGTTAGAGCAGTGAATAACTTAGAGTAGCCATCGCCTTTGAGAAGAAGGAACCAGAGGGAAAACAATGGAAGGCGGATTTGCAAGAGGTCTTGGGATTGATATGCTTACTTCGACCAACTTTAAGAAGTGGAGGTCATGCATGCAGAGCTATCTTCTGGGGGAGGACCTCTGGGAGGTTGTTGGAGGAGATGCAACTGAAGAGGTGAAGGCAACGGAAGCAGGTGATAATGGTCCGGCTGTGAGGGCGTGGAGAAAGACAAATGCTAAAGCCGAGTTCACCTTGAAGCGTGCCATTTCACCGGAACTATTTGATCACATCTTAGGGTGTGGATCAGCTGCCGAAATCTGGAGAGCCCTGGATGGGCTGTTTAACAAGAAGAATGTGGCAAGGCTGCAGTTCTTGGAGAATGAGCTGGCAAGGTCGGCTCAGGGTGATCTTTCTATCTCAAACTTCTTTCTGAAGATGAAGAACCTCTGCGCTGAGATATCAGCACTGGATCCTGATGAGCCAATTTCTGAGGCGAAGCTGAAGAGGCACATCATCCGCGGCTTGCGGAAGGAATATGTGGCCTTTGTGACGTCGGTACAGGGATGGGCAAATCAGCCGTCTCTGTTGGAGCTGGAGAACTTGCTTGCATCGCAAGAGAGTTTGGCAAGGCAGATGGCGGGGGTGTCAGTGACTGGGGGAGACGGCGAGGTGCTCTTCTCAGGGAAGAAGAAGAAGTGGGAGAAGAAGAAAAAGATCGCGGGAGGCTATGGGCCTTCAACTTCTGGGCAGCAGGAAAGGGGGTATGCTCCCAAGGCTGACGGGAAGAAGAAGGGGGAAGGTCCGAGATGCTTCAAGTGCGGGAAGGTTGGGCACTTCAAGAAGGAATGCCCAGTTGTTACTCAATCGGGGCATGTTGCTGGAAAGGTGGAAGTGGAGGCCAGGCACATTGATGGAGGATGGGGAGGAGCTTTCTCGGCTTCGGTTGAAGCCTCGGCTACTATCAACTATCAAGAGGACTGGATCGTGGACTCGGGGTGTGGTCATCACCTCACCGGAGATGAGTCGAAGCTTTCATCAGCACAACCCTATACAGGTAACAATGCTATCATCACCGCTGATAATACTGTGCATCCAGTCGAGAAGGTGGGGGTTGTTTCTTTGGGCAGTGATAGAGGGCCACTTACCTTGAAGAGTGTCTATCATGTGCCCGGGATGAAGAAAAACCTCTTCTCAGTAACCAACGCTGTTGACGCTGGGTATCACGTTCTGTTCGGCCCAACAGAAGTGAAATTTCTACGAAATGTAGAGGTCGTGAAGGCGGAGGTCGTTCATGTTGGGAGACGGGCGAAGGACTTGTTCGTTTTGTCGACAAGTTCCTACGTTGACAAGATGAAGACGAATGATGGTGCCGTGATATGGCATGAGAGGTTGGGGCATGTAGGGATGGACAAGCTGAAAGCAATGGCGGTGAAAGGTCTTGTCAAGGGCCTGCCAAGTCTATCTTCCTACGGAGAAGGTCACGTCTGCGCGGGATGTCAGTTCGGCAAGTCTCATCGACTACCGTTTGACAAGTCACAGACAAGGTGTAGTCAGCCGTTGGAGTGCATCCATGGTGACTTGATGGGACCAACTGCTACCCCAAGCCTCGGAGGCAGCAGGTATATGCTGGTGCTGATCGATGATTACACCAGATATGTCTGGGTTTATTTCCTGAAGGAGAAGGCGGAAGCGTTTGCCAAGTTTGTGGAGTTCAAGGAGCTCGTGGAAGGTCGGCTGAATCTGCGGATCAAGAAGCTGAGGACGGACAACGGAGGAGAGTTCACCTCTGCTGAATTCTCCAGTTTTTGCAGGAAGGCAGGCATCCGGAGGGAGCTTACTTGTGCACATACTCCACAGCAGAACGGTGTTGCAGAGCGGAAGATCCGTCATCTGACGGAGACCTGCAAGTGTTGGCTGCATGCCAAGAGTATCCCAAAGTCCTTCTGGGCGGAGGGAATGTCTTGTGCTGCTTACGTCATCAACAGGATGCCTCTGAGCCCCATCAACATGTTGACCCCGCATGAGATGATGTTCAAGGAGAAGCCAAGTGTGGAACACCTTCGGGTGTTCGGTTCCACCTGTTACGTGCACATCCCTGATGCTCTTCGGACAAAGCTAGAAGCGAAGGCTAGGAAGCTAGTCTTTGTGGGATACGATGAGAGGAAGAAAGGGTGGAAGTGCATGGACCCAGAGACGTGGAGATTTGTTGTATCTCGCGACGTCGTGTTCGATGAGGTGACATCTTACAGGGGGTCCTCTGGAGTGGAGTTACCAGAGAGCAGGGTGGAGGAGCCGGAGCAAGCTGTGGAAAATCTTCAGGTGGAGCTACCTGTGTCACCAGGTGGTCCATCGCCTTCTAGTTCTGAGACGGGAGCTTCTGGTTCAGGGAGCAGGGGGAGCAATGCTCCTAGCATGTCTGGAAGGGGAGCTAGGGAAGAAGCAGCTGGAGATGAAGCGGTTCAGGGGAAGGAGCTGAGGAGATCGAAGCGATCTATCATTGCCCCTGATCGCTATACAGGAGGAAACACAGTGAGCTTTGTCTCATGTTTCTTCGCTGGTCCCTTAGATGAGAGGGAGCCGTCGAGCTTTGAGAAGGCCCAAGGTGTGAAGGAGTGGGATGTTGTGATGCAAGAAGAGATGGCAGCTCTCGAGAAGAATGAGACCTGGTCTCTTGTGCCCAAGCCGAAGGGCATCGCTCCTGTGACATGCAAGTGGGTCTACAACATGAAGAAGAAAGTTGACGGCAGTATCGAGCGTTACAAGGCTCGTCTTGTAGCTCGGGGGTTCTCGCAGCAATACGGTGAAGACTATGATGAGACATTCAGTCCGGTGGCAAAAATGACTTCAGTTCGGTTCATCATTGCCTTGGCGGCGTTCAGTGGATGGAAGATTTGGCAGCTCGACGTCAAGAACGCCTTCTTGTACGGCGAGATTGACAAGGACATCTTCATGGTCCAGCCACCAGGTTTTGTGTCTGAAGATTTTCCGGAGCATGTCTGCAAGCTGAAGAAGGCCCTGTATGGGTTGAAGCAAGCGCCGAGGGCGTGGTATGGGAAGATCGCAGAATATCTCTTATTCTGTGGATTTGGGGCTTCAGACTCAGACTCAAGCTTGTTCGTCAAGAAGAGCGGGGAGCTTCAAGTCATCGTGCTGTTATACGTCGACGATATGATCGTGACGGGGAACTCGAAGGAGGAGGTAGCGCAGCTTCGGGCCGAGCTGTCTATCAGGTTCGAGATGAAGGACTTAGGTGAACTTCACCATTTCCTTGGACTCGAGGTGCAGAGGAAGGAAGGTGGAGTGCTGGTGACCCAGGCCGGCTATGCGGAGCGAATCGTGGAGCGATTCGGCATGAAGGAAGGGAAGTGCACTTCCACACCTCTGGATAAAGCTATGAAGCTTCGGAAGGATGAGGGGAGGATCATGCAAGATCCGTTGGTGTTCCGAGCTCTAGTTGGGAGCTTGATTTATCTGACGATCACGAGGCCGGATATTGCATATGCAGTTGGCAGAGTGAGTCGATATATGGCGGAGCCACGGGTACCTCATCTGCTAGCGGCCAAGAACATTCTGAAGTATGTCAAGGCGACCTCGGACATGGGTCTCCTGTACCGGAGGGATGCGGACTTCAAGGTGCACGGGTTCATGGATGCTTACTACGGGGGAGATTCGGATGATCGGAAGTCGACGTCTGGATTCGTCTTCATGGCGGGCCCCACAGCTATTTCATGGTGCAGCAAGAAGCAGGATTCCGTATCGGTCTCTACCACGGAAGCGGAATACAAGGCTTCGGCCCTGGCAGCTCAGGAAGCCATCTGGCTTAGGAGGTTGGTGGGAGACGTCCACAAGGAGGTTCGGGAGCCGACTCTGCTACGCGGTGACAACGAGAGTGCTCTCAAACTGGTAACCAATCCAGTTTGTCACGCGAGGACCAAGCATATTGAGATCGAGCATCACTTCATACGGGAGAAGGTGCTGGAGGGATCTCTTTCGGTCGGGCATGTGCGGAGTGCGGACAATGTCGCAGACATCTTCACAAAGGCGCTGGCAAAGGGGCCGTTCACACGGCTAAGGAGCTTACTAGGGCTGGTTTCAACTTCCCACTTCAAGGGGGAGTGTTGAAATTGTTGAAGTGGAAGTTTGGTGGCCTTTTGGATCTGGGCGGTCTGGGTGAGGTCGGGCGGTCTGGCGAGTTCGCGCGAACTAACGGTCTGATTCTGCGGTCAGGCAAGGTTGCCGACTTGGCGGTCTGGATCGGCGGTTTGGCATGATCTGTGCCTAGTCGCGGTCTCCCGGGTTGACCGCTGGTCTGGTCCAAGGGCTGCTGGAGGCGGAGGTCGTGCGGTCTGGCTGTGACCGCATGACGGGTGATCTTCCTCAGGGTCGCGCGGTCTGTCTCTGACCGCGTGACAAGTTGTTCTCTTCAAGGACGTGCCGGTCTGGCGTGACCGCACGGGTTGGCTCTTGAATCCGGTCTGGTGGCTTTCCAGAGGGTTCTGAAGGAGTTCGCGGACTAAGTATTCTTAGTCGCGCGGTCTCAGTTCGCGGTCTCAGGAGGAGACCAGGAGGGCGAGCTGGCTGTGTTTGCGGTCTCAGGCGAACACAGGTGGTGGGTGACTTCTAGGCGGTCTGGCGATCTCCGTGTGGAGTCGTGTTCAGACCAAGGGAGTAGCGATCTCCCGCGGTCTGGAGTGAAGTCGGCGCTCACCAAAATGAAGCAGGAGGGTTGCAGTGATTGCGCGGGTTGACCGGTAAGGTCGCACGGTCTGATGGGTGGTGACTCTATCTCATAGGGTGGTGACTGGATCAGGTCTCACGCCTATAAATAGGGAGCCACTGTTGCAGCAAAAATAGAACACACCAAGTGTAAGCTGAGTTCGCGTCTTTCTTGCGGTCTGTGTTTTCTGACCGGGCGGTCTCTGATCGAATTCTTCTTGTGCAGCTTCTGCGGATAGTGCGGGCAGCAGCGATCACCTCTTCCTCTGAAAGTGTTCGGGCGGTCTGCGGCTTGGAGTTGTGTTGCTAGAGTTTGGGAAGATCAGGAGGTCGAAAGAAGGGAGCAGTCTGTGCAGCGGTTTGGTGGTGGTCTGAGATCGGCAGAGTGTTGCGGTTTAGCAACAGGAGGAGATTGCAAGGGAGATCGCGCGGTCTGTACAAGGGAGGTCGCGCGGGTTGTGCGGTCTGAAGTTTTTCAGTATTCTTCTCTGTATTGGTTCTGGAGTGTTGTGCTGACGAAATCATGTCTCGTCAAGCATGTCTTGCCCTGTAACTGAAGTTAGAAAATCAATAAAGATCATTTGTTTGCCCCAAATTGTTTCTGGTTGTTTTGGCTTGTAACTCTAGTTGTTATTCCTGCTTGCTCTCACAAGGTCCGGAAAATTTCACAGAAGGTGTCTCAGCTGATAAGTTCATCAAACGCTAAGAATCAGCGTGTTCATCGAACGCAGAGTGCCGTTCGTCAAACTCAGGACTCAGTTCGTCGACCGCTGAGACGAGTCCAGAGAAGGAGCCGCTGAGAAGGCACAATCAGCGTGTTCGTCGAACGCAGAGTGTCGTTCATCGAACGCAGGACTCAGTTCGTTGACCGTTGAGATGAGACCAGAGTAGGAGCCGTTGAGAAGGCACAAAGGGTGTGTTTGTCGAACGCAGAGAGCCGTTCGTCGAACGCAGAACAAAGTTCGTCGACCGCTGAGATGAGATAGAAGAAATAGCTGATAATAGCGTGTTCGTAGAACACAGAGTGTCGTTCGTCGAACGCAGAGACAAGGCCGATCATTGAACGCAGAGTTTGGCAAGTTCGTCGAACGCAGGATGCAGTGGATTCGTCAAGCGCAGAGTGTAGCACGTTCGTCGAACGCAGACCTTCTCTACAGATAAGTAGGGCGGCGGGACCTGCGGCTAGGGCAAGTTGCAAAAAAGCTACAAGGGACCACCGATCTCTCACATACTTCTTGGGAGATCAAATTAGAGTCGTTGAAGATAAAAGAAGTATAAAAGAAAGTGTTAGGGCATTTTCCATCCCTGGCCAGTTGCGTGCAAAATCTCGATTCGCCATTGACGGTTGCTGCTCCCGTCTTTCTTCCTGCTCACTGAAAGAGAAGAAGAAATGGAGAGAAGAAGATAGCTCCTCCACCAGAAGGGGCAAGGTGATCTTCCATCATTCTATTGTAGAGGAAGATCAATTGGTAGCTGTTATCAACATCTTCAGCTACAGGAAAGCACAGACTGTTGAGGATCTACAGGAGAGTATTTTTGCTGTAGAAAATTTCTTAAAACATCTTTTTCTGTAAGGCTTTTTGCCTGAGTTTGTAGGGCTGGTTTGCCTGAGATTGTAGGAGCTGGTGATTGCTCAGAGTTGTAAGGCTTGTTGCCTAAGGTAGGACCAGGAGGTGGTCTGAGCTGTAGGAGGTGTTTTCCTCTGAGTTGTAAGGCTTGTTGCCTGAGGTAGGACCAGGAGGTGGTATGAGCTGTAGGAGGTGTTATCCTCTTAGTTTGTAGGGCAGCTATGCCTAAGGTAGGAGCTGGTGATAGCTCTGAGTTGTAGGGACTCTTGTCCTGAGGTAGGATCATCCTTGATCTGAGAAGTTCTGAGGAACTTGTGTTGTAATCTCTTTGAGCCGAGTTTGGAGGAGTTGGTCTTGTTTAACACATTGTTAGAAGGGTGAAGGGGAAAGAGGACTACTCAAGACACCCTGTCTTGAGGAACCTCTATACATACTTGTGTGCTATCTGTGTTGCTTGATTCTCTGATCAGAATATTTTAACAGGCCATAATAATCAAGTAAAACTCAAAAGACCTATTCACCCGCCACCCCCCTCTAGGTGAATTAGTTAGCATACCTATATTCTTTCAAGTGGTATCAGAGGTAGGTTGGTCAAGAAGGACTTAACAGTCTGACCAGTTCATAAATAGGTATTGCTGATTCAAAATCAAATGGCCTCTAGTGGAATGAAGAAGGAGTTGGGGTCAATGAAGTTGCCCATATGCTCCAAATAAATCTTTGGCATATGGAAGCAAAGGGTGAGGCTGTTCATGGAAGCCTCCGACCCAAGGATCTTTGTAACATTCAAAAATGGTCCTTATACCTTTGAGAAGGCCTCCACTATTGACCCTACTAGAAAAGTACTCAAGATATTTTCTGAGCTGACCAATGATGAAATTTCACTATAAGCTATGGACAAAAGGGCCCAGAACATAATTGTTAATGCAATTGATGAAACTACATTTCAGAACTTGGTACACTGCACAACTGCCAAGGAAATGTGGGACACATTGGTTGTATATATGGAAGGGACGCCTGCAGTAAGGGATGACAGAAAATCACTCCTTAACCAAGAATATGAAGCCTTCAGGCAGCTGGACCAGGAAAGCATATCCTTGTGCTATGAGAGGTTCTTCAGAATATTCAATGAGCTGAGAACCTAGTAGAGGGTGTTCACTGATTAAGAGCTGAATGACAAGTTCCTTAGATCTCTAACTAGGGACTGGGACACAAAGATATGTGCCATCAGGGAAGTGGCCAAGCTAGGTGAGACCCCAACTCACACACTGTTTAGGAAGCTGCTCTCCTATGAGATGCAGCTGTCTACAAGGAAGGAAGAGGACACCTCCTCAAGGGATCAAGCAAGGGAGAAGTCTGTAGCTCTCAAAGCTAACAGCTCCAAGAGAAGCCAGGACAGGTTGGTGTCTCCTCAAAGGAGAAGTGTTGAATCAGAAACCAGCACCTCTGATAGCTCTTCCTCTGATGAAGAGTTTTCTGCCTTTTTGAGGCAATTCAAGAAGATGATGAAGAGGAGGCAGTGGAAGAACAAGCCACCTTCCTCATATCACAAAAAGGAGGACAGCAAGGAGCCAAAGCATCACTTCAGGAATGACAGGTATGGCTCTAACTCTAAATATAATTCCTCTAAAGTTGTCTGCTATTGCTGCAGCAAGATAGGGCATGTCATTACTAACTGCCCAGTCAAGAGAAAAGAGAAGGATGAGAAGAAGGGACATCAGCCTAAAGTCAAGAAAGGAGAAAAATCCTTTCTAGCTAAGAAGGAAAGGAGCTGGAGTGAATCAGACTCCAGCTCATCTGAATCTGAAAAGGAAGAAGCCATTATTGGGTCGGTTGCTGTTGAAGAATGTGCAGCAGAAGAAGATGGAGACTATCCTACTGCTAGAACAGGAATCAGGGCCCCTCTTTCACACTCAGATAGTGATGAAGAGGAGGATGAAGAAGACTGTGTTCAGCTAGGCCTTATGGCCCTCACTGATGAAGAGGATAGTCAGAATAATTCAGAACATGAACAGGTATTAATTCTTTCTATATCCTCTTCTGATTATGAGATAGGTCCAGATTCTGTTGCACCTTCATCAATTGATGAAAGTGTTTCAGAAGCTGAGGTAGATGTCAATCAATTGATTGACAAATATGATGCCTTGGTTATTGCTCTGAAAGAGAGCAAGAAGCTTGCCAAGAGGCAATCCCAGGAAATTGCCTCCCTTAAGAAGACTGAAGGTGACTACACTGGACCTACCTCCCTGGTGGCCCAGATGAGTAGACAAATAAGTCATTTAAAGAGTATGACAAGTGCTCAATTGAGCAGCATTTCCCTGAAGAACAAGGTCATCAAGGACCTTGAGGAGAAGCTGGTGAAAGAGAAGAGCCTGGTGGCTCAATTCTCCAAGCCCAAATCTATGCTTCCCATTATTGACACCTTCTCCTCTCAAACCAATAGGAGAGGACTTGGATTCAATAAGGTGGAAGTAGGCGAAGGGAGTGGAGTAAAGAGCAAGGAGAAGGCTAAGCCTCACACCACCTTTCAAAAGGTGCTACTTCCTTCCAACAGGTATGACCATGAAAGCATTTATGGTCACTGGAAGAATGGGAGGTCCTATAGGAAGGAAAATACTCCTTCCCATATTGAAAGAAAGGGCATGGGATTGAGTGCAATGAAAGCTCCTCATGAGGAAATACAAATGGCCCAATCTAGACAATTTGTGTTTGGTGTCTCAGCACCTTCAGTCAAGAACAAGGAAGCATGCACTTCCAAATCAGCTTCAGCAAAAAGCAAGACTGCTGTCAAATCTGTTGACAAGGCCTGCTGCCCAGTGTCTGATTCCATCAGATTTTGTATGGCTGCCAAGCCAAAGCAAGCTGAGGCTATCAGGACAAAGAGCAGCAAGACTGTCTACAGATTATCCTTCAGTCAGATTATTGCTGAAAGAAACAGGAAGAATGCTGCAGTATCTTCTGCTGAACATGTGCACAGTGATGTACCAATTCAGAAAAATATTCATAAAAGGAGATACAATATTCATGATTGTTGGTGTTGTGGCAAGGTGGGACACTTTGCCATAGATTGTTGGTACAATCCCAATGTACCTAATGCAAAGAAGAGCTTTCCTACTAGGAGTGTAGCTAGTGTGAGATTATCTCATCAAACTAACAAGAACCAAGGACCCAAGTCATCTTGGACTCCTAAGGGACATTAAACTCTATTTTGCAGGATAGTTCAAGTACCAGCCCCATCATCATTTGGTACTTGAACAGTGAATGCCAATGGCACATGAGAGACAGGAGGTTGATATCAAAGATTCAACATCAAGTAGAGGACTAAATCCTCAAGGTTCTCCTAGACAGAACTCTCCAAACATGGATTCCCAGAGTTAGGGGGAGCATAGCTCTATCTATGGAGAAGAAGATGGGTGTGTTAGTAAGTGGGAGCACAGCCCAGATGCTCGAAGAGCAAAAGCTCAGAATGGAGAAAGAGGTGGCCACAGCTGTTGTGCACAACCATTGTGAACTCAACATCAATTGAGGACTACCTCCTCAAGGTAAGTATCTCTACTCCTATTGATTTTAAAGAAAGATGATCAGCTGAATCAGAAAAATCTGGATCAGCTGAGTTTTAGGTTTCCCTTAAATCATAAGATCAATAGATATTCTCCAATTAAGGGGGAGCAAGCTCCTGCTCAAGTTGAGGGGGAGTTGGCTATAAGTTGAGGGGGAGATAGTTAATGCTCAGTAGGTCAGAAAGGATGTAGGTTATCCTGGAAAGAGTAAGAGGCTGAAGTATCCTATTCCCTAATGGGAAAGAGGTTGAAGAATCCAGAAAGGGGGAGATGGTCAATGCTAAGACCAAATTTGGTCTTAGCAGATGCAAATAGGAGATGGAATGCTAGTTGCTAAGACCAAAGAAGTGTTAGCCCTCTAAATTTGTTATCATGATATGTTATTCAATCTGAATTAGAAAGGGGGAGATGACCTCTATGCTAGTCAAAGCTTTATATAATCTGTCACGAAGTTGTTAGCTTAAACAATGTTGAATCATGAAGTTGTTTGCTATGTTATCATGATTATCTTATAGATCAGTTACATAATATGTCATTTAAGTGATATCATGATATGTTTTTGTTGGCAATGTACCTGAGCATTGGGGATGTTCTGCCTTCTTCAAATAGAGGGAGATTGTTGGGAATATTGCCCTCAATGTTCCCTTGATTTGAAGAGGCATCACTTCCAATACTAAGTACATATTGTATTTGATAAAGCTTTGTTTTTGTAAGTTAAACAGGCTTAGGTGACCCAAGAGAAAGGGTTAATCAAGACCTAAGGTTAGAAGAAATCTTCTCCTAAGTTGATGAAGAAACGTCTCAGCGGATCCGCTGAGAAGAAGGTGTCTCAGCTGATAAGTTCATCAAACGCTGAGAATCAGTGTGTTCGTCGAACGCAGAGTGCTGTTCGTCGAACTCAGGACTCAGTTCGTCGACCGCTGAGATGAGACCAGAGAAGGAGCCGCTGAGAAGGCACAATCAGCGTGTTCGTCGAACGAAGAGTGTCGTTCGTCAAACGCAGGACTCAGTTCGTCGACCGCTGAGATGAGACCATAGAAGGAGCCACTGAGAAGACACAAAGGGCGTGTTCGTCGAAAACAAAGAGCCATTCGTCGAACGCAGAGCAAAGTTCGTCGACCGCTGAGATGAGATAGAAGAAACAGTTGATAATAGCGTGTTCGTCGAACACAGAGTGCCGTTCGTCGAACGCAGAGACAAGGCCGATCATTGAACGCAGAGTTTGGCAAGTTCATCGAACCCAGAGTTTGGCAAGATTGTTGAACACAGGATGCAGCGGGTTCGTCGAGCGCAGAGTGTAGCGCGTTCGTCGAACGCAGACCTTCTCTACAGATAAGTAGGGCGGCGGGACATGCGGCTAGGGCAAGTTACAGAAAAGCTACAGGGGACCACCGATCTCTCCCATACTTCCTTGGGAGATCAAATTAGAGCCATTGAAGATAAAAGAAGTATAAAAGAAAGTGTTAGGGCATTTTCCATCCCTCGGCCAGTTGCGTGCAAAATCTCGATTCGCCATTGACGGCTGCTGCTCTCGTCTTTCTTCCTGCTCACTGAAAGAGAAGAAGAAACAGAGAGAAGAAGATAGCTCCTCCACCAGAAGGGGCAAGGTGATCTTCCATCATTCTATTGAAGAAGAAGATCAAGTGGTAGTTGTTATCAACATCTTCAGCTACAGGAAAGCACAGACTGTGCAGGATCTACAGGAGAGTATTTCTGCTGTAGAAAATTTCTTAAAACATCTTTTTCTGTAAGGCTTTTTGCCTGAGTTTGTAGGGCTGGTTTGCCTAAGATTGTAGGAGCTGGTGATAGCTCTGAGTCGTAAGGCTTGTTTCCTGAGGTAGGACCAGGAGGTGGTCTGAGCTGTAGGAGGTGTTTTCCTTTGAGTTGTAAGGCTTGTTGCCAGAGGTAGGACCAGGAGGAGGTCTGAGCTGTAGGAGGTATTTTCCTCTGAGTTTGTAGGGCAGCTGTGCCTGAGGTATGTGCTGGTGATAGCTCTGAGTTGTAGGGATTCTTGTCCTGAGGTAGGATCATCCTTGATCTGAGAAGTTCTATGGAACTTGTGTTGTAAGCTCTTTGAGCCGAGTTTGGAGGAGTTGGCCTTGTCTAACACATTGTTAGAAAGGTGAAGGGGGAAAGAGGACTACTCAAGACACTCTATCTTGAGGAACCTCTATACATACTTGTGTGCTTTTTGTGTTGCTTGATTCTCTAATCAGAATATTTTAACAGGCCATAATAATCAAGTAAAACTCAAAAGGCCTATTCACCCCCCCCCCCCCCCCCTCTAGGTGAATTAGTTAGCATACCTATATTCTTTCAAGTGGTATCAGAGGTAGGTTGGTCAAGAAGGACTTAACAGTCTGACCAGTTCCTAAATAGGTATTGCTGATTGAAAATCAAATGGCCTCCAGTGGAATGAAGAAGGAGTTTGGGTCAATGAAGTTTCCCATATGATCCAAAGAAATCTTTAGCATATGGAAGCAAAGGGTGAGGCTGTTCATGGAAGCCTCAGACCCAAAGATCTATGTAACAGTCAAAAATGGTCCTTATACCTTTGAGAAGGCCTCCACTATTGACCCTACTAGAAAAGTACTCAAGATATTTTCTCAGCTAACCAATGATGAAATTGCACTATACACTATGGAGAAAAGGGCCCAGAACATAATTGTTAATGCAATTTGTTTACCCAAGAGACCGCTTCCGAGTGGTACTACTCCCAGACTGGGCGGTCTAAAGCTCAAAATCGCCTGGACCAATCTCAGTAAAAGACATCCATCACCAACCAATGCAGACCGGGCGGTCTGAGCCCTTAAGTCGTCTCCAAAGAATGAAGATCAGCCAAGGACAAGTCCCAAAGGCAAATCGCGGCCTCTGGTATAAGACTGCCCGGGTTGGAACGTCGCCTTGGTCACTACACCTCCAGGCCAAGCCAAAGGAAGACCGGGAGCCCAAGCCGCTAAACCGCGAGGCTTCTCTTCTCTTTCCCTTCTGAATCCCGTCACCGCCTGCCCGTTTCTCCTGTACCCGGGCAGGCGGTTATTTTATCCCTGCCGGTTCGGGCAGGCCCCTAAGCCTATAAATAGGGGGCGGCAACGTTCCCAAAGGACGGACACTCGAATCTAGGAGCTCGCTTGTTTGAGCTGCGGACTCGAGTTCCCTGTCTTGCGACCTGCTTGACCGGCCGGCTTGCACTTGTAACCCGCTGTAACTCTCTTACTTTAATCAAAGGAAAGCCCGTCACAGGAGTGGCATTTGTCGTGACGGGCGAAGTCTGGCCTCGACCGCTGCTAGCGGTCCCATTCTCTTCTCTCTAAGTAACCAGCAATCCGCAACCTCCGTCTTTCTAGTCGCAAACCGCGGGGGTACATCTTTGGTTTCAACAGAAACACGCGACCTTCAGACCGCCATTTCCCTCCTAGAGATCGCTCTGACCATAGTGAGGATTCACTATGGGAGGCTCTGGAAGAAAGCAAGCGTGAGGCCGAGCGAGCTCAAAAGGCGACTGACCAGCGCCTGGAGGCGATCAGCCAAGCCTTGGCCGTGTTAACCGAGCGACTAGTTCCCCAGGTCGCGGTTAACCAAGCGGTCACTCCGGTCCTTCCTCCTCCCCCTCCATACCCGCTTCCACAAGCCGCAGCTTGCTAGTCGGCTCAGGGCGACTTTGCCGCACGACAGAGTTATTACCAGGAAGCCGCCCAGAACACGCCGGCCGGGATTTTGGATTTCCAGGAGGCGACTTTTCAGGCAGCCCGCCTGTCCAATTCGACCGCCTGTCCGCCAGAAGCTGCTGCCAGATCTTATCAGGCGGCTTATCCATAAACCGCCGCAGGTCGGGCGGCTTATCCCTAGGCCACCATGAGTCAGATGGCTTATTACAACGTTCCTCCTCTGTACGAAGATATGGAAGAGACTTCCCCATTCGTGGATTATATCCGGAGCGAGGCAGCTCCGAATGGTTTCAGAGAGCCACGTATGGCAGCCAATGACGGAGAAGCTGATCCAGCCCTCCATCTTCAAGCTTTTGAGTCAGCCATAGCACTAAGAACTCTGACCGATGCTATCAAATGCAAACTTCTTGTGACGTCCTTTGAGGGGCAAGCAAGAGAATGGTTTTATGGGTTGAATCCAAAGTCAATCAGCTGCTTTGCCGAGCTGCGTAGAGAATTTTTGCTTAGATTCTCTACCTCGAAAAAGAGAAAGAGTGGTCCGGCGGCCCTCTTTGATATTAAGCAGCGGGAGGACGAGACCTGGGCCAGGTTCGTCGACCGTTTCCAAAAAGAGATAATGGAGATCCAAAATGTGGATCCAGAGCTATACAGGGTAGCTCTGATGAATGGGCTGAGGGAAGGCTCCCTAAAATTCGAAGCCAGCATAAGAGAACCTCGAACTTATCAGGAATTGATAAGTATGGCCAATATGTTTATCAGGGGTGAAAATACTAACCCTGGGTATGTGGCTAGGCTTCTAAATTATCAAGGTCAACCTTACTCACTCCCTAATAATCAATCATCCGCTCCGTCTTATTTTGAACCCCGAGCTCAAAGGGGGAGGAACTACAAGCACAAGTAACCATTCCTTGGCCACCGGCGGTTTCAAGATCAGAAACCACCGTTGGCCATCACACCCGCTCCATCCATGGCCATTTCGCAAGCCATGCCGGTATATCTGAAACAATATACCACGCAGCCATCCTCGATTGCCCCATCCATCAAATATGATAATTCGCAAGAATCATTCACTTCTCTGAATATATCCATGGACGAGGTAGTCCAAATTTTACAAAAGAGACCTGACTTTAAGAAACCTGCCCCTATGAGATCGGATGTTCACAGCCGAAATCCGAATCTTTATTGTGAATATCACAAAGAAGCAGGTCATCTGACGGAAGATTGTCGAGCCCTCCGCTTCCTGGTCAAAAAGCTTCTAAGGGAAGGGAAGCTCCGGGGACTAGTCCACAAAGACACACCTGCTGAACCCCGAACCGAAAAGAAGAAGGAAGCGGTCGAAGTGACCTGGGAATGTGCTGACGTGGAAGAGGCAGGTTGTTATGGGGATATACATCCTGTCACCGAATGCATAGAAGTAAATGACGTTGGTCCCCTCAGCAACGTCTACTGTATCCATGGTGGAGAAGGGGCAGAATCCTCTCAAAAATCCAGCATTGGAAGAATCTCCAAGCAAGAGGTGGCGGCCGCCTCCACTTCCGCCCCAGAAAGGTCGATCGTTACTTTCGGCCAAGAAGACCTTCCCCCGAATGCAAACCCTTTCGATGATGCTGTAGTTATAAAGGCAGTTATCGAGAACTACACTGTGCAAAAAATTCTGATCGACACCGGTAGTTTAGTTAACCTCATTTTCTGTCAAACATTTGAAGCCCTTAAGACTGGAAAGTCTCTGCTCTCCACGGAAGGGCCCCACTACGGCTTCTCTGAAGAAAAGAAGGAAGTAGAAGGGTGTGTAAAGCTTTTGGTGTCATTGGGAGTCATAATAAAGCTGATAAGCTTCTTAGTGGTGGAAGCCCCGAGCAGTTATTGTGCAATCTTTGGAAGGCCAATCCTGAACGCTTACAAGGCAATAGTATCCACTTTCCACTTGGCCTTAAAGTTCGCTGCCGAAGGACGTCAGTATCGGATCCGAAGTGATCCAAAAGTCGCTCGGGAATGCTATGTAAAAATAGTCAATGTGATCACCAAGACGCCATTTCCCGAACTTCAGAATGGCGTTCACAAAGTATCCAGGCCCCTGGAAGAGGTAAAGGGAAGCACAGAATGAGAAATGGCTCACCTGGAACCTGCCCAGTAGACCCAAGAGATCCCCATTGCTGAAGGAGAAGAAAAGAAACTAATCATCAATGCCAAACTACCAGAAGAGGAGAAGATTCAACTGATCTCCTGTTTGTTGAAGAACCTGGACATCTTCGCCTGGACGGCGGAAGACATGCCTGGAGTAGATCCAGATGTTGCCTGCCATCACCTCAATGTCTCCCCTGAATTCAAACCAATCCAACAAAAGAAGAGAGAGGTGGCATCCAAGTTGGCGGTACCCATCAAAGAAGAAGTTACAAAACTTCTTAAAGCGAATTTCATTTCTGAAATCCAATACCCCACTTAGATGTCAAATGTTGTAATGGTGAAAAAATCTGGGGGAAAATGGCGCATGTGTGTAGATTTCACAAAACTCAATAAAGCATGCCCCAAAGATTGCTACCCTTTGCCTCGGATAGATGTTTTGGTAGATTCCGCGGTGGGGTATAACTTTATGAGCTTTCTCGATGCATTTTCTGGTTATCACCAAATCAAAATGCATAAACCTGATATCCCGCATACGTCTTTCATCACGAACGATGGTTGTTACTGTTACCTCGTAATGCCCTTTGGGCTTAAGAATGCAGGGGCAACATACCAAAGGATGATGGACACCGTCTTTAAGCAGCAGAAAGGAAGGAACCTCGAGGTTTATGTTGACGACCTCCTCCTAAAAAGTAAAACCTTCTCAATTCACTTGGCAGACCTCGTAGAGACGTTCGCTACTCTACGGAGGTTCAAGTTAAAATTAAACCCTTTGAAATGTGTGTTTGGGGCAAATAAGGGAAAGTTTCTTGGACACCTCCTCACGCCCGATGGCCTGGCACCAAATCCAGATAAGGTAAAAGCCATACTAGAAATGACCCCTCCTCGTAATACGAAAGAAGTACAACAACTTGGAGGAAGATTGGCAGGACTGAGAAGGTTTATATCTAAATCAGGAGATAAAAGTGCTCCTTTCTTCAAAACACTCCGAGGAGGGTCGAAGTTTGAGTGGGACAAGAAGTGCGATGACGCATTTGATCAACTGAAGAAACAATTAACATCGACTCCTCTTCTCCAGAGCCCCCATGAAGGGGAAACTCTGTTCTTAAATTTGGGGGTTGGACCTGATGCTGTCAGCACTGTTCTCGTTCGAGAAGAAAAGAAGAGGCAGTTTCCTATATACTATGTTAGCCATATACTTAAAGATGCAGAAACGAGATATTCGATCCTGGAAAAGCTGGCTCTGGCTCTGGTTCAATCCTCAAGAAGGCTCCGACCTTATTTCCAAGCACATCCAATCCAAGTAATCACAGACCATCCATTAAGGAACATCCTGGAAAAGCCTGATCATTCGGGAAGATTAGCCAAGTGGGCCATCGAGCTAAGCGAGTTTGAGATAACTTATATCCCCAGAACCGCAATCAAGGCCCAAGTCTTGGCAGATTTCATGGTCGATATACCAGAATCAGATTCCGAACAAGTAGGGAAGTCCCCTTGGGCCTGGACTATCTTCGTGGATGGTGCTTCGGGGAAGAACTTGGCAGGAGCAGGAGTAATCTTGCTCAGTCCTAATGGTCTTAAGCTCGAACAGGCAATCAAGTTCTTTTTTCCGGTGACGAATAATCAAGCTGAATATGAGGCGCTTCTAGCCGGGCAAAGGCTTGCGAAAGAACTGGGCATAGAGCATGTACATGTAAAAACTGATTCTCTGGTAATGGCTTCGCAGGTTTTGGGCAACTATGATACACGTGAGCCAACATTACGGAAATATCTGCTGCTAGCAAAAGAAGAGATTGGAAGATTTAAATCTTTCTTCATCGAACATATCCCGAGGACGCAGAATGAAGAAGCCGATGAGTTATCAAAGTTCGGTCTTCTATCAGGAGGAGTGACCTCTGAGCTTTTTCATCCAGCTATAGAGGAGGGGGAACTAATGCAAATCGATCAACATCCTTCCTGGATGGATCCTTATGAGTTATACCTGACAAAAGGAGAGTTCCACGAATCTATCAAAGACAGAAGGAGATTCAGGAGAAAAGCGGCTTATTATTGCTTGGTGGCTGGAATCTTGTATCGAAAAACTTTCATCTCTCCTTTGGCTCGATGCGTCTCGGAAGAAGAGATCCCCACTATAGTACAAGAAGTCCATTCTAGGGAGTGCGGCATTCACTCGGGAGCAAAGACATTGGAAAAGAGGATTTTGAGGCAAGGATATTTTTGGCCAACCATGAGAAAGGACGCTGAAGCATTTGCCAAGCGGTGTGTTCAGTGTCAAAAATTCGCTCCTCTTCAGCATTTGCCTGCTCAGTCACTCAGATCAATAACTGCGCCGTGGCCCTTCGCAGTATGGGGGATGGATCTTGTCGGACCCTTCCCAGTAGCCAGTGGCCAGCGTCGTTTTATCATTGTAATGATCGATTACTTCAGCAAATGGATTGAGGCAAAAGCATTAGCAAAAACTACAACTCAAATTATCCGGAACTTCGTCTGGGGAGAGATAGTCTGCCGGCATGGAATTCCGCTAGCAATTGTGACCGACAATGGTCCGCAATTTAACAACCCAGAGATGATAAACTTTTGCGATCAGGTGGGGATTGATCTTCGGTTTGCTTCAGTGCATCATCCAAGAACAAATGGTCAGGTAGAACCAGCGAATCGACAGATTCAGCAACTCTTGATGAAGAGGGTCTTAAATCAAAGAGGAAATTGGGCAGACCAACTCCCATCTATCCTTTGGACTCTTCGTATCACCCCATCTTCCGCTATGGGAGAAACACCATTCAAACTATCCCATGGCTCGGAGGCTGTTGTTCCTATAGAGTTCGAGGTAGTCACTCCAAGAGTAGTGTATGCAAAGGAGGGAGGAGAAGCATGGATAGACGAAAATGACGAGGCTATCAAGTATAGTTTGGATCTGATCGAAGAACTTCAGGACGAAGCAACAATCAGACAGGCAGAAGTCAAAAGGAGGATGGCAAAGTACTTTGACAAGAATGTCAGGGTAAAACAGTTTGCAGTCGGGGATTTGGTACTAAAGAAGGTAGATGCTGCAGCCAGATCTGGAAATGTTGGAAAGCTGAATCCCAACTGGGCAGGGCCATTCATCATCAAAGAGGCCTTGAGAAATGGGGCCTACCGCCTCTAAACAAGCGACGGAGAATACATCTCACGCACTTGGAGCGGTGATGATCTCAAACGCTTTTATCCTTAAAAAATGTTTCCTTCATTTTAAGCATTTTTAGATATTCAATGAAAAGCCCCGTACTGACACTTCTTCTTTTCCAAATTTTTCTTACTTTCTTTATATATCAAACTCACTGAACCGCGGAGACATCGCTGAATTCTGCTTGAACCCCCTCGGATTGTAGTCATTAGTGTAAGCCCACGTCGACCACATGTAGCGGGGAGTTTTCGCACATGTGTAGTGGCAGCTTGCCAATTCCCGTGCAGTGGTCTTCGGAATCTCAGATCTCAGTAGATATCTAACGCACCAAGTCCGGGTGATTGTTAGCTCTATCATACTCTGAAAGGGATATGGTTATAACTTTGATGATCTTTCTGAGGAAAGCAATGTCGGTAGAGCCCCCGCGGCATAACCACACCTGCCCAACTGGTCATCTTAGTCTATAACCATCGAATACTCCAAGGTACTCTCAAACAACGCCTGGGCGGAACCCACAACTGAGTTTATCTCTCTGAGGAAAGCAATGTCGGTAGAGCCCTAGCGGCATAACCACACCTGCCCAATTGATCAACTCGGCTTGTAACCCCAGGCGGGAGAGCAGTCGAGTCGCTTACAACCCACAACTGAGTTGATCCCTCTGAGGAAAGCAATGTCGGTAGAGCCCCTGCGGCATAACCACACCTGCCCAATTGATCAACTCAGCTTGTGACCCCCAAGCAGGAGAGCAGTCGAGTCACTTACAGCCCTTATGACCACTTGAGGAAAGCAATGTTCGCCACCTAGGCACACCTGCCCACTTGGTCATCTGGGCCTGTAGTCATCTTTTTACATTACAGGGAATTACTTCATCGTATATGGTCATTCTAGACCATTTGAAGAAAATAGCAGGATTCATATATGCATCACAAACCGGCCAACTTTATACTCAAACCGAGCGGTTTGAAATAAGTATTTATCAGGATCTGGTTATCAAACCGGGCGGTTTAGAAGGAACAGGTCCCAAAGATGCCATGCGTTATGATTTTCAGACCGAACGGTTTGAAATAAACGACAATAAAAAGTCACAAGGCAAATATTGGGGGATCGAGAATAATCATGATCGGTCAACCTCGCCATTCGGGTCATGGATCTATATTTATGGGTTTCAATTCGATTCGTTCAGCTAATAACTGGCTCTTCTCGATTAAGTAATTATGATTCTCATTACAAGTATCAAAGCTGCTAACCGCGCAAATTATATGCAGTCCGTGCGGGTCATCAGCTGATGTTATGTAAAGCCGTTATATAAATCGTTCTGGTTAAATGTTAATCGCGCGGTCTATCAGCTATTCTTCTTATGATTTTGTATTCTGCCTTGCAAAGCCAGGATATGGTCGCACGGCTTGGTTTTATTCCCTGATCGGTTATAGCTATATTCACGAGGATGGGGCTTGCAGCAGTCTCAATTACAAGTCGCTTGAGTTAAAATACTGACCGCTCGGTCTGTGGGTTGTTCTTATGACTTGGCATTCTTTATCCTGAAAAACAAGTATGCAGAATCTAGTAACAACCGCGCGGCTTGGTTATGTCCGGCTCCCTGGATATCATAATACATTCATAATAAGTTAACACCTTCTCGGGATGAATCAAGTCAGCTCGATCCGGATTGAAGGAGCAAGCTATGAGATTGAGTTTTTTGCTATTGATTACTTTACCGGAATCCTATGAAGATTATTATCCATTTTCAAAATATCTTTACATTGATTCATGACTGACCGGTTAACAAAAACCAAACCGTCGGCCGTGCAAAAGTAAACGAAACTCAAAAGGAAAATACAAAAGGAACTACTCGTCCGGCTTGAGTTTCTTGGTTGCAGGGGAACTGGAATCTTCATCGCCAGAAATGTTTACGTCAGGCGAATATCCTCTGCTGGGAGTGGAGGAACCCGAGGAGCTACCACTCGAGCTTTCCGAAGTACCTGAGCCGCCCGACTTGCGAGTCCGAGACCGTCCGGTCTCTTCAGAATCGCTGGATTCTACATCAGAGCCATCTCTTTCTCCTTCGACATCCATGGCAGGATCTTTCTCGATTTCACCTTCACTGCTCTCTTCCTCAGTGCTACTAGATTCGACCTTGTTTTTCCCCTTGGCTCAGCGGGTTATTTCGTTTAATTTGTCCTTCAGGCCGGGATAAAGATCCGGGAAGGTTGTATCCTCAAAGCCATCGGCCAGGCCGTCCCGATCTCATAAGCGATTTAGAGCACAATCAATCCCTTCGGCTACAGGAGGGAAGACCTTGTCCTGGAAATCCGGGTTGTCCATGTCATATTGATGCTACAAAAAGAGAATAGATATCAGGTCGCGCGGTCTTAAAATGATGAGCCTGAAGTGTTTGTCGAAGACTTACCGCAATAATCTCTTTAAGCTTAGCATTCGTATCGGCCTGGTCGGCGAACTTCTTCTCCAGATAAGTATGGGCCGATACCAGTCGTTTATACGAAAGGGCCATAAAATGGTTGGCCGCAAAAACCCGGGCGCCGGCCTGTGCGGCTACTCTGGAAAGTTCCTCTTCCGGAACTCTCTTCAATCTCTTCAAAGTTTTTCGGCCATACATGGCGGCCCCAGCGGCTAACGCATGCCGGCTAATTTTCTCACTCCCCTAGAATGGGAGAGCAGTGGATAACTGCACGCAGTCATTATCCTTATGCCAAAGGACCGTCGGCTTTCCCTTCAGATCGCACGGATTACTGTAAGAACGGAGAAGCTCAAAATCGCCCGAAGAAGACGGGCTCTCATCTTCAGACCACTGCGGGTCGGATTTCTTTTGTCTTTTCTCCCTTTGGGTCAGAACTGGAGCGGCCAGAGTAACCGGCTTGTTCAAAGGAACGACTGTGGCAGCTGCAGGAATTTAAGGCTGAAGAAAACAGTCCGCACGGTTATAAAATGACGAGTTGAGGAGAAGCTTACTGTCCTCCGGACGAACATCCGCCAGCTGCGCGAAAAAGGGAATGTAATAGTTCACATCAAGTCACTCATTCTCCAAGGATTCGAAGATCTTCTGTTGGATCGGTCGGCGCCCTTAGAGGGGGGGTGAATAAGGGTTTTCAAAAACTTTATATTTTATTTAGAAAACTTTGGAATATTGCAATAAGAAGACAAGTAAAACAAAAAGAGACAAGCTTTATTGATATTAAATCAGTATTACAAAACTTGATCTCAATGTCGCTAGAGATCGGAGGCGAATAATAAAAGCTCTTTTCGTTTTCTATCCCGACTCGCTTCCCCACGAACCGGTGGCCCTAGCCTCCTCCTTCCCGGATTCGGCCTCAAGCCGCTCTAGCCAATCATTCCCTGGATGTGGCCTCAAGCACCCCCTAGACCTAACCTAGATCTAGTCGCCAACACGAGGAGATTTTCAGCCCTAAGTCCTACCCCAGACCTAGTCGCCAACACGAGGCGATTTCACTACCGTTTACAAAGAAAGACAAATAAAATAATAAAAACTTCCCGTAAGATGAACTTCTTAATATGGAGGCGAAGATCCGCTGTAGAATCAGCGTTTGTCGAAGCGGAATTCGTTTGGCTTCGGCGTGATGGAATCCTCCTTCAGAAGTTGGCAGAGCTTCGCCGGGACCTCAAATTTCGGACAAGATAGGCCTCTGGAATTCTAGTACTCTCTCTCTGAGGTGTATGCAATTGGTGTACGAAAACAAGAGGAGAGGGGGTCCTTTTATAGCCCAAGCACTACCGCCGGCGCTAGCGCTACCGCCGGCGCTAGCCCAGATTAAGAAACAATTTGCGCGGCAGAATCTTCCATCCGTGGCAACCTATTGCTCCATGCCTCTTGTGCTCCATGCTACCGCCAGCGCTAGTAGCTACCACCGGCGCTATCCCTGATTAAGAAACTTCTTGCGCGGCAGGATCTCTAATCCGCGGCAACGAGGCTTTCATTCCTTCTGTGTTCACCGATACCGCCGGCGTTATCCGCTACCGCCAGGCATTAGCGCCTTCCATAACAACTCCCAGAAACGCGCTCATCAACGCTAGCGCCCGGCGCTAGTTGCTACCGCCGGCGCTAGTGAGCCTCTTCGAATTTTGGCCTCAATTTTGGGGGCAGTCATCATGTGTACTCCTTGAGTCATGTGGACCTAGTAAACCTGCACACTTGAACACATAAGATCAAATACACATAGGATTTGTTATTCTCAAACCTAGGAGATGCGGAAGACCATGTTCCAACAAACTCCCCATTTTGATAATAACAAATCCATTAATGATAAATCAAAGCATTAATAGATAAGCATGATGAAACTATACTTATGTGTGTGTGAGAGTGATGACTTAGGATAATAATTGATTCTAGCATGTTAGACTTGCTCCCCCTAAATACATGCTCCCCCTAAGTGAATGCTCCCCTAATATATATGCTATCAACTTAATCAATCATGTTGGGTTTGCATTTTGATAGCGGATTATATATTTAGCATGTTAGTTCTCCCCCTTTTGCATTTTATCATGTTAGTTCTCCCCCTTTGTTAATAGCAAAAGTGGGTAGGGAGACAAAGCACTAAAAATGTGTAAATAAAAGATAAGGCATGATCGAGCTTTTTAGGTAAATGATAAGGAGATTTAGAATTGTATTTTATTGAAATAGATCAGAGTTATTACAAAATTTCAGAGTTTTTAACATAAAAGATTTTTATGTTTGAAGTAACCAATAAAAATGTTTCCAAGGAAATCTATCACTTAATGAAAGATAGGAATTTTTAAGAATAAGTGATGATGCAAATAATACAAGATATGAAATAATCATGAAAGCGCAAGGTAAAAAACACTTATATGGTTAAGATGCGGAAGACTTACAGCAAATAGTAATGATAATCCAAAAAATATGAGGTAAAGATCACACAAAATGATGTTTTTGGAAATCATTGTGCAGTTTTAAATTTTAGAATAACCAAGCATGAAATAATGTTTATCAAAAAGAGATGACCACAATGTTACTTTAATTCTGAAGTTCAAAAACATACAAAAACATTGTAGAACACATGCTAGGTTATCTAGTGCATTTCAAAAAGAAAAAGGAATATAGAATTAGCATTAGGATCCAATACTCATGAGAAGAAGTGTTATGGAAGATAATGATGTGCTCATAAGTGTAAATTTGAGGAGAGTAAACAAATGTTTTAATCAAAAAATACAAGTAATATGTAAAGTAAGAAGCACAATAAAACACAAATAAGATTACTTCCACACACTTTAATGCACAAAAAATGTACAACTACCAAGGTGCTTTGCACACACAATGCTCATCAAGACTTATCAGGGTGCAAAGTAGTGCTTGGGGGATCACATATTTTATTTTGAATTTTGAGACTTGTGATCCGGTGTACTTAAGAGAAAGTGGTTTTTCTTATTTTTGAAAGAAAGAGTTGATTTGCACAAGATACTTTATTATTCTTTCCAAGGTGCTCAACCTCACAATGCTCATTAAGACTTATCAGGAGGTTCAAGTAGTGCTTGGTGGAGTTATCTTTGTCATTTATTTTATAATTTTGTTTTGTACAAAGTTTTTCGAATACACTTGTTTTGCAAATCAATAGATTTTATGAGAAAAAATATAACCACTTTTCTTAATGTTTAAGAGTGCAAAAGAAGGAGTGTAGGTAAGATACTTGTGCAATTTTAATTTATTTGTACTAATACAAAACATACACAAGCATTCTTAGATTAAATGCATATGTAGACAATGCCAAAAAAAGGTGAGTGAATAAATATCATTATCAACCATAAAGCATTTCTCATACTTAGAGGCATGCTAAGTTTGATCCTACACAACTTTTAAACTATAATTGATGCACATTTGAATAGATATATCAAAGCATGAAGAAAGACAATGTCCAAAGTAGTTTGAAGAGAAAAATTATAACATTGTAGAATTTCTAAATAGTAGATTAAATCATGCTTGATTTTACAAGAAAAAATCATAGAGTTTTTTTTTTATAGTTTTAAAGTTTTATATTTTTGTATTTGGTTTTAGCAAATAAAAGCAGATTTTTGTAATTTTTGCTTTTGTAATAATTTTTTTTTTTGTAAAAAGATGAACTTTAAACAAAGGAAACAACAAAAGCAAACAAAGGAAAAACATTTTTTTTTTTTGTAATTTGTTTTTCTATTTTTGTATTTGATTTTTCAAAAAGAAAAGAAAAACAGATGTGCAAAAACTAAATAGTACATATAGATCAAAATATTTTTAGGAATTTTTAGAAATTTTAAAAACACAGAAATTCGAAACTCGACGCTAGCGTTGGCGCTAGCGCTAGCGCGGGAAACAGTAAGTGATTTTTTAGGGTTTTGAAAATTTTGATGTTGGAAGTTGATTAGGTGTCCCAATAGTAGTTCTATGCTGAATTTGCAGAATTTTTGGAAATGTTTTGGATGGTGAAAAATGAAGAAAATTGTATTTGTGAGCATGTTTTAACTTGAAAGATCTAGGACACCTAATTCAAGTCGTAATAAACGAAATCGTGCATCGGGAAGAGGTTTAGTGAATATGTCAGCGAGTTGAGAGTCTGTCCCAATGAAGCTTACTTTTACATTTTCTTTTTTAATGTGATCCCTAATGAAATGATGACGAACGTCGATGTGTTTGGATCTAGAATGGTGTACAGGATTATATGTGAGGTCTATTGCACTTTTGTTGTCACATTTAAGATCTATGTTTTTGAGATGAAATCCAAAGTCCTCTAGTGTTTGGCTCATCCATAATGCTTGTGCACAACAACTACCAAGTGCGATATATTCGGCCTCCGTGGTGGAGAGTGCAACCGAAGATTGTTTTCTACTAGACCAGGCAACTAAAGAGGGTCCTAAAAAATGACACGTACCGCTAGTGCTTTTTCTATCTAGTGAACACCCAGCGTAGTCCGAATCGAAATAGCCGTGGAGTGTGAAAGAGTCATTATGTGGGTACCATAATCCTAATTTAGATGACCCAATTAGATAACGAAAAATATGTTTTACCGCTTTTAAATGAGATTCTTTTGGATCGGCTTGAAAGCGAGCACATAAACATACGGCAAACATAATATCTGGTCTAGATGCACTTAAATAAAGAAGAGAACCTATCATTCCCCTATATAGTGTTTGATCAATAGAAATTCCAGATTCATCTTTTCCTAGTTGTAAGGAAGCACTCATAGGAGTAGAGGCTTGTTTAAGATTTTCAAATCCAAATCGTTTAAGCATATCGTGAACATATTTTGATTGACAAACAAAAATACCATTAGTTCTTTGTGAAATTTGAAAACCAAGAAAATATGATAGTTCTCCTACAAGACTCATTTCAAATTCATTTTTCAAGCATTATGATAGTTCTACTTGATAGATTGCTACACTCCTATTTATAGTACTTCACATTTGCGAGCATTAATTAACCCGGATGAGCCATCGACATCAGCTCAACCTCCACTCCGGCGAGGTGCGTCATCTCGAGGGGCTCGAGATGCTCCATATGGGTCCTTTAGAGAGGAGATGGGCGATCGGATGACACGGATGGAGAAGGATGTCTCAGGGATCAAGAAAATGATGAAGTTCATGATGAAGGCTTTAAATTTGAAGCCATCTACTCCAGAGCGGAGGGAGTGGGAGAGCCCAGTTACGGATCCTCCCCGCCACTCGATCCGAAGGACTCGTAGAAGACGCTCTCCAACTCCAAGTGTGGAGGATATAGATGAGGAGGAGTAGATGTGAGAGGAACAGTTTTTTTTTGTTATGTAATAATTCAGGAATTTGAACCTTATGTCTTGGATGTTGTTGTTTTTTGAATTATGCTTGATTTTGTTATCTTTTGGATGTTTGACTAGAATGTTTTATTTATAGTTTGATATTTATGAAGAAAAAAAATTTCATGTGGTATACCATTTTGAAATCCTATGATTAACTATTTTACTACCACATAGAAGATTCTGAATTCACTTGTTGATAAGTATATGTATAATGAATATATGAATAATAAGTAGGTCATCTTAAAAAGGATTTTGAATTTTGATTAATTTTATAGGCTCATTAAATTTTTGATCATGCTTCCTATATAAGATGACCATAGTATGATAATAAAGAAATAAGAAAACAAAGAAAATTGAAAGACATTAAAGCATATCATGAAGTAGAAAAATTGTCTATTTTCCTCTTGAAAATATTCTACTTCATGCATTTGGTGGTACCTAATGAAAGAGAGTTGTAGGTATCCAAAGAGGACCGGGTGTGATGGTTCCTTTGGGTACCCAAATACAACGTATTTGCTTTTGGGGAGATTGAAATGAATGGGCCCTTTTTGTGGTGTTTGTGTTTCATCTTTGGTTTTGGGCCTCCATTCAAACTGTGGTTTAATATTATTATTATGAGTCAAATTTCTATTGTGATAATCTTTATAATTGCAGTGATTATATAAAGCATTTTTTATAAGAAATTTTTGAAATTTTATGTTTGGAGAAGTTTGATGTTGTATATGATAATAATGATTGTACTTTGGAAGTTCATTTTTAATTTGTTGATGTCTTTTATTTCCATTATTTGATTTAACCTTTTGAGAAATTATATTCATCTTGCTTTTAGATATATTCTGAAATTGTGGATATATGTTTTATGAATTTTTCTTTATGATTTCCTTAAGCAAGTGGATTTTGGCATTTAATTCATCATTCTTAGTTTTTAAATTATGTCTAGCTTTATTATAAGCGATTGTGCTATTTTTAAGAGTAGTAACAATTGATTCAATATGTTCTTCATATTTATCCCTATATTCATCAAATGTTTCGTTCATCTCATTAATTTCTATTTCGTAGTCCTTACACTTAGCACAATCACTCTTTAACGATGAATTTTCTAAGCATAATTTTTCATTATGTTCTTTTATACACATCAATTCTTTTTCAAGTTCTTTGAATTTTTCCTTACTATTATTACAATCAAAACAAAGTTTTATATTTGTAAGTAAAAGACAAGATGGGGTAGGCACATCACAATTTGAATTTGAGTTAACATTAGCTTTTAGTCTCTTATTTTCTAAACGTAAATTATTATTAGTAATTTTCAATTTTTTGATCTTACGTTTAGCTATTTTTAATATATTGAAACTAGAAATGGAAGTTATCACACAAGAAGAAGATTTTGACTTTCTTACAGCGCTTTTCGTGGAGGCAAAATGTATGCACAGAGTTCCTTCGTTATCTTTTGGCCCTTCCTTCATCATGGATGAATTTTCATCTTCCCTTTCTCTTGGTGCATTGTTCTCCCTTACTATTTCAATATTCTCCATGGCTTCGCTCTGAGAGAGATCTTCTTGAATGATAATGGATGCTTGTTCGTTCTTTTCCTCGTGTGTTTGTTCCATACCTGCGAGAGGAAGATCATACATTTCTTCAAGAAATTTCAATACTTTATAAGCACTAGAAAAACAATACACAAATTTGAAAACTTCATTTGAGAGACCACAAAATAGATAATGTTTAGCTTTTGCATCTAAATGAAGTTCCTTTTTATTTGATTCATCCGCACGTCTTATAATTGCTAAGTTCTATACTTCGATATCTAAAGTTTTAATAAATTTTTCCATTAAAATTTTCCATCCTTTATAATTTGTTCCTTCAAACAAAGGTGGTTTATGTGATATTTCATCTTCACAGAAATTTGCCCCACTAGTTGAAGCGAGATCATGAGACGCCATTATTCCCGGTTGTTAAGCCGATTGGAATAACCTAGCTCTGATACCACTTGTTGGATCGGTCAGCGCCCTTAGAGGGGGGGGGGGGGTGAATAAGGGTTTTCAAAAACTTTATATTTTATTTAGAAAACTTTGGAGTATTGCAATAAGAAGACAAGTAAAACAAAAAGAGAGACAAGCTTTATTGATATTAAATCAGTATTACAAAACTTGATCTCAATGTCGCTAGAGATCGGAGGCGAATAATAAAAGCTCTTTTCGTTTTCTATCCCGACTCGCTTCCCCACGAACCGGTGGCCCTAGCCTCCTCCTTCCAGGATTTGGCCTCAAGCCGCTCTAGCCAATCCTTCCCCGGATGTGGCCTCAAGCACCCCCTAGACCTAACCTAGATCAGTCGCCAACACGAGGCGATTTTCAGCCCTAAGTCCTACCCCAGACCTAGTCGCCAACACGAGGCGATTTCACTACCGTTTACAAAGAAAGACAAATAAAATAATAAAAACTTCCCTTAAGATGAACTTCTGAATATGGAGGCGAAGATCCGTTGTAGATTCAGCGTTTGTCGAAGCGGACTTCGTTTGGCTTCGGCGTGATGGAATCCTCCTTCAGAAGTTGGCAGAGCTTCGCCGGGACCTCAAATTTCGGCCAAGATAGGCCTATGGAATTCTAGTACTCTCTCTCTGAGGTGTATGCAATTGGTGTACGAAAACAAGAGGAGAGGGGGTCCTTTTATAGCCCAAGCGCTACCGCCGGCGCTAGCGCTACCGCCGGCGCTAGCGCTACCGCCGGCGCTAGCCCGGATTAAGAAACAATTTGCGCGGCAGAATCTTCCATCCGCGGCAACCTATTGCTCCATGCCTCTTGTGCTCCATGCTACCGCCAGCGCTAGTAGCTACCGCCGGCGCTATCCCTGATTAAAAAACTTCTTGCGCGGCAGGATCTCTAATCCGCGGCAACGAGGCTTTCATTCCTTCTGTGTTCACCGATACCGCAGGCGTTATCCGCTACCGCCAGGCGTTAGCGCCTTCCATAACAGCTCCCGGAAACGCGCTCATCAACACTAGCGCCCGGCGCTAGTTGCTACCGCCGGCGCTAGTGAGCCTCTTCGAATTTTGGCCTCAATTTTGGGGGCAGTCATCATGTGTACTCCTTGAGTCATGTGGACCTAGTAAACCTTCACACTTGAACACACAAGATCAAATACACATAGGATTTGTTATTCTCAAACCTAGGAGATGCGGAAGAACATGTTCCAACATCTTCTGCTCTGCTTCTCCGAGCTTAACCGACTTGAAATCCGCCGCACTCCTCGCTTGTGGGTTGACCTGCAACAGCCCTAGGGGGCCTTCAAACATAGCATACCGCTTAGACCAGCTCGCAACCTTGTTCGCAAGGTTCATAACTTTCATTCCCCGGCATCCAAAATAGATATGACCTCTAAAAATAGAAGTCCCGGCGTCCGGAGTAGACCGCACGGAAAAGAAGTTTCGAAACAAAGAAATCGAAAAAGTAACTCGCTCTGACCGCAGATACGAGATAAAACTATAAATAGAGGCAATGGAATTCGGCGGAAGCTGTCCGGGCACGACCCCGTAGTGATCGAGAATAGTGATGACTTCAAGAGGAGGGGGGAATCTGAAGCCATACTTAAAGTGATCGACGGGAATGGCGATCTTAGTAGAAGACGAAGAATTTATCCGCTCGTCACGTAACGGAAGCCGGGCGGTTACATTGCTTCCAACCATATATTCTGCAATAAAATCATTTAACTCGCTTTGAGTTAAGCGGCATTCCTTATGATTGGCCGATCGAAAAGCAGAAGCCGCGTCAGTTCGGACCGCGTGAGCTTTCTCAGACCGCGACGACTGCTGCTTAGCTCGCGCCATTTCAGACAGTATGGAATGAATCGCCGTAATTCTTACTACTTATAGAGATAGTGATCTGCAAATAACCAAATTATAGCGCGGATATGACGTCAAGCCGCGCGGATTATAACGTAAAGCGGCGCAGATAAAAGGAAAGAGCGATAGCTTGCGCATAGGCAAGTCAGACCGACTAAGCAAAAACCTATAATAAACATGAAAGTTCGACAAGAAATCACAAGCATCCAGGGCTAGTCGCGCGACCTGCACATCTATTCGGCATAAACTATGCATATTATAGGCGCAACAGAAGGCGCTAAAAGAAAATACTATCTTAAGTAAACCAGAACATCAGTTCATCTCGGGGAGTAAATAAGAGGAAAAATTATTACAAACATAGTTCATGAAAAGTTAAAAGCCGCTTATGGCTGACACGGCTCTTGGGGATTATCCTCACGATGAAGCCGCGCGACCTGGTCACCGGTCTGAATAAGAAGGATATAAATTTGACTTGAGTGATAGTGGATATGATTGAGCGTGCTATGAAGCCGCGCGGCGTCCCTTTCTACCCGCGCAGCAAGGATCGTACGAGCAGAAGGGGCCCCGGCAGGATCATTCGCGGAAGGATCAGACTCCCTAATAAGTAAAGGATTAGAGCTCGCCCCAACAGCTGGGCGGTTCGGCATCCGAGCTCTTTCATCAGTAGACGAGCGCCGGCTCTCGCCAATCTCTCTGGTCATACGAAGATATTTGCTTTGATAATATTTACAGTCATCCTCAAGCTTCGAGGACATCCTTTTCTCTCTATCAAGACGCGCGGTTATTGTAGCGATTTGATCTATCAGCATCTGTTCCTTTTCAAGTCGCGCCTTCTTCTCAAATTCCAGTCGAGCCTCCAACGCTCCCTCGTTCTCCGGCCTTCTTTTCTTCTCGGCCTCCATCTCAGCCCGCGCGGTCTCTAGGTCAGCCCGCTCCGCCTCTAAATGGGCCTCGATCACCAGACGCACCTCTTGTCTTTCTTTCCTTTCAACCTCTAGCGCAACCCGGGCGGCCTCTTATTTCTTCTCCATCTCTCTTATCTTCACTTCCAGGTTACTCAGAAGAAACTGAAGGTTGGCCAGCTCCTCCTGTCCAGAATTTAATATTGGCATAAGATTCGGCATCTGGGGAAGAGGTGGAAGGCAAGAGATCAGGTCGCCCAGTCTCACCATGTCCTCCGGTTTGTCTACAAGAGAAAATTGTAATTAGCACAGCCAAAGGCGGATAGAATAATTAAGGAATTATAAAAGTTGAAATGCCCGAATAAACAGGCCGCTTCAACTGTTCCGTATCCATTCTCCGGCGTTGTTCTCGCCACGTCTGTTCATTATTCTTTCATCTGGCGGCCAGCGATTGAGTAAGAAGGGGGAAGAAGCTCGGCGGCGGATTCAACAACAGTTTATTTTGCTTTTTCCGAGGTCGCGGAATGAAGAAGCGGATAGTTTCATAATCCGCACCGGGCTTACCTGGAGCGAATGGGTTGGGCAGCTGCGACTTGCCTTGCGACCGTATCTTCTCCTCCTTTACACCTATTAAGCGCAGGCCAGCTAGGGTCCGGTCTTTTTCTTCTCGAGCGGTCTTCTCGGAATCACCAGTATTTTCGTCAGGAGAAACAATTTGGCTCGAAGTCACGGGGTTATCAAGTAACATATCTTTATTCAAAAAATCATCCATCCCTCTGAGGATGCCCCCGATCGACATACTAGTCGCAGAATCTGGGATGAGATCGCCCGACTTGGCAAGAGGGGTATTGGGCGGGTCGATTTCCTCTTTCACGCGCGGATCATGTTGAAGACAGTCCGCCGTCGGTTTCTTAAAGGCTTTGTTTCCAGCCTTCAACTTTTGAAGTTTCTTGGCAATTCGCTCGGCTGACGAATGGCCCCTCTTTCTCTTCTTTTTCTTCCCCGACTCTGGGATGATCTACCTTGTAGGAATGGAATCGTCAATAATCAAAACCGGTGAGATAGACGATCCATCCGGCATGGAGGAGACAACTTCGCTTTCTTCTCCAATATTTAGCTTCATGAGAGGAGTCCCTGATGAGGTAAAATCTATGTCGAAGGAAGGTGTGAGATGGTCCACTTCGGGTTCTACCGGCTTCTTTCCGAGGATTTTCTCCTCAGATGACAAGACCCCGGCGGCTTCGACCCTAGCCGCCTCCTCCACCGCCGCTTTGGCTTTAATCACTTCCTCTTCAATGGCCTTAGCTTTAACCGCTTCTTCTTTAGCTTTAGCCGCTTCTTCTTCAGCGGTTTTAGCCTTGGCCGCTTCTTCTTCAGCGGTTTTCGCCTTGGCCGCTTCTTCTTCAGCTTCGGCCTTAGCTACTATTTCTCTTGCGGCTTTTATCTTCGCCGCCTCCGTCTCAATATCTCTTTCCTTAGCCGATAATTCCTCGGCGGTTTTTCTTTCCTCCGCAGTTCTTTCCCCAGTTTTCTTCTTAGACCCGGAAGGTTCTGTCTTCGGAGATCGCCCGGCCTTGTCAGACCGATGACTCTTCTTCTTCCGAGAATCTTTATCTTTCCTTTCCTCGGTTTTCTTCCAGTCTCCCCCCTTATCAACGCGGGTCTGAAGGGAATCAAGGAAGTTCATTCTGATTGAAGGGGTGCCGATCTGAAAAATTCTAACCGCAATCGGCGAGTAGCGACCCGTGATCTCTGCAGAATTATGAAAGGAGAGAGCTCTCAGGCAATTTTATAGCTGAAAGCACAAGTCGGGTGCAGTTTTTCCGATAGAACTGATATTTTTGAAATCTCCTCGGAGTTTAAAAATATGCGGGGATTATGTTTACCCAAGAGACCGCGTCCGAGTGGTACTACTCCCAGACTGGGCGGTCTAAAGCTCAAAATCGCCCGGAGAAGTCTCAGTAAAAGACATCCATCACCAACCAACGCAGACCGTGTAAGACCCCAAATCAGGAAGGTAAATTTTTGGAGTTCTTAACGTTTTCGCCCAGGCGACAGTGGCTGTTGCCCGGCGATAGAGTTGTCGGGTGGAGGCTAACGCTGGCGACAAGGTGACTGGGGTCATGCAGCAGTGTTGCTGGCTGGTCAAAGTCGGTTCATAACGCTGTCGCCCAGGCGACAATGGCTGTCGCCCGGCGACAGCTAAAAGTTGGACTTTGTGGCCGAAATCAAGGGCATTGATTGCTTATTGACTTTGGGGGCTGGTTTTGGCTTGGGAGGCTCGGTGGCAGCTTAGAAGGCCGAAAATCCTCCTCTTTTCATTATTTCCTTAAGGCTTTATTTTGGAGAGAGAGAGAGAGAAGCTTGGAGAAGAAGAAGGAATAGTAAACCCTAGCTTGGAGCTTGGGTTTGGAGGAGCTACACTCATCTGATCCCTTCAAAGTTGGTGGCTACGCGTAGAGGAGGGCAAGGCGCTCCTTTCCATCCGTGTGGAACGTCGAGCCATGGGCTCAAAGCGGCGTTTAAGGGTAACGAACTTTTCTACCCTCTTTTGGACATGCCTTAGTCCTTTCCCTTGCATCGTTGAGGCCCCTACCCAAAAGGGTGAGGTCGTAGCCTCCGATGGGTCGATTCATGTTATCCCTGTCAAAGCTTGCATTCATGTAGAGTCCACGCGTGAGATGGACGTAGGCGCGCTGTGTGAATCCCATCCGAGACGGTTCGTCCGGATTGGTGATACTTTTTGGTATTGTGCGTGCCGGGGAAAAACCATGCGTTGTTATACTTGCCTCATTGGGCTAGAGGGTGCTACTGCATGCGCAGCAATGCCCGGGGGTGTGCCTCGGGGAGCACCTGAAGTTAAAAGGCAGAAATGGAGTTCTGTCCAGCTGTCGCTGGCGCGACAGTGACTATCGCCTGGGCGACAGCTTCCCAGAATTGGGTTCTGGTGAATTTGGGTGTTCTGAGGCAGTGGGAGTGCTACTGTATGTGCAGCAATGCCTGGGGGTGTGCCCTGGGAAGCACCCACAGCTAGAAGCCAAATTAGGGTTTGTGCACTGTCGTTGGCGACAGTGAATGTTGCCTGGGCGATAGCTTCCCAGACTGAGTTCTGGTGATGTTGTTGTGCCCACCTGTTGAGGGGACCTGAGGCCGGTGTACCCGACCTATGGGGGTGTCCTGGTGGATGACTTAGCAGCCCGTGGAGCCGGCTAATTGAGAATCCCTGGGCTGAAGGGACTCCATACCCGCTTTTCGTGTTGTACAACGAGAGTTGTGAACAACGGGCATTTGGCAAACCTGAAACCGCACCATTGCAGCACCTGATTAGTAAGCCTCGGACAGCATGTCGGGAGGCAATGGGACAGAGTCTTCGGACTACGTTATGTTCACAATTAAAGCACGGGGGAGCCCTGGTATTCGGGCCACCGACTTTAGCCTCGAAGGGCAAAGCCATCAAGAGGGGATGGTGGTGGAAGGCGGAGTACACCAAAGAGTGCCTGAGAGCACGGGACGTGGGGGCCATTCCCACGTTTGTGTTGTTGCATATGTATGAAATGATGTGGGCTCGTCTAGTCACACTCTTATATATATATATATGTTGTTGAGACTGTTTTGCAGGGACGTTTAGAACTGCCACCCCCCTCGAAGGGGTGGGGTCGTTATAACTTGGTCAGCTTTAGCTGACCGTTGCCCTATTTTGCCACCGTCTTTGGTGGGCTTGTTGTACAGGAGCTGGACCGAGCGGGACCTTGGCGGGTTGAACCCCCTGCGCTGCTGCGGCCCTTGAAGGCCTTTTGTCCTTTCTTCTATTTTCATGTATGGCCGGCCTGCGCGCCGATGTTGGTAAACTGTAAGGCCGTCGTGCCTCTTTTGTGTGTTGTAAAACATTTTATTCCAAGTTAATAGAAGTGGACATACCCGAGTTCGGGTCTTGTGGTTTATAATTCTGTCTCTCTCTCTTTTACTTCCGCATAGAATGCTCTGAGTTAGGCTTCGTGGTATAGTGTCGTTGCATATTCAATTAAGTGACGTTTCCGTTTGTTTTGTAGTATATGGCGTGGGGCCCCGGCCGGACCTTCTGCTATATGCTTCTTAACGGACGGGGGTGTTACAAATTTATATCAGCTTCTAAGGTTCCGTATCCTTCTACAGAATTCGTGGATGAATTCTTTTAAGGGGTGGTGAGCACGTGTGTGCGCTACCGTTGAGACGTAAAATAAACCCAAAAATGTCCCCTTAGGAATAAAATGTAACAACAAACCAACAATAATTGCATGATTTTGGAACCTGAGTGTTCCTTTTGTTGTTAGTTGCGACTGTGTTGTCGCCTAACTATGTGTTGCACTTGTGTAGGGCACTCGAAGTGCAGCGGGACCGTCACGTCCCCGTGATGTGCATGAGAGTAGTGGGTCTGCTGAGGCCCCTACAACTCTGTCTGCTGAGTTGGTTCGGCTAGTTACTGAAGCCGTTCTAGCTGCGTTGAATGGCCAGCCTGAAAGGCAAGGACAACCGCCAGTGCAAGAGGTGGCCCCTGAGCCACTAAGAGTGGAGCAAGTCCCAGTGAGGCGTGCTCCTGAGCAACAGCTGAAGCACTTTCTGGGATTTCGACCTCCTCCGTTTACCGGGGTTGAATCCCCAGCTGAGGCCGAAGACTGGTTGTCGCATGTGAAGCAAATTCTGACAGCGACACAGTCAGAGGAAGCGCAGAAGGTGACCTTTGCTTCTTTCTTGCTAGAAAAGGAAGCTAGGCGGTGGTGGGATGAGGTTGAGAGGCGCCAGTTCGTGGGAAGGCGACTGGTTGATGTGACGATGGAAGAGTTCTCGAGAATCTTCCTCGTAAGGTATGTGCCTCAGTCGCAGCAAATCGCGATGGAGAACCAGTTCTTGGCTCTAACACAGGGTGGTAGACTGGTTGATGACTACTTGCATGAGTTCACCCGCCTCGGGCGCTATGCTGGAACTTCTTTCGATGATGAGGATAGAAGGGTGAACAGGTTTTATTGAGGTTTGCGTACTGAGTTGCGGCATCTTCTGACAGGGCCGTTGACGCAGGGTTTCACAACCCTCGTTGGTTCAGCCCGAGCCCTTGAGTAGGACATGCTCAGGGAAAAGGGCAAGGCGGTTGTGGTCGAGGCAGTGCTTGAGGGCAAAGCGCCGAGTGCGACGAAGTTGCGGAGGTTGAGTCGCTGGAAGAAGGCTCGAGTATCTGGGCCAGCTCCCTCTGCTTCAGGCGCGTCATCTGGACGTGGCCCTCTGATTTGTTTCACTTGTGGCAAGCCTGGCCATTTCTCTCGGGATTGCCGAAGTGGGCTTCCAAGGCCAGAGAAGAAGGCGGGGCCAGCTTATTCTGAGAAGGGGAAGGCAGCTGAGCCCACTGCTTCCTGTATGGCTCCCCCGCAGCCCAGAGTTTTTAGTCTCGATCAGCAGGAGGCTATCAAAGCCAAGTACGTCATGACAGGTACAATTTAAGATACAGTCTTTACTGTTTTATACACCTGTTTTAATGTTCATGCTAACTTGTTGGCGGCGTGGGCTATGAAAATGTTTTAGGCGTCCCTGCGAGAGCGCTTTTTGATACTAGGGCTTCGCACTCCTTCTTATCGTCGGACTTCGTCCAACGTATTGGTGCACCGTCGATTGCTTCTGCAGATGGACTAGAGGTCCTACTGCCGAATGGATATTCGATGCGTGTGGAGAGGAGTTGCTGCGTAAAGGTTCTAGTTGGTAGTCGGGAGTATGACCTGAAGGCATCGTTACTCCCCCTGGTTGAGTTCGATGTTATCTTCGGTATGGACTGGCTGTCGGAACAGCGTGCGTGTATCGATTGCACCACCAAGGAGGTGAGGTTTGGGCAAGGTGCCGGTCGTGAGACGGTCTTTGCGGGCATGCGTGGATCGAGCAAGATGCTGATGTCTGCTCTCCAGGTGTCCAAGGCAGTGCGACAGGGAGCGGAGTTATTCTTTGCTCTTGTGGAGGCTTCAACGTCGAGGCCCAGCCTAGTAGATGTTCCTGTAGTAGCAGAGTTCCACGATGTGTTCCCGAGCGAGCTCCCCGGTGCTCCACCGCAGCGGGAGATAGATTTCACGATTGAGTTGGTGCCAGGCGCTAAGCCTGTGGCCCGCTCGCCGTATCGTATGGCTCCGAAAGAGTTGGCGGAGTTGAAGCTGCAGTTGCAGGAGCTGCTTGAGCAGGGCTACGTGCGTCCGAGTTCCTCACCTTGGAGTGCACCGGTCCTCTTTGTCAAAAAGAAGGACGGTAGCCTGCGGCTTTGCATCGACTATCGGGAGCTGAACAAGCTGACGGAGAAGAACAAGTATCCTCTTCCGAGGATAGATGATTTGTTCGACCAGCTCGTTGGTTCGACAGTATACTCGAAGCTGGACTTGAAGTCCGGCTATTATCAGGTGCGGATTGTTGAAAATGTTGAAGTGGAAGTTAGAGGGCTTTTGGACCTGGGCGGTCTGGGAGAAGGTCGGGCGGACTGGCGAGGTCGCGCGACCTGGCGGGTTGTCCGGGCGGTCTGGCTGGTATCAGCCTAGCTGCGGTCTCCTGGAATGACTACTGTTATCTGGTACAAGGCGGCAAGGTGGAGCCGCGCGGTCTGCCTCTGACCGCGTGGCGGGTTGTCCTCTTCTAGGCTGTGGCGGTCTGGTGTGACCGCACAGGGTAGTCCAGGTTCTCTGGTAGTATTCGCGGACTAAGGAAATTAGTCGCACGGTCTCAGTGCGCAGTCTCAGGAGGAGGCTGGTATGCGAGCTGATTGTTGTTCGCGGTCTCAGGAGGAGATCGGCATGCGGACAGGAGTTCGCGATCTGATGGCGAACTGGCTGTGTTCGCGGTCTCCGGCGAACACAGGTGGTGAACAGCTTCGAGCGGTCTGGCGAGCTCCTTGTGGAGTCGCGGTCTGCTGTGAGAGTGGCGGTCTCTCATGGTCGATGTTGAAGCTGGCGTGTTCACCAAAATGAAGTAGGAGTCCTGTTGCTGATCGCGCGGGTTGACCAGTCTGGTCGCGCAGTCTGGAGGGTGGTGATCCTATCTCATGGGGTGGTGACTGGATCAGGTCCCGCGCCTATAAATAGGAGCCACTGTAGCAGCATAAAGAGAGACACCATGTGTAAGCTGAGTCTGGCTTGTTCCTGCGGTCTGTTTTATTCTGACCGTGCGGTCTGCTGATTGAATTCCTTTTGTGCAGCTTCTGCGGATAGTGCGGGCAGCAGCGTTCACCTCTTCCTCTAAAAGTGTTCGGGCGGTCTACAGCTTGGAGTTGTGGTGCTGGAGTTCGGGAGAATCAAGAGGTCGGAAGAAGTGGGCGGCTTGATCAGCGAGTTGGTGGGGTTCTGTGATCATCAAGTCGCTGCGGTCTGGCAGTGTGTTGAAGTCGCAGGGAGGTCGCGCGGTCTGGAGCGGTCTCAGTTATCTGCATTTCCTTGTTTTTCCCTTTTTTGGTGTTTGTGCTGGCGAAATCATGTCTCGCCAAGCATGTCTTGCCCTGTAATGAAGTTTTATGCTATCAATAAAGATCACATATTCGTTTGAAGATTGTTTCTGGTTGCTTTGGCTAGTATCTCTTAGTTGCATAATCGATTCCTGCTTACTCTCACAAGGTCCTTAGAGAAATTTTCACATGGTATCAGAGCTAGGTTGGAGTGGATAGAGCAGGTTGCAACTTAGAGTAGCCATCGCTTTTGTGAAGGAGGAACCAGTGGAGAGCAATGGAAGGTGGATATTCAAGAGGTCTTGGTATTGAGATGCTTACATCGACTAACTTCAAAAAGTGGAAGTCGTGTATGCAGAGATATCTTCTGGGTGAGGACCTATGGGAAGTTGTTGGAGGAAATGAGACAGAAGAGGTGAAGGCAACGGAAGCTGGTGATAACGGTCCGGCTGTAAGGGCATGGAGGAAGAACAATGCCAAGGCCGAGTTCACCTTGAAGCGTGCTATTTCACCTGATCTCTTTGATCACATCTTGGGGTGTGGATCGGCTGCAGAGATCTGGAGAGCCCTGGATGGGCTGTTTAACAAGAAGAATGTAGCAAGACTACAGTTCTTGGAGAATGAGCTGGCAAGGTCGGCTCAGGGTGATCTATCTATCTCAAACTTCTTTCTGAAGATGAAGAACTTGTGTGCTGAAATCTCAGCACTGGATCCTGATGAGCCTATCTCTGAGGCGAAGCTGAAGAGGCACATCATCCGCGGCTTGCGGAAGGAATATGTTTCCTTTGTAACGTCGGTACAGGGAAGGGCAAATCAGCCGTCTCTGTTGGAGCTGGAGAACTTGCTTGCTTCGCAAAAAAGCTTGGCAAGACAGATGGCTGGGTTGTCAGTGACTGGGGGAGATGGCGAAGTGCTCTTCTCGGGGAAGAAGAAGAAGTGGGATAAGAAGAAGAAGACCACCGGAGGTTTTGGGCCTTCAACTTCTGGGCAGCAGGAAAGGGGATATGCTCCCAAGGCTGACGGGAAGAAGAAGGGAGAAGGTCCGAAGTGCTACAAGTGTGGCAAGTTTGGCCACATCAGGAAATATTGCAGAGTGGTCACTCAAGCAGGGCATGCTGCGGAGAAGGAGGAAGCTGAGGTCAGACATATAGATGGAGGATGGGGAGGAGCCTTCTCGGCTTCTGTTGGAGCTTCGGCTCCTATCAACTATCTGGAGGACTGGATTGTGGACTCGGGGTGTGGTCATCACCTCACCGGAGACGAGACCAAGCTTTCTTCTGCACAGCCCTACACAGGTAACAATGCTATCATTACTGCTGATAATACTGTGCATCCAGTAGAGAAGGTGGGGGTTGTTTCTTTGGGCAGTGATAGAGGGCCACTTACTTTGAAGAGTGTCTATCATGTGACCGGAATGAAGAAAAACCTCTTCTCCGTGACTAACGTTGTAGACGATGGGTATCACGTTCTGTTCGGCCCAACAGAAGTGAAGTTTCTACGTAATGTTGAGGCCGTGAAGGCCGAGGTCGTTCAAGTCGGGAGACGGGCAAAGGACTTGTTCGTTTTATCAACAAGCTCCTACGTCGACAAGATGAAGACGAATGATGGTGCCGTTATATGGCATGAGAGGTTGGGGCATGTAGGGATGGACAAACTAAAAGCTATGGCGGTGAGAGGTCTGGTCAAGGGCCTGCCAAGTCTATCTTTGATAAGTAGGATTTATGCTTATTTTAATTATAGTATTTAGGTTAAATTTAATATAATTTTGTAAATATTATTTATATTTTAGTTAAAAATCACTTCTTTTATAATTTTAGTTCTAAATATAATTGTATTGTTGTTTTGCAAATTTTTTGGAGATTTTGGTCAAATTTCATAGTACACGCCCTAGGTCACGCCCGTGACCAAGGGCGTGTAACATTAAGATCAGTCCAGGAGTTGTTGCCGCACATTTGAGCTAGTCCACAGTAAGTCACGCCCTCGGTCACGCCCGTGACCCATAGTCACGCCCGTGACCAAGGGCGGGTAAATTTAAAGATCACTTCAAGCTTTCCACGTGGACCTGTCAGCCACCGAATCCAATGTTGACCCAAGTCACGCCCGTGACCAAAGAGTCACGCCCGTGTCTTCCCGCGTGATCCCAGCTCCCTGCTGCGCCGAATTCAAGCCCACGCCGTATTGATGGAGTTGACCCTAGTCACGCCCGTGACCCATGAGTCACGCCCGTGACTTTTCGCGCGTGATCGCTTTTCGCTGCAGCGCCGCACTCAAGCCCACGCCGCATTGATGAAGCTGCCCAGGTACACGCCCGTGACCAAAGTTACACGGGCGTGTAATGTGATTTTTCGCGACACAGTCACGCAAGACCCACGCCGATGTCGCAGCCGTGCAGAACAAGTATTACACGCCCTAGGTCACGCCCGTGACCGAGGGCGTGTAACCTGGAATTTTTTTTCTATAAATTCAGAGGCTCCCCTCCAGCATCCAGTCCCTTCCCCCTGCCCATTTGGGCTGTTCTTGTACAGTTTTCCTTATTTCTTCATGTTTTAGGGTTAGATTTAATTTCATGTTATTTTCTTATTTCCTTTTTAATGTCTTGTTTTTCTTTTCCATGCAAGTAGCTTAGCTTTATTTTCATGCAATGTAACTTAGTTTTCATTTCATGTAATGTTTTCTTTTTATGGAAATGAAATTTTAAGCTTCCTTTCATTTTTGCAAAGTCTCTTTCTTTCTCTTTATTTAGTCTTGTCTTCTTTATTTTATTTTTGTTGTTCTCTTTTTAGTTAACTTTAATTACGCTCTCTAAACCAATTTTATTTCCGATAAAATAATAGTTAGCTTTTTCGAAGTAGAAGTAATCGATAGACCCGGATTTCAATACGACCTTGATATTTTCTTTAAAATATCCTATGCTATACGCGATAAGGTATACTTGCCTTTTCGAATGAGTAGTTTGGATTACACATTAGCAAAAACTTGCAAAAACTTTCTCCCTCTCTTTTCAATTTATTTTTAGATTTCGCCGCCGCCGCCGCCGCGTTAATTTTCGTCGATATTCCGAAAAAAAAGGAAAGACTATTACTCTTATCATCTCGACAGGTAGGATAATGGTTACTTCCTCGAAGTAGGATTACTCGCGAGACGCCTCGAAAGCGCCCATCGAATTCTTATCGCATCGAGAAAGGCTTTTGCAGAATTTCAATTTTTATTATCAAGTTTTTGGCGCCGTTGTCGAGAAGTTATTATTATCGATATTTTGAAAAGAGAGAGCGCTATTACTTTTATCTTTATCTTTTTTTTTTTGTTCTTTTATCTAAAAAAAAAAACAAAAATTATAAATTGAAAAAAAACATTATAAAATTAATCAAAACCCAAAAAAAAAGTAACTTTTATGTTTCATCTCTTTCTATTTCGTGTTTGGTTTTATTGTTTTAAAAGTAATTCTGCAGGTGATCATGGTGGTCGTCCGTCTCCAAATCAGGGACGTACTTCTTTTTCCACTCCTTGTTCTTTTTCTTTCAAAATAAAACTCTTATATTTTCTATTTTATTGTTCTCCATACTTAGCTTTCAACATTGGGGACAATGTTGAATTTTAAGTATGGGGGTGTATCTCCTTTTCTCCTAAATTATAAAATCGTAGAAAAATTTCCAAAAAAAAAAAATTTTTTTTAAAAAAATCTCAAAATTCCAAAAATATTTACTGTGTGCATAGTTTATTTTCGTTTTGTAAATATTTTATTTCCTTTTTATTGTCTTTTACAAAAGAAAAATTAGCTTTTTCAAAAAAAAAATATATATATATATTAGAAAACCCAAAAATATTCAAAAAAATTAGAAAATTGAAAATTTTAATTCTCGGAAAGGACGCTTTGGGCTTGAATTCCCATCATAGCCTCTAGTACCTTGCGAGCCCTTCACCGGGTAGACCTTGGGAAGTCCAAGAATTAATTTACAAACAAAAAAAATTAGGTTTATTAGTTTATGTTTAGCATTTTTAGTATTTATTTCTCATCCTAAAAAAAAATTCCAAAAAAAAAAAGATAATATTATTATAAAAAAAAAATTTCCAAAAAAAAAAAGATAATATAAAAAAAAATTAGTACATAAAACTTAGAAAAAAAATCCCAAAAATATAATATGCCCTTACTTTGGTTTTTGTTATTTCCAAAATCAATTTTGAGTTTATTTATAAGCATTTATATTTTTGCTAATCATTTATTCTATCATGGTTTGCTAAATCTAACTTTTGATTAAGTGATTTAGTGTTAAGAAATATTTTATGATTTTAATTTGATTAGAGATATTTCTTTAGCACTTCTTCTCTTTTATTTTAAATAGTTACAAATTTTTAGTAATCTTGCTTAAAACACCTTTAGATTTTATTTATTTCTACCTCAAGCTTTTTAAATCTTAGGAAAGTTTAAATTACTAAAATTTGCTCTCAAAATAAATTAATTTATAAGCTAGAAATCTTTTCTCCGCCCTACCCCTTTGATGGCATAAAAAAAAGTATTAAAAGATCATATGTCATGTGAATAAGAGGATAAAATTCATTATTCCCTAAACATATGCACCCAAAATCATTTAAAAGATTATATGGCATGGAGTAAGAGGATAAAATTCATTACTCCTAAACCATATACATTTTGGGTTTTTATTAGAAGAGAAAAAAAAGAGAAAGAAAAAAAAAAGGAAATTTCATGATAAATTCCATTTCCTCCATTCAAAAGTTTCTCTTCTTATGCCAAATTTTATGAAATCCCCCCAACCCAATATCTTTGATCTAGATTTAAATTATGTTATGGAGAGAGCAATACTTAGTAACTTACATTTTTCCTTTAGCTTTTTCAAAGTTATGGTTTTTATAAATTTTAAATCTAATTTTGTTTGCTTATTACTCAATTTTGTTAACTAGTTAATATTTTTGAGAACTCTTGGCTAAATATTTTTCTCTTATTATTCTAATTTCATAATTTAGGACTTAATTCGTTGATCCTTAAATTTTCTTTTTAGCTTACTTATGATTCAATAAATTTTTAGGCTTAATTAAAAATTTTATTAAATGTCTTATAAATATTTCTCATACTTTTGCTCTGGAATAGCAAAAGCTTAAGTATGGGGGTATTTGATAAGTAGGATTTATGCTTATTTTAATTATAGTATTTAGGTTAAATTTAATATAATTTTGTAAATATTATTTATATTTTAGTTAAAAATCACTTCTTTTATAATTTTAGTTCTAAATATAATTGTATTGTTGTTTTGCAGATTTTTTGGAGATTTTGGTCAAATTTCATAGTACACGCCCTAGGTCACGCCCGTGACCAAGGGCGTGTAACATTAAGATCAGTCCAGGAGTTGTTGCCGCGCATTTGAGCTAGTCCACAGCAAGTCACGCCCTCGGTCACGCCCGTGACCCATAGTCACGCCCATGACCAAGGGCGTGTAAATTTAAAGATCACTTCAAGCTTTCCACGTAGACCTGTTGCCGCACTCAAGCCCACGCCGCATTGATGAAGCTGCCCAGGTACACGCCCGTGACCAAAGTTACACGGGCGTGTAATGTGATTTTTCGCGACACAGTCACGCAAAACCCACGCCGATGTCGCAGCCGTGCAGAACAAGTATTACACGCCCTAGGTCACGCCCGTGACCGAGGGCGTGTAACCTGGAATTTTTTTTTCTATAAATTCAGAGGCTCCCCTCCAGCATCCAGTCCCTTCCCCCTGCCCATTTGGGCTGTTCTTGTACAGTTTTCCTTATTTCTTCATGTTTTAGGGTTAGATTTAATTTCATGTAATTTTCTTATTTCCTTTTTAATGTCTTGTTTTTCTTTTCCATGCAAGTAGCTTAGCTTTATTTTCATGCAATGTAACTTAGTTTTCATTTCATGTAATGTTTTCTTTTTATGGAAATGAAATTTTAAGCTTCCTTTCATTTTTGCAAAGTCTCTTTCTTTCTCTTTATTTAGTCTTGTCTTCTTTATTTTATTTTTGTTGTTCTCTTTTTAGTTAACTTTAATTACGCTCTCTAAACCAATTTTATTTCCGATAAAATAATAGTTAGCTTTTTCGAAGTAGAAGTAATCGATAGACCCGGATTTCAATACGACCTTGATATTTTCTTTAAAATATCCTATGCTATACGTGATAAGGTATACTTGCCTTTTCGAATGAGTAGTTTGGATTACACATTAGCAAAAACTTGCAAAAACTTTCTCCCTCTCTTTTCAATTTATTTTTAGATTTCGCCGCCGCCGCCGCGTTTATTTTCGTCGATATTCCGAAAAAAAGGAAAGACTATTACTCTTATCATCTCGACAGGTAGGATAATGGTTACTTCCTCGAAGTAGGATTACTCGCGAGACGCCTCGAAAGCGCCCGTCGAATTCTTATCGCATCGAGAAAGGCTTTTGCAGAATTTCAATTTTTATTATCAATCTTCCTACGGAGAAGGTCATGTTTGCGCGGGATTGCAGTTCGACAAGTCTCATCGACTACCGTTTGACAAGTCGCAGACAAGGTGTAGTGTGCCGTTGGAGTGCATCCACGGTGACTTAATGGGACAGACTGCTACCCCAAGCCTCGGAGGCAGCAGGTATATGCTGGTGTTGATCGACGATTACACCAGATATGTCTGGGTTTATTTTCTAAAGGAGAAAGCGGAGGCGTTCGCCAAGTTTGTGGAGTTCAAGGAGCTCGCGGAAGGTCGGCTGGGACTGCGGTTGAAGAAGCAGAGGACTGACAACGGAGGGGAGTTCACCTCTAGTGAGTTCTCTAGTTTCTGCAGGAAGGCGGGCATCCGGAGGGAGCTTACTTGTGCGCATACTCCACAACAGAACGGAGTTGCGGAACGGAAGATCTGTCATCTGACGGAGACTTGCAAGTGTTGGCTGCATGCCAAGAGTATCCCAAAGTCCTTCTGGGCGGAGGGAATGTCTTGTGCTGCTTACATCATCAACCGGATGCCTCTTAGTCCCATCAACATGTTAACTCCGCATGAGATGATTTTCAAGGAGAAGCCAAGCGTGGCACACCTTAGAGTGTTTGGTTCCACCTGCTATGTGCATGTTCCAGATGCTCTTCGGACGAAGCTAGATGCGAAAGCAAGGAAGCTAGTCTTCGTGGGATACGATGAGCGGAAGAAAGGATGGAAGTGCATGGACCCGGAGACGCGGAGATTTGTTGTATCTCGCGACGTTCTATTTGATGAGGTGACATCTTACAAGGGGTCTTCTGGAGTGGAACTACCAGAGAGCAGGGTGGAGGAGCCGGAGCAAGCAGTGGAAGATCTTCAGGTGGAGCTACCTATATCACCAGGTGGTCCATCTCCTTCTAGTTCCGAGACGGGGGCTTCTGGTTCAGGGAGCAGGGGGAGCATTGCTCCTAGCACGTCTGGAAGGGGAGCTAGGGAAGAAGCAGCTGAAGACAATGCGGTTCAGGTGAAGGAGCTGAGGAGGTCGAAGCGATCGATCGTTGCCCCTGATCGCTATACAGGAGGAAACGCAGTGAGCTTCGTCTCATGTTTCTTCGCTGGTCCCTTGGATGAGAGGGAGCCGTCGAGCTTTGAGAAGGCCAAAGGCGTGAAGGAGTGGGACATTGCGATGCAAGAAGAGATGGAAGCTCTCGAGAAGAATGAGACTTGGTCTCTTGTGCCCAAGCCCAAGGGCACCACTCCTGTGACATGCAAGTGGGTCTACAAGCTGAAGAAGAAAGCTGACGGCAGTATCGAGCGGTACAAGGCTCGTCTTGTAGCTCAGGGGTTTTCGCAGCAATACGGTGAAGACTACGATGAGACATTCAGTCCGGTGGAAAAAATGACTTCAGTTCGATTCTTCATTGCCTTGGCGGCGTTCAGTGGATGGAAGATCTGGCAGCTCGACGTCAAGAATGCCTTCTTGTACGGTGAGATTGACAAGGACATCTGCATGGCTCAGCCACCAGGTTCGTGTCTGAAGATTTTCCGGAGCATGTCTGCAAGCTGAAGAAGGCTCTGTATGGGTTGAAGCAAGCGCCGAGGGCGTGGTACGTGAAGATCGCAGAGTATCTCTTATTCTGTGGATTTGTTGCTTCAGACTCGGACTCAAGCTTGTTCGTCAAGAAGAGCGGGGAGCTTCAGGTCATCGTGCTGCTGTACGTCGACGATATGATCGTGGCGGGGAACTCAAAGGTGGAGGTAGCTAGGCTTCGAGATGAGCTATCTATCAGGTTCGAGATGAAGGATCTAGGGGAGCTTCACCATTTCCTTGGACTTGAGGTGCAGAGGAAGGAAGGTGGAGTGCTGGTGACCCAGGCCGGGTATGCGGAGCGGATCGTGGATCGATTCGGCATGAAGGAAGGGAAGTGCACCTCCACACCTCTGGAGAAGGCTATGAAGCTTCGGAAGGATGAGGGGAGGATTATGCAAGATCCGTTGGTGTTCCGAGCTCTGGTTGGGAGCTTGATCTATCTGACGATCACAAGGCCGGATATTGCATATGCGGTAGGCAGAGTGAGTCGGTATATGGCGGAGCCACGGGTACCTCATCTGCTAGCGGCCAAGAACATTTTGAAGTATGTCAAGGCGACCTCGGACTTGGGTCTCCTGTACGGGAGGGATGCGGGCTTCGAGGTGCATGGATACATGGATGCTGATTACGGGGGAGATTCGGATGATCGGAAGTCGACATCTGGATTCATCTTCATGGCGGGCCCTACGGATATATCATGGTGCAGCAAGAAGCAGGATTCCGTATCGGTCTCCACCATAGAAGCGGAATACAAGGCTTCGTCCTTGGCAGCTCAGGAAGCCATCTGGCTTAGGAGGTTGGTGGGAGATGTCCACAAGGAGGTTCGGGAGCCGACTCTGCTACGCGGTGACAACGAGAGTGCTCTCAAACTGGTAACCAATCGAGTTTGTCACGCGAGGACCAAGCATATCGAGATCGAGCACCACTTCATACGGGAGAAGGTGCTGGAGGGATCTCTTTCGGTCGGGCATGTGCGGAGTGCGGACAATGTCACAGACATCTTCACAAAGACGCTGGCAAAGGGGCCGTTCACACGGCTAAGGGAGTTACTTGGACTGGTTTCAACTTCCCACTTCAAGGGGGAGTGTTGAAAATGTTGAAGTGGAAGTTAGAGGTCTTTTGGACCTGGGTGGTCTGGGAGAAGGTCGGGCGGACTGGCGAGGTCGCGCAACCTGGCGGGTTGTCCGGGCGGTCTGGCTGGTATCAGCCTAGCTGCGGTCTCCTGGAATGACTGCTTGTATCTGGTCCAAGGCGGCAAGGTGGAGCCGCGCGGTCTGCCTCTGACCGCGTGGCGGGTTGTCCTCTTCTAGGCTGTGGCGGTCTGGTGTGACCGCACAGGGTAGTCCAGGTTCTCTCGTAGTATTCGCGGACTAAGGAAATTAGTCGCACGGTCTCAGTGCGCAGTCTCAGGAGGAGGCTGGTATGCGAGCTGATTGCTGTTCGCGGTCTCAGGAGGAGATCGGCATGCGGACAGGAGTTCGCGATCTGATGGCGAACTGGCTGTGTTCGCGTTCTCGGGCGAACACAGGTGGTGAACATCTTCGGGCGGTCTGGCGAGCTCCTTGTGGAGTCGCGGTCTGCTGTGAGAGTGGCGGTCTCTCATGGTCGATGTTGAAGCTGGCGTGTTCACCAAAATGAAGCAGGAGTCCTGTTGCTGATCGCGCGGGTTGACCGGTCTGGTCGCGCGGTCTGGAGGGTGGTGATCCTATCTCATAGGGTGGTGACTGGATCAGGTCCCGCGCCTATAAATAGGAGCCACTGTAGCAGCATAAAGAGAGACACCAAGTGTAAGCTGAGTCCGGCTTGTTCATGCGCTCTGTTTTATTCTGACCGTGCGGTCTGCTGATTGAATTCCTTTTGTTCAGCTTCTGCGGATAGTGCGGGCAGCAGCGTTAACCTCTTCCTCTGAAAGTGTTCGGGCGGTCTACGGCTTGGAGTTGTGGTGCTGGAGTTCGGGAGAATCAGGAGGTCGGAAGAACTGGGCAGCTTGATCAGCGAGTTGGTGGGGTTCTGTAATCGTCAAGTCGCTGCGGTCTGGCAGTGTGTTGAAGTCGCAGGGAGGTTGCGCGGTCTGGAGCGGTCTCAGTTATCTGCATTTCCTTGTTTTTCCCTTTTTTGGTGTTTGTGCTGGCGAAATCATGTCTTGTCAAGCATGTCTTGCCCTGTAATGAAGTTTTATGCTATCAATAAAGATCACATATATGCCTGAAGATTGTTTATGGTTGCTTTGTCTAGTATCTCTTAGTTGCATAATCGATTCCTGCTTGCTCTCACAAGGTCCTTAGAGAAATTTTCACACGGATCAGGGAGTGCGATATCCCGAAGACTGCCTTCAGTACGAGGTACGGGCAGTATGAGTTCACCGTGATGCCGTTTGGGTTGTCTAATGCGCCTTCGGTGTTTATGGACTTGATTCACTGGACTTTCCGAGAGTACCTCGACTGGTTTGTGGTCGTCTTCCTAGATGACATACTAGTCTACTCTCAGTCCGAGGATGAGCACAGTGATCACCTGCGAGTAGTTTTGGAGGTTCTGAGGAGGAACCGGTTGTATGCCAAGTTCTCGAAGTGCGAGTTCTGGCTTCCTTCCGTGGCATTCTTGGGCCATGTGGTTAGTGGTTCGGGTGTGGCGGTAGATCCGGTGAAGGTTTCGGCCATCAGGGAGTGGCATGTCCTTTCTTCTGTAACGGAGGTCCGTAGCTTCCTCGGGCTGGCCGGTTATTACAGGCGCTTCGTGGAGAACTTCTCCCGGATCGCGCTGCCTCTTACGATGCTGACACGGAAGATGCAGGAGTTCATTTGGACGCCCGCGTGTGCGCAGGCTTTCGAGGAGTTGAAGCGGCGGCTTACGACGGCTCCGATCTTATGTTTGCCTTGCGGCACGGAGGGCTACGAGATCTACACTGACGCTTCTGGGAGCGGCCTTGGCTGCGTTCTGCAGCAGCATGGCAAGGCTATAGCGTATGGCTCTCGCCAGCTGAAGGTGCACGAGCGAAATTATCCGGTCCACGACTTGGAGTTGGCGGCCGTGATATTTGCCCTGAAGCTATGGCGGCATTATGTGTATGGCTTGAAGATCAATATCTTTACGGACCATAAGAGCCTGAAGTACCTTCTGACGCAGAAAGGGTTGAATATGCGGCAGCAGAGGTGGATGGAGTTCCTGGGGGACTTCACCTTCGAGATCCACTACACTCCCGGGAAGGGGAATGTTGTTGCGGATGCACTCAGTCGCAGGGCTCCAGCGCAGGCCAACTGGATTCAGATGCATGATGAGCACCTGATACGTGACCTGGAGGCCTTGGGTATTTCTTGCGTAGAGAAGAGGGGCGGTGCCGGTGCCTGTTTGAGTTGGACTGAGGTGCAGTACGACCTCGCAGATAGAGTCCGCCGGGCTTTTGAACTCGATCCGAGTTTAACGCGCTACGCGGAGGATGCTGGTGGTGGGCCGGATGCCCAGTTTTAGGTTCAAGACGGGTTGCTGTGGAGAGGTGACCGTTTGTGCGTTCCCAAGGTGGGTGAGCTGCGCGATGAGTTGATGTACGAGGCGCATCGTACCAGGTATTCAGTTCATCCGGGGAGCACGAAGATGTATAAGGACATGAAGGTCCTTTTCTGGTGGCCAGGTATGAAGAGGGACATCGCTCACTACGTGGCCAAGTGCCACACTTGTGCGCTAGTGAAGGCGGAATGTCAGAAGCCCGGTGGCTTTTTGCAGTCATTGCATGTTCCGGAGTGGAAGTTTGATGACATTTCCATGGATTTCGTGCATGGACTGCCGAGGTCGCAGAGCGGGAACGATGCCATCTAGGTAGTCGTTGACCGGCTGACGAAGGTGGCGCACTTTATCCCCAACCGGAGGGATGACTCGGTGGAGAAATTGGCGAAGTTGTATGTTGATTCTATAGTGCGACTGCACGGTGTGCCCCGTAGCATCGTGAGTGATCGTGATGGACGCTTTACTTCGAGCGACTGGAGGCTAGTCAACCGTCTTTTGGGTACGAAGCTGCAGTTTAGCACGGTCTTTCATCCTCAGACGGATGGCCAAACTGAGCGTACCAACAGGACGATGGAAGACATGCTCCGGATGTGCATCCTGGATTTTGGCAAGGGGTGGGAAGATCACCTCTTTCTTGTTGAGTTCGCGTACAACAACAGCTATCAGGCGAGTATTCAGATGGCATCTTTCGAGGCCCTCTATGGCAGGAAGTGCCGCACTCCCTTAGCTTGGGCGGAAACGGGCGAGACGAAGCTCTTCAAGAGGAAAGACGTCGAAGAGGAGACTTCGACGGTGCGTTTGATCCGGGAGAGGCTTTTGGTTGCGCAGGATAGGCAGGCGAAGTACTATAATGCGAAGTACCGCGACGTCCAGTTCGCCGTTGGCGATTGGGTTTACTTGAAGATCAGGCCATTCAAGGGCGTGTCCAGGATTCGGCGCTTGAAAATGCTGAGTCCGAGATACCTTGGACCTTTTGAGATCATCGAGCGCGTCGGCGAGGCGGCTTATAGGCTTGCGCTATCGGCGGAACTGAGCGGGCTACACGATGTATTCCACATCTCCGTATTGGGGAAGGCAGTGCAAGAGCCTACGCAGGTGGTCGCGGCGGTTCAGGTGCCCGTGGATAGTGGGCTTAAGACGGCGGTCAGGCCCGTTAGCATCGAGGATGCTGAGGTGCGTCAGTTGCGGAACAGGGCGATCTGTATGGTAAAGGTCCGTTGGGACAACTGCGGTCGCGAGGAGCTCTCATGGGAGCGTGAGCAGACCATGATGGAGGAGTTCCCCGAGCTGTTTCGGTGTCGTTTATCTCTTTTTCCCCTTTGTGTAAAGACTTTTTGATATATATGTATATATGTGTGTTTTTATAAAATTTCGGGACGAAATTTATATAAGGAGGGGAGGGTTGTAAGACCCCAAATCAGGAAGGTAAATTTCTGGAGTTCTTAACGTTGTCGCCCAGAGGACAGTCGCTGTCGCCCGGCGATAGCGTTGTCGGGTGGCGTCTAACGCTGGCGACAAGGTGACTGGGGTCATGCAACAGTGTTGCTGGCTGGTCAAAGTCGGTTCATAACGCTGTCGCCCAGGCGACAATGGCTGTCGCCCGGCGACAGCTCAAAGTTGGACTTTGTGGCCGAAATCAAGGGCATTGATTGCTTATTGACTTTGGAGGCTGGTTTTGGCTTGGGAGGCTCGGTGGCAGCTTAGAAGGCCGAAAATCCTCCTCTTTTCATTATTTCCTTAAGGCTTTATTTTGGAGAGAGAGAGAGAGAAGCTTGGAGAAGAAGAAGGAATAGTAAACCCTAGCTTGGAGCTTGGGTTTGGAGGAGCTACACTCATCTGATCCCTTCAAAGTTGGTGGCTACGCATAGAGGAGGGCAAGGCGCTCCTTTCCATCTATGTGGAACGTCGAGCCATGGGCTCAAAGCGGCGTTTAAGGGTAACGAACTTTTCTACCCTCTTTTGGACATGCCTTAGTCCTTTCCCTTGCATCGTTGAGGCCCCTACCCAAAAGGGTGAGGTCGTGGCCTCCGACGGGTCGATTCATGTTATCCCCGTCAAAGCTTGCATTCATGTAGAGTCCACGCGTGAGATGGACATAGGCGCGCTGTGTGAAGCCCATCTGAGATGGTTCGTCCGGATTGGTGATACTTTTTGGTATTTTGCGTGCCGGGGAAAAACCCCGCGTTGTTATACTTACCTCGTAGGGCTAGAGGGTGCTACTGCATGCGCAGCAACGCCCGGGGGTGTGCCCCGGGGAGCACCCGAAGTTAAAAGGCAGAAATGGAGTTCTGTCCAGCTGTCGCTGGCGCGACAGTGACTGTCGCCTGGGCGACAGCTTCCCAGAATTGGGTTCTGGTGAATTTGGGTGTTCTGAGGCAGTGGGAGTGCTACTGCATGTGCAGCAACGCCTGAAGGTGTGCCCCGGGAAGCACCCACAGCTAGAAGCCAAATTAGGGTTTGTGCACTGTCGCTGGCGACAGTGAATGTCGCCTGGGCGACAGCTTCCCAGACTGAGTTCTGGTGATGTTGTTGTGCCCACCTGTTGAGGGGACCTGAGGCCGGTGTACCCGACCTGTGGGGGTGTCCTGGTGGATGACTTAGCGGCCCGTGGATCCAGCTAATTGAGAATACCTGGGCTGAAGGGACTCCATACCCGCTTTTCGTGTTGTACAACAAGAGCTGTGAACAACGGGCATTTGGCAAACCTGAAACCGCACCATTGCAGCACCTGATTAGTAAGCCTCGGACAGCATGTCGGGAGGCAATGGGACAGAGTCTTCGGAGTACGTTATGTTCACAATTAAAGCACGGGGGAGCCCTGGTATTCGGGCCACCGACTTTAGCCTCGAAGGGCAAAGCCATCAAGAGTGGATGGTGGTGGAAGGCGGAGTACACCAAAGAGTGCCTGAGAGCACGGGATGTGGGGGCCATTCCCACGTTTGTGTTGTTGCATATGTATGAAATGCTGTGGGCTCGTCTAGTCGCACTCTTATATATATATATATGTTGTTGAGACTGTTTTGTAGGGACGTTTAGAACTGCCACCCCCTCGAAGGGGTGGGGTCGTTATAACTTGGTCAGCTTTAGCTGACCGTTGCCCTATTTTGCCACCGTCTTTGGTGGGCTTGTTGTACAGGAGCTGGACCGAGCGGGACCTTGGCGGGCTGAAGCCTCTGCGCTGCTGCGGCACTTGAAGGCCTTTTGTCCTTTCTTCTGTTTTCATGTATGGCCGGCCTGTGCGCTGATGTTGGTAAACTGTAAGGCCGTCGTGCCTCTTTTGTGTGTTGTAAAACATTTTATTCCAAGTTAATAGAAGTGGACATACCCGAGTTCGGTTCTTGTGGTTTATAATTCTGTCTCTCTCTCTTTTACTTCCGCATAGAATGCTCTGAGTTAGGCTTCGTGATATAGTGTCGTTGCATATTCAATTAAGTGACGTTTCCGTTTGTTTTGTAGTATATGGCGTGGGGCCCCGGCCGGACCTTCTGCTATATGCTTCTTAACGGACGGGGGTGTTACAGACCGGGCGGTCTGAGCCCTCAAGTCGTCTCCAAAGAATGAAGATCAGCCAAGGACAAGTCCCAAAGGCAAATCGCGGCCTCTGGTATGAGACCGCCCGGGTTGGAACGTCGCCTTGGTCACTACACCTCCAGGCCAAGCCAAAGGAAGACCGGGAGCCCAAGCCGCTAAACTGCGCGGCTTCTCTTCTCTTTCCCTTCTTAATCCTGTCACCGCCTGCCCGTTTCTCCTGTACCCGGGCAGGCGGTTATTTTATCCCTGCCCGTTCGGGCAGGCCCCCAAGCCTATAAATAGGGGGCGGCAATGTTCCCAAGGGACGGACACTCGAATCTAGGAGCTCGCTTGTTTGAGCTGCGGTCTCGAGTTCCCTGTCTTGCGACCTGCTTGACCGGCCGGCTTGCACTTGTAACCCGCTATAATTCTCTTACTTTAATCAAAGGAAAGCCCGTCACAGGAGTGGTATTTGCCGTGACGGGCGAAGTCTGGCCTCGACCGCTGCTAGCGGTCCCATTCTCTTCTCTCTAAGTAACCAGCAATCTGTAACCTCCGTCTTTCTAGTCGCAAACCGCGGTGGTACATCTTTGGTTTCAACACAATTGATGACACTACATTTCAGAACTTGGTACACTGCACAACTGCCAAGGAAATGTGGGACACATTGGTTGTATATATGGAAGGGATATCTGAAGTAAGGGATGATAGAAAATCACTCCTTAACCAAGAATATGAAGCCTTCAGGCAGCTGGCCCAGGAAAGCATATCCTTGTGCTATGAGAGGTTCTTCAGAATAGTCAATGAGCTGAGAACCTATGAGAGGGTGTTCACTAATTATGAGCTGAATGACAAGTTCCTTAGATCTCTAACTAGGAACTGGGACACAAAGATATGTGCCATAAGGGAAGTGTTCAAGCTAGGTGAGACCCCAACTCACACACTGTTTGGGAAGCTGCTCTCCTATGAGATGCAATTGTCTGCAAGGAAGGAAGAGGACACCTCCTCAAGGGCTCAAGCAAGGGAGAATTCTGTAGCTCTCAAAGCTGACAGCTCCAAGAGAAGCCAGGGCAGGTTGTTGTCTCCTCAAAGGAGAAGTGCTGAATCAAAAACCAGCACCTCTGATAGATCTTCCTCTGATGAAGAGTTGTCTGCCTTTTTGAGGAAATTCAAGAAGATGATGAAGAGGAGGCAGTGGAAGAACAAGCCTTCTTCCTCATATCACAAAAAGGAGGACAGCAAGGAGTCAAAGCATCACTTAAGGAATGACAGATATGGCTCTAACTCTAAATATAATTCCTCTAAAGTTGTCTGCTATTGCTGCAGCAAGCCAGGGCATGTCATTACTGACTGCCCAGTCAAGAGAAAGGAGAAAGATGAGAAGAAGGGACATCAGCCTAAAGGCAAAAAAGGAGAAAAATCCTTTCTAGCTAAGAAGGAAAGGCGCTGGAGTGAATCACACTCCAACTCATCTGAATCTGAAAAGGAAGAAGCCCTTATTGGGCTGGTTGCTGTTGAAAAATGTGTAGCAGAAGAAGATGAAGATTATTCTGCTGCTAGAACAGGAATCAGGGCCTCTCTTTCACACTCAGATAGTGATGAAGAGGAGGATGAAGAAGACTGTGTTCAGCTAGGCCTTACGGCCCTCACTGATGAAGAGGACAGTCAGAATAATTCAGAACATGAAGAGGTATTAACTCTTTCTATATCCTCTTCTGATTATGAGACAGGTCCAAATTCTGTTGCACCTTCATCAATTGATGAAAGTGTTTCAGAAGCTGAGGTAGATGTCAATCAATTGATTGACAAATATAATGCCTTGGTTATTGCTCTGAAAGAGAGCAATAAGCTTGCCAAGAGGCAAGCCCAGGAAATTGCCTCCCTTAAGAAGACTGAAGGTGATTACACTGGACCTACCTCCCTGGTGGCCCAGATGAGTAGACAAATAATTCATTTAAAGGGTATGATAAGTGCTCAATTGAGCACCAATTCCATGAAGAACAAGGTCATCAAGGACCTTGAGGAGAAGCTGGTGAAAGAGAAGAGCCTGGTGGCTCAATTCTCCAAGCCCAAATATGTGCTTCCCATTATTGACACCTTCTCCTCTCAAACCAATAGGAGAGGACTTGCATTCAATAAGATGGAAGTAGGAGAAGGGAGTGGAGTAAAGAGCAAGGAGAAGGCAAAGCCTCAAACCACCTTTCAAAAGGTGCTACTTCCTTCCAACAGGTATGACCATGAAAGCATTTATGGTCACTGGAAGAATGGGAGGTCCTATAGGAAGGAAAATACTCCTTCCCATAGTGAAAGAAAGGGCATGGGATTGAGTGCAATGAAAGATCCCCATGAGAAAATACAAATGGCCCAATCTGGACCATTTGTGTTTGGTGTCTCAGCACCTTCAGTCAAGAACAAGGAAGCATGCACTTCCAAATCAGCTTCAGCAAAAAGCAAGACTACTGTCAAATCTGTTGACAAGGCCTGCTGCCCAGTGTCTGATTCCATCAGATCTTGTATGGCTGCCAAGACAAAGCAAGCTGAGGCTATCAGGACAAAGAGTAGTAAGACTGTCCACAGATTATCCTTCAGTCAGATTATTACTGAAAGAAACAGGAAGATTGCAGTATCTTCTGTTGAACATGTGCACAGTGTTGTACAAATTCAGAAAAATGTTCAGAAAAGGAGATACAATATTCATGATTGTTGGTGTTGTGGCAAGGTGGGACACTTTTCCATAGATTGTTGGTACAATCCCAATGTACCTAATGCAAAGAAGAGCTTTCCTACTAGGAGTGTAGCTAGTGTGAGATTATCTCATCAAACTAACAAGAACCAAGGAACTAAGTCATCTTGGGCTCCTAAGGGACATTAAACTCTGTTTTGTAGGATAGTTCAAGTACCATCCCCATCATCATTTGGTACTTGAACAGTGAATGCCAATGGCACATGAGAGATAGGAAGTTGATATCATTGATTCAACATCAAGTAGAGGACTAAATCCTCAAGGTTCTCCTAGACAGAACTCTCCAAACATGGATGCCCAGAGTGAGGGGGAGCATAGCCCTCTCTATGGAGAAGAAGATGGGTGTGTTAGTGAGGGGGAGCACAGCCCAGATGCTGGAAGAGCAAAAGCTCAGAATGGAGAAAGAGGTGGCCACAGCTGTTGTGCACAACCATTGTGAACTCAACATCAATTGAGGACTACCTCCTCAAGGTAAGTATCTCTACTCCTATTGATTTTAAAGAAAGGTGATCAGTTGAATCAGAAAAATATGGATCAGCTGAGTTTTAGATTTCCCTTAAATCATAAGATCAATAGATATGCTCCAATTAAGGGGGAGCAAGCTCCTGCTCAAATTGAGGGGGAGTTGGCTATAAGTTGAGGGGGAGATAGCTAATGCTCAGTAGGTCAGAAAGGATGTAGGTTATCCTGGAAAGAGTAAGAGGCTGAAGTATCCTATTCCCTAATGGGAAAGAGGTTGAAGAATCCAGAAAGGGGGAGATGGCCAATGTTAAGACCAAATTTGGTCTTAGCAGATGCAAATAGGAGATGGAATGCTAGTTGCTAAGACCAAAGAAGTGTTAGCCCTCTAAATTTGTTATCATGATATGCTATTCAATCTGAATTAGAAATGGGGAGATGCCCTATATGCTAGTCAAAGCTTTATATAATCTGTCATGAAGTTGTTAGCTTAAACAATGATGTATCATGAAGTTGTTTGCTATGTTATCATGATTATCTTATAGATTTGTTACATAATATGTCCTTTAAGTGATATCATGATATGTTTTTGTTGGCTATGTACCTTAGCATTGGGGATGTCCTGCCTTCTTCAAATAGGGGAGATTATTGGGAATATTTCCCTCAATATTCCCTTGATTTGAAGAGGCATCACTTCCAATACTAAGTACATATTTTATTTGATAAAGCTTTCTTTTTGTAAGTTAAACAGGCTTAGGTGACTCAAGAGAAAGGGTTAATCAAGACCTAAGGTTAGGAGAAATCTTCTCCTAAGTTGATGAAGAAACGTCTCAGCGGATCTGCTGAGAAGAAGGTGTCTCAGCTGATAAGTTCATCAAACGCTGAGAATCAGCGTGTTCGTCGAATGTAGAGTGCCGTTCGTCGAACTCAGTTTTCAGTTCATCAACCGCTGAGACGAGACCAGAGAAGGAGCCGCTGAGAAGGTACAATCAACGTGTTCGTCGAACGCAGAGTGTCGTTCATCGAACGCAGGACTCAGTTTGTCGACCGCTGAGATGAGACCAGAGAAGGAGCCGCTGAGAAGGCACAAAGGGCATGTTCATCGAACGCAGAGAGTCGTTCGTCGAATGTAGAACAAAGTTCATCAACCGCTGAGACGAGACAGAAGAAACAGCTGATAATAGTGTGTTCGTCGAACACAGAGTGCCGTTCGTCGAATGCAGAGACAAGGCCGATTGTTGAACGCAGAGTTTGGCAAGTTCGTCGAACGCAGAGTTTGGCAAGATCGTCGAACGCAGGATGCAGCGGGTTCGTCGATCTCAGAGTGTAGCGAGTTCGTCGAACGCAGACCTTCTCCATAGATAAGTAGGGCGGCGGGACCTGCGGCTAGGGCAAGTTGCAGAAAAGCTACAGGGGACCACCGATCTCTCTCATACTTCTTGGGAGATCAAATTAGAGTCGTTGAAGATAAAAGAAGTATAAAAGAAAGTGTTAGGGCATTTTCCATCCCCCAGTCAGTTGCGTGCAAAATCTCGATTCGTCATTGACGGCTGCTGCTCTCATCTTTCTTCCTGCTCACTGAAAGAGAAGAAGAAACAGAGAGATGAAGACAGCTCCTCCACCAGAAGGGGCAAGGTGATCTTCCATCATTCTATTGAAGAGGAAGATCAAGTGGTAGCTGTTATCAACATCTTCAGCTACAGGAAAGCACAGACTGTGCAGGATCTACAGGAGAGTATTTCTGCTGTAGAAAATTTCTTAAAACATCTTTTTCTGTAAGGGTTTTTGCCTGAGTTTGTAGGGCTAGTTTGCATGAGATTGTAGGAGCTGGTGATAGCTCTGAGTTGTAAGGCTTGTTGCCTGAGGTAGGACCAGGAGGTGGTCTGAGCTGTAGGAAGTGTTTTCCTCTGAGTTGTAAGGCTTGTTGCCTGAGGTAGGACCAGGAGGTGGTCTGAGCTGTAGGAGGTGTTTTCCTCTGAGTTTGTAGGGCAGCTGTGCTTGAGGTAGGAGCTGGTGATAGCTCTAAGTTGTAGGGACTCTTGTCCTGAGGTAGGATCATCCTTGATCTGAGAAGTTCTGAGGAACTTGTGCTGTAAGCTCTTTGAGCCGAGTTTGGAGGAGTTGGCCTGGTCTAACACATTGTTAGAAAGGTGAAGGGGGAAAAAGGACTACTCAAAACACCCTGTCTTGAGGAACCTCTATACATACTTGTGTGCTTTCTGTGTTGCTTGATTCTCTGATCAGAATATTTTAACAGGCCATAATAATCAAGTAAAACTCAAATGACCTATTCATCCCCCCCCCCCCACCCCCTCTAGGTGAATTAGTTAGCATACCTATATTCTTTCACCTCCATCTCTGAGCTTGACACAGCTGGAGCTCTTGGTGAAACAGGCAACTCCACTTGATGATTTCCCGCAGCCTTCTCTTTTTCATCAACCCTGCTCTCCGGTAGTTCAAAGCCTGAACTGTCCTTGTAGGAAGTCACCTCATCGAACACCACATCCCGAGATACCACTGATCTCCGTGTCTCAGGATCCATGCATCTCCACCCCTTTTTCCGCTCATCATATCCAACAAAGACTAGTTTTCTTGCTTTCGCATCTATCTTTGTCCGAAGAGCATCAGGGATATGCACATAACAGGTTGACCCGAACACCCGAAGGGGTGCAACACTTGGCTTCTCCTTGAACATCAGTTCGTGAGGGGTCTTCATGTTGATAGGACTTAAGAGGCATCCTGTTGATGATGTATGTCGCACAAGACATTCCCTCCGCCCAAAAGGACTTTGGGATACTCTTGGCATGAAGCCAGTATTTGCAGGTTTCTGTCAGATGACGGATCTTCCGCTCTGCAACGCCATTTTGCTGTGGAGTATGGGCACAAGTGAGCTCTCTCCGGACGTCGTGCTTCCTGCATAAACTTGAGAACTCACCAGAGGTGAATTCCCCACCATTGTCAGTTCTCATTTTTTTCACCCGCAGGCCTAACCGACCTTCCACCAGCTCCTTGAACTCCACGAACTTCGCAAAAGCTTCCGACTTCTCTTTCAAAAAATACACCCAGACATATCTGGTGTAATCGTCAATCAACACCAACATATATATGTTGCCTCCAAGGCTTGGGGTGGCAGTCGGTCCCATCAAATCACCGTGAATGCACTCCAACGGCGCTCTGCACCTTGTTTGTGATTTATCAAATGGAAGCAGATGAGACTTACCAAACTGACATGCCGCACAAACATGACCATCTCCATAGGAGGACAAGCTAGGCAAGACCTTGACAAGGCCCCTTACCTCCATAGCCTTCAATTTGCCCATGCCTACATGCCCCAACCTTTCATGCCAGATAGTCGTGCTATCATTGGTCCTCATCTTGTCAACATAGGTACTTGTCGATAAAATGAACAAGTCTTTTACCCACTTTCCAACATGAATTACATCTCCCTTTATCTCCGGTTGAGTTTTAAGAAACTTCACTTCTGTTGGGCCAAACAGAATGTGATAACCGGCATCGACCACATTGGTCACAGAGAAGAGATTCTTCTTCATACCCAGCACGTGATAAACACTCCTCAATGTGAGTGGACCCTTATCACTGCTCAGAGAGACAATACCTTCTTGTTCTACTGCATGAACAGAATTATCAACCGTAATGATTGCATCATTTCCTGAGTAAGGCGCCAAAGAAGAGAACTTTGATTCATCCCCGGTGAGGTGATGCCCACACCCTGAATCCACGATCCAATCCTCTTTGAAGTTGATGGCATCCAAGGCCTTAACGGGCATCGCCGTCATATTGGTCGCAAAGGCTCCTCCCCATCCAGTTTCATCAGACTTTGGCTTCTCCTTCTCCGCTGCATGTCCCGGCTGAAGATTAACCCGGCAATCCTTCTTGAAGTGGCCGGTTTTATTGCACCTGAAGCACCTTGGTCCCTCTCCCTTTTTCTTCCCATCAGACTTAGGAGCATAACCCCTATCCAGCTAACCTGAAGTTGAGGGTCCATCATGACCTGGCTTCTTCTTCTCCCACTTCCTCTTTTTCTTCCCAGAGAACAACACATCACTATCTCCCCCAGAGATAGAAGTCCCTGCCATCTGTCTTGCCAAACTTTCCTGCAAAGCAAGTAAGTTTTCCAGCTCCAACAGAGATGGCTGATTTGCCCAATCCTGAACTGACGTCACAAAGGCAAGATACTCCTTCCGCAACCCGCGGATGATATACCTCTTCAGTTTTGCCTCCGAGATGGGCTCATCATGGTCCAATGCAGAAATCTCTGTTGTGAGGTTCTTCATCTTGAGAAAGAAAGTAGAGATGGAAAGATCACCTTGAGAGGCCTTCGCCAACTCATTTTCAAGAAACTGTAGCCGAGCCACATTCTTCTTATTGAACAGCCCGTCCAAAGACGTCCAATCTCAGCAGCAGATTTACATCCAATGATGTGATCGAATAGCTCTGGTGAGATAGCCCTCTTGAGTGTGAACTCTGCCTTTGCATTAGTCCTCCTCCAAAGTCTCACCTCTGCCATATTATCTCCTGCTAGATGAACTTCTTGTGTGTCTTCTCCTCCAACTATCTCCCATAGATCCTCGCCAAGCAAGTAACTCTCCATACACGACTTCCATTTTTTGAAGTTAGTCGATGTGAGGAGTTCAATACCAAGCCCTCTTGCGTATCCATCTTCCATGGCAAACTATGTGGTCTCTTCTTCACAAAGACGATGGCAACTCAAGTTGAACACTGCTTATCCACTCCAAAAACCTGGCTTTGATACCATGTTAAAATTTTTGATGAACCGTTTAGGAGTAAGCAGGAGTTGCATCAACTGAGTTATAGCCAAACAACCACAATGCCCCCACAGCAACACAATAGTCTTTATTGAATCACAAAAACTTAATTACATTTTGAGACATACATGGCGAGACATGATTCATAAGAATCACGGAGGAGAGAAGAACAACACACACCAAAAAACACAAATCTGGCGACCTGACAAGGCAGAGACCGCACAGACCGCTGCACTCCAGAGACCGCCCGGCTTATCCTGAGACCGCACGAACATAGTACAGGCAAGATGATCGACACTGCAAGACCGCCACCTCAGACCGCACGAACTGGAGCTTATTGAACTGAACAAAGAACAGAATCTGTCGCCAAACCGCAACGCAGATCGCCTAACCACAAAAGGTCGCCTAATTGCTGAGCCCGCTGCGAACAGCACAAGAATGATATAAACCAGTCCGCAGACAAGCCGCTGACAAACTGTTTATTAAAGCCACTGGGAAATCACCAAGGAAAGAGACCGCAACCTGCTGACCGCAAACCTGCAAACAAAACAAACAGTCAACTCACTTTCGAGACCACCCGGCCTCAAAGTTGAGACCGCACAAAACAACCCAGGCTCTAGTTCTTACAGTTCTCGTTGTGAATGACGGGCCCTGCACCCCTATTTATAGGCGAGAGGACGGATGTCGTCACCGCCGCAAGAGAGGTACAGTCACCACCCATCAGATCGCGAGCGGTCTCACAGAGCAGACTGCGCGATCACACCACTTGGACAATATCCTGTCCAAGACCACAAATCAGCAGCAGACCGCGCACAAGCCGCGCGGACACAGATCACTCCTTCCTTAGACCGCCTAGAGCAAACCAAGAACATCTGACCGACTTCAGACAAGTCGCCAGATCAACCTGCATAAGCCGCCCGGTCACAGTGGTTACTCAAGAACAGACCGCCCGGTCTTCTACAAAGAAGATAGAACAACCAAGCAGAGCAGACCGAGAAGAGACCGGAACATTACTAGAACAAACCGGTCAACACAGCAGACCGCCAGAGCCAGACCGGCAGAACACCAGCATAGAGACCGCGCGGTCTCTGCGGTCACTAATATACAGACCGCCGACCAACTTCCACTTCACTTCAATAATTTCAACAGGTAGTGCATGTTTCAGCCCGGACATGAATTTTTCTCCTGGGCGCCCGTTTTTCGCCCGAGCACGCATTTTTCGACATGGGTGCGTGTTTTTTGCCCAGATGCGTGGTTTTTGCCCGGAAGCGCATTTCGGATCAGACATTAATTTTTTGTCGGGGCCCGTATTTTTCGGCCAAGCAAACATTTTTAGGGCGGGCGGACTTTTTTGGGCCAGGGAGTGCATTTTTCGGCTCGAAAATGATTTTTTGCCCGGGCGCACGTTTTTGCTCTAACACGCATTTTTCGTCCTGGACGCGTGTTTTTCGCTCAGGCACACATTTTTTGCCTAGGAGCGGGTTTTTCGGCCCGAACGTTATTTTTCGCCTAGGTGCGATTTTTACGCTCGAGCGAGCATTTTTCGTCCGCGAGCTAGTTTTTTAGCTCGGAAGCAAAAAATGTGCACCCGAACGAACAATTTGCGTCCGGATCGATGAACTTGTGCTCGGGCGAAACTTGCATGTCTAAGCTGAAAACATGCGCTCGAGCGAAAAAAGCGCGTCATGGCAAAAAATGCGAGCCCGAGCGAACAATGCTTGTCGGGCGAAAAATACGTGCCTTGGTGAAAAATTCACACCTGGCGAAAAATTCGCGTCTAGGAAAAAACAAGCACCCGGGCGAAAAACGCTCACTCTAGCCAAAAATTCACTCCTTGGCCCAAAAATGCGTGCCCTGGTGAAAAATGCACGCTCAGGCAAAAATTCGTATCCGGGCTGAAAAACACTCTCCGGGGCAAAAAAGCGCGCGCCCAGGAGAGAAGCGCACGCAAGGGCAAAAAGTTCGCTCCTACGCCGAAAAAAGCAAGGTCGGGTGTAAAACGTGCGCCCATGCGAAAATTTGTCGAGATGAAAAACACGCCCCGGATGAAAAACGTGCGACCAAGCAAATAACGCGCCCTGGGCAAAAAAATCTTATTCGGGTCGAAAACAAGTGCCCAGGGTAAAAATTTGCCCGCGGCTAAAAAATGCGCGATCCGGCGAAAAATGTGTGTCTGGCGAAAAATGCGCCCTTAAGTGAAAAATCGCGTTCAGACCAAAAATACGAGCCAGGGCTAAAAATTAGCATACGGTCGAAAGCAGGCGATCGGGTGAAATATTTTCTTCTTCTTTCAATTCTTGAAAACCACGGTCTTCCATACGAACAAAAAAAAGTAACCAATGACAATTCCCGTGATAAAATATCATCATGCGGCTCAACAACAAAATTGGATTTAAACCCAATGTCAATTTCTGCATTATTGGTATTTAATTGAAAGCAATTCTGATGGCGATGACGCCCCTCCATATGTTCGTGACCAGTTCCTTGACGACGCCGACTTGACGCATTATTTTGATCGCTGCCGCAAGATTACATTTGAAGATTCAGATGGACGATGTCGCGACAATAATCATGATGCACGTCATCGCCGCACCATTGTGAAGAATGTCATCGCCACTACAACCTCTGTCCGTGACGCATAAATATTTAATTAATATTTATAATTATTCTACTATTATTATTAATTAATTAATTATTGTCATGTTTTCGTTATTATTAGTTGTATTGTTTGAACTTTATTTTATGTTGGTGTGCATTTAGATAATATTTGTTTTGTTTTTTAATTTGGGCTGCATGTAGCCTCTTTTATTTGTAAGCCTATAAATAGGCCATGATGTAGAAGGATTTGGACAATGATGATTATATTTGAAATTTGAATTAGAAATCCAAACTTAAAATTTCTCCTCCTCTCCTTATTCTCTCCTCCTTCCTTTAATTTTTCCCTCTCTCCCTCCTCCTTGGAAATTTCGGCCACCTCTCTCTCTTGGCCGCCCCCCCTTGTCTCCTTCCTCTTGGCCGCCGGCCACCTCCTCTCCTCCCCTCTTTTCTTTCTCTCTATTGGATCGGCCATCTCCATAGCCGCCCTCATTCATCCTTTCTCCTCCATTGAAATTTCGGCCAAGGACAAGAAACTAAGGTGTTGATCTCGTGGAATCAAATTTCGGCATGACGCGAAGAAGGCGGACGAGTTTCTCTCCATTCGGCGTGGCTCCGGTGGATCCGTTGAAGAGCGATCAAAGTTTGTGTAGATCTTTTTCCGAGATCTCTCTCCGAGTGAGTAATGAAAATTTCTTCCCTTTTGTGATTTCTCTCTAGATAATCTTGTGGTGGATTAATTTCGCCGTGACTTTCGATAGCGTTGATTTATCGTGGTTTTCTTCGATTGAAATTGTTGTTGATCTTGATTTATTTAAGTTCTTGAGGATTTGGCGAACCTCATTTTCTTTTTGTTGGGAGAGATCTACCATTTCCGAAATTGTTATTTTCGGTGGATCTCTTTTGGTACAACACTTGCTCGACCGGATCAGGTGGATCCATTTGGCTAGAGAGAATTTTGGCCTATAGCCAATATTCGATCTCTAAGGGTGTTGTCGACCCGTACGTTAGCCGTCGGATTGATAAATATTGCATTGCGTGTATGCTGCGGTTAATTTTTGTGCGAACGTATAAATTAGAACGTTGAGAGGGAACGCGTGTTTGTTCGTAGCGATCGTGTCAGAGAGTGTAGCCTCCATTAATTTGGTATCAGAGCCAGGTTTGTGTCAATTTCTTAATTGACGCATTCCTAAAATTTACTTAGAACACCGGCACACACAATCTTCACACGATTTCGTGTTCAAAATTTCAATATTTCAAATTTTTTAATTTCTGGTCTGCGAATAGCGTCCTAAAAACTTTATTTTTCTGCAAAAATCGAAGAAAAAAAATTCTAGGAATTCTCCATATTTTTATCAGTAAGAAAATCAAAAAAATATTAACATTAACCTAGTTATTAGGCGGGAATAAAATTAGATTTCATAAAATTTGGCCTATTTAAAATTTCTGGTCTGCGGATAGCGGCCATAAAATTTGTATTTTTCAGCGAAAATTAAAAACAACAATTTTTTCAAATCTGCGTACTATTTTCTACAGGAAAATAAAAAAAAATTTAATTCTGGAAAGTCAAATTCAAATTTTTGAAATTCAAATCCAAAATTCAAAATTCAAATTTTTGAAATTCAAATTCAAAATTCAAAATTCAAATTTTTGAAATTCAAATTCAAAAATCAAAATTCAAATTTTGATTTTCACATCCAAAATTCAAATTCAAATTTTTGAAATTTAAAATTCAAATTTTTGAAATTCAAATATTTCTGGAAATTCAAATATTTCTGAAAATTCAAATTTTTTTTGGAATTTCAAAATTTTTCTCCTTATAAAATCATCTTTTATAAATCTGTCTAGTTTAGACTCAAAATTTTTCTATCATTGCATGTCCACTAGTTTTGTTCCCGAGTACACACCTACTCACTCCGAATATGGCTCAAGACATTTATGTTTCCTGATTAGATTATTTGTATGCTAAAGTTATGGCTAATCACACCCCAACTTTGCCTACATGCCATAGGAAAACCAACTGTCCACGCACTTTTCCTCACACGAGAAACCAGACACCCACTTATGATGGTTATGGGAATCCACAAATTTCTCAAGATTGGCTTAAGGGAATGGAATATTATTTTGATTGTCGCGATTGGGATGACCACCACAAGGTTGTCATAGCTCGGGAGAGGTTATATGGTCAAGCCCGGGTGTTTTGGCTAAATGAAGAGCACCGTGTGGGTAATTATCAATATGCCTGGCCACACATGCGTAGCCTTCTCACTTCTCAATATGACATAGACTACCTCCGTACTACTAGCACAAAGTCCGCGAGTGCGTACAACTCCAAGCCCGTGTGTGGGTATAGCACCACAACTGCGAGCGAGTATAATTACGGCACTAGACCCATATCTACTTATAGGAGTGACCATATGCCTCAGGATAGATCCTTTCCCCACAAATGTAGTGTTGGAGTCTATGGTCCGCATCTCTTGGTTTGAGAATAACAAATATTGTATTGTATTTGATCTTGTATTTTGTGTTTTTAGAGTATGCAGGAACTATAGGTGCAATACTCCATAGGTATAAAACAGATTGGAGATGATTCTCTGGAATATGTGCTAACGCTCGCGTTAGTAGTTAACGCCCAGCGTTATCAACCGCTGAGAAGAAAATCGCTGAGACGAAAACCGCTGAGAAGGAAACTGCGTTCGAAGAATTGAACCTGCGTTCGACGAACTCTGAAGGCGCTCGACGAAACCTGAAGGAAGCTGCTTTCGACGAACGAGGAGTTCCATTCGACGAAATTTCCTATGCTCGACGAACTTGCGCTCGACAAGCTGCGTTCGATGAACGAGGAGTTCCGTTCGACAAAAGTTCCTGCGCTCGACGAACCTGCGCTCGACAAGTTGCGTTCGACGAACGAGGAGTTCCGTTCGACGAACTGAGCCTGTGCTCGACGACATTGCTCCCGACAACTGCGTTCGACGAACTTGAAGTTCCATTCGACGAAATAGATTTCGTTCGACGAAAGTATGTTCTGCCATGATCCCGGCGGTTTGCATGATCCTGACGGTTGCGGTTTTCCGTTCGACGAAGGGTGCGTTTGACGAAGGCGTGTTCGACGAAATCAGTCTCGTTCGACGAAATTGGTTCGATCGCGCTCCCGACTTTATGCACGATGTCAGCAACTGTCGTAAATGAATCACTAACGCCGGGCGGTAGCCTTAACGCACGTGTTAGCTTCCGAGGCTATTTAAAGTGTAGCCCCTCTCATTCCTTCATGAGATGATTCCAGAATTCTGATTCTTTGGAGAGAGGTTCGTGTACAGCAATTAAGAGATCTCCATTGGGCTAACATGAAGATCTAAAGAAGATTTTGAAGGAAAAGGTCTACAATGCATATTCCATACGAAGGTCTGCAATCACCTTCAGAATTTCTTGGGGAGTTTCTCTTTACTTATCCTATAATCTTTTATTTTTCCTTTTGTAATTTGTGTGGAGAAATCGTTCGGTGAGAATGTCGGATTCCGGGAAGGATTCCGTGGGTAAATTCACCTTGTGTTGGCGACTAGGTCCTTGTGCGGCTTAGGGGTAATTCGCCGCCTTGTGCGTGGCGACTAGGTCGAGGGTAGATCTAGGGGGTGGCTAGAGGCCTTATCTGGTGATAAATAGGCTATAGCCAACCGATCCTTGTGAGAAGGACCGGTGAAACATCAAAAAGTGTTTTTACATATTTTCGCCTTGATTTCTAGCGTCATAGAAATTAAACATTTGTGTATTCAATTTATTATGAAATAAAAACATGTCTTTTAATGTTCTATTCAATTGATTTAATTTCCTCTTCAAGAATGTTTTAATTTCTATTTTCATCATAATATTAAAATTAACCTTTGTATAATTATCTTTTAAATACAATAATTATTTTCATTATCTCTGATTTTCTGGAATTGTATTTCATTTTAGATTTCATAAGTAAAATAACTGTGGCAATCTTTTTGTTCTGAGGAATATTCTCTGGAGAGCTAACGCCCAGTGTTAAGTCTTAACGCCAGGCGATAGTAACAGTCAACAAAAAGTTTTGTTTCAATTATTTAAAAAGGAATCTTCATTATAATCCTATCTAGAATATTTAAATATATTTTTCTATATAATATTCTGAAACTTCAGTCCCAGAATCTGATAAACTTAAATAAGATTTAAATTCCATAAAACTCTTATTCACCCCCCCCCCCCCCCTCTAAGGGCACCGTAAGATCCAACACTTGGTATCAGAGCGTAGGTTATTCCAATACGGCTTCACAACCGGGAATAATGGCGCTTCATGATCTTGCATCTTCTAGAGGGGATATTTTTTATGAAAATGAAAAATCATTATGTCCACCATTATTTATGGGTGAAAATTATAATGGGTGGAGAATACTTATGGAAAAATTTCTTAAATCTTTGGATATTGAAGTTTGGAATATTACAATTAAAATGCCCCCAAATATTTTAAATAAAAATGAAATGTTTTTAAATGCCAAATCAATGAATAGTCTATATTGTGCATTAGATCAAAATATTTTCAAACATATTTATACACTTCCTAATGCTTATGAAGTTTGGAAATTTCTTGAGAATTCTTATAGTCTTCCTTCCGCAGATGATGAATATGAGCAATTCCTTATGGATCCAAGAGAAGAAGACAACGTCACAATATTGGACTCAGTTGATGGCAACACATCAAGCAAAAGAGAAGATGGAAATTGAACTATGGAAGAGGAATGTGAAGAAAATGTCAAAGGAACCCTTGGTTCAAATCTTGTCTCATCCCATAGCAATGTAAGAAATTATAAGTCCTCTCTCTTTGTAAGAAATTCTTTTTCTACACTACATATGCTTAATATTGCTAAATGTAGAATTAAAAATTTGAAAGATGCTAATTTCAAACTACGTTTAGAAAATAAAACTTTAAAAGCAAATGCTAAAGTAGAATCAAGTATTGATGTGTTGAATTCTCATTCATGCTCTTTAATTAAAAATGCTAAACCTTGTTTTGATTATAATACTTTTAAAGAAGAACTCAAGGTTTTAGAAAAAGGACTTTTAATTTCAAAAGAGCATGATGAAAAATTGATAAAAGAAAATGATAATTTAAAGGATAAACTAGAATCATTAAAATTGTTTATTGAAAATTTTTCAAGTAATAAAAATTCTCTTAACTCTAATTTATTAAGAAATCTAAATTTAAAGAGCTTAACTTGATATTAAAAGAGTATGTCTATAAGAAAAAGTGGAAATGAAAATCATCAAAATAAGAACCAATCATTTAAAACATATTATAACTCATTCTTTCAACATTCAATTCTTAAGAAAGACCATCACTCTTATAAACTCTCAAAAAATCAATATAGTAAAATTCATTATGATTATCAACATCAATGTATTTTGAAAAATAATTTGAATAAACATAAATCCCAAATGAATTATTTTTCAAACAACTATCATTACAAAAAGATGTCACATAATCACAATATGAATGTAAAAGAAAAATAACCAAAGTATGAATGAAGGCCCAAAATTAAAAACAAAACACTAGCTCCAGTTGTAAAGGCCCATTCATCACTATCAATCCAAAAGCCAACACGATGTATTTGGGTACCCAAAGGAACCATCACACTTGGTCCCTTTGGATACTTAAATCTCTCATTCACTAGGAATCATTATATTGCATGAAGTAGAAATTAATTAAAAATGAAATATCATTACTCTACTTCATGATATGCTTAATTGCTTTTTCTTTTGTTTAGTTTTTATTTTTGAGCTAACTTGTATATGATCACTTTATGTATCATGAGATATGACTTTCATAATAAGCCTAATGTTCAACAAATCAAATTGAATTAAATTGAACATAAAGTCATATTTTTTTAAGTGATCTATCTTTTCTTTTTATATATTTTATCCTTTTTAAATCCATTGCCTATAAATATCTTATATTATCATTATAAATTGAATGCTAAATTTGCTAAATGATATTATCAAGACTAATGAAATTACTTTCAAAATTGGATTTAAATGGACTTTTAGGGGTCTTAGGCTAAAATATTAAATGCACAACTTATTACATATTTGTCTATTTTTCGTTGGTGCATATAATAGCCCCTATATTACAAATCATAATCGAGAAAAATCGGAATCAAATAATATCAAAAACAATGTGTTTTAAATAAAATTTTGTAACTCTGTTGCTAACGCCAGGCGTTATCACTAACGCAGGCGGTAGCATATTTTCCAAAAAAAATCCGATTTCTATATTTTATTATTTTCTGAAAAATTATTTTACTATGTTAAGTATCATTATCTTCTACTTTCAGATAACCAAAACATTTTTTGTCCCTTTATATATATGTAGTATAATATTTACTTTACAAGCAATCACTACATATTAAAAGGATGAATATGAATCACAATCACCACCATGATCTATTAATATCCTATGCTAAAATTCACTATAATCATATATCATAATTCATGATCCATCAAGACCTATCTTAAAATCAACTAATTCTATCAACCTTAGGAATTATGAAATATATGATTGCAATTGGTATTATAGTTTCATATCTTCTTTTGTGTGTGTGATGTGCATCTTTATTGTTTGCATGTATCTCATTATCTTTAGACCTATGAATTAACTTGATATCAACAAGATGAAATCAAATAGAATTGTCACTTATTTTTAGGTCTATGAAAATTCAATACTCTATGTTTGAATACATGCAATTCAATTATATATTTGTCCAATTTTACTTAGCTTTGCACCTTGTTGTCGTAATTCATCACACTAGCATCATCACTTACCATTGGTAGAAATCATGTTCATGTTAGTTATATCTTGCAATGCTAAAGTAAATTATATTACTAAAATATGAAAATTATAATTTCCATTGTAGTTATTTGCATGAATAAAATTTATTCTAAATGGATTTAAAATCAACAATCATCGATATAATTGTAAATCCAAAACTAATCATGCAATTATACCATAGTTAATATATTTAAGGCATACGCGCTTAGTATATCTATAATCATTAACCCATGACTTGTGTCTCACAATAGCGAGGGCATAGGATTGTGTGCATTAGAGACCATAACCTCTAAGTCATGTCTTGTCCTTAACCGGGGAGGGTTCTAGTGGGGCCTTGCGAGGCACTGGGGGAAAGAGTGCTAGGTTGAGCGTCATCTTTTGTATGCATATGGGATTAACACCCCAACCTACGGCATGTGTGCAGCTCCTCATGCCCAACCATCACTTAGTACGGGGCTAGAGTGTAGTCATGTAGTTAAGGTATCTTGATCATAGATATACTTATATTATATTCAGTGCATGAACATTATCTCACTCTTTATACATAAATCATGCATATTTATCTTTGTCCTAACATTGCATCTTGTGTTTGCATATTTTATTATTTTGAGCTTTAATGATTTTACCAAACACAAGTACTTGAAAAATCACTAAAAACATGCTAAAAGAGCCTTCAAATCTAATCAATATACTCTGAAATTTCAACTGAAGAAAGGTCTCTTTATAATTCAAATGAATCATAAAAATGATTTTTCAAAACATCAAAATTTAGTGTTATGTTTTGGCGTTAAGAAGTTAACGCCCGACGTTAGCTCCTTTGCTCCAAAATATATTTTTTTATTTTGAATTATTTTTTGAATTATTTTAATATTTTGTGTGTGTTTTATTTCTCTGTTTGTAAAAAGTTTTCTATCTTTTTATTTCCTTTAAAACAAAATTTTATTTCTTTTAAAAATATATATATATGTATTTTCTCATGCATTATTTTTGTTTATTTCTCTGGCATAGAATATCATTTACTAAAAGGGCTATTAAAGACTTCTATGTTTTCCAGAGAATATATATATAAAAACACAAATACAAAATTACAAAACAATTTCAAAGAACAAAAATATGTTTTTCTTTATGTGTGTTACTTGTTTTGTGCATATATAAAAAAATCAAAAATAAAATTATAAAAACTAATTGTTTTTCATTGCCATTGTCAAGGATGATTAATTATATCAATTAAAGATTAAATACAATGTTTAATTTAACTTTCAAGTTTCTTAAAAAAACATTGTTTTGTATTTATCATGCCTTGAATATTATCTTGTTATGTACAATGAAATTGATTGTAGATAAACATGTGTAGAAACGCTTAGCATGCCTCTAAGTATGAGTAATGTATTATGTTTGATAATGATTCATTAACTCACTTATTTTTGATAACCTACATGTGTTTACAATCTTATTCTTACATGATTGTGTAGTGTAATAACATAAATAATTAAAATGCTTAAATAGATTACCTACACAACATTAAATTGGTTATTACAATTCTTTGTCTTTCATGCACTTATTCATTAAAGAAATGTGGTTTAAAATGCTATGTTTGCAAAACAAGTGAATTCGGAGTCCTTAGTCACTAAAATAAAAAGCAAATAATGAATGACAAGGAAAACTCCACCAAACACTACTCACCCTCCTGATAAGTCTTAATGAGCATTGTGAGTTTGAGCACCTTGGCTAAAGAATTGTAAAGTGTCTTGTAGCAAACAATTTATACACCACTTCTCTTAGTACACCGGATCATAAGAAATTGAAAATAAAGCAAAAAAGTATAAAGCGATCCCTCAAGCACTACTTTGCACCCTGATAAGTCTTAATAAGCATTGTGTGTGCAGAGCACCTTGGTAGTTGTACTCTTTATTTATGTGCATTGAAATATTGTGGAAGTAATAATATTTGTGTATTTTAATGTTGTGTTATTTCATTATATATGCCATGTGTTTTTTGATTGATTCACTTGTATACTTTATCAAAACACTACTTTGTACACATCATTATCTTTCATAAAACTTCTACTCATGAGAATTGGATCTTAATGCTCATCTACTCAAATCTCTATAAATTTAAGTAAATGCACTAGATAACAAAGCATGATCGCTACAATGTTTATGTTTACTTGAAATGCAAATTTTATTACATTGTAGTTTGTGTATCTTTTCTTGATATTATGAAATCATGCTTGCAATATTATCTTAATGGAATATCATCTCTTCAATCTTTAACTCAAACTTCAACTTTTCAAATTTAAAACTCATTATCCTTTGTATGATTTTATCTTCTAAAAATGATGTTTATGTTTAAGAGTGCTTATTCTTCTGCTAAGTTTACCACTTATGCTCATTCATGTCTATTATTTTTAACATCATGGTTTCAACAAGTGTTATCTTAAAATAAGAATGCTTTCTTTATCATTTCTGTTATGTTGCTTACTACTTTATGTTACATCATGCTTATATTTTTTTTCTCAACAAGTAGTATTTATCAAGCTTTTGATTGCATCCTATTTTTCTTCTCGACATAAAATATATTACTCCTTATTTTTCATACTCACTCCTAAACACTCTTGTGATTCTACCAAAAGGGGAGATTAAATTGCATAAATCTAATATTTAGGGGGAGTGCATTATAATAATATTAAACTAAAAAAGGGTATCTTTGTAGGGGGAGTATTCATAAAGGAGGTGCATACACTAGCATATGCTCGATCATGAAAATCCTTCAATAAGTGGTTCCTTATCTATCTTAAAAGATGTACACTCATCCCTACCCACTTTTGTTAATAACAAAGGGTGAGAAGAAATTGAGAAATCTAGTAAAATAGATATTTGGGGGGAGTAAATTTTAAGTGAACACTTATGTAGGGGGGACTTCATATAGAAAAAGTATACATTATCACTATCAAATCTATCAAGCTTTTAACCTGTTATTCATGCATATCTTATTACCGCACTTATCTATAAACACAAATGGTTTTAAGTTCACTAATTTCTCATACAGGTATTTGTTATTATCAAAAGGGGGAGATTATTGGAGCCTATGTTCAGCATCTCTTGGTTTGAGAATAACAAATACCGTATTGTATTTGATCTTGTATTTTGTGTGTTTAGAGTATGCAGAAACTACATGTGCAATACTCCATTGGTATAAAACATATTGGAGATGATTCTCGAGAATATGTGCTAACGCTCGCGTTAGTTGTTAACGCCCAGCGTTATCAACCGCTGAGAAGAAAACCGCTGAGATGAAAACAGCTGAGAAGGAAACTGCGTTCGACGAATTGAACCTGCGTTCGACGAACTCTGAAGGCGTTCGACGAACTCTGAAGGCGCTCGACGAAACCTGAAGGAAGTTGCGTTCGACGAACGAGGAGTTCTGTTCGACGAAATTTCCTGCGCTCGACGAACTTGCGCTCGATAAGCTGCGTTCGACGAATGAGGAGTTCCGTTCGACGAAAGTTCCTGCGCTCGACGAACCTGCGCTCGACAAGCTGCGTTCGACGAACGAGGAGTTCTGTTCGACAAACTGAGCCTGCGCTCGACGACATTGCGCCCGACAACTGTGTTCGACGAACTTGAAGTTCTGTTCGATGAAATTGATTCCGTTCGACGAAAGTTTGTTCTGCCATGATCCTGGCGGTTTGCAAGATCCTGACGGTTGCGGTTTTCCGTTCAACGATGGGTGCGTTCGACGAAGGCGTGTTCGACGAAATCAGTCTCGTTCAACGAAATTGGTTCTATCATGCTCCCGACTTTATGCACGATGTCAGCAACTATCGTACACGATTCACTAATGCCGGGCGGTAGCCTTAACACGCGTGTTAGCTTCCGAGGCTATTTAAAGTACAGACCATTGTATTCCTTTATGAGATGATTCCAGAATTATGATACTTTGGAGAGAGGTTCGTGTACAGCAATTAATAGATCTCCCTTGGGCTAACATGAAGATCTAAAGAAGATTTTGAAGGAAAAGGTCTACAAGGCATATTCCATACGAAGGACGATCGTTTCAAGAACGCCAACATCTACATCGACTTCGACTTCACCTTTAGAATTTCATGGGGAGTTTCTCTTTACTTATCCTGTAATCTTTTATTTGTCCTTTTGTAATTTGTGTGGAGAAATCGTTCGGTGAGAACGTCAGATTCCGGGAAGGATTCCGTGGGTAAATTCGCCTTGTGTTGGCGACTAGGTCCTTGTGCGTCTTAGGGGGTAATTCACCGCCTTGTGTGTGGCGAATAGGTCAAGGGTAGATCTAGGGGGTGTCTAGAGGCCTTATCTGGGGATAGATAGGCTATAGTCAACCGGTCCTTGGGAGAAGGACCAGTGAAACATCAAAAAGTGTTTTTACATATTTTCGCCTTGATTTCTAGCGTTATAGAAATTAAACATTTGTGTATTCAATTTATTATGAAATAAAATCATGTCTATTAATGTTCTATTCAATTGATTTTATTTCCTCTTCAAGAATGTTTTAATTTCTATTTTCATCAAAATATTAAAATTAACCTTTGTATAATTATCTTTGAAATACAATAATTATTTTCATTATCTATGATTTTCTGGAATTGTATTTCATTTAAGATTTCATAAGTAAAATCACTGTGGCAATCTTTTTGTTCTGAGGAATATTCTCTGGAGAGCTAACGCCCAGCGTTAAGTCTTAACACTAGGCGTTAGTAACAGTCAACAAAAAGTTTTATTTCAATTATTTAAAAAGGAATCTTCATTATAATCCTATCTGGAATATTTAAATATATTTTTCTATATAATATTCTGAAACTTCAGTCCCAGACTCTGATAAACTTAAATAAGATTTAAATTCCATAAAACCCTTATTCACCCTCCTTTAAGGGCGCCGTAAGATCCAACATGTAGGACTATCCAAAGTGTGCCTACTTCCACCTTTAGGGAAAATAAGCGGTTTATTCCCTATGTTTCAGACTCGATAGATGTTACTGTTAGGGATGTCATGATCCCGCGTGGTGAGAGTATTCCAGATAGTGAGGGCCATCCCATAATTTGTACACACAATGCGTCGGGAATGTCTCCTCCCGAACTTCCTGATATAGTTTTTAAATCTTCTGACAATACTGAGTTTGTACCCTTGACTGAGCCTACCGCTGAGGGCGATGTCGTTATTACAGAAGATCTTAGCGACGATGAGAACTTTGGTTACCCCAGTGATATGTAAGAGGACCTCCCCTCTGATCCAGTTTTAGAATTGACTGATGATTCTGATTTGGAGGATGTACCTAGTACATTGGAAGAGTTAGCTAGCGAGGGAATGATACTTTTGGATGACCTAAATGGTGCAAACCCGGAGGAACTTGTTTTGAGGTTGCCACCGTTACAGGAAAATCAATATGACATAAATTTTCTCCCGGGTTCGATTTATGCGATTTCACCAACCCTCCTTCCTGAACCTTTGACGCGATTAGCGGAATATAATTTTGGACACAAACTTGTTATGACTAGTCTGCGGTGTTGTGTGATTCTGATGGACGCTTGCCATGTGTTGCTTGGACGTCCATGGTTTTATGATCATAATATGACAATTTTTGGAAAAACTTAAATATATGAGATAAACTTTAATGGCAAGTAAATCGTTTTGAAAACCACACTAAGTTTGATGGAGAATAGAGAGATTGTTCGTGAATCTTTTCTTGGTGGTAATAAGACTAATATGTTAGTGGAGAATAAATTTTGTTTTTCACGTTTACATCTACTCATTCACAAGAAAATTAAATATTATCTCACATGCCAACTCGTTGATAACAATCCTCCAAATCGTTTTACCGGTTTTGCACCGCCTGTACTCGTGCATGGATATAGGGCACCAATGCCACTTGACTTGATTATGCCACCCCCATCTTATAAGTCAAGTCAATTTGCACAGGATTTTGCCTCTCATGTTCACCATTTACATAAACACATTAATGAAGCGCTAACCACACAATATGCATCTTATCAATCACATGCTAACGTACATAAGAGAGTGTCTCACTTGAAGGTTGGCGATTTAGTCTTGGTGCATCTCATCCCTGAACGGTTGCCTTCGGGCACCATAAAAAGTTGGCGAATTGGCGAGCTAGTCCATTTCGAATCTTAAAGAAATTAGGAGAAAACGCATATCTTTTGGAGTTACCCACTGATTGGGGAATTTCCCCTATTTTCAATGTTTCGGATTTAATGCCTTATGTTTCTCCACTGCTTGAATTGTCTGTCTGCCCGTTTGTTCCACTTAGTTTTCTAATGGGTTTGGGGGTGAGCTTTATATTGGATCGCTCTCTCCATCGGTCTCCATTGGAGGTACGTCAAATGTTGATGATGAAACTTTTTCTCCTTATTTTCCTAACGCATTTCCAAGGGTTCCACAGACCTTTGCTTTGTCTGACAGGTGTTGGCTGATGGTCCACTCATCGGTGATGAGTGATTCTGAGTGGGGGAGGATTGATGGCGATGACGCCCCTCCATATGTTTGTGACCAGTTCCTTGACGACGCCGACTTGACGCATTATTTTGATCGTTGTCGCAAGATTACATTTGAAGATTCAGATGGACGATGCCGCGACAACAATCAAGATGCACGCCATCGCTGCGACAACCATTTTGAAGAACGTCATCGCCGCACCATTGTGAAGAACGCCATCGCCGCTACAACCTCCGCATGTGATGAGTCCCAATTATATACACATTTATGGACTCATCTGGGCCGATTATCTTGTCTATGCACTACATTTAAGGCATGTTTTCGTTCATATTTGATAGCCACTGATTATTCCATGCTAAGTGCACTCCTAGGCCCGTTTTGGTGTGCAATTGTGCGCTTTATTGTTGGGGGCAAGCACAATGTGCTCCCCATTCTTTTTATGATGTTATACTTGTGCTGGAGGTGTGTTCCCAGCGTTTGGATTTGTTGTGCAGGTGGGCAGATCGTCCATATTGCCCAGAATTCATCCTGTATGAATCGCACGGTCGTGCGTTCACTTGACGCATGGTCGGCTGCGGTCGTGCAAAATGATCGGCTGGTCAATATGGTGATCTGCCCCGCTCGTGCGTTTTCTTCACGCACGGTTGGCCTTAACCGTGCGCGCGCGAACAAAACGCACGACCTCCTGTTGTTTGCCGGAATTTGAGGTTTCTGAATTTGCTCGTGCGTTTTTACGCATGGTCGGCTTCGATCGTGCGTGAGTAAAATGCATGGGTGCTCTGGATCGTCTTCCTGGCATTTCTTCTTAATTAAGATCGCACGGTTCACGCACGGTCGTGCGTTCGACCGTGCGTGACCAAATTTCTGATTATTTTGTATAAAAGCTGCAACTCTTGCCCTATTCCGGACCGACTTTCTTTCTCGCGCCTAGAGCTCTAGTTCCGCGCCATTTTTGCCGCTCCATTGACGTCCACCTTCGGGAGGAGCTCCGGCCGCCATTCTCTTGCAAATCTCTAGCCGGAGCATCCTCTAGGCCTCCTCCATTGTTCGTGCACCTCCAAAGCTCCATTTTGAGGGATTTTCTGCTGCATATATGAAATTCTCCGGTGAGATCGTGGTCAAGGAAGATTGACGGAGAAGACGGGTACAATAGAAGAAGGTGACAGCTCTTCCGGACCCCGGACGACAGTTGGAGCCCGAGATCGGACAAGGATTGAAAACCCTAGATTCCGGCCGTGAACCTCCGATGAGTCTCCATGCTTTGGTTGTAATCTAAACCCCCCTTCATATTGTAGTACTTTTTTTCTTCTATTATTTGTGTGCATGGATAATGTATGCTAAATCTTGCTATGCCATTTAGTATATTTTATGTCTATGTGAAATATCTATATGGTCTATTTTAGTGAGGAGCGCCCCATTCCATCTTCCTTCCCGCCGTCACGTTCGTGTGCTGCACTAGCAATTGCTAGTGGCGTGCCTATCGACGAGGTGCTTGCGACCCTCATTCTGTTTGCCTACTCGTCCATCCGCCCTAGCGAAGTAGCGCGTTCAAGGCCTATGTAGTCTCCATCCCTCCTCGCGAAGCATTGCATAGTGGCATTGCATAGGAGTAGTTGTAATATTTTCTCTTTATTTCCACCAACCAAAACCCCCGTTTCCGCACCCCATCCGACATATAGGACTTCAATCTCAAGTCCTTCCTCAATAGTAAACTCCACCTTACTGTATTCCTTTGAGATTCGATACTTGGGGACCACTCCCACATTTTATATTACTTGAACGATTGGTACACTGTCGTTTCGTGTCGCAGTCTCGCTACCGCCTATAGCGGTGTGCTAGATTTGCGCATCAGCCCGCGACGCATAAATATTTAATTAATATTTATAATTATTCTGTAACATCCCGTTTCGCGCTAAACCCATCGGAGACGTTTTGACTACCCGATTTTGGGCTTTCCAGTGCGTGCACGGTTTTGGATTAATTGGGGGAAAGGATTAACAAATTGTTGATATATATATTTCTGTGATTTCGTTCGATGAACGTCGAAGGAGAGCCTCGTTCGACGAACGTCGAAGGGCAGCTCTGTTCGACGAACGTCGAAGGGATAGAGGCGTTCGGCGAAGTAAAGGAGGTTGTGTTCGACGAAACATTGCTGCAGCCGCGATCGAAGAAGGCTGCCAGCGTTCGACAAAAGTTCGTCGAACGGCGTTCGACGAACGACGTTCGACAAATTTGTCGAACGGGAACCGTTCGACTATGTTATAATAGGAGCCGTTCGGGAACCGTTCGACGAAAAGATCGTCGAACGGTGATCGACGGAAGTATTCCGTTCGACGAAAGTCGAAGGAGCGGCGTCCGACGAAAATCCCAACGTTCGACGAATTATGATTTAGCCGCAGATCGACGAAATATTACTCCCGTTCAGGAGCCAAACCCTTTCAAGTTGTCGCCGTTCTATGTGTTTTCCAACAGCTTCCCTTCACGATGAAGGGTTCTTCCCGTCTTGGATTAAGCTTCCCGACGGCGCCTGATCTTCCTGCCGCGTCCACCTTTTGCTTACCTAAGAAATCAAAAAAGGGAACTGTCCAGGATCATCATCCTGCTTGTCTCGACCTCCAGGTTGTCAAACGTGTTCGTGAGAACGACGTAAAGATGACACAGACAGATCCCCCATTGCACTCCAGGATTTGGTTGACGGTGAAGTCTTCGACGATCGCATCAATCACACGGGCCTCATGGAAGGGATTCTCATCCCTTAACATGCCCTCCTCCGAGAAGGTGACTTCCTCTAGCGGGGGTGGTGCTTTAGAGGTCGGAGCGACATTCTGGCGGTAGGCTTGGTGGAAATTCGTTTTGCGGAAAGATCCGAGCTCCGCTTCTCCAGAACTCACTCCTACCTCCCCGGCCTTGATACTTTCTTGACATCCTTGGCTGACCCGATCCCTATTCCTCCTCCGGCTATTCCTCCGGTTACGTCTGTCCCCTGACGGATAGTGTCGTCTCTCCCCGAGCAATAATTCATAGCGGGATCTCTGAATCCTTCTGGCACTGGCGCGACAAGGATCTCCTCGCAGAAGGGGCTCCTCCCTCCTACCCGGCGACGATCCTTCACCTGGCGAGTATCACCACCATACTCCCATATGGGCAAGTATCCTGGTATCTCGCCTGCTCCTCCGTCTCGCGGAAGCGGATCCTTTGCGAGGTCTGCTGGTAGAACTGCGACCTCCTTGGTCGCTTGGTCTCATCCTCCACGTGCTCCTTTCCTGCTCGCCGAGGGGGACTCCTTCCCTTGGTCAAAACCGGGCGATGCGTGGAGGTCGCCGTGACCTCGGCGCGCGGCTGAAGCGCTGCTTGCAAGATCCCCTCCATGCGTTGCGCGAAGGCTTCGAAAACTGCTAGCGTCACGAACTCGCCGCCTGCGGGCGAGTTGCCGACTACCTCCTCATGGTCGCCAACTACGACCATCTCGCCTTCTTGCTGAAATTTCTTCCAATGGCTACGGTCCACGCTCACCGCACCAAAGTGTTGACGCCAGGAAAATCCTGACCTCAAGATTCGGACCGATGCAGCCGGAGGCTACTCGCCCAGCAGTCCGACGAGATGACCTGGCTGGCGACTACTGAAGAGCTGGAAGAGCAACACGCAGGACCCCAGGTGCTTGGCAGGGAGGTCCCACCACGTACCCAAAAGCTCAAGAGAGTCTTCCCCTCTGAAACCAAAGTGGCCGAGCTTGGTACAGGGAAGGCACCGACTTGGCTGAAAGCAAGGGTGACGGGCTCGAGAGTTCGGGAATCGGGGTCCAAAAGCTCAAGTCCAGGTGCCAATCCAAGTCTTCCTAGGGTCCTATTTATAGGAAAACCAAAGGGCAGGGGGGGTTTATAGCCCAGCCCCCAACCTGGCGACAATGGGTTACTCGGCGAGTATCATGTCATAGTCGCCCATTTGGCGAGTATTGGGTGCTGCTCGCACACGCCGGGCCAATATTCGCTAGGTCTTCTGTTCCATACTCGCCAACCTGGTGAGTATTGCATGCATACTCGCCAAGGTCTTCTCTACTTCTGCCTTGAACTGCCGGGCTCTGTGTTGACCTCTTTGACTTTGACTTCTGCCTACGTGGCCTTGGGGGGGTCCACCCTCGGAGAATGAGGGTTGTACACAATCCCCGCTCTTTGCGAGTAACGCAGTTGCTCGGAAAGAATCATCCAACCTTCATTCGACGAGCTCTCCTGCCGGCGACTATCGGCTTATATTCGCCCTCTCGCTGGCCGACGTTCAAACTCTATAAATAGAGGGGCAGGGGTCTCCGATGGCACGTCTTTTCTGAACTCGCTCAAGATGGTGCGCGACTATGCTGCCGAGGCTAAGGCGGCTATGGCTGGTCTTGTAGGCCTGTTTGATGGCTCTTCGCTCCCTCCTCGCCCGGATCTCGCATCTGGCGACCTTCCCTCTTCCAAGAAGAGGAAGAGGCTTGCTCAGAAGAAAAAGAAGCAGGAGAAGAAGAAAGCCGTTGAGGGTGAGGTCGCCGCTCCTCCGTGCGACCAACACCAGCAGCTGCTGGACGACCTGGGGCTCTATAATGAGGGCGACTCGCCGGCCGCTGATCCTCCTGCTCCAAATGTCGCCGAGAAAGCGAGCATGCCTGGGACCTCGACCCAGAATCAACCGGAGATTCTCGCTCCTGCGCGAGGTGGGAGCTACCAACTCGCCACCTTCTTTGATTGACCTCGACTTGGGCCGAGATGCTGAATATTTCTTTTATGCTTCGCATATTCGTCCACCATTGGAGCTCAGGAGGAGCCTCTGGCCGTGCCTCCACTGAGGTCGTCGCCTATGGTCTCGCCTCGGGGTGGAGGTCGCTCAGGGCGAGTTCTCCACAGCTCCTCGCTGGAGAAGAGGCCGATGAGCGGGCAACATGATCTATTGGCGAGCATCGTGCCTCCGCCTCCTCCGCCTCTTCAGTCCATGGGAACGGCGAGTAGTTCGCAGCTGCCCTCAGGTGGGCTTCCGCCACCACCTCCGTTCCCTCCTTCGGCTACTCCTCAGGGCGGTCAGCGCCCTTCGACCTCTACTGCACCTTCGACTCATCAGGGCGAGTCCTCGCACCGTGGCGGGACTGGGGGCTCCTAGGGCTTTTTTCCTGCAAGGGGAGGAGGACGACCAGTCGATAATCGCGGGCGGGGGAACGCGCCTCCCAGCCGGGATCCGGCAATTGGTGGCTCTTCGCGGAGAGGCGACCATCATCGCAGCGCATCTCCTCGCCGGGCAAGGGTCTCTCCTCGCCGTCATTCTCGCAGTCCTCAGCCAGGTTTTTAGTCGCCGTCTTCAATAGTCGCCATTGTCTTTACTTTGATGTTTTCGTCATCTAATTTCTAAAACTCAAACCTTTTCGCAGCTCGCGCTCATACTCCCATAGGAGCTTTGATCGACGCGGTCGGGCTTCCTTCTCGCGAGTTCCAGGAGAGGGCTACTCGCGCGATCCTGGAGCTGGAGTCCAAGCTGGAGCGCTTGGCGATCTGCGAGCCTCATCGCCACCTGTCCGAGGTTGAATCGCGAGTTGAGCGCCTGGTGAGCACTGACGCTCATCGTCGTTTGACCGAGCTGGAGGTGCGAGTATCACGGCTGGAGGAGTTCGATACTCGCCTGGCTGGTGCAGAATCTCGCCTTCATACTGTCAGCGATCTGGAGCGTAGAGTTGCGAGGATCGAGCATCGCCAACAGCTGCATCATGACGAGTTGGTGGGGATGCGTGCGAGCATGGGCTCGGTCGGTCGGCTGGCGAGGATCGAAGACCAGCTGTGGCAGGGTGAGGACGCGATGTCTCTGGCCTTTGAGCACTTCAAGCGTGCTCGCAGCATGGGCTTCGTTGGGCGACATCCTCAGCCTCCGGATTTTTAGGCGAATCTTCAGGCGCCTCCCTAGATGTTGTCCTTTTTTACTCCTCTTCTTTCTATGCTAAGTCGCCCTTGGCGAGCATTCCTGTAACTCTGAACTATTTCTCTATTGGTGTAATATTTTTCGGCGAGTATTAGAAAACTCGCCTTTTATTACTTGCTCTGCTATCTTCTTCTGTGATGGATTTTTGTCAAAATTTTCTATCTTCTTTAACTTTGGCGAGTATTGTCCGCCCGTCGCCTATGCATGGCGAGCTTCGTTCATGTTTCTTTCTTGCAGGTCTTCTCGCCTTGGAGGTCGACTTCCTGCTGACGCGCGTTGTTGAGCTGGCGACTTCAACTTAATACACGCCACCCCCTTATTCCTGATCGCGTCGTCGTGCTCGATAAGCCAAGTTATCCGACCACTATAAATAGTGGGGGTGGGTGAGTCTTAATTACGCTTTGGCGATTTTCTAACTCTCGCGCGAGTATCTTCTGTCTTCTCTTCTCTTCTTGTCTTCTTTGATACTCGCCTCTCTTTCCTCCTTTCCTCCAAGATGACCGACGAGGCGACCATCCGGCGTGCCAATCACGCCAGGAACTTTGCGGCGACCACCTTCAAGAAGTCTGTCACGACTGAGAAGGATTTGGAGGTCATCAAGGTGAAGTACCTCCCGCCAGGGTTTGTCGCTAGGCTTCCTCGCCAGAACGAGCGACTAAACACCTTCTTGACCAATGAGCGGGTATTCCCTACTCGCCATTTCGAGGTGGGCTTGCGACTACCACTGTGGACGGAGTTCTCCCAGATACTCCGTTACTTTGGGATAGTCCCTGCCCAGATCAACCCCAATGGGGTGGCGATGATTGTGGGATATCTGTGCTACCTGCGCGACCAGGGAATAGCCTTCGACCTGTCGGTCTTTAGGCGAGTATTCCACTTTATGGCGACAGGCGAGGGCGTCGTCTTCCTCTACAGCCACGTCTGCACACTGGTCGGCACGGCGAAGAAGAACCACCGCTGGGGAGAGCGACTAGTCGTCATCGCTGGCGACTTCCAAGCGATCCCCGAAAGGTCCTTCCAGCCGCCGGAGAGCGTCTTCGGGGTTTCCTTTCTGAACGAGGGTGGCGAGAAACTGCTCGAATCATTCAAGAATCGCCGCCTTGATGTGGTGTTCTTGAGGAGGCGAGTGGATGAACTCGCTGAGGTTTTCGCAGGCGAAGGTAATCTACTGCGCGAGTATTCGCAATACTCGCTCTTCGTCTTCAACTTTGGCGACTAACCGGAATTATCACTCCTCTTGTTGCAGCAGTCCAGGTTATGCCGCGTGAGCTTCTTCCCGTGGTGGTGAAGGCGACGGCTTCCACACAGGGAGGTGCGGGGACCTCTGCTCGCGGGGATGGGGTCTACTCGCCCATAGACTTGTCGCCAGAAGGCGATGAGCCCTTGATCGTCGGCGAAGGATCTGGGCCTTCGAAGAAGCGGAAGGAGAGTGGCGAGCCCTCCGAGCCCTCGAGGAAGAAGAAGGAGGTCGCTCACCGGGACCTTGGCAAGAAGGCGGACCCTTCTGAGGCCGGCGAGCCCTATACCCACCCTAATTTCAACTTGGGTGTTCGTGGTGAGGACGCCTATGGTCGCCGCCTAGTCGCCTGGTCGAAGGGCGACCATGTGGTGTCTCTGAGCTCCAACCTTCCGCCCTGGTCAGTGGACTGGGAGGATCAGGGCGAGGCCTTTGATGTGCTTCATGCCATCTATGGTCGTGAGGACGCTGAGAGGCTGCGAGAGGAGTCTTCCGAGTACCTGGCGCACCAGACCTCGCGATCTCTGCTGCGGTCCGCCGAGCTAGCGCACATGACGGCGAGGAGGTTGCTGGAGTATGAGGAGGTGATCCGGGTCAGCACAAAGAAAATGATCGCCATGGGGCTCAAGGCGAAGGAGCATGAGGTACTCGCTTCTCTATGATACTCGCCTCCGGGATAGTCGCCACTTTCCCGAATAACTTGCTAACTTTGTGTGTCTTCTTATTTTTGTAGGTCGCTGAGGTGGAGATGGCGACAAAAGTGTCCCAGCTGGAGAAGGAGCTGGATGACACTCGGCTGGCCTTGGAGGCCGCCCAAGTTCGCATCGCTGAGCTGGAAACTCGGCCTGCCGAGCAACAGCCAGCGGTGGAGGGCCCCTCTAGGGTCGGCAAGCAGATCTGGATGCATGGCGACGATATGCCACGCGTTCGCCGAGAGATCGCGCGAGCTACTGGGACCATCATCCTGAGCCAGCTGAAGGCGGACGATCTTCTGAAGCCGGCGGCGATGGAGCTGACCGTGGAGGACATTATCCCGGCGCTGCTCGCCGAGGAGTCCACCTCCCCCTTGCGAGCATCCTCGCCGCCGTCCAGTGGTGCTGCGGATGACGATTCCGAGGACGAGAATGACGATGATGATGACGATGATGTTGATGACGATGGTGGCGACGAGCCAGATGCAGACATTGATGGCGAGGATGTCGCCTAGTCGCCTGGGCACCCCCTTTTTTTGCTCGCCCGGCGACCTTTTGTAAACACCTTGAAGATTCTTTTGTAATATACATCAAATATTTATATATGAAAAAGTCAAAGCTTTTGCTCGCCTGTTTCCTTGGTGTTTGCTTTATTTTTTGAATGCCGCTTAGGCTCCTAGGCTCGGGGCGAGGTTGAGTGCTTCTTCATACTCGCCACTGTATACTCGCACAGCCATACTCGCACCTGTATACTCGTCTCTGTATGCTCGCACAGCCATACTCGCCTTCTTCTGTGTTTCCCTTGGTGGAGTCGAGTCGGGGGGGGGGGGGGGGGGGGGGGGGGTACTTGGAGGATCCCGAGGGACACATGCTCAACTCAAGGTCTCGCTCTGTACCTGGCGAAGAGCCCATTAAAATTATTTAAGGGAGTTTGTTTATGAGAGAGGGGGTAGGGAACGGCAGTCGGGGAGGTCCGGAGGGACACCTCATCCCAAAGCCTTCATCCTACTTGGATACCAGATGTCGACGAAGAATGACGTCAAGTAGGGAACGACAGTCGGGGGGGCCCAAGGGGACACACCCTCCCGAGGTCTCCATTCTACTTGGATGCCGGAATGTCTCCATCCTTTGGCCGGTCGAATCGATCGCTCCCCTTCTCAAGTTGGAGTATCGGCTTCCAGACTTTACCCTAATAATCTCAACAATCGGACGAGAAATGCAGTCGGTGGGAACCGCGGCCAGCGTGCAAGGGGGGAGCTGATCTCGGCCGTCATTGCAGAGGCTTGGTCTTAAAGGAATGCACACCCGAGGCACTGTCCCATCATCCGTTCTGAGTTTTTACGAGGGTTAAGTCGGAGGCTCATTTCCCAACCTAGCGGTGTGGTATGTTGATGCAGGACGACGTCAAGCACGGAGTGGCAGTCGGGGAGGTCCAAGGGGACATACCATCCCGAGGCCTCCACCCTACTTGGATGCTGGATGTGGATCAAACCTGCTTCCTGTTGCTCAACAAATTAGCAGGGAGTTAAGCACACTTAAGCACACCAACTCACATGATCGGACACAATATTTTAGAAAAAATGGCTTGCTTTGCTGCGAGCTCTCAGCTCTTGAGGGTACACGACACCTTTATTCAAGGGTCCCCTGAGCTAGTTAAATCGATCATCTCTTCGCTGAATCGGAAGGTCGGCGTCCAGACTTCTTCCTGGTAATCTCTACAGTCGGACGAGAAGTGCGGTCGGTGGGAACCGCGGCCAACGTGCAAGGGGGGAGCTGATCTCGGCCGTCATTGCAGAGGCTTGGTCTTTAGGGAACGCACACCCGAGGCACTGTCCCATCATCCGTTCTGAGTTTTTACGAGGGTTAAGTTGGAGGCTCATTTCCCAACCTAGCGTGGAGATCGGCTTCGCTCGCTTTCTTCTTTCTTGAAAACACATAGCCGAAAGAGACAAAAGACTCACCATTTCCCATGTTTCAGGGAGGTGATGGTTTTATTTATGGATAACAAATTTACAGGGGTGGTATGTGTACATACTCCCGTTCAGGAGCCAAACCCTTTCAAGTTGTCTCCGTTCCATGTGTTTTCCAACAGCTCCCCTTCACGATGAAGGGTTCTTCCCGTCTTGGATTAAGCTTCCCGACGGCGGCTGATCTTCCTGCCGCGTCCACCTTTTGCTTACCCAAGAAATCAAAAAAGGGAACTGTCCAGGATCATCATCCTGCTTGTCTCGACCTCCAGGTTGTCAAACGTGTTCGTGAGAACGACGTAAAGATGACACAGACAGATCCCCCGTTGCACTCCAGGATTCGGTTGACGGTGAAGTCTTCGACGATCGCATCAATCACACGGGCCTCATGGAAGGGATTCTCATCCCTTAACATTCCCTCCTCAGAGAAGGTGACTTCCTCTAGCGGGGGTGGTGCTTTAGAGGTCGGAGCGACATTCTGGCGGTAGGCATGGTGGAAATTCGTTTTGCGGAAAGATCCGAGTTCCGCTTCTCCAGAACTCACTCCTACCTCCCCGGCCTTGATACTTTCTTGACATCCTTGGCTGACCCGATCCCTATTCCTCCTCCGGCTATTCCTCCAGTTACATCTGTTCCCATGACGGATAAGGTCGTCTCTCCCCGAGCAATAATTCATAGCGGGATCTCTGAATCCTTCTGGCACTAGCGCGGCAAGGATCTCCTCGCAGAAGGGGATCCTCCCTCCTACCCGGCGATGATCCTTCACCTGGCGAGTATCTCGCGGAAGTGTATCCTTCACCTGGTATCTCGCCTACTCCTCCGTCTCGCGGAAGTGGATCCTTTGCGAGGTCTGCTGGTAGAACTGCGACCTCCTTGGTCGCTTGGTCTCATCCTCCACGTGCTCCTTTCCTGCTCGCCGAGGAGGACTCCTTCCCTTGGTCAAAACCGGGCGATGCGGCGAGGTCGCTGTGACCTCGGCGCGCGGCTGAAGTGCTGCTTGCAAGATCCCCTCCATGCGCTGCGCGAAGGCTTCGAAAACTGCTAGCGTCACGAACTCTCCGCCTGCGGGCGAGTTGCCGACTACCTCCTCATGGTCGCCAACTACGACCATCTCGCCTTCTTGCTGAACTTTCTTCCAACGGCTACGGTCCACGCTCACCGCACCAAAGTGTTGACGCCAGGAAAATCCTGACCTCAAGATTCGGACCGATGCAGCCGGAGGCTACTCGCCCAGCAGTCCGACGAGATGACCTGGATGGCGACTACTGAAGAGCTGGAAGAGCAACACACAGGACCCCAGGTGCTTGGCAGGGAGGTCCCACCACGTACCCAGAAGCTCAAGAGAGTCTTCCCCTCCGAAACCAAAGTGGCCGAGCTTGGTACAGGGAAGGCACCGACTTGGCTGAAAGCAAGGGTGACGGGCTCGAGAGTTCGGGAATCGGGGTCCAAAAGCTCAAGTCCAGGTGCCAATCCAAGTACCCCTGGGGTCCTATTTATAGGAAAACCAAAGGGTAGGGGGGGTTTATAGCCCAGCCCCCAACCTGGCGACTATGGGTTACTCGGCGAGTATCATGCCATAGTCGCCCATCTGGCGAGTATTGGATGCTGCTCGCACACGCCGGGCCAATATTCGCCAGGTCTTCTGTTCCATACTCGCCAACCTGGCGAGTATTGCCTGCATACTCGCCGAGGTCTTCTCTACTTCTGCCTTGAATTGCCGGGCTCTGTGTTGACCTCTTTGACTTTGACTTCTACCTACGTGGCCTTGGGGGGGGGGGGGGGGGGGGGGGTCCACCCTCGGAGAATGAGGATTGTACAATTATCTCACTCTTTATACATAAATCATGCATATTTATCTTTGTCCTAACATTGCATCTTGTGTTTGCATATTTTATTATTTTGAGCTTTAATGATTTTACCAAACACAAGTACTTGAAAAATCACTAAAAACATGCTAAAAGAGCCTTCAAATCTAATCAATATACTCTGAAATTTCAACTGAAGAAAGGTCTCTTTATAATTCAAATGAATCATAAAAATGATTTTTCAAAACATCAAATTTTAGTGTTATGTTTTGGCGTTAAGAAGTTAACGCCCGACGTTAGCTCCTTTTCTCCAAAATATATTTTTTTTATTTTGTATTATTATAATATTTTTTGTGTGTTTTATTTCTCTGTTTGTAAAAAGTTTTCTATCTTTTTATTTCCTTTAAAACAAAATTTTATTTCTTTTAAAAAATATATATATATGTATTTTCTCATGCATTATTTTTGTTTATTTCTCTGGCATAGAATATCATTTACGGAAAGGGCTATTAAAGACTTCTATGTTTTCCAGAGAATATATATAAAAAAATACTAATACAAAATTACAAAACAATTACAAAGAACAAAAATATGTTTTTCTTTATGTGTGTTAATTGTTTTGTGCATATATAAAAAAATAAAAAAAAATTATAAAAACTAATTGTTTTTCATTGCCATTGTCAAGGATGATTAATTATATCAATTAAAGATTAAATACAATGTTTAATTTAACTTTCAAGTTTCTTAAAAAACATTGTTTTATATTTCTCATGCCTTGAATATTATCTTGTTATGTACAATGAAATTGATTGTAGATAAACATGTGTAGAAACGCTTAGCATGCCTCTAAGTATGAGTAATGTATTATGTTTGATAATGATTCATTAACTCACTTATTTTTGATAACCTACATGTGTTTACAATCTTATTCTTACATGATTGTGTAGTGTAATAACATAAATAATTAAAATGCTTAAATAGATTACCTACACAACATTAAATTGGTTATTACAATTCTTTGTCTTTCATGCACTTATTCATTAAAGAAATGTGGTTTAAAATGCTATGTTTGCAAAACAAGTGAATTCGGAGTCCTTAGTCACTAAAATAAAAAGCAAATAATGAATGACAAGGAAAACTCCACCAAACACTACTCACCCTCCTGATAAGTCTTAATGAGCATTGTGAGTTTGAGCACCTTGGCTAAAGAATTGTAAAGTGTCTTGTAGCAAACAATTTATACACCACTTCTCTTAGTACACCGGATCATAAGAAATTGAAAATAAAGCAAAAAAGTATAAAGCGATCCCTCAAGCACTACTTTGCACCCTGATAAGTCTTAATAAGCATTGTGTGTGCAGAGCACCTTGGTAGTTGTACTCTTTATTTATGTGCATTGAAATATTGTGGAAGTAATAATATTTGTGTATTTTAATGTTGTGTTATTTCATTATATATGCCATGTGTTTTTTGATTGATTCACTTGTATACTTTATCAAAACACTACTTTGTACACATCATTATCTTTCATAAAACTTCTACTCATGAGAATTGGATCTTAATGCTCATCTACTCAAATCTCTATAAATTTAAGTAAATGCACTAGATAACAAAGCATGATCGCTACAATGTTTATGTTTACTTGAAATGCAAATTTTATTACATTGTAGTTTGTGTATCTTTTCTTGATATTATGAAATCATGCTTGCAATATTATCTTAATGGAATATCATCTCTTCAATCTTTAACTCAAACTTCAACTTTTCAAATTTAAAACTCATTATCCTTTGTATGATTTTATCTTCTAAAAATGATGTTTATGTTTAAGAGTGCTTATTCTTCTGCTAAGTTTACCACTTATGCTCATTCATGTCTATTATTTTTAACATCATGGTTTCAACAAGTGTTATCTTAAAATAAGAATGCTTTCTTTATCATTTCTGTTATGTTGCTTACTACTTTATGTTACATCATGCTTATATTTTTTTTCTCAACAAGTAGTATTTATCAAGCTTTTGATTGCATCCTATTTTTCTTCTCGACATAAAATATATTACTCCTTATTTTTCATACTCACTCCTAAACACTCTTGTGATTCTACCAAAAGGGGAGATTAAATTGCATAAATCTAATATTTAGGGGGAGTGCATTATAATAATATTAAACTAAAAAAGGGTATCTTTGTAGGGGGAGTATTCATAAAGGAGGTGCATACACTAGCATATGCTCGATCATGAAAATCCTTCAATAAGTGGTTCCTTATCTATCTTAAAAGATGTACACTCATCCCTACCCACTTTTGTTAATAACAAAGGGTGAGAAGAAATTGAGAAATCTAGTAAAATAGATATTTGGGGGGAGTAAATTTTAAGTGAACACTTATGTAGGGGGGACTTCATATAGAAAAAGTATACATTATCACTATCAAATCTATCAAGCTTTTAACCTGTTATTCATGCATATCTTATTACCGCACTTATCTATAAACACAAATGGTTTTAAGTTCACTAATTTCTCATACAGGTATTTGTTATTATCAAAAGGGGGAGATTATTGGAGCCTATGTTCAGCATCTCTTGGTTTGAGAATAACAAATACCGTATTGTATTTGATCTTGTATTTTGTGTGTTTAGAGTATGCAGAAACTACATGTGCAATACTCCATTGGTATAAAACATATTGGAGATGATTCTCGAGAATATGTGCTAACGCTCGCGTTAGTTGTTAACGCCCAGCGTTATCAACCGCTGAGAAGAAAACCGCTGAGATGAAAACAGCTGAGAAGGAAACTGCGTTCGACGAATTGAACCTGCGTTCGACGAACTCTGAAGGCGTTCGACGAACTCTGAAGGCGCTCGACGAAACCTGAAGGAAGTTGCGTTCGACGAACGAGGAGTTCTGTTCGACGAAATTTCCTGCGCTCGACGAACTTGCGCTCGATAAGCTGCGTTCGACGAATGAGGAGTTCCGTTCGACGAAAGTTCCTGCGCTCGACGAACCTGCGCTCGACAAGCTGCGTTCGACGAACGAGGAGTTCTGTTCGACAAACTGAGCCTGTGCTCGACGACATTGCGCCCGACAACTGTGTTCGACGAACTTGAAGTTCTGTTCGATGAAATTGATTCCGTTCGACGAAAGTTTGTTCTGCCATGATCCTGGCGGTTTGCAAGATCCTGACGGTTGCGGTTTTCCGTTCAACGATGGGTGCGTTCGACGAAGGCGTGTTCGACGAAATCAGTCTCGTTCAACGAAATTGGTTCTATCATGCTCCCGACTTTATGCACGATGTCAGCAACTATCGTACACGATTCACTAATGCCGGGCGGTAGCCTTAACACGCGTGTTAGCTTCCGAGGCTATTTAAAGTACAGACCATTGTATTCCTTTATGAGATGATTCCAGAATTATGATACTTTGGAGAGAGGTTCGTGTACAGCAATTAATAGATCTCCCTTGGGCTAACATGAAGATCTAAAGAAGATTTTGAAGGAAAAGGTCTACAAGGCATATTCCATACGAAGGACGATCGTTTCAAGAACGCCAACATCTACATCGACTTCGACTTCACCTTTAGAATTTCATGGGGAGTTTCTCTTTACTTATCCTGTAATCTTTTATTTGTCCTTTTGTAATTTGTGTGGAGAAATCGTTCGGTGAGAACGTCAGATTCCGGGAAGGATTCCGTGGGTAAATTCGCCTTGTGTTGGCGACTAGGTCCTTGTGCGTCTTAGGGGGTAATTCACCGCCTTGTGTGTGGCGAATAGGTCAAGGGTAGATCTAGGGGGTGTCTAGAGGCCTTATCTGGGGATAGATAGGCTATAGTCAACCGGTCCTTGGGAGAAGGACCAGTGAAACATCAAAAAGTGTTTTTACATATTTTCGCCTTGATTTCTAGCGTTATAGAAATTAAACATTTGTGTATTCAATTTATTATGAAATAAAATCATGTCTATTAATGTTCTATTCAATTGATTTTATTTCCTCTTCAAGAATGTTTTAATTTCTATTTTCATCAAAATATTAAAATTAACCTTTGTATAATTATCTTTGAAATACAATAATTATTTTCATTATCTATGATTTTCTGGAATTGTATTTCATTTAAGATTTCATAAGTAAAATCACTGTGGCAATCTTTTTGTTCTGAGGAATATTCTCTGGAGAGCTAACGCCCAGCGTTAAGTCTTAACACTAGGCGTTAGTAACAGTCAACAAAAAGTTTTATTTCAATTATTTAAAAAGGAATCTTCATTATAATCCTATCTGGAATATTTAAATATATTTTTCTATATAATATTCTGAAACTTCAGTCCCAGACTCTAATAAACTTAAATAAGATTTAAATTCCATAAAACCCTTATTCACCCTCCTTTAAGGGCGCCGTAAGATCCAACATGTAGGACTATCCAAAGTGTGCCTACTTCCACCTTTAGGGAAAATAAGCGGTTTATTCCCTATGTTTCAGACTCGATAGATGTTACTGTTAGGGATGTCATGATCCCGCGTGGTGAGAGTATTCCAGATAGTGAGGGCCATCCCATAATTTGTACACACAATGCGTCGGGAATGTCTCCTCCCGAACTTCCTGATATAGTTTTTAAATCTTCTGACAATACTGAGTTTGTACCCTTGACTGAGCCTACCGCTGAGGGCGATGTCGTTATTACAGAAGATCTTAGCGACGATGAGAACTTTGGTTACCCCAGTGATATGTAAGAGGACCTCCCCTCTGATCCAGTTTTAGAATTGACTGATGATTCTGATTTGGAGGATGTACCTAGTACATTGGAAGAGTTAGCTAGCGAGGGAATGATACTTTTGGATGACCTAAATGGTGCAAACCCGGAGGAACTTGTTTTGAGGTTGCCACCGTTACAGGAAAATCAATATGACATAAATTTTCTCCCGGGTTCGATTTATGCGATTTCACCAACCCTCCTTCCTGAACCTTTGACGCGATTAGCGGAATATAATTTTGGACACAAACTTGTTATGACTAGTCTGCGGTGTTGTGTGATTCTGATGGACGCTTGCCATGTGTTGCTTGGACGTCCATGGTTTTATGATCATAATATGACAATTTTTGGAAAAACTTAAATATATGAGATAAACTTTAATGGCAAGTAAATCGTTTTGAAAACCGCACTAAGTTTGATGGAGAATAGAGAGATTGTTCGTGAATCTTTTCTTGGTGGTAATAAGACTAATATGTTAGTGGAGAATAAATTTTGTTTTTCACGTTTACATCTACTCATTCACAAGAAAATTAAATATTATCTCACATGCCAACTCGTTGATAACAATCCTCCAAATCGTTTTACCGGTTTTGCACCGCCTGTACTCGTGCATGGATATAGGGCACCAATGCCACTTGACTTGATTATGCCACCCCCATCTTATAAGTCAAGTCAATTTGCACAGGATTTTGCCTCTCATGTTCACCATTTACATAAACACATTAATGAAGCGCTAACCACACAATATGCATCTTATCAATCACATGCTAACGTACATAAGAGAGTGTCTCACTTGAAGGTTGGCGATTTAGTCTTGGTGCATCTCATCCCTGAACGGTTGCCTTCGGGCACCATAAAAAGTTGGCGAATTGGCGAGCTAGTCCATTTCGAATCTTAAAGAAATTAGGAGAAAACGCATATCTTTTGGAGTTACCCACTGATTGGGGAATTTCCCCTATTTTCAATGTTTCGGATTTAATGCCTTATGTTTCTCCACTGCTTGAATTGTCTGTCTGCCCGTTTGTTCCACTTAGTTTTCTAATGGGTTTGGGGGTGAGCTTTATATTGGATCGCTCTCTCCATCGGTCTCCATTGGAGGTACGTCAAATGTTGATGATGAAACTTTTTCTCCTTATTTTCCTAACGCATTTCCAAGGGTTCCACAGACCTTTGCTTTGTCTGACAGGTGTTGGCTGATGGTCCACTCATCGGTGATGAGTGATTCTGAGTGGGGGAGGATTGATGGCGATGACGCCCCTCCATATGTTTGTGACCAGTTCCTTGACGACGCCGACTTGACGCATTATTTTGATCGTTGTCGCAAGATTACATTTGAAGATTCAGATGGACGATGCCGCGACAACAATCAAGATGCACGCCATCGCTGCGACAACCATTTTGAAGAACGTCATCGCCGCACCATTGTGAAGAACGCCATCGCCGCTACAACCTCCGCATGTGATGAGTCCCAATTATATACACATTTATGGACTCATCTGGGCCGATTATCTTGTCTATGCACTACATTTAAGGCATGTTTTCGTTCATATTTGATAGCCACTGATTATTCCATGCTAAGTGCACTCCTAGGCCCGTTTTGGTGTGCAATTGTGCGCTTTATTGTTGGGGGCAAGCACAATGTGCTCCCCATTCTTTTTATGATGTTATACTTGTGCTGGAGGTGTGTTCCCAGCGTTTGGATTTGTTGTGCAGGTGGGCAGATCGTCCATATTGCCCAGAATTCATCCTGTATGAATCGCACGGTCGTGCGTTCACTTGACGCATGGTCGGCTGCGGTCGTGCAAAATGATCGGCTGGTCAATATGGTGATCTGCCCCGCTCGTGCGTTTTCTTCACGCACGGTTGGCCTTAACCGTGCGCGCGCGAACAAAACGCACGACCTCCTGTTGTTTGCCGGAATTTGAGGTTTCTGAATTTGCTCGTGCGTTTTTACGCATGGTCGGCTTCGATCGTGCGTGAGTAAAATGCATGGGTGCTCTGGATCGTCTTCCTGGCATTTCTTCTTAATTAAGATCGCACGGTTCACGCACGGTCGTGCGTTCGACCGTGCGTGACCAAATTTCTGATTATTTTGTATAAAAGCTGCAACTCTTGCCCTATTCCGGACCGACTTTCTTTCTCGCGCCTAGAGCTCTAGTTCCGCGCCATTTTTGCCGCTCCATTGACGTCCACCTTCGGGAGGAGCTCCGGCCGCCATTCTCTTGCAAATCTCTAGCCGGAGCATCCTCTAGGCCTCCTCCATTGTTCGTGCACCTCCAAAGCTCCATTTTGAGGGATTTTCTGCTGCATATATGAAATTCTCCGGTGAGATCGTGGTCAAGGAAGATTGACGGAGAAGACGGGTACAATAGAAGAAGGTGACAGCTCTTCCGGACCCCGGACGACAGTTGGAGCCCGAGATCGGACAAGGATTGAAAACCCTAGATTCCGGCCGTGAACCTCCGATGAGTCTCCATGCTTTGGTTGTAATCTAAACCCCCCTTCATATTGTAGTACTTTTTTTCTTCTATTATTTGTGTGCATGGATAATGTATGCTAAATCTTGCTATGCCATTTAGTATATTTTATGTCTATGTGAAATATCTATATGGTCTATTTTAGTGAGGAGCGCCCCATTCCATCTTCCTTCCCGCCGTCACGTTCGTGTGCTGCACTAGCAATTGCTAGTGGCGTGCCTATCGACGAGGTGCTTGCGACCCTCATTCTGTTTGCCTACTCGTCCATCCGCCCTAGCGAAGTAGCGCGTTCAAGGCCTATGTAGTCTCCATCCCTCCTCGCGAAGCATTGCATAGTGGCATTGCATAGGAGTAGTTGTAATATTTTCTCTTTATTTCCACCAACCAAAACCCCCGTTTCCGCACCCCATCCGACATATAGGACTTCAATCTCAAGTCCTTCCTCAATAGTAAACTCCACCTTACTGTATTCCTTTGAGATTCGATACTTGGGGACCACTCCCACATTTTATATTACTTGAACGATTGGTACACTGTCGTTTCGTGTCGCAGTCTCGCTACCGCCTATAGCGGTGTGCTAGATTTGCGCATCAGCCCGCGACGCATAAATATTTAATTAATATTTATAATTATTCTGTAACATCCCGTTTCGCGCTAAACCCATCGGAGACGTTTTGACTACCCGATTTTGGGCTTTCCAGTGCGTGCACGGTTTTGGATTAATTGGGGGAAAGGATTAACAAATTGTTGATATATATATTTCTGTGATTTCGTTCGATGAACGTCGAAGGAGAGCCTCGTTCGACGAACGTCGAAGGGCAGCTCTGTTCGACGAACGTCGAAGGGATAGAGGCGTTCGGCGAAGTAAAGGAGGTTGTGTTCGACGAAACATTGCTGCAGCCGCGATCGAAGAAGGCTGCCAGCGTTCGACAAAAGTTCGTCGAACGGCGTTCGACGAACGACGTTCGACAAATTTGTCGAACGGGAACCGTTCGACTATGTTATAATAGGAGCCGTTCGGGAACCGTTCGACGAAAAGATCGTCGAACGGTGATCGACGGAAGTATTCCGTTCGACGAAAGTCGAAGGAGCGGCGTCCGACGAAAATCCCAACGTTCGACGAATTATGATTTAGCCGCAGATCGACGAAATATTACTCCCGTTCAGGAGCCAAACCCTTTCAAGTTGTCGCCGTTCTATGTGTTTTCCAACAGCTTCCCTTCACGATGAAGGGTTCTTCCCGTCTTGGATTAAGCTTCCCGACGGCGCCTGATCTTCCTGCCGCGTCCACCTTTTGCTTACCTAAGAAATCAAAAAAGGGAACTGTCCAGGATCATCATCCTGCTTGTCTCGACCTCCAGGTTGTCAAACGTGTTCGTGAGAACGACGTAAAGATGACACAGACAGATCCCCCATTGCACTCCAGGATTTGGTTGACGGTGAAGTCTTCGACGATCGCATCAATCACACGGGCCTCATGGAAGGGATTCTCATCCCTTAACATGCCCTCCTCCGAGAAGGTGACTTCCTCTAGCGGGGGTGGTGCTTTAGAGGTCGGAGCGACATTCTGGCGGTAGGCTTGGTGGAAATTCGTTTTGCGGAAAGATCCGAGCTCCGCTTCTCCAGAACTCACTCCTACCTCCCCGGCCTTGATACTTTCTTGACATCCTTGGCTGACCCGATCCCTATTCCTCCTCCGGCTATTCCTCCGGTTACGTCTGTCCCCTGACGGATAGTGTCGTCTCTCCCCGAGCAATAATTCATAGCGGGATCTCTGAATCCTTCTGGCACTGGCGCGACAAGGATCTCCTCGCAGAAGGGGCTCCTCCCTCCTACCCGGCGACGATCCTTCACCTGGCGAGTATCACCACCATACTCCCATATGGGCAAGTATCCTGGTATCTCGCCTGCTCCTCCGTCTCGCGGAAGCGGATCCTTTGCGAGGTCTGCTGGTAGAACTGCGACCTCCTTGGTCGCTTGGTCTCATCCTCCACGTGCTCCTTTCCTGCTCGCCGAGGGGGACTCCTTCCCTTGGTCAAAACCGGGCGATGCGTGGAGGTCGCCGTGACCTCGGCGCGCGGCTGAAGCGCTGCTTGCAAGATCCCCTCCATGCGTTGCGCGAAGGCTTCGAAAACTGCTAGCGTCACGAACTCGCCGCCTGCGGGCGAGTTGCCGACTACCTCCTCATGGTCGCCAACTACGACCATCTCGCCTTCTTGCTGAAATTTCTTCCAATGGCTACGGTCCACGCTCACCGCACCAAAGTGTTGACGCCAGGAAAATCCTGACCTCAAGATTCGGACCGATGCAGCCGGAGGCTACTCGCCCAGCAGTCCGACGAGATGACCTGGCTGGCGACTACTGAAGAGCTGGAAGAGCAACACGCAGGACCCCAGGTGCTTGGCAGGGAGGTCCCACCACGTACCCAAAAGCTCAAGAGAGTCTTCCCCTCTGAAACCAAAGTGGCCGAGCTTGGTACAGGGAAGGCACCGACTTGGCTGAAAGCAAGGGTGACGGGCTCGAGAGTTCGGGAATCGGGGTCCAAAAGCTCAAGTCCAGGTGCCAATCCAAGTCTTCCTGGGGTCCTATTTATAGGAAAACCAAAGGGCAGGGGGGGTTTATAGCCCAGCCCCCAACCTGGCGACAATGGGTTACTCGGCGAGTATCATGTCATAGTCGCCCATTTGGCGAGTATTGGGTGCTGCTCGCACACGCCGGGCCAATATTCGCTAGGTCTTCTGTTCCATACTCGCCAACCTGGTGAGTATTGCATGCATACTCGCCAAGGTCTTCTCTACTTCTGCCTTGAACTGCCGGGCTCTGTGTTGACCTCTTTGACTTTGACTTCTGCCTACGTGGCCTTGGGGGGGTCCACCCTCGGAGAATGAGGGTTGTACACAATCCCCGCTCTTTGCGAGTAACGCAGTTGCTCGGAAAGAATCATCCAACCTTCATTCGACGAGCTCTCCTGCCGGCGACTATCGGCTTATATTCGCCCTCTCGCTGGCCGACGTTCAAACTCTATAAATAGAGGGGCAGGGGTCTCCGATGGCACGTCTTTTCTGAACTCGCTCAAGATGGTGCGCGACTATGCTGCCGAGGCTAAGGCGGCTATGGCTGGTCTTGTAGGCCTGTTTGATGGCTCTTCGCTCCCTCCTCGCCCGGATCTCGCATCTGGCGACCTTCCCTCTTCCAAGAAGAGGAAGAGGCTTGCTCAGAAGAAAAAGAAGCAGGAGAAGAAGAAAGCCGTTGAGGGTGAGGTCGCCGCTCCTCCGTGCGACCAACACCAGCAGCTGCTGGACGACCTGGGGCTCTATAATGAGGGCGACTCGCCGGCCGCTGATCCTCCTGCTCCAAATGTCGCCGAGAAAGCGAGCATGCCTGGGACCTCGACCCAGAATCAACCGGAGATTCTCGCTCCTGCGCGAGGTGGGAGCTACCAACTCGCCACCTTCTTTGATTGACCTCGACTTGGGTCGAGATGCTGAATATTTCTTTTATGCTTCGCATATTCGTCCACCATTGGAGCTCAGGAGGAGCCTCTGGCCGTGCCTCCACTGAGGTCGTCGCCTATGGTCTCGCCTCGGGGTGGAGGTCGCTCAGGGCGAGTTCTCCACAGCTCCTCGCTGGAGAAGAGGCCGATGAGCGGGCAACATGATCTATTGGCGAGCATCGTGCCTCCGCCTCCTCCGCCTCTTCAGTCCATGGGAACGGCGAGTAGTTCGCAGCTGCCCTCAGGTGGGCTTCCGCCACCACCTCCGTTCCCTCCTTCGGCTACTCCTCAGGGCGGTCAGCGCCCTTCGACCTCTACTGCACCTTCGACTCATCAGGGCGAGTCCTCGCACCGTGGCGGGACTGGGGGCTCCTCGGGCTTTTTTCCTGCAAGGGGAGGAGGAGGACCAGTCGATAATCGCGGGCGGGGGAACGCGCCTCCCAGCCGGGATCCGGCAATTGGTGGCTCTTCGCGGAGAGGCGACCATCATCGCAGCGCATCTCCTCGCCGGGCAAGGGTCTCTCCTCGCCGTCATTCTCGCAGTCCTCAGCCAGGTTTTTAGTCGCCGTCTTCAATAGTCGCCATTGTCTTTACTTTGATGTTTTCGTCATCTAATTTCTAAAACTCAAACCTTTTCGCAGCTCGCGCTCATACTCCCATAGGAGCTTTGATCGACGCGGTCGGGCTTCCTTCTCGCGAGTTCCAGGAGAGGGCTACTCGCGCGATCCTGGAGCTGGAGTCCAAGCTGGAGCGCTTGGCGATCTGCGAGCCTCATCGCCACCTGTCCGAGGTTGAATCGCGAGTTGAGCGCCTGGTGAGCACTGACGCTCATCGTCGTTTGACCGAGCTGGAGGTGCGAGTATCACGGCTGGAGGAGTTCGATACTCGCCTGGCTGGTGCAGAATCTCGCCTTCATACTGTCAGCGATCTGGAGCGTAGAGTTGCGAGGATCGAGCATCGCCAACAGCTGCATCATGACGAGTTGGTGGGGATGCGTGCGAGCATGGGCTCGGTCGGTCGGCTGGCGAGGATCGAAGACCAGCTGTGGCAGGGTGAGGACGCGATGTCTCTGGCCTTTGAGCACTTCAAGCGTGCTCGCAGCATGGGCTTCGTTGGGCGACATCCTCAGCCTCCGGATTTTTAGGCGAATCTTCAGGCGCCTCCCTAGATGTTGTCCTTTTTTACTCCTCTTCTTTCTATGCTAAGTCGCCCTTGGCGAGCATTCCTGTAACTCTGAACTATTTCTCTATTGGTGTAATATTTTTCGGCGAGTATTAGAAAACTCGCCTTTTATTACTTGCTCTGCTATCTTCTTCTGTGATGGATTTTTGTCAAAATTTTCTATCTTCTTTAACTTTGGCGAGTATTGTCCGCCCGTCGCCTATGCATGGCGAGCTTCGTTCATGTTTCTTTCTTGCAGGTCTTCTCGCCTTGGAGGTCGACTTCCTGCTGACGCGCGTTGTTGAGCTGGCGACTTCAACTTAATACACGCCACCCCCTTATTCCTGATCGCGTCGTCGTGCTCGATAAGCCAAGTTATCCGACCACTATAAATAGTGGGGGTGGGTGAGTCTTAATTACGCTTTGGCGATTTTCTAACTCTCGCGCGAGTATCTTCTGTCTTCTCTTCTCTTCTTGTCTTCTTTGATACTCGCCTCTCTTTCCTCCTTTCCTCCAAGATGACCGACGAGGCGACCATCCGGCGTGCCAATCACGCCAGGAACTTTGCGGCGACCACCTTCAAGAAGTCTGTCACGACTGAGAAGGATTTGGAGGTCATCAAGGTGAAGTACCTCCCGCCAGGGTTTGTCGCTAGGCTTCCTCGCCAGGGCGAGCGACTAAACACCTTCTTGACCAATGAGCGGGTATTCCCTACTCGCCATTTCGAGGTGGGCTTGCGACTACCACTGTGGACGGAGTTCTCCCAGATACTCCGTTACTTTGGGATAGTCCCTGCCCAGATCAACCCCAATGGGGTGGCGATGATTGTGGGATATCTGTGCTACCTGCGCGACCAGGGAATAGCCTTCGACCTGTCGGTCTTTAGGCGAGTATTCCACTTTATGGCGACAGGCGAGGGCGTCGTCTTCCTCTACAGCCACGTCTGCACACTGGTCGGCACGGCGAAGAAGAACCACCGCTGGGGAGAGCGACTAGTCGTCATCGCTGGCGACTTCCAAGCGATCCCCGAAAGGTCCTTCCAGCCGCCGGAGAGCGTCTTCGGGGTTTCCTTTCTGAACGAGGGTGGCGAGAAACTGCTCGAATCATTCAAGAATCGCCGCCTTGATGTGGTGTTCTGGAGGAGGCGAGTGGATGAACTCGCTGAGGTTTTCGCAGGCGAAGGTAATCTACTGCGCGAGTTCTACTGCGCGAGTATTCGCAATACTCGCTCTTCGTCTTCAACTTTGGCGACTAACCGGAATTATCACTCCTCTTGTTGCAGCAGTCCAGGTTATGCCGCGTGAGCTTCTTCCCGTGGTGGTGAAGGCGACGGCTTCCACACAGGGAGGTGCGGGGACCTCTGCTCGCGGGGATGGGGTCTACTCGCCCATAGACTTGTCGCCAGAAGGCGATGAGCCCTTGATCGTCGGCGAAGGATCTGGGCCTTCGAAGAAGCGGAAGGAGAGGGGCGAGCCCTCCGAGCCCTCGAGGAAGAAGAAGGAGGTCGCTCACCGGGACCTTGGCAAGAAGGCGGACCCTTCTGAGGCCGGCGAGCCCTATACCCACCCTAATTTCAACTTTGGTGTTCGTGGTGAGGACGCCTATGGTCGCCGCCTAGTCGCCTGGTCGAAGGGCGACCATGTGGTGTCTCTGAGCTCCAACCTTCCGCCCTGGTCAGTGGACTGGGAGGATCAGGGCGAGGCCTTTGATGTGCTTCATGCCATCTATGGTCGTGAGGACGCTGAGAGGCTGCGAGAGGAGTCTTCCGAGTACCTGGCGCACCAGACCTCGCGATCTCTGCTGCGGTCCGCCGAGCTAGCGCACATGACGGCGAGGAGGTTGCTGGAGTATGAGGAGGTGATCCGGGTCAGCACAAAGAAAATGATCGCCATGGGGCTCAAGGCGAAGGAGCATGAGGTACTCGCTTCTCTATGATACTCGCCTCCGGGATAGTCGCCACTTTCCCGAATAACTTGCTAACTTTGTGTGTCTTCTTATTTTTGTAGGTCGCTGAGGTGGAGATGGCGACAAAAGTGTCCCAGCTGGAGAAGGAGCTGGATGACACTCGGCTGGCCTTGGAGGCCGCCCAAGTTCGCATCGCTGAGCTGGAAACTCGGCCTGCCGAGCAACAGCCAGCGGTGGAGGGCCCCTCTAGGGTCGGCAAGCAGATCTGGATGCATGGCGACGATATGCCACGCGTTCGCCGAGAGATCGCGCGAGCTACTGGGACCATCATCCTGAGCCAGCTGAAGGCGGACGATCTTCTGAAGCCGGCGGCGATGGAGCTGACCGTGGAGGACATTATCCCGGCGCTGCTCGCCAAGGAGTCCACCTCCCCCTTGCGAGCATCCTCGCCGCCGTCCAGTGGTGCTGCGGATGACGATTCCGAGGACGAGAATGACGATGATGATGACGATGATGTTGATGACGATGGTGGCGACGAGCCAGATGCAGACATTGATGGCGAGGATGTCGCCTAGTCGCCTGGGCACCCCCTTTTTTTGCTCGCCCGGCGACCTTTTGTAAACACCTTGAAGATTCTTTTGTAATATACATCAAATATTTATATATGAAAAAGTCAAAGCTTTTGCTCGCCTGTTTCCTTGGTGTTTGCTTTATTTTTTGAATGCCGCTTAGGCTCCTAGGCTCGGGGCGAGGTTGAGTGCTTCTTCATACTCGCCACTGTATACTCGCACAGCCATACTCGCACCTGTATACTCGTCTCTGTATGCTCGCACAGCCATACTCGCCTTCTTCTGTGTTTCCCTTGGTGGAGTCGAGTCGGGGGGGGTACTTGGAGGATCCCGAGGGACACATGCTCAACTCAAGGTCTCGCTCTGTACCTGGCGAAGAGCCCATTAAAATTATTTAAGGGAGTTTGTTTATGAGAGAGGGGGTAGGGAACGGCAGTCGGGGAGGTCCGGAGGGACACCTCATCCCAAAGCCTTCATCCTACTTGGATACCAGATGTCGACGAAGAATGACGTCAAGTAGGGAACGACAGTCGGGGGGGCCCAAGGGGACACACCCTCCCGAGGTCTCCATTCTACTTGGATGCCGGAATGTCTCCATCCTTTGGCCGGTCGAATCGATCGCTCCCCTTCTCAAGTTGGAGTATCGGCTTCCAGACTTTACCCTAATAATCTCAACAATCGGACGAGAAATGCAGTCGGTGGGAACCGCGGCCAGCGTGCAAGGGGGGAGCTGATCTCGACCGTCATTGCAGAGGCTTGGTCTTAAAGGAATGCACACCCGAGGCACTGTCCCATCATCCGTTCTGAGTTTTTACGAGGGTTAAGTCGGAGGCTCATTTCCCAACCTAGCGGTGTGGTATGTTGATGCAGGACGACGTCAAGCACGGAGTGGCAGTCGGGGAGGTCCAAGGGGACATACCATCCCGAGGCCTCCACCCTACTTGGATGCTGGATGTGGATCAAACCTGCTTCCTGTTGCTCAACAAATTAGCAGGGAGTTAAGCACACTTAAGCACACCAACTCACATGATCGGACACAATATTTTAGAAAAAATGGCTTGCTTTGCTGCGAGCTCTCAGCTCTTGAGGGTACACGACACCTTTATTCAAGGGTCCCCTGAGCTAGTTAAATCGATCATCTCTTCGCTGAATCGGAAGGTCGGCGTCCAGACTTCTTCCTGGTAATCTCTACAGTCGGACGAGAAGTGCGGTCGGTGGGAACCGCGGCCAACGTGCAAGGGGGGAGCTGATCTCGGCCGTCATTGCAGAGGCTTGGTCTTTAGGGAACGCACACCCGAGGCACTGTCCCATCATCCGTTCTGAGTTTTTACGAGGGTTAAGTTGGAGGCTCATTTCCCAACCTAGCGTGGAGATCGGCTTCGCTCGCTTTCTTCTTTCTTGAAAACACATAGCCGAAAGAGACAAAAGACTCACCATTTCCCATGTTTCAGGGAGGTGATGGTTTTATTTATGGATAACAAATTTACAGGGGTGGTATGTGTACATACTCCCGTTCAGGAGCCAAACCCTTTCAAGTTGTCTCCGTTCCATGTGTTTTCCAACAGCTCCCCTTCACGATGAAGGGTTCTTCCCGTCTTGGATTAAGCTTCCCGACGGCGGCTGATCTTCCTGCCGCGTCCACCTTTTGCTTACCCAAGAAATCAAAAAAGGGAACTGTCCAGGATCATCATCCTGCTTGTCTCGACCTCCAGGTTGTCAAACGTGTTCGTGAGAACGACGTAAAGATGACACAGACAGATCCCCCGTTGCACTCCAGGATTCGGTTGACGGTGAAGTCTTCGACGATCGCATCAATCACACGGGCCTCATGGAAGGGATTCTCATCCCTTAACATTCCCTCCTCAGAGAAGGTGACTTCCTCTAGCGGGGGTGGTGCTTTAGAGGTCGGAGCGACATTCTGGCGGTAGGCATGGTGGAAATTCATTTTGCGGAAAGATCCGAGTTCCGCTTCTCCAGAACTCACTCCTACCTCCCCGGCCTTGATACTTTCTTGACATCCTTGGCTGACCCGATCCCTATTCCTCCTCCGGCTATTCCTCCAGTTACATCTGTTCCCATGACGGATAAGGTCGTCTCTCCCCGAGCAATAATTCATAGCGGGATCTCTGAATCCTTCTGGCACTAGCGCGGCAAGGATCTCCTCGCAGAAGGGGATCCTCCCTCCTACCCGGCGATGATCCTTCACCTGGCGAGTATCTCGCGGAAGTGGATCCTTCACCTGGTATCTCGCCTACTCCTCCGTCTCGCGGAAGTGGATCCTTTGCGAGGTCTGCTGGTAGAACTGCGACCTCCTTGGTCGCTTGGTCTCATCCTCCACGTGCTCCTTTCCTGCTCGCCGAGGAGGACTCCTTCCCTTGGTCAAAACCGGGCGATGCGGCGAGGTCGCTGTGACCTCGGCGCGCGGCTGAAGTGCTGCTTGCAAGATCCCCTCCATGCGCTGCGCGAAGGCTTCGAAAACTGCTAGCGTCACGAACTCTCCGCCTGCGGGCGAGTTGCCGACTACCTCCTCATGGTCGCCAACTACGACCATCTCGCCTTCTTGCTGAACTTTCTTCCAACGGCTACGGTCCACGCTCACCGCACCAAAGTGTTGACGCCAGGAAAATCCTGACCTCAAGATTCGGACCGATGCAGCCGGAGGCTACTCGCCCAGCAGTCCGACGAGATGACCTGGATGGCGACTACTGAAGAGCTGGAAGAGCAACACACAGGACCCCAGGTGCTTGGCAGGGAGGTCCCACCACGTACCCAGAAGCTCAAGAGAGTCTTCCCCTCCGAAACCAAAGTGGCCGAGCTTGGTACAGGGAAGGCACCGACTTGGCTGAAAGCAAGGGTGACGGGCTCGAGAGTTCGGGAATCGGGGTCCAAAAGCTCAAGTCCAGGTGCCAATCCAAGTACCCCTGGGGTCCTATTTATAGGAAAACCAAAGGGTAGGGGGGGTTTATAGCCCAGCCCCCAACCTGGCGACTATGGGTTACTCGGCGAGTATCATGCCATAGTCGCCCATCTGGCGAGTATTGGATGCTGCTCGCACACGCCGGGCCAATATTCGCCAGGTCTTCTGTTCCATACTCGCCAACCTGGCGAGTATTGCCTGCATACTCGCCGAGGTCTTCTCTACTTCTGCCTTGAATTGCCGGGCTCTGTGTTGACCTCTTTGACTTTGACTTCTACCTACGTGGCCTTGGGGGGGGGGGGGGGGGGGGGTCCACCCTCGGAGAATGAGGATTGTACAATTATCTCACTCTTTATACATAAATCATGCATATTTATCTTTGTCCTAACATTGCATCTTGTGTTTGCATATTTTATTATTTTGAGCTTTAATGATTTTACCAAACACAAGTACTTGAAAAATCACTAAAAACATGCTAAAAGAGCCTTCAAATCTAATCAATATACTCTGAAATTTCAACTGAAGAAAGGTCTCTTTATAATTCAAATGAATCATAAAAATGATTTTTCAAAACATCAAATTTTAGTGTTATGTTTTGGCGTTAAGAAGTTAACGCCCGACGTTAGCTCCTTTGCTCCAAAATATATTTTTTTTATTTTGTATTATTATAATATTTTTTGTGTGTTTTATTTCTCTGTTTGTAAAAAGTTTTCTATCTTTTTATTTCCTTTAAAACAAAATTTTATTTCTTTTAAAAAATATATATATATGTATTTTCTCATGCATTATTTTTGTTTATTTCTCTGGCATAGAATATCATTTACGGAAAGGGCTATTAAAGACTTCTATGTTTTCCAGAGAATATATATAAAAAAATACTAATACAAAATTACAAAACAATTACAAAGAACAAAAATATGTTTTTCTTTATGTGTGTTAATTGTTTTGTGCATATATAAAAAAATAAAAAAAAATTATAAAAACTAATTGTTTTTCATTGCCATTGTCAAGGATGATTAATTATATCAATTAAAGATTAAATACAATGTTTAATTTAACTTTCAAGTTTCTTAAAAAAACATTGTTTTATATTTCTCATGCCTTGAATATTATCTTGTTATGTACAATGAAATTGATTGTAGATAAACATGTGTAGAAACGCTTAGCATGCCTCTAAGTATGAGTAATGTATTATGTTTGATAATGATTCATTCACTCACTTATTTTTGATAACCTACATGTGTTTACAATCTTATTCTTACATGATTGTGTAGTGTAATAACATAAATAATTAAAATGCTTAAATAGATTACCTACACAACATTAAATTGGTTATTACAATTCTTTGTCTTTCATGCACTTATTCATTAGAGAAATATGGTTTAAAATGCTATGTTTGCAAAACAAGTGAATTCGGAGTCCTTAGTCACTAAAATAAAAAGCAAATAATGAATGACAAGGAAAACTCCACCAAACACTACTCACCCTCCTGATAAGTCTTAATGAGCATTGTGAGTTTGAGCACCTTGGCTAAAGAATTGTAAAGTGTCTTGTAGCAAACAATTTATACACCACTTCTCTTAGTGCACCGGATCATAAGAAATTGAAAATAAAGCAAAAAAGTATAAAAGTGATCCCTCAAGCACTACTTTGCACCCTGATAAGTCTTAATAAGCACTGTGTGTGCAGAGCACCTTGGTAGTTGTACTCTTTATTTATGTGCATTGAAATATTGTGGAAGTAATAATATTTGTGTATTTTAATGTTGTGTTATTTCATTATATATGCCATGTGTTTTTTGATTGATTCACTTGTATACTTTATCAAAACACTACTTTGTACACATCATTATCTTTCATAAAACTTCTACTCATGAGAATTGGATCCTAATACTCATCTACTCAAATCTCTATAAATTTAAGTAAATGCACTAGATAACAAAGCATGATCGCTACAATGTTTATGTTTACTTGAAATGCAAATTTTATTACATTGTAGTTTGTGTATCTTTTCTTGATATTATGAAATCATGCTTGCAATATTATCTTAATGGAATATCATCTCTTCAATCTTTAACTCAAACTTCAATTTTTCAAATTTAAAACTCATTATCCTTTGTATGATTTTATCTTCTAAAAATGATGTTTATGTTTAAGAGTGCTTATTCTTCTGCTAAGTTTACCACTTATGCTCATTCATGTCTATTATTTTTAACATCATGGTTTCAACAAGTGTTATCTTAAAATAAGAATGCTTTCTTTTTTCTTTCTGTTATGTTGCTTACTACTTTATGTTACATCATGCTTATATTTTTTTTCTCAACGAGTAGTATTTATCAAGCTTTTGATTGCATCCTATTTTTCTTCTCGACATAAAATATATTACTCCTTATTATACATACTCACTCCTAAACACTCTTGTGATTCTACCAAAAGGGGAGATTAAATTGCATAAATCTAATATTTAGGGGGAGTGCATTATAATAATATTAAACTAAAAAAGGGTATCTTTGTAGGGGGAGTATTCATAAAGGAGGTGCATTCACTATCATATGCTCGATCATGAAAATCCTTCAATAAGTGGTTCCTTATCTATCTTAAAAGATGTACACTCATCCCTACCCACTTTTGTTAATAACAAAGGGGGAGAAGAAATTGAGAAATCTAGTAAAATAGATATTTAGGGGGAGTAAATTTTAAGTGAACACTTATGTAAGGGGGACTTCATATAGAAAGAGTATGCATTATCACTATCAAATCTATCAAGCTTTTAACCTGTTATTCATGCATATCTTATTACCGCACTTATCTATAAACACAAATGGTTTTAAGTTCACTAATTTCTCATACAAGTATTTGTTATTATCAAAAGGGGGAGATTATTGGAGCCTATGTTCAGCATCTCTTGGTTTGAGAATAACAAATACCGTATTGTATTTGATCTTGTATTTTGTGTGTTTAGAGTATGCAGAAACTACATGTGCAATACTCCATTGGTATAAAACATATTGGAGATGATTCTCTGGAATATGTGCTAACGCTCGCGTTAGTTGTTAACGCCCAGCGTTATCAACCGCTGAGAAGAAAACCGCTGAGACGAAAACAGCTGAGAAGGAAACTGCGTTCGACGAATTGAACCTGCGTTCGACGAACTCTGAAGGCGTTCGACGAACTCTGAAGGCGCTCGATGGAACCTGAAGGAAGTTGCGTTCGACGAACGAGGAGTTCTGTTCGACGAAATTTCCTGCGCTCGACGAACTTGCGCTCGACAAGCTGTGTTCGACGAAGGAGGAGTTCCGTTCGACGAAAGTTCCTGCGCTCGATGAACCTGCGCTCGACAAGCTGCGTTCGACGAACGAGGAGTTCCGTTCGACAAACTGATCCTGCGCTCGACGAAATTGCGCCTGACAACTGTGTTCGACGAAATTGAAGTTCTGTTCGATGAAATTGATTCCGTTCGACGAAAGTTTGTTTTGCCATGATCCTGGCGGTTTGCACGATCCTGACGGTTGCGGTTTTCCATTCAACGATGGGTGCGTTCGACGAAGGCGTGTTCGACGAAATCAGTCTCGTTCAACGAAATTGGTTCTATCATGCTCCCGACTTTATGCACGATGTCAGCAACTGTCGTACACGATTCACTAATGTCGGGCGGTAGCCTTAACACGCGTGTTAGCTTCCGAGGCTATTTAAAGTACAGCCCATTGTATTCCTTTATGAGATGATTCCAGAATTATGAAACTTTGGAGAGAGGTTCGTGTACAACAATTAATAGATCTCCCTTGGGCTAACATGAAGATCTAAAGAAGATTTTGAAGGAAAAGGTCTACAAGGCATATTCCATACGAAGGACGATCGTTTCAAGAACGCCAACATCTACATCGACTTCGACTTCACCTTTAGAATTTCTTGGGGAGTTTCTCTTTACTTATCCTGTAATCTTTTATTTGTCCTTTTGTAATTTGTGTGGAGAAATCGTTCGGTGAGAACGTCAGTTTCCGGGAAGGATTCCGTGGGTAAATTCGCCTTGTGTTGGCGACTAGGTCCTTGTGCGGCTTAGGGGGTAATTCACCGCCTTGTGCGTGGCGACTAGGTCAAGGGTAGATCTAGGGGGTGTCTAGAGGCCTTATCTGGGGATAGATAGGTTATAGTCAACCGGTCCTTGGGAGAAGGACCAGTGAAACATCAAAAAGTGTTTTTACATATTTTCGCCTTGATTTCTAGCGTTATAGAAATTAAACATTTGTGTATTCAATTTATTATGAAATAAAATCATGTCTATTAATGTTCTATTCAATTGATTTTATTTCCTCTTCAAGAATGTTTTAATTTCTATTTTCATCAAAATATTAAAATTAACCTTTGTATAATTATCTTTGAAATACAATAATTATTTTCATTATCTCTGATTTTCTGGAATTGTATTTCATTTAAGATTTCATAAGTAAAATCACTGTGGCAATCTTTTTATTCTGAGGAATATTCTCCGGAGAGCTAACGCCCAGCGTTAAGTCTTAACACTAGGCGTTAGCAACAGTCAACAAAAAGTTTTATTTCAATTATTTAAAAAGGAATCTTCATTATAATCCTATCTGGAATATTTAAATATATTTTTCTATATAATATTCTGAAACTTCAGTCCCAGACTCTGATAAACTTAAATAAGATTTAAATTCCATAAAACCCTTATTCACCCTCCTTTAAGGGCGCCGTAAGATCCAACATGTAGGACTATCCAAAGTGTGCCTACTTCCACCTTTAGGGAAAATAAGCAGTTTATTCCCTATGTTTCAGACTCGATAGATGTTACTGTTAGGGATGTCATGATCCCGCGTGGTGAGAGTATTCCAGATAGTGAGGGCCATCCCATAATTTGTACACACAATGCGTCGGGAATGTCTCCTCCCGAACTTCCTGATATAGTTTTTAAATCTTCTGACAATAGTGAGTTTGTGCCCTTGACTGAGCCTACCGCTGAGGGCGATGTCGTTATTACAGAAGATCTTAGCGACGATGAGAACTTTGGTTACCCCAGTGATATGTAAGAGGACCTCCCCTCTGATCCAGTTTTAGAATTGACTGATGATTCTGATTTGGAGGATGTACCTAGTATATTGGAAGAGTTAGCTAGCGAGGGAATGATACTTTTGGATGACCTAAATGGTGCAAACCCGGAGGAACTTGTTTTGAGGTTGCCACCGTTACAGGAAAATCAATATGACATAAATTTTCTCCCGGGTTTGATTTATGCGATTTCACCAACCCTCCTTCCTGAACCTTTGACGCGATTAGCGGATTATAATTTTGGACACAAACTTGTTATGACTAGTCTGCGGTGTTGTGTGATTCTGATGGACGCTTGCCATGTGTTGCTTGGACGTCCATGGTTTTATGATCATAATGTGACAATTTTTGGAAAAACTTAAATATATGAGATAAACTTTAATGGCAAGTAAATCGTTTTGAAAACCGCACTAAGTTTGATGGAGAATAGAGAGATTGTTCGTGAATCTTTTCTTGGTGGTAATAAGACTAATATGTTAGTGGAGAATAAATTTTGTTTTTCACGTTTACATCTACTCATTCACAAGAAAATTAATTACTATCTCACATGCCAACTCGTTGATAACAATCCTCCAAATCGTTTTACCGGTTTTGCGCCGCCTGTACTCGTGCATGGATATAGGGCACCAATGCCACTTGACTTGATTATGCCACCCCCATCTTATAAGTCAAGTCAATTTGCACAGAATTTTGCCTCTCATGTTCACCATTTACATAAACACATTAATGAAGCGCTAACCACACAATATGCATCTTATCAATCACATGCTAACGTACATAAGAGAGTGTCTCACTTGAAGGTTGGCGATTTAGTCTTGGTGCATCTCATCCCTGAACGGTTGCCTTCGGGCAGCATAAAAAGTTGGCGAATCGGCGAGCTAGTCCATTTAGAATCTTAAAGAAATTAGGAGAAAACGCATATCTTTTGGAGTTACCCACTGATTGGGGAATTTCCCCTATTTTCAATGTTTCGGATTTAATGCCTTATGTTTCTCCACCGCTTGAATTGTCTGTCTGCCTGTTTGGTTCCACTTAGTTTTCTAATGGGTTTGGGGGTGAGCTTGTTATTGGATCGCTCTCTCCATCGGTCTCCATTGGAGGTACGTCAAATGTTGATGATGAAACTTTTTCTCCTTATTTTCCTAACGCATTTCCAAGGGTTCCACAGACCTTTGCTTTGTCTGACAGGTGTTGGCTGATGGTCCACTCATCGGTGATGAGTGATTCTGAGTGGGGGAGGATTGATGGCGATGACGCCCCTCCATATGTTTGTGACCAGTTCCTTGACGACGCCGACTTGACACATTATTTTGATCGATGTCGCAAGATTACATTTGAAGATTCAGATGGACGATGCCGCAACAACAATCAAGATGCACGCCATCGCTGCGACAACCATTTTGAAGAACGTCATCGCCTGCCATCGCCGCTATAACCTCCGCCCGTGATGAGTCCCAATTATATACACATTTATGGACTCATCTGGGCCGATTATCATGTCTATGCACTACATTTAAGGCATGTTTTCGTTCATATTTGATAGCCAATGATTATTCCATGCTAAGTGCACTCCTAGGCCCGTTTTGGTGTGCAATTGTGCGCTTTATTGTTGGGGGCAAGCACAATGTGCTCCCCATTCTTTTTATGATGTTATACTTGTGCTGGAGGTGTGTTCCCAGCGTTTGGATTTGTTGTGCAGGTGGGCAGATCGTCCACATTGCCCAGAATTCATCATGTATGAATCGCACGGTCGTGCGTTAACTTGACGCACGGTCGGCTGCGGTCGTGCAAAATGATCGGCTGGTCAATATGGTGATCTGCCCCGCTCGTGCGTTTTCTTCACGCACGGTTGGCCTTAACCGTGCGTGCGCGAACAAAATGCACGACCTCCTGTTGTTTGCCGGAATTCGAGGTTTCTGAATTTGCTCGTGCGTTTTTACGCAAGGTCGGCTTCGACCGTGCGTGAGTAAAATGCATGGGTGCTCTGGGTCGTCTTCCTGGCATTTCTTCTTAATTAATATCGCACGGTTCACGCACGGTCATGCGTTCGACCGTGCGTGACCAAATTTCTGATTATATTGTATAAAAGCTGCAACTCTTGCACTATTCCGGACCAACTTTCTTTCTCGCGCCCAGAGCTCTAGTTCCGCGCCATTTTCGCCGCTCCATTGCCGTCCACCTTCGGGAGGAGCTCCGGCCGCCATTCTCTTGCAAATCTCTAGCCGGAGCATCCTCTAGGCCTCCTCCATTGTTCGTGCACCTCCAAAGCTCCATTTTGAGGGATTTTTTGCTGCATATATGAAATTCTCCGGTGAGATCGTGGTCAAGGAAGATTGACGGAGAAGACGGGTACAATAGAAGAAGGTGACAGCTCTTCCGGACCCCGGACGACAGTTGGAGCCCGAGCTCGGACAAGGATTGAAAACCCTATATTCCGGCCGTGAACCTCCGATGAGTCTCCGTGCTTTGGTTGTAATCTAAACCCCCCTTCATATTGTAGTACTATTTTTCTTCTATTATTTGTGTGCATGGATAATGTATGCTAAATCTTGCTATGCCATTTAGTATATTTTATGTCCATGTGAAATATCTCTGTGGTCTATTTTAGTGAGGAGCACCCCATTCCATCTTCCTTCCCGCCGTCACGTTCGTGTGTTGCACTAGCAATTGCTAGTGGCGTGCCTATTGACGAGGTGCTTGCGACCCTCATTCTGTTTGCCTACTCGTCCATCCTCCCTAGCGAAGTAGCGCGTTCAAGGCCTACGTAGTCTCCATCCCTCCTTGCGAAGTATTGCATAGTGGCATTGCATAGGAGTAGTTGTAATATTTTCTCTTTATTTCCACCAACCAAAACCCCCGTTTCCGCACCCCATCCGACATATAGGACTTCAATCTCAAGTCCTTCCTCAATAGTAAACTCCACCTTACTGTATTCCTTTGAGATTCGATACTTGGGGACCACTCCCACATTTTATATTACTTGAACGATCGGTACACTGCCGTTTCGTGCCGCAGTCTCGCTACCGCCTATAGCGGTGTGCTAGATTTGCGCATCAGCCCGCGACGCATAAATATTTAATTAATATTTATAATTATTCTGTAACATCCCATTTCGTGCTAGACCCATCGGAGACGTTTTGACTACCCGATTTTGGGCTTTCCAGTGCGTGCACGGTTTTGGATTAATTGGGGGAAAGGATTAACAAATTGTTGATATATATATTTCTGTGATTTCGTTCGACGAACGTCGAAGGAGAGCCTCGTTCGACGAACGTCGAAGGGCAGCTCCGTTCGACGAACGTCGAAGGGATAGAGGCGTTCGACGAAGTAAAGGAGGTTGTGTTCGACGAAACATTGCTGTAGCCGCGATCGAAGAAGGCTGCCAGCGTTCGACGAAAGTTCGTCGAACGGCGTTCGACGAACGACGTTCGACAAATTTGTCGAACGGGAACCGTTCGACTATGTTATAATAGGAGCCGTTCGGGAACCGTTCGACGAAAAGATCGTCGAACGGTGATCGACGGAAGTATTCCGTTCGACGAAAGTTGAAGGAGCGGCGTCCGACGAAAATCCCAACGTTCGACGAATTATGATTTAGCCGCAGATCGACGAAATATTACGTTCGACAGATCAGCTGTAAGCGCCGGTCGACGAAATAACTTGTAAGAGCGGTCTACGAAATATCTTGTGCAGCGCCGGTCGACGTAATATTAGGCAGCGCTCGACAAATATATTATTCCAGCCGATCGACGATCGATGAAAAATGATAGCGCTCGGCTAAAGCTTTGCTGCTCCCGTTCGACTAACGTCGAACGGGAAGCGTTCCACTAAATCCTTGCGCTCGACTAAGTTCGGGCAGCGTATGATGAAATGACTGTTCCCGTTCGACGAATCTGGGTATTTTCGTCTGCTGTTGCCGACAGAGCTTAAATGCTTATTATTTATGTTATTTTAGGCTAACAGTGGAATCCTTGTCCAGTAAGAAGCCGGCACCTAACTTTGGATTTCCAATGCTTATTAATGCAAACCCTCTTCTCTCTTAACACTAGGGCTGAACATTTCTCCCGAGGAAAAATCTTCTGCTTCATCTTCTTCTTCTTCTTCCTCTTCTTCTTCTTCATCTCCTTCCCTCCCACCTGATGGTTTTAACTTAAGGTTTTATTCATGGAGCTTTGGAGGATCAAAGCTTGGAGAGGCATTTGGAGCTTGGCCGACCACCACCCATGCTTCCATCAAGATGAGCTCCGACCTTGGCCATAAAATCAGGTGACTTCCGACCCCTCTCCCTTGGTGCTAGTATCTTAGACCCCCTAGTCGAGATATCGAACTCAATTGAGTCGATTTGGGAGCGAAATGAAGTTCCGTAGGTTGAGGCCGCGTTAGGGTTTTTCGCAGTAGGGCGTCGATCGCCTCGAAAACGCCCTCGTTCAACTCCCCGCTTCAATACGAATGCAAGGATGTTGATCCCGTGAAATGTGGTGGCCTGATGAGGGAGCATGGGAGGAGAGAAGGTGGTTGCCCTAAATTTCACTTAGGATGAAAATGAATAGTTCCCTGTAATTGGGATTTCATTATATATATATATATAGGTTCTATTGCTGCTGATTTGGATTTCAATTTTACTTATATATGTTAATTGGCTGCTTGAGAAATAAGTCCCTGTTGAATGGATCTCAATTATAAATACATATATATATATATATATATATATATTGGTTCATAAGCTTGCTTGAGAAATGAGAAAGTTCCCTGTTAATTGGATTTCAATTTTATATACATATGTATACCTTTAGCTCTTGTTGGGGAAGAAGATGAACAGTGGACGTTAGATTTGCCTTAAGACTCGTGCAGAAATTATATCTGCAGACCGATGCAGAAATCTGTTTTCTGCGCGCAGCTGTGTTCAAGTCCAGTTGTGGGCATGATACAGCAGGATTCAGGTTTTAGGCTCAACAGGGAAGTTGTAGCCCTCGGAAAGAGCTTTCCAACGATAGGTAACCCGTTTCCTGAAGTGACATGTAGATCTCTAAAGGTCCAGTCGAGTGGACTGTCCAGAAAGCTGGTTTGGGTCTATTGCGTGCTGTTTTTGCTGTCCAGGATTTCTGCAGTTGACTTTGGAGCAGATTTTAGGTAGGATCCACTTGGATCTGGGTTTAGGACTCAACATGAGTGTTGTAGACCTTGGAGAGAGCTTTCCAAAATGGGGTGGCACATAATTTAGGGTGGAGTAGAACTCCCAGAATCTCAGTTTTGTAAATCAGCGTCGTTGTAGTTTGAATTGCGATAAACTTGGGATATCTTTTATAATACTTGTCCGACGCTCTTAATAGTGGTAGAAATCGAATTGATGATATTGTGCTGACCCTTGTTGAATTTCATGAGTTGTGGGAGGGTACTTGTTGTGATTTCGCCAACCGTAGTTCGTTCTCGCTTCGCTCTGGGAATAATAACTAGGAATGCCGACGTGGCTATTGTTTGGAGAAAAACCTATATTCTCCAATTTAATGAGGAAATGAGTGCCCAGATTTACGTGTCAATTGGGCGGGGCATGGGGAAAGGCATGATGTATGGAATGAGGCATTGCGATGAATTATCGAATAAAGACTTTGACGACATGTTTATAATATTGCGCACATCGATCGATCACCCAGCGAAGAGTGTGGTTTGATGAAAACCCCTCAAATGCAATAACATCTCATTGTGATAGAGTGAGCCATAAATTGAGTGCAAGAGGTGAATGTCGATGACATGTGAGATATGCTTGGAACTCCCGAATGTTATCTTGGGGACTCTTGGCGCATGTTTGGAAGACGTGCTTCTATGAATGACCGCCTCGCTAGATAAACAACGGGATGATGCGTATTGGTAGTAAACTCTCAAGAATGTGAATAGTTCAACTAGGTTGAACTTGTGGTGAACGGAGCCTACGGGCAGAACGTGCTAATATGATGAGTGCTTGTGAGCACCGGTTGTGAATGGGCCTACGGGCAGGACGTGATAGTATGAATGTGCAGGTTTTCACACATGGTGGTGTAGTGATCCTCGGTAGAGGATAGTTGGTGGCGGGTCTACGGGCTCGCTAGTCGTGACACCGACAGGAGCCGGCAGTTAGACTCAGACCGGTTGGGTTGGAATGTCTTGGTGTCCATCTACCCAATAGATCCCCTCCGCGTCTTGAAGACTCTGCAGAAATGCGAGCAGTACGCAGGGCTCCGCTAGGACCGGTAGTGTTCATACCCTCCTAGTAGTGGCGAAGCCCGTGCCACTGCCACCGTCTGGCCACGACGGGGGTCGCCTGAGTGGTTAGCTACCCTCGAAAAGTGGGAACTAAAGGTCTGTGTCGACATAGCAAATGCGCTTGGAGAAGTCATCATATCATAATCATTGCACCGCATTCATATCATAATCATTGCACCGCATTCATATCATAATCATTGCATTGCACAGCAATGGATACTCATCATATAAACTTGTATGAGCATCTTTATATGATGAGTTACCTTTATATGCAGACCCTTAACTTATAAGCTTGTATGGGCATCCTTATAAGTTAAGTTTAATTCAGCTCTTTAATACTCAGCTTATGTTGTTGTGCTTACACTTGCTTGGATAGTCACTGCTGCTATTTATATATAACTATGAACATGCTAGTTAGGAATATTGCAAGTACTTGGGTACTTATACAACCGACACATATGAACAACCCTTCCTGTCACCTGTTATGTATACTATTGCTAATATTGCAACTTTCTTTCAATTCTACCGCCCGGTGCCTTGGAGTCGCCGGGGGAGCGGATGTGAAGCCACTTAGTCTTTATGACTAACGGTTGCTACGTCCCTCTTTTTAGGAGTGCACCCTGGAGCCGCAGCGCACGGCGCAGGAGGAGGACAGTCAGGTCAGGGCGACAGGGCCGGAGGCAGCGATACCTACAGTACCGGAAGTGACAGTCGTGAGTAGTAGTTTTGAGATGTAGCCCCTTTGGGCATCTTGTGTGATACTCTGATATATTTTGCAGGAGCTCGTGGAGCTGCCTTTTTGTATAATTATGGACTCTACTTATGCGAATTTTATATATCTATATGTGGCTTCTTGTTTTAGTTTATTGATGGGTTGGCGCTGTTGAGTTGGTTTAGCCGGCGGGATAGGCGTCTTGTGGAGGTGGCTAGCCCATGAGCTGGCGCTTCCGCAAGGCGGCTGTCCTGGGCATAAGACTCCCCTCGGCCGTGTTTTGTGTTCCGGGAGGGGGGTCTTACATATTCTACTATAATTATTAATTAATTATTGTCATGTTTTCTTTATTATTAGTTGTATTGTTTGAACTTTATTTTATGTTGGTGTGCATTTAGACAATGTTTGCTTTGTTTTTAATTTGGGCTGCACGTAGTCTCTTTTACTTGTAAGCCTATAAATAGGCCATGATGTAGAAGGATTTGGACAATGATGATTATATTTGAAATTTGAATTAGAAATCCAAACTTGAAATTTCTCCTCCTCTCCTTATTCTCTCCTTCTTCCTTTAATTTTTCCCTCTCTCCCTCCTTGGAAATTTCGGCCACCTCTCTCTCTTGACCGCCCCCCTTGTCTCCTTCCTCTTGGCCGCCGGCCACCTCCTCTCCTCTCCTCTTTTCTTTCTCTCTATTGGATCGGCCATCTCCATAGCCGCCCTCATTCATCCTTTCTCCTTCATTGAAATTTCGGCTAAGGACAAGAAACTAAGGTGTTGATCTCGTGGAATCAAGTTTCGGCGTGACGCGAAGAAGGCGGACGAGTTTCTCTCCATTCGGCGCGGCTCCGGTGGATCCGTTGAAGAGCGATCAAAGTTTATGTAGATCTTTTTCTGAGATCTCTCTCCGAGTGGGTAACGAAAATTTCTTCCCTTTTGTGATTTCTCTCTAGATAATCTTGTGGTGGATTAATTTTGGCGTGACTTTCGATAGCGTGATTTATCGTGGTTTTCTTCGATTGAAATTGTTGTTGATCTTCTTATTTCTTTTAATTTTCGAAGAGGATTGGCGAACCTCGACTTTTTGTTGGGAGGGATCTACCCTTTTTGAATCGTAATTTTTGGTAGATCTCTTTTGGTACAACTCAAGCTCGTTTGGACCGGGTGGGTCCTTTTAGTCGGGAAGAATATTGGCCTATAGCCATCTATTCAACCTCTAACGGCGTGACTACCCGTATGTTAGCATCTAATTGATAATTATTGCGTTGTGTGTACGTTGCGAGTATTTTTGTGCGAACGTAAATTTGAGAGCATTGAGAGGGAACGCGTGTTTGTTCGTAGCGATCATGTCGTAGAGCATAGCCTGCATCAAATTCTTTAAAACCAATTTCTTCAAACCGAGCTGACCCTCTTGAATTCACCACCGAATACTACAAACATAGAATTTCTAGGATAATCAAAGTATTACTTTGCTAGCGGGATAAAGTGCACAAAACATCTCTTGCTCTAGTTTATACTATTAGCACACTAAGTTAATTAGTACATAAAATATTTTAAGGCAAAATAACTAATTAATTACAAATTGATGAATATATATATATATACACACACACACACACACACGAGCAGTCGTGCACGGGGGACCCCTTGCGGGGCGACGACATTCGGCGAGGGTGGCGACATTGGTCGTGAACGACATTGGTCATGAGGGGCGACATTGTCATGAGGGGCGACATTTGTCGTGGCGGCGACATTTGTCGTGGGGGTGACATTGGTCGTGGGCGGCGACATTGGTCGGGCGGCGACATTGGTTGGGGCAGCAACATTGATCGAGATGGCGACATTGATCATGGGCAACGACATTGATCGGGCGGTGACATTGATCAGGGGTTGCGGAATATGCTTAAACCTAGCATATTTTCATGATAATATCAAAAGAATAACATTCCTGGGAATTTTGCTTCAGCTCAATATGCAACCAAACTTTTTTTATTATATGTAATGATCTTTCTATTAATCCATTAATCAACATTAAGCTGAAACAGTGCAGATCATTTTATTTGTACTTAACATAGTATCATGCTTTAGTATTTATGAGTTCAAATTTTGAAATGAAAATGAGAATAATAAACTTATCCATGAACCTCATATTTGTATATAAGATTGAAATTAGTAGTACTGAAAATCACAACTGAATGAGCTGTTAAACATCCGGTTAACTGGAAAATCACAATAGGAAACATTTGAAAATCACAACTGGAAAATCACTATAGGAATGGATAATCAATAACCAATTGTAGCCGATGAAAAATATATATATATACACTACTCACTTGTGAAAATATAGGGAGACGTAAAAACAAATCTTGATTAACAACACTTGATTAAAAAAATTACAAAAAAAATTCTTAGGAGAAGCACACAAAGAACTCCATTCCTAAAAGAGGGAGCAATTTTATTTACAGAGGAAAACATAAACCAAACTATCCACCCTACCACATAAAAATGCGAATCTACCAGTTAACTAAGATGCACGGGCCCATGGGTTTCCCCCCTACCACATAAAAAATGCACAGTAAAAATAACATTGCTCACCCGGAGCCGCAGAACATTAGCATGCTTGAATTTATGGTCTAGTTGTTTTGCGTTAAGAGTCGGAAGCGATGAGGATGAGAATGTTGTAAATGGAGCGTTGAAAAATAGAGTAAACGGTCTCAAAAATATCAAAAATAATATTTTGGAGCGCTGGAATTGAAGGGTTACCATTTCCCCTAATAAAGATGAGTACAAACCTTGAAACAAGCATACCCTTCTTTTCAAGGCTTTTATAATTTTATTATGTTATAGAAAAAATAATGCAAATCCGCCGGTATACTCAAATTCCCTGTCCCTCATCCCCACCGATCACATCACTGTTATGACTATATATATTGCAAGGAAAGCAAGCTACTCGCGCGAACAGAAAACATGCCAATGTTACAACTTGCTTTTATTTATTTATTTATTATATTATATTATTACAACTTGTTTGGTTATTTATTGTTCAGATAATTATTAAAATGCAATCGTCTGTAATATTAAGATAATTAAACGTGGCTGGTGCCTGGTGACGAAGCTATCCGATCATGTCAATTTTCAGTCCACTTATAATATATATATACAATGTTTTTAAAGAGAAATTATTAGGTGTACTAATTAAGATAATTAAACTTGTTTGCATACAATGTTCTTAAAGAGAAATTATTAGGTGTACTAATTAAACTAGTGTGTGTCATGGTACCAGTCCACAGGTCGAATACCTGTCCGATGTCCCATCTATTAAAAAATACTTCTATCATCATTTATTATTTCTAAGGAATTGCTCGGCCGATCTATTGTTTATTTTTACAATTACATGTTTCTTTATTTACATGTAATAATGAAATTATAAATGATTGTAAATTTTGCAACATTTTCAGATAAATTACTATTGGTCTTAAAATATTAAAATGGATGTTACTTACATCTACATTATAGATCAAGCCTTTAAACTAGAGGTGCTTTAAAGGCCTCGACCTGAAAAGCCCGCCCACATCTGTTCCATAAAAAGTTCGATTAAGCCTGGCCAGACATGGGTCCGACCTTAAGGGATTAAAGATATTTTATTTTAGTCAGATGTCTAACTCCATGCAGGCTTAGGCCGGGGCCGGGCTGCAGGAACGGAATGGACTTGAACCGGCTCGTTGTCATTCGCTGGGACCATAATTGAACAGCCATTGTAAGTGACAATTCAACTTTCGCCTACTAATTGTCAGGCCAGCCCAGGCCAAGGGCCCAGGCTTGCTACTGCACTAGGCCTTTATTATTATTATTTGAATTGTTTTTTTTGTTTTATAACTTGTAAATTATATAAATTATCAAGTAATAAAGATAAGAAATTTGCTTTATGCTTGTGCTTGTTGAGCATAAACAATGAGCTCTAGTCTGAGAGCACTAGACACAGTTCGTATAGGCAAAAATCTCAAAGCAATGTGTAGATATTGTGCGAAGTTGCTAACAGTTCGTATGAACTCTCCACATACACAACATATCAAATCTTGTGTAGCTAAAGTAACATGGGACTTTAGCCAAGCACAACTTTTGGATCTCAGGCGAAATTGGGCATACGACCAACTGCGATAAAGTGAGTTGCAAATAAAAAACATCATCACAGATGGGTTGTCGTTCAATCACTAAGATAATGTATTGTTTTGAGTAACGACTTATGTTTAGGAATTTCTTTTATTTATATTACATGTTGGATCGACTATATTAGATGAGAGCTATCCAAACCCATTATTAGTTTCGATAGTTTTGAAGGTCTTCATACCCTTAAGCAAATTATCAAATGATTATAAATGTATTTAAGAATATAACACTGAAAATAAAGTTACAAGTGTTATACATCCATAGAGGCCTTGAGGTGCGTCTAGAGAAAACTCCACTAAAGGGAGGTGGGGTCAACAGTCAACGCATGATCGCCCGACTTGAAGAAGCCGAACCCGCCATTTCCGCCGCCAACCGCCAGCACGAGAACACGCATGAAATGCACGTCGCGCGCTGCCATGACCGAATCCCAATACTGGGGTGCGATTAGCCCGCACCCCACTAGTGGGGTGCGAATAGCCGCACCCCCCATAGTGGGGGGTGCGGCCACGCCGCACCCCATGAGGGGTGCGGCGACGCCATGTGGGGTGCGGCCAGGCCGCACCCCCTTGGGTGCGGCCGGGCCAAGCCGCACCCCAAGTGGGGTGCGGCCAGGCAAAGCCGCCCCCCCCCCCCCTCGGGTGCGGCCGCGCCGCGCCCCCCTTTAGGTCCGGTCGAACCACTCTCCCCCGTAGCAAGATTGGGGTGAGTCCCCCTTTTTCTGGCTCGCCGCCCGCTTTTTGGGCTTCAGATTCCGTTCGGAGCGCTTCCCCGTTCGTTACGCGCTCAGAGCACTTTCACATTTCGGGCACGCTCACTTTTTGTCTTTCTAGCATGCTCACATTTCCGTTGCCTTTTTCGCCTTCAACAAACTGCCCGAACTGCCCAGGGGCGAGACGGTCATTTATGAAAAATGGCGATCCGTGTGCTCCGAACCGGAAAACGTGATTCATCCGCCAGGTGGTTACGGTGGTTACAACAGTGAAATTATTGGGCTACCCCCGACCAAAGCTATAAAAGGAGCCTCAGGGCTTCATTTCAGAGGACCTTGCCTTCTGCACCCGGGAGAGCTCCTTGAAGACTTTCACGGAATTCTCCTTCGGCGCTTGCAGATCTCCGTCGTGGACTTGAAGATTTCGATCATCCCGAAAGGCGGCTCAGCATTCTCACTTTCGTTCCCCGGAGCATTTTCACTTTTGTTCCCCACAGTTCTTGGAAAGAAAAAGACTTAGTTTTCCGAGAGGTGGCCTATCACCCTCGGAACTCCCTCTCTCTCTATTATTGTAACGAGCGGCGGCCTGTCGCGCTCGACTTCTAAGTACCTAATTGTAAGCTCTGAGAAGATAGCGGAGTTTGGTCGGGACAGCTCCGGCCACGTGGTTTTTTACCCTTTCCGGGTTTTCCACGTTAAAAAGTCTCTGTGTACTCAACTAATCTTTAATTGACTGTTTGCGCGTTCAGTTCGCTTTCGAGCTAAGGTGGTTCAATTCGACCGGTCTACCAGAGCACCCGAGCGACCCGCAACAGTTTGGCGTCGTCTGTGGGAATGGATTCCCAAACACCGAGCAAAGGATTTCTGAACGCAGTGCCTGTTTCGCCTGAGTTCACGGAACCAGCAAGAGTGGACACATCCCCCAAACTATCCGACGCATGCAGTTCCTCGATCCCCGAAGGCCTGGCGAAAAGAGCTCTCACCGCTGCACCCATCCAACCCCAGTGGATTGGATCAACTAGCAAGCCGGCCCCTCTCATAGCGGGGCAGGATCCGAACGATATCACGCACCGGCAAAGGCGATCCCCCTGTCAAAGTCAATTTTGGCATACTCAGTTCCGTCGTGGCTAAAGCTCCCGCACTTCAAGGAGTTCCACGGAGAAGAGGACCCGTACGGGCATGTTAATCACTTCTTGATAACGGTGCGGACGTTCGGACTTCCCGACCAAATCAGCTGCAAAATCTTCACCAAGAAACTGCGCGGAGACGCCCTCCGTTGGTATCAATCCCTGCCAAACGGAGCGATTCACAACTTCACCGAGTTGTCCCAACTGTTCGTTGAATGGCACGAAGCGCGCGCGCCAAGTATCCAAGAAGAAGAGCGAGAAGAGCCCAAGACGGACGAGTCGACCCGCCTAAGGGAAGCGGAGCGGAGCAAGCAGCACGAGAAGATCTACACAAGCTTTCCCCAAGAGCGTCCCCGTGGATGGTCGGACTTCGCCTCAGACGCAAGCATAGGCAATCCAGCCTGCGAGCTAAGAAGGGCGTTGATAACCCACCCATCTCGTTCAACATCTTGTTCGTGGCAGCCGTGGTGCGGCTCAAACTCCTAAGTGGGAACCTCAAGCTCAGGGCCAGCGACGCAGAGCTCCCAGACGGAACTATGGTGCCCACCATAGGAGTCGTCACCCTCCCCATCCAAGTAGGGATGCACTCAGAACCAGTCCATTATGACGTCAGTTCGTCATCGCAGAGGCAGACTCCCCCTACGTCGCAATATTTGGGACCCTCCTACTCGACGCCTTGGACCACGACGTTTCCATGTCTGGATGCATGGCCAACAAAGGGAGAATCCTCAGGGATGCAATTCGTGGTTTCGACACGGCCGCAGCCGAGCTCCCATGGATCCACTACGACCCGTCGCCAAAACCAAGTTCTAAGAAGCAAGACGTGCGAGAGTGCGACGCAACCCCCGCATTGGCAGAAAAAGCTAATCTTCCTGAAAGACTTTATTTAAGGGTAGCTAATCACCTAGAGGGGGGTGAATAGGTTATTTTAAAATCTATTTGCAATTCTTGGTTAAATCCTCAATGTCGGTGAATGATGATCAGAGCTTTCAAGAAATAAACAAAAACACAAACACACAGAATTTTATAGTGGTTCCCCTATCTTGGGTAATCCACTTTCCCCCTTCTCCCCTCTAGCAGTGTGCTAGATATGGTTTATATCTCCTCTAGATCTCAGACCACCAAAAAGGTCTTACAGCGCAGATCTTAACAGATCTTACAGTCTCAGATCTCAACAGATCCTACACTCTCAGATCTCAACAGATCCTACAATCTCAGATCTCAACAGATCCTACCTCAGCCTTTATAACAATAGGCTTACACTCAGATTCACCCCTGAATCTTACAACTCAAATCTCAACTGATTCTACACCTCAGATCCTTGAAAGATCCTACACTTAGATCTGACAACTCAGATCCTACAGAAATTGAAAGAAGTAGAAATATCACTTAGACTCAGATTCTCCAATGTATTGAGTCTTCTTGATCTATCTGAAAGATCAGACAGAAATCTTCAGCAGAACAGCAACAGCGAAATGATCTTCTTGAATTGCACAGGCTGTGATGACTGTTCTTCTTTAGGAAGACAGATTCTTCCTCCATAACCTTCTCTCTTCAAAATAATCTCAGCACCAGATTGCTAAAGGATTTCTGTAGTACGATGATGAAAGATGAGATGGCTTCTTCAGATTCTTACTCAGATTTTCTCTCGAACGACGGAGAAGATAATGGCCTTCAATAGGAATGTTCAACTTCTAAATCATAGGTCATGCCTTCTATTTATAACCCGCCATCCGTGACATCTGAGACGTTCCTCCACGTCAGCATGATGCAAGATCTTCAACGGTCTTTAGTGGCTTCAGAATAGAAGAGGAGTTTAGACATGGTCATCATCTCGACATGGCTCAGCTTGCTGTAGATATACTGTTACTCATTTCTTATATCAGAGCTTTTCAGGAAAAAGGGCGTTGAGCACTGTGTATCTCTGTCGACGCTTTTTCTATAAGGTGCCGAGCGATGTGTAGATGCTCGACACTTTCTACTTAGACTGAATCTCTCAAAACCTCATTCTTAGGCGTCGAGCAATCTTTAGTTGTTCAACACTTTTTATCAGTAGGAGTCAAGCAATGTATAGGAGCTCAACGCTTCTTAACTTTGCCTTCACATTTAGACTCTTTTTGCTGACGTTGAGCTAACTGACATTAGTCGACACTTCTTATTCCACGGCGTCGAGCGATATTCCTTGGCTCAACGCTTCTTGACTTGGTCTCAGATCTTCAGCAGCGACCTTGTCTTTTTGAGACAACAGACATGGGTCGATGCTTCTGGGTCACAGGCGTCGAGCGATGTGTAGTGTCTCGACGCTTGTGAACTTAGATGAATTTCTTGAGCACCTAGCTTGACCTGATCTCCTGCATAGTGATTCTAGAAAGTATATCAAATACATTCTGAGGTATATCTTTGACTTAGGGATGGACTTCTCCAAATCTAGGACATTGTGGGCAATGGTCCCAACAATCTCCCCCTATTTGAAGAAGTCATAACCTTAGTCAATGATATATCCCTTTTTACAAAGATAACCAATATTTTCTATACAGGCAATCATAATATGATGAGTATAATACTTTATAAAAGCAGATTACCGTAACATTCTAACAAAAGAAATTATCTCAGACATGATTTATAATATGAGCACAAAATCACAAATTACATGATCTATATCACAAGCAGTTCAGAATAAATCATGTAAATATAAGGAAAGGATCACATCACAGACATATATATATGATGATAATAAAAGATAGTTTGCTCTGGGAGCTCATCATGATTGTCCAAAATTATATCAAATACATTCCCTGAAAATCTTAAGAATGATTCAAATCCTATTGGTGTTCAGGTTCCTTGATATCTATTCCTCTTTTGGCTCTCTTGGATAGGACTTTAGCAACTTCTTTCCTTCTCTTGAAGTAGCTAAACGGCTTTGGGAAATATCTGATTGGCTCCTTATCACTTGCCTGAACTTTCCCAGCCAACTTGTCAGCTTTGAACTTTATCTTCAGCTCCTCCTGATCCCTGTGCTTCAACCACTCAGCTTCAGTGTACCATTTCCCCCTTTCTCCTGGATTACCTTTCACAGCTTCCCATGCTGCCAGAATCATTTCCCTTGATGAGGGAGACCAATGTTCATAATCATCCCTTGATTCAACTTCTTCTCTGAATTTCCTTTTACTAGATTCTACTTGTTCATAAGAAATGTTCTTTTTCTTGTGCTTGTCTTCAGGACTGTACATCTTTGCAATTTGCTTTTGAATTTGTGTAGGAGATGCAGGCTTAGATTCAGATACTTGATCATCATAGTAGATGGGAGGATGGCCTAAAGTTTCTCTTATGGAATTAGAGGTCCAAATGGCATGCTCAGAGCTGGCTTTAATCATTGACCTCTCCCCCTTTGTGACTTCTTCAACTATATGATCTCTTAGAACATTTTTCTGAAATCTAATCTGACCCTCCAGATGATTTACTCCTCCTTCAATAGTTTTCTTAACTTTAAGAAGATGATCATCAATGGTATCTGTATTCATTTTTACTTGATCCTTTAGGGTAGAGGAGCTCACATCAACCTTGGCTAGCATATCATCATCATGTTTTTGCAACCTTGCTTCTATTTTGGCAGTGCCTGTTAGAATTTGAGCAACTTGTTCTTTGTATAACACCTGCATATTGTTGCTCAAGATTCCTTGATTCTTTTGAACATCATCTGCAGTCTTTGCAATATCTGTTTGTGTTGCTTTAATACCCTTTAAAGTCTCTTTGATTGAATCTAGCTGGTCAGTTGTATAATCCACAGAAGCACCAGCTCTTTTGAAGAATTTGACCATTTCCTCTCTCAGTGCATTCATCTGAAAGTTGACTTCAAACCTGACCAATTTCATTTGAAAATCTACATCAATTTTCAATTTTGTGTTGTTTTTCTCAATGTACTGCTCCAGTAATCTTCTTTGATTGTTAAGCAACTCCTCCAGCTGAGGTAGTATAGGACTTAGGTCTACATTAATTTCTCTTGCTACATCAGCATTGGTATTGCTGTCTTCTTTGATCAAAGATTCTTCTCTATAGCTCATATGTGAGCTGGAGGATTCTATTTTGATAACTTTCTCAGCCCTTTTTTCTTTTGAGATTGAGATCCTTCCCCCTCATTCATAGCATTAATATCAAGAAATTCTAGATCATGGATCTCTGGAGCAGGGATCTCATACTGAGACTCCCCCTCAACTGATGCAATATTTGGATCAAGATCCTTAGGAGCAGGGATCTCATCCTGAGCCTCCCCCTCACCTGGTACATTATGGAGATCAGTATTATCTAGAGTAGGGATCTCATCTGGAGCCTCCCCCTCAAATGATGCATTATCTGGATCAATATTCTTAGGAGCAGGGATCTCATCCTGAGCCTCCCCCTCATTTCCAGCAGGGGATCCAGATTGACCTCCTCTCTCTTCTTCTTCCTTCTCCATCTCTTCTTGTACTTTGTTGATCTTGTCAACCCCTTTTAGTATTGGATCGGTACCTATGTGTGTGTCAGGAATACTGTCCCTAGATTTTTCATCTGATGTTGTGAGATAGGGATTGTGGATTGGAGAGGATTTCGATTTCCTTTTGGAGGATGATGAGCTTGAAGAGCTGGAAGAGACCTTCTTCTTCTTTTTCTTCTGAACTATCTTCTGCTTGGGAGAATATTCTGCTGGTGGATAACTTGAAAAAATCCTTTCCCATCTTTCTAGCATTCTGATGTCCATTTTCTTCATGTGATTTATTTTTGACCCAAGTTTGTTGTTTAAAGAATCTGGAATTACCTTTACTATGTACAAAGACAGTATCCTACCCATGTTGGGTGCTTGGATACATTCGATCACTCTATCAAACACTACCCTTCCCCAATCAGTTTTTAATGTATAGATAATTCTGGTCAGTAAGACGAACATTTTCCTCGAAATTTTATCATGGGACCCTATTTTGCATAGCAGTCCCTTTCCTATTATATCTGTCAGCAGCTTTCCTCTTGAGTTCATCCCTTTCCTCAGCACACTACCAGAGATTGGGTGTGATGTTTCAATTCCACTCCATACTTGGGCTAATCTTATTTGCTCAGAACTCACCTCTTCTTCTTCATTACTTTTGAGTCTTGGCAGTTCCAGTGCCTTGGCGAGTCTTCTAGGAGAAATTTTAATCTTCTTACCATTTAAAGTAGTTTTAAGCTTCGAGTTGGCGGTGTCTATTACTGCATTGGAGAAAAGTTCTAAAACCTCTCGTTTCCAGATTAGAGACGATTCAGATAGAACGAATTCTAGCCCTCATTTGTAAATTAGCTCGATGGTTGTCTTGATTTCCTCTGGTGCTGCTTGGAATCCATTGCGAACGAGCTTGCCTCCTTCATAAAGGTAATCACTGCTCTTGGGAGGCATTGTAGTTGTTGATTTTTGATTGAAAGTGTTGATGGAGAGATTTTCTAAGGAAGATAATTTCGAACTGAGAATTCTAGGGCATCGGTACTGACGAAGTGTCTTCCCTATTTATAGAATTTCTAGTTCAAGAAGATGAATAGCCGCGCGCCAGACTTGTTTAAAAAAATTGATCAAATGGTTCAGATTTACCCTGTCGAGACGGCCTTGCTCTTTTCGCACAAGCATTGAGATTGCTTGACGTAAGTTATCCTCGCCCGACACCATTTATCTTCGCTCGACGCCAGGTATCTTCTCTCGACGCCAGGTATCTTCGCTCGACGCCAGATATCCTTGCTCGACGCCAGGTATAACTCCACTCACCTTTTAGGACTTAATTATTATTTTTATTTCTTTATTTCATTTTCTGTACTTATTTGAGAATTGTCATTTATTCTAGCTTTATTTTATTTTGTTTCAAGACAACTTCATTCCATTTTTAGCATTCCTAATTCAATTTTGAAGTTATTGAATTTTGTTTCATCCAGGGGTTTAATGAATATATCAGCCACTTGTTTGTCAGTGGGGATATATTCAATTATGATGTCACCATTTTCTACATGTTCTCTTATGAAGTGATATCAAATTTCTATATACTTTGTTCTGCTATGTGATACAGGATTATTAGTTATAGCAATAGCACTAGTTGAATCACAATATAAAGGATATTTACTTAGCTGGATTTTATAGTCTTGGAGTTGGTGTTGAATCCATAGTAGCTGAGCACAGTAGTTTCCAGCTGAGATGTACTCAGATTCTGCTATAGAGATAGCTACACTGGTCTGCTTCCTGCTACTCCAAGATATTAGCCTTTTGCCAAGAAATTGACAGGTGCCTGATGTGCTTTTTCTGTCCTCCTTGCATCCTGCAAAGTCAGCATCTGAAAAACCAGTCAGTTCAAAGTCATTGCTTCTAGGATACCAAAGGCCAAGATTAAGAGTACCCTTCAGATATCTTAGGATTCTTTTTATAGCAGTGTAGTGAGATTGTTTAGGGTTCACTTGGTACCTAGCACACACACATGTTGAGAACACAATGTCTGGTCTGCTAGCAGTTAGGTAGAGCAATGAGCCAATGATGCCTCTGTACAAGGTTTCATCAATAGGTTTCCCTTTGTCATCCTTGTCCAGTGACATATTGGCTGCCATTGGGGTTTTCATGACAGTGGAATTTTCCATTCCAAACTTCTTGATGATCTCTTTGGTGTACTTGGTCTGAGAAATGAAGATTCCTTCCTCAGACTGTTTCACTTGAAGTCCCAAGAAGTATTTGAGCTCACCCATGCTGCTCATTTCAAATTTCCCTTGCATAAGGCTTGCAAACCTTTTGCAAAGGTTATTATCAGTTGAGACAAAAACTATGTCATCTACATATATTTGTACTAGAAGAATATGACCTTTAACAACCCTAAGAAACAATGTCTTGTCTATCTTTCCCCTTGAGAATCTGTTCTCAATGAGAAATCTAGATAATGTCTCATACCAGGCCCTAGGTGCCTGTTTTAGACCATACAAAGCTTTTAGTAAAAGATAAACATAGTTTGGATGAGTAGAGTCAATAAAACCTGGGGGTTGTTCTACATATACTTCCTCCAGTATTGTTCCATTAAGGAATGCTGACTTCACATCCATTTGATATACTATGAATCCAATATGTGCTGCAAATGCCAGGAATAGCCTGATTGCCTCCAATCTTGCCACAGGAGCAAACACTTGATCAAAATCTATGCCTTCCTCCTGTCTATATCCTCGGGCAACCAACCTTGCTTTGTTCTTGATAATCACACCATTTTTGTCCAGCTTATTCCTAAATACCCATTTGGTCCCTATGACTTTGTGTTTCTTTGGTCTTGGAACCAATATCCAGACCTTGCATCTTTCAAATTGATTTATCTCTTCTTGCATAGCCAATATCCATGAAGGGTCCTTATTGGCTTCATCAAATTTCTTAGGTTCTATTTTTGATAGGAAGCTGTGATGCAATGCCTCATGTATTGAGTTCCCTCTTCTGGTTTGCACACCTTCATTTGGATTTCCTATAATCTATTCTTTGGGGTGATCCTTCAGGTGTTTGGTTGCATTCCTCCACCTCTCATTCTCCCTTTGTGATTCTGGTGCATCTGTTTGAGTTGGTTGTTCTAGAGGTTCTGGATGTTATGGTTCTTCAACAGCAATTGGTTCTTCATGATTGACTTTTTCTTGAGACTCATCCTCTCTAGTCACAATCACAGTCCCATTAGTTTCTTCATTGTCTTCAATGTGCTGTTCATTGATATTCATCTCCTTCAATTTCTGTGTAGAACCTGCATTACTATAGAGACTTCCCAGATCCTTATAAATAAGGCTGGTTTCATCAAATACAACATGTATAGATTCTTCTATCTTATTTGAGCTTTTGTTGAAGATTCTATAGGCTCTACTTTGAGAGCTATAGCCAACAAAGATTCCCTCATGGGCTTTTTCAGCAAACTTAGTGAGATGGTGCTTTCCATTATTTAATACAAAGCACTTACTTCCAAATATTTTGAAGTAGGCTGAAGTGGATTTTCTACCTTTCATCAACTCATAAGGGGTCTTATTCAGTCTTTTGTTGATAGGAGCCCTATTCTGCACATGGCATGCTGTGTTTACAGCTTCAGCCCAGAAATACTCAGGAAGAGAGGATTCACTCAGTATACTCCTACTGGCTTCAATGAGAGTTCTATTTCTTCTCTCAGCAACCCCATTTTGTTGGGGAGTTCTAGGAGATGAGAACTCTTGTGAGATGCCTAGATTTTCACAAAATTTGGTCATTGCACCTGACGGAAATTCAGTCCCATGGTCACTTCTATTTTTGACTACTGTATTTCCTATTTCATTTTCAATTTGCCTAACAAAGCTAGTGAATACTTCTAGAGTATCTGACTTGTGTCTTAGGAAGAATACCCATGTGAATCTAGAATAATCATCAACAATTACAAGGGTGTAAATCTTTCCTCCTAGGCTATGAATTGGCATTGGTCCAAATAGGTCCATGTGAAGTAGGTATAGACATCTAATGGAATCTTTCTCACCAATTGGTTTGAAGGATGACTTGGTTTGCTTACCCATTTGACAAGCATGGCAGGGACCCTCCTGCACACACTTCCACTTAGGCCCTTCTCTCACTAGATATCCTGAAATGAGCTTATTTATAGTCTTATAGTTTATGTGGGCTAACCTTTTGTGCCATTGCACACTAATAGAGACTTTATTTTCAGCTACTAAGCATATGGGATTTACTTGTTCAAAACATATAAAATTTAAGCAGTAAATGTTGCCACTCCTAGTGCCTGAGAGAATTATGTCATTCTTTTTCATAATTAGGCACTCATCCTTGTGGAATGAAATGTCATACCCAAGATCACATAATTGACTTATGCTGATGAGATTGTGTTGCAATCCATCAACATAAGCAACTTTGGTGATGGTGACAATTCCATTTGTGATTTTACCATATCCTTTAGTCTTACCTCTGTCAGATCCTCCAAATACAACCTTTGGTCCATTCTTCACAGAGGTATAGTCATTCAGTAGACTTCTTGTTCCAGTCATGCGCATGGAACACCCACTTTCCAAATACCAGATAGGAATTTGATTGGTCTTTGGACAAACCTGCAATAAGAAAATTACTTTTTCTTAGGAACCCACACCGAGTTGGGTCCTAGAACCTTGTTAGTATTAGCTGGTATCTTTACTTGTTGTTTGATCCTTTGTGCGATGTGTGTTGCCACTGGTCTGAGTACTGGTTTCCCAGAATTAATTCTTGGAACAGTTGGGTTGAACCAGCAGTCAAGAGCAAAATGGCCAACCTTTCCACAACACCAACATTCATATTTGTTATATCTCCTTTGAGGTCTTCTCACCTCTTTGGGTTGACTCACATTTTGTTTAATTGCCTTATTCAATGGAGTTTTGTAAAGTGTTTCAATGAAATTTGCTGATTTAGTTTTCTTGACAGCAGTAGTTTTCACTACTAGTCTCAGTTCCTCTCCTTTGAATTTGGTGTTTTCTTCAAATACAAAGGAGTCATGATGAGTAAATCGTTTTTCTTTGTATAGAGATTTGGCATCACTAATGCTTAGTTGAATTGAGTGAGCTTTGCTAGTGGAACACTCACCCTTCCAATGCTTATGCACATCTTCTAGATCATGCTCATTTGTGATAAGCATGGCTTGTTGAATTTTATAGGTTGCATGGGTGCCTTGTCATTATTTTTAGATTTATTTTCTGCCTTTCCATTGTATCCTATGCCTACATATGTATTGTGCAGAGAATGTGTCAATTATGGGAAGGATAGTTTGTGGTTTTGAGAATTTTGCCACAAGCTTCCTTTCAGCTAGGAGTTTTGCTTCAAGTTCTTTTATTAATTTCTCCTTAGTGCATAAAGTCTGAATGTGAATGATAGACATAACTTTTAATTTGCTAAGCTCCTTGCTTACCTGATTCAGCATCTCAGTTGCCTCAGAGTATTGGGAGTTAGTCTTCTTTAGTTCAGATATTTATTTATGTAGCTTTTTGTTATGCCTTTTGCACTTTTTGAGGGCTTTAAGAAGTGACTCATATTTCTCAACAATTTCATCTTCATGAAAGTTAGATTTTGAGTCACTCTCATCAGAAGAAAATGAATTTGCCTTAGGTTTAGAAATAGTTTTATGTTCAGATTCAGAATCAGATAAAGGAGTTCTATCAAGTACTTTTACATTGGAGATTGTCTCCTGATCCTCTTCATCACTGAGGGCCATGAATCCTATTTTTTCTTCTTCATCCTCCTCACTATCAGACTTTGATAGTGGGGCTCTTATCATAGATCCCTGGTTTAGAGTGTCTTCACTTTCATGGACAGCCATCAGTGCTATGAGTGCCTCTTCACTGTCTGAATCAGATGATTGAGACTCACTGTCACTGAGAGTGACTTTGCCTTTCTTGGCTATTAGACTCCTCTCATGTTTCTTGTCAGACTTGTGCCTCCTCTCATCAGACTTCTTGTTGTTCTTTCTTTTTGATGGACCATCAACAATCATGTGACCAGATTTCCTGCATCCAAAGCACACTATTTCTTCATAATTAGATTTATTATGTTTAGAGTTATACCTGTCCTTCTTAGAATCTGGTCTGGATCCTTCTGAGTAGTTGGAGTGCTTCTTGGATCTGGATGGCTGAGAAGACCTAGTTTTCCAGTGCTGTTTTCTTCTGAGCATTCTTTTCAGCTGTTTGGTGAAGAGTGCCAGTTCACTATCTGATATTTCAGAGTCAGAATTACTGGTCTCTGATTCTTTAGATTCAGATGGTATCCTGGGGGATGATGACATCCTTTCTTTGCTTCTCTTGGAACTTTCTTCTTTTAAAGCAATGAGGTTTTCTTTGTTGTGTCCTTCTTCAGCTTTTCTGGTGTTCAGGTGAAGTTAATGGGACAGAAGTTTCCCATATAGGTTCTGGGGCTGAATATTTCCCAGATTTCCCATTTCCCTGATAGCACAGATCTTGATGTCCCACTCTTTGTTAAGGGATCTCAAGAATTTATCATTTAGCTCATAGTCTGTAAATGTTCTTCCATAGGTTTTCAGACCATTGACAATTTTAAAGAATTTCTCATAACAAATAGCTATATAGTCCTTCTTGTCTTGTCTGAAAGCCTCATATTGCTGATTCAGAAGAGACTTCCTGTCATCTCTGACCTCTTCAGTTCCTTCCATATAGACAATGAGAGAATCCCACATTTCCTTGGCAGTTTTATAATGCACTAAATTCTGGAAGGTTGAATCCTCAATTGCACTCACAATGATGTTCTGAGCTCTCTTATCCATTGTGGCCAGAATCACTTCATCTTTAGTCATTTCAGAATATGTTTTGGGAGTCTTGATATTTCCATCTGTGAATGAGACCTTCATTGGAATAAAAGGTCCTTCTAGTACTGTGATGTATATCCTAGGGTCAGAGGCTTCCATGAATAATATGACCCTTTCCTTCCAAATCCCAAAGTTTTCTTTTCTACAGATTGGTAACTTCATTGATGTGAATTCCTTGTTCCCTTCACTGTTAGCCATCACGACTTAACACATATACCCTTAGGAGGTCTTGTTCAGGCTGTTAAACCTTTTCTTGAACAACCTCCCTATGATACCACTTAAAAGACTTTATTTAAGGGTAGCTAATCACCTAGAGGGGGGGGGGGTGAATAGGTTATTTTAAAATCTATTTGCAATTCTTGGTTAAATCCTCAATGTCGGTGAATGATGATCAGAGCTTTCAAGAAACAAACAAAAGCACAAACACACAGAATTTTATAGTGGTTCCCCTATCTTGGGTAATCTACTTTCCCCCTTCTCCCCTCTAGCAGTGTGCTAGATAGGGTTTATATCTCCTCCAGATCTCAGACCACCAAAAAGGTCTTACAGCTCAGATCTTAACAGATCTTACAGTCTCAGATCTCAACAGATCCTACACTCTCAGATCTCAACAGATCCAACAGTCTCAGATCTCAACAGATCCTACCTCAGCCTTTATAACAATAGGATTACACTCAGATTCACCCCTGAATCTTACAACTCAGATCTCAACTGATCCAACACCTCAGATCCTTGAAAGATCCTAAACTCATATCTGATAACTCAGATCCTACAGAAATTGAAAGAAGTAGAAGTATCACTTAGACTCAGATTCTCTAATGTATTGAGTCTTCTTGATCTATCTGAAAGATCAGATAGAAATCTTCAGCAGAACAGCAACAACGAAATGATCTTCTTGAATTGCACAGGCTGTGATGACTGTTCTTCTTTAGGAAGACAGATTCTTCCTCCTTAACCTGCTCTCTTCAGAAATAATCACAGCACCAGATTGCTAAAGGATTACTGTAGTACGATTCTGAAAGATGAGATGGATTCTTCAGATTCTTCCTCAGATTTTCTCTCGAACGACGGAGAAGATAATGGCCTTCAATAGGAATGTTCAACTTCTAAATCATAGGTCATGCCTTCTATTTATAACCCGCCATCCGTGACATCTGAGACGTTCCTCCACGTCAGCATGACGCAAGATCTTCAACGGTCTTTAGTGGCTTCAGAATAGAAGAGGAGTTTAGACATGGTCATCATCTCGACATGGCTCAGCTTGCTGTAGATATACTGTTACTCATTTCTTATATCAGAGCTTTTCAGGAAAAAGGGCGTTGAGCACTGTGTATCTCTGTCGACGCTTTTTCTATAAGGTGCCGAGCGATGTGTAGATGCTCGACACTTTCTACTTAGACTGAATCTCTCAAAACCTCATTCTTAGGCGTCGAGCAATCTTTAGTTGTTCAACACTTTTTATCAGTAGGAGTCAAGCAATGTATAGGAGCTCAACGCTTCTTAACTTTGCCTTCACATTTAGACTCTTTTTGCTGACGTTGAGCTAACTGACATTAGTCGACACTTCTTATTCCACGGCGTCGAGCGATATTCCTTGGCTCAACGCTTCTTGACTTGGTCTCAGATCTTCAGCAGCGACCTTGTCTTTTTGAGACAGCAGACATGGGTCGACGCTTCTGGGTCACAGGCGTCGAGCGATGTGCAGTGTCTCGACGCTTGTGAACTTAGATGAATTTCTTGAGCACCTAGCTTGACCTGATATCCTGCACAGTGATTCTGGAAAGTATATCAAATACATTCTGAGGTATATCTTTGACTTAGGGATGGACTTCTCCAAATCTAGGACATTGTGGGCAATGGTCACAACACTTCTGGCACCGACAAGCCAACTACAACCTGGGGATACATGTCACAAGAGAAAGGGACGGCAACATCAACTCGAGAAGGCCATACCGCCCCTTCAGAACCAAGCAGACCGCTCCCGAGGGCTAGCAGATCAAAGCTCCCGGATCTACACGCCGTTAAATGCCCCCCCCCCCCCCCCCCGCGAGCATATACTGTCCATAATCTACAACAGCAAAATCATAGACTGGCCCAGATCGCTCCCCCAGCGTAGGGGAGATCAATCCCCGTTCTGCAATTTCCACAGAGGCCGAGGACACCGCACGGAGCACTGCGCCAGGTTGAAAGAAGAAATTGAACGCCTTGTCCAGTCGGGACACCTTGAGGCCTTCCGAGAAGAAGCACAGAAGGATGCCACTGAGGGTCGGTCGCCGGGTCACCGCCGCCCACCACGCTGAACGACCGAAAGATCTCGAGAGAGCGCAGCGCCAGGAGGAGCACGATGTTACCTTCTCTCTCGTCAAACATGTATCAGAAACTTATTGGCTCAGAAGCCGCAAGATTACACTTGCGCATGTATCAACGTTTTTTTCTAATTATGTTTTACCTGTCCTAAACTATTCTACTACAGGAACCCATTCGGGGCCCTGCCCCAGGGACTTTGCACCGCCGTCGATTGAAGGTTCGCCTTCTCCTCCCCCGTCGAGTCCCGGCATCGTAGGGGCCTGCCCCCCTTACGTTCGCCCCCGGTTTGAATACACCAGCTATTCACCGGCCACTTTGGGGCCCTGCCCCGGGGACTTTGCACCGCCGTCGATTGAAGGTTCGCCCTTCTCCTTCGCCGTCAAGTCCCGACGTCGTAGGGGCCTGCCCCCCTTACGTTCGCCCTCATTTTGAATGCACCAGCTATTCACCGACCACTTTGGGTCCCTGCCCCGGGGACTTTGCACCGCTGTCGATTGAAGGTTCGCCCTTCTCCTCCGCCGTCGAGTCCCGACGTCGTAGGGGCCTGCCCCCTTGCGTTCCCCCTCGGTTTGAATACACCAGCTATTCACCGGCCACTTTGGGGCCCTTTCCCGAGGACTTTGTGTTGGATCTTATGGCGCCCTTAGAGGTGGGGGGGAGGGGTGAATAAGGGTTTTATGGAATTTAAATATTAATTAAAAATATTATAGTTTGCAACTGAAGTTTCCGAATGTTTTATAAGAAAATATATTTAAATATTCCAGATAAGATTATATTGAAGATTCTGTTTTAAATAATTGAAACAAACTTTTTGTTAACTGTTGCTAACGTCTGGCGTTAAGTCTTAACGCTGGGCGTTAGCTCTCCGGAGAATATTCTTCAGAAACAAAAAGTTTGCCACAGTGATATTACTTGTGAAATATTAAATGAAATGCAATTCCAGAAAATCAGAGATAATAAAAATAATTATTGTATTTCAAAGATAATTATACAAATGTTAATTTTGATACTTTGATGAAAATAGAAATTAAAACATTCTCAAAGATGAAATAAAATCAATTGAATAGAACATTAAGAGACATGATTTTATTTCATAATAAATTGAATACACAAATGTTTAATTTCTATAACGCTAGAAATCAAGGTGAAAATATATGAAAACATTTTTTGTTGTTTCACCGGTCCTTCTCACAAGGACCGGTTGGCTATAGCCTATGTATCCCCAGATGAGGCCTCTAGCCACCCCCTAGATCTACCCTTGACCTAGTCTCCACGCACAAGGCGGCGAATTACCCCCTAAGCCTCACAAGGACCTAGTCGCCAACACAAGGCGAATTTACCCACGGAATCCTTCCCGGAATCTGACGTTCTTACCGAACGATTTCTCCACACAAAATACAAAAAGGAAAAATAAAAGATTACAAGATAAGTAAAGAGAAACTCCCCAAGAAATTCTGAAGGTGAAGACGAAGTCGATGTAGATGTTGGCGTTCTTGAAACGATCGTCGTTCATATGGAATATGCGTTGTAGACCTTCTCCTTCAAAATCTTCTATAGATCTTCATGTTAGCCGAAGGGAGATCTCTTAATTTGCTGTACACGAACCTCTCTCCAAAGTATCAGAATTCTGGAATCATCTCATGTATATTGAATAAGAGGAGCTGTACTTTTAAATAGCCTCGGAAACTAACGCCCGGCGTTAAGGCTAACGCCCGGCGTTAGTGAGGCAGTTGCTGAGATCGTGCATAAACTCGGGAGCGTGGGCGAACAAAATTTCGTCGAACGAAAACAAATTTCGTCGAACGCGCCTTCGTCGAACGCACCCTTCGTCGAACGGAAAAACCGCCACCATCAGGATCATGCAAACCGCCATAGAACAAACTTTCGTCGAACGGAATTTTCGTCGAACGGAATTTTCGTCGAACGGAATTTTCGTCGAACGGAATTTTCGTCGAACGGAGCTTCAAATTCATCGAACGGACCCAAATTCGTCGAACGCAATATTGTTGTGCAGGAGCTCAGTTCGTCGAACTCCAATTCGTCGAGCGGCCTTCACATTTCGTCGAACGAAATATTCGTCAAACGGAATTTTCGTCGAACGCAGGCAAATTCGTTGAACGGAACTCCAAGTTCGTCGAACACAGATTCGTCGACCTCAACTCGACGGCATTCCTCCTCTTGTTAACGCGGGGGAATTAACAGTTACCTCAAGCGTTAGCTCTCTTTCGTTGAATGCAGCTCGACGGCTTTGTTCTAGACGACATTCCTTCTCAGCGGTTGCTAACGCTGGGCGTCAACTACTAACGCGAGCGTTAGCTATCTTTCCAGAGAGTCATTTCCAATCAGCAAACTATTCATAGGGATGTGTAGCTATAGTTCATATACAACCTGCATACTATAAACACACAAAATACAAGATCAAATACAATACGGTATTTGTTATAATCAAACCAAGAGATGCGGAACATAGGCTCCAACAATCTCCCCCTTTTGATAATAACAAATACCTGTATGAGAAATTAGTGAACTTAAAACCGTTTGTGTTTATAGATAAGTGAGGTAATAATATATGCATGAATAACAGGTTAAAAGCATGATAGATTTGATAGCGATAATGCATACTCTTTCTATATGAAGTCCTCCCCCTACATAAGTGTTCTCTTATAATTTACTCCACCTAAATATCAATTTTACTAGATTTCTCAATTTCTTCTCCCCCTTTGTTATTAACAAAAGTGGGTAGGGATGAGTGTATATCTTTTAAGATAGGTAAGGAACCACTTATTGAAGGATTTTCATGATCGAGCATATGATAGTGAATGCACCTCCTATATGATTACTCCCCCTATAAATATACCCCGTTTTTTGTTTAATATTATTATAATGCACTCCCCCTAAATATTAGATTTATGCAATTTAATCTCCCCTTGTGGTAGAATCAAAAGAGAGTTTATGAGTGAGTATGTATGATAAGGAGTAATATATTTTATGTCGAGAAGAAAAAATAAGATGCAATCAAAAGTTTGTTTAATACTACTTGTTAAAAAAAATAAGCATGATGTAACATGAAGTAGTAAGCAACATAACAGAAATGATAAAGTAAGCATTCTTATTTTAAGATACCACTTGTTGAAAGGAAAACACGTTGTTAAAAATAATAAGCACTCTTAAACATAAACATCATTTTAGAAGATAAAACCATATAAAGGATAATGAGTTTTAAATTTGAAAAGTTGATGTTTGAGTTAAAGATTGAAGAGATACTATTCTATTAAGAAAAAAAATTGCAAGCATGATTTCATAATATCAAGAAAAGATACACAGACTACAATGTAATGAAATTTGCATTTCAAGTAAACATAAACATTGTAGAGGTCATGCTTTGCTATCTAGTGCATTTACTTAAGTTTGTAGAGATTTGAGTAGATGAGCATTAGGATCCAATTCTCATGAGTAGAAGTTTTATGAAAGATAATGATGTGTACAAAGTAGTGTTTTGATAAAGTATACAAGTGAATCAATCAAAAACACATGACATATATAATGAAATAACACAACATTAAAATACACAAATACTATTAATTCCACAATATTTCACTGCACATGAATAAATAGTACAACTACCAAGGTGCTTTGCACACACAATGCTTATTAAGACTTATCAGGGTGCAAAGTAGTGCTTGGGGGATCACTTTTATACTTTTTAGCTTTATTTTCAATTTTTTATGATCCGGTGTACTAAAGAGAAGTGGTGTATAAATTGTTTGCTACAAGATACTTTACAATTCTTAGCCATGGTGCTCAACCTCTCAATGCTCATTAAGACTTATCAGAAGGGTGAGTAGTGCTTGGTGGAGTTTTCCTTGTCATTTATTATTTGCTTTTTAGTTTAGTGACTAAGGACTCCGAATTCACTTGATTTGAAAACATAGGATTTTAAACCACATTTCTCTAAAGAATAAGTGCATGAAAGACAAAGAATTGTAATAACCAATTCAATGTTGTGTAGGTAATCTATTTAAGCATTTTCATTATTTATGTTATTACACTACACAATCATGTAAGAATAAGATTGTAAACACATGTAGGTTATCAAAAATAAGTGAGTGAATGAATCCTTATCAAACATAATACATTACTCATACTTAGAGGCATGCTAAGCGTTTCTACACATGTTTATCTACAATCAATTTCATTGCACATAACAAGATAATATTCAAGGCATGATAAATACAAAACAATGTCTTTTAAGAAACTTGAAAGTTAAATTAAACATTGTATTTAATCTTTAATTGATATAATTAATCATCCTTGACAATGGCAATGAATAGCAATCATTTTTTACAAATTTTTGAATTTTTTATATATGCACAAAACAATAAACACACATAAAGAAAAACATATTTTTGTTCTTTGAAATTGTTTTGTAATTTTGTATTTGTTTTTTTTATATATATTCTCTGGAAATCATAGAAGTCTTTAATAGCCCTTTCAGTAAATGATATTCTATGCCAGAGAAATAAACAAAAATAGTGTATGAGAAAATACATATATTTTTTTAAAAGAAAAAAATTTTGTTTTAAAGGGAATAAAAAGATAGAAAACTTTTTACAAACAGAGAAATATAACACACACAAAATATTAAAATAATATCAGAAAAAATAACAAAAAAAATATATTTTGGAGCAAAGGAGCTAATGCCAGCCGTTAACTTCTTAACGCCAAAACAAAACATTAAATTTTAATGTTTTGAAAAATCCTTTTTATGATTCTTTTGAAGTATAAAGAGACCTTCCTTCAATTGAGATTTTAGAGTATATTGATTAGGTTTGAAGGCTCTTTTAGCATATTTTTAGTGATTTTTCAAGTACTTGTGTTTGGTAAAATCATTAAAGCTCAAAATAGTAAAATATGCAAACAGAAGATGTAATGTTAGAACAAAAACAAATATGCATGATTTATGAATAAAGAGTGAGATAAAGTTCATGCAATGAATATAATATAAGTATATCTAAGATCAAGATACCTTAACTACATGACTACACTCTAGCCCCGCACTAAGTGATGGATGGGCATGAAGAGCTGCACGCATGTCGTAGGTTGGGGTGTTAATCCCATATGCATACAAAAGACGATGCTCAACCTAGCACTCTTTCCCCCAGTGCCTCTCAAGGCCCCACTGGAACCCTCCCCGGTTAAGGACAAGACATGACTTAGAGGTTAGGTCTCTAATGCACACAATCCTACGCCCTCGCTATTGTGAGACACATGTCATAGGTTTATTGATTATGGACAAACTAAGCGTGTAAGCCTTAAATATATTAATTGTGTTATAATGGCATGATTAGTTTTGGATTTACAATTTTATCGAAGATTGTTGATTTTAAATCCATTTAGAAAGTTTTATTCATGCAAATAACTACAAAGGAAAATATGATTTTTAGATTTTAATGATATAATTTACTTTAGCATTGCAAGATATAACTAGCATGGATATTGATTTCTTCCTATGGTAAGTGATAATGCTAGTGTGATGAGTTAGGACAACATGGTGCAAAGCTAAGTAAAATTGGACAAATATATAATTGAATTGCATGTATTCATACATAGAGTTTTGAATTTTCATAGACCTAGAAATAAGTGACAATTCTATTTGATTTCATCTTGTTGATATCAAGTTAATTCTTAGGTTTAAAGATAATGCGATACATGCAAACAATAGAGATACAAATTACACACACACAAAATAAGATATGAAACTACAATACCAATAGCCATCATATATTTCATAATTCCTAAGGTTGATTTATGATAATAGTGAATTTTAGCATAGGATATTAATAGGTCATGGTGGTGTGTGTATAGTTCATATTAATCCTTGTAAAGAGACAAACAAAATTGGTTTTGGTTATCTGAAAGTAGAAGACAGTGATACTTAACACAGCAAAATAATTTTTTAGAAAATAATAAATAGAGAAATCAGAATTTTTAGGAAAATATGCTACCGCCAGCGTTAGTGATAACGCCTGGCATTAGCAACAGAGTTACAATATTTGATTTTAAAACACATTGTTTTTTATATTATTTGATTCTGATTTTTCTCGATTATGATTTTCAATATATGGGGTATTATATGCAGCAACGAAAAATAGATAAATATGTAATAAGTTGTGCATTTAATATTTTAGCCTAAGACCCCTAAAAGTCCATTTAAATCCAATTTTGAAAGTAATTCCATTAGTCTTGATAATATCATTTAGCAAATTTAACATTCAATTTATAATGATAATATAAGACATTTATAGGCAATGGATTTAAAAAGGATAAAACATTTAAAAAGAAAAGATAGATCACAAAAAAATATGACTTTATGTTCAATTTAATTCAACTTTGATTTGATAAACATTAGGCTTAAAATGTTAAAGTCATATTTCATAATATATCTAAGTGACCTTAGCGTGTTGGCTTAAAAATAAGTAAACAAACAAAAGAAAAAGCAATTAAGCATATCATGAAGTGGAGTAATGATATTTCATTTTTAATTTATTTCTACTTCATGCAATACGATGATTCCTAGTGAATGAGAGATTTAGGTATCCAAAGGGAACCATGTGTGATGGTTCCCTTGGGTACCCAATACATCGTGTAGGCTTTTGCAGAGATAGTGATGAATGGGCCTTTATAAGTGGAATTAGTGTTTCATTTTTAATTTTGGGCCTCCATTCATACTTTGGTTGTTTATCGTTTAAATTCATATTATTATTATTTGACATCTTTTTGGAATGATAGTTGTTTGAAAAATAATTCATTTGGGATTTATGTTTATTCAAATTATTTTTCAAAATACATTGATGTTGATAATCATAATGAATTTTATTATATTGAATTTTTGAGAGTTTATAAGAGTGATGGTCTTTCTTAAGAATTGAATGTTGAAAGTGTGGGTTACAATATGTTTTAAATGATTGGTTCTTATTTTGATGATTTTCATTTCCACTCTTCCTTATAGACATACTCTTATAATATGAAGTTAAGCTCTTTAAATTTAGATTTCTTAATAAACTAGAGTTAAGAGAATTTTTATTACTTGAAAATTTTTCAATAAACAATTTTAATGATTCTAGTTTATCCTTTAAATTATCATTTTCTTTTATCAATTTTTCATTATGCTCTTTTGAATTTAAAAGTCCTTTTTCTAAAACCTTGAGTTCTTCTTTAAAAGTATTATAATCAAAACAAGGTTTAGCATTTTTAATTAAAGAGCATGAATGAGAATTTAACACATCAATACTTGATTCTACTTTAGCATTTGCTTTTAAAGTTTTATTTTCTAAACGTAGTTTGAAATTAGCATTTTTCAAATTTTTAAATCTACGTTTAGCAATATTAAGCATATGTAGTGTAGAAATAGAATTTCTTACAAAGACAGAGGACTTAGAATTTCTTACATTGCTATGGGATGAGACAAGATTTGAACCAAGGGTTCCTTTGACATTTTCTTCACATTCCTCTTCCATAGTTGAATTTCCATCTTCTCTTTTGCTTGATGTGTTGCCATCAAATGAGTCCAATATTGTGATGATGTCTTCTTCACTTGGATCCATAAGGAATTGCTCATATTCATTATCTGTGGAAGGAAGACTATAAGTATTCTCAAGAAATTTCCGAACTTCAAAAGCAGTAGGAAGCATATAAATAAGTTTGAAAATATTTTGATCTAGTGCACAATATAGACTATTCATAGATTTGGCATTTAAAAACTTTTCATTCTTATTTAAAATACTTGGGGGCATTTTAATTGTAATATTCTAAACTTCAATATCCAAAGTTTTAAGAAATATTTCCATAAGTGTTTTCCACCCATTATAATTTTCACCTATAAATAATGGTGGACATAATGATTTTTCATTTTCATAAAAATTATCCCTCTAGAAGATGCGAGATCATGAAGCGCCATTATTCCCGGTTGTGAAGCCGTATTGGAATAACCTACCCTCTGATACCACGTGTTGGATCTTATGGCGCCCTTAGAGGGGGGTGAATAAGGGTTTTATGGAATTTAAATCTTAATTAAAAATATTAGAGTTTGCAACTGAAGTTTCAGAATATTTTATAAGAAAATATATTTAAATATTCCAGATAAGATTATATTGAAGATTCTTTTTTAAATAATTGAAACAAACTTTTTGTTAACAGTTGCTAACGCCTGACGTTAAGTGTTAACGCTGGGCGTTAGCTCTCCAGAGAATATTCTTCAGAAACAAAAAAGTTTGCCACAGTGATATTACTTGTGAAATATTAAATGAAATACAAATCCAGAAAATCAGAGATAATGAAAATAATTATTGTATTTCAAAGATAATTATACAAATGTTAATTTTGATACTTTGATGAAAATAGAAATTAAAACATTCTCAAAGATGAAATAAAATCAATTGAATAAAACATTAAGAGACATGATTTTATTTCATAATAAATTGAATACACAAATGTTTAATTTCTATAACGCTAGAAATCAAGGCGAAAATATGTGAAAACACTTTTTGTAGTTTCGCCGGTCCTTCTCCCAAGGACCGGTTGGCTATAGCCTATCTATCCCCAGATAAGGCCTCTAGCCACCCCCTAGATCTACCCTTGACCTGTTGAAAATGTTGAAGTGGGAGTTTTGCGAAGTTGGCGGTCTGGAGGGAGACCGCGCGGTTTGGTCTGACCGCACGGTCTTGCGGTCTCCTCTGGCAGTTTGACCTCTTTGGTCTAGCCGCGGGCTACTCGGCGTGATCGCCATTCTTCTGTCCAAGGGTGCCGAGGTGAGGCCGCACGGTCTGGTTGTCTGACCGCGTGGCGGAGCAGGTTTCTACCTGGTAAGGGAGGCGCGCGGTCTGGTGCTTATGACCGCATGGTGCAGCCAGCCGGTCTGGAGGCTATCCGGGTTCTTTGTGGTGCGCACGGACTAAGGTCGTCTTAGTCGCGCGGTCTCTGGGTTGTGTTCGCATGGCTGGTCATTCGACAATTAGCTGGCATATGCGGTCACAGGTGTTTGATCGACTTGGCAGGCTGTGCCCTAGTCGGTCTGGTGTGTTTGCGGTCTCTGGAGGAGGTCGGGTGGCGAACATAGGTGGTGAGCGACATGACCGGGTGAGTTATCATGATCGTGCGGCTTCTGTTGAAGTTGGCGAGCTCACTAAGCAGGAGGTTCTTCTGCTGGTCGCGCGGGTTGACCGGTCTGGTCGCGCGATCAAGGGGTGGTGATCCTATCTCATAGGGTGGTGACTGGATCAGGTCGCCTGCTTATAAATAGGAGCCACTGAGCAGCAAATATAGAGCACCAAGTGTAAGCTAAGCTCGCGACCTGTTCTTGCGGTCTGTTTTTTATAACCGGCCGGCTAGCTGATCGAACTTGTTTTGTGCAGCTTCTGCGGATTGTGCGGGTAGCAGCGGTCACCTCCTCTTCTGAAGGTGTTCGGGCGGTCTCGCGGCTTGCAGTGTAGGTTGCTGGAGTTCGGGAGGATCAGTGGAGTTCGGGAATTCGCGTGGTTCTCAATTGGTGTTGATCAAGGCGCAGGAAGGCAGTTCGGGCGATCTGGTTTTCTAGCCGGGCGGACTGTCAGGTCGGGGGGTCAGGCGGTCTCAAGTTGGCAGACCGCTGGATTTCTTTTCAGCTGCTTTTCTCTTCTGTTTTTTGTGTACTGGAGAAATCATGTCTCGCCATGTATACCTCGCCCTGTAATGAAGAATTTTGCTTATCAATAAAGATCGTGTTTGCTTCATGTGCTTCTGGTTGTTTGGCTTGAACTTTAGTTATACAATTCCTGCTCACTCCTAGATCTACGTAAAATTTCACATGGTATCAGATCTAGGTTGGACTAGATAGAGCAGTGAATAACTATAAGTTGTCATCGCCTTTGTGAATAAGGAACCAGTGGTAAAGCCATGGAAGCAAGGGGTCTTGGAATTGAGATGCTTACATCGACTAACTTTAAGAAGTGGAAGTCGTGTATGCAAAGTTATCTTCTGGGTGAGGACCTCTGGGAGGTAGTTGGAGGAGAGAGCACGGAGGAAGTTATTCAGATTGGGGATAACGGTCATGAGGAGAGGAACTAGAGGCGGATTAATGCCAAAGCGGAGTTCGCCCTGAAGAGGGCAATATCACCTGACCTGTTTGATCACATCTTATGGTGTGGATCAGCTGCAGAGATATGGAGAGCCCTGGATGGGCTGTTTAATAAGAAGAATGTGGCAAGACTTCAATTCCTGGAGAATGATCTGGCCAGATTGGCTCAAGGTGACCTTTCTATCTCTACGTTCTTCTTGAAGATGAAAAACTTGTGCGCCGAGATTTCAGCGCTGGACCCTGATGAGCCAATTTCTGAGGCAAAGCTGAAGAGGCACATTATCAGTGGCTTGTGGAAGGAATATGTTGCCTTTGTGACGTCGGTGCAGGGTTGGGCAAATCATCCGTCTCTGTTGGAGCTGGAAAATCTGCTTGCTTCGCAGGAGAGTCTGGCAAGGCAGATGGCGGGGATGTCAGTGTTGGGGGAGATGGCGAAGTTCTCTTCACCGGGAAGAAGAAGAAGTGGGATAAGAAGAAGACCGCTGGAGGAGGCAATGGGCCTTCAACTTCTGGACAGTAGGGGAGGGGTTATGCTCCTAAGGCTGAAGGGAGGAAGAAGGGAGAAGGTCCCAAGTGCTTCAGCTGCGGAAAGGTTGGTCACATCAGGAAGGATTGTCGGGTGAATCTTCAGCCAGGGCATGCTGCTGCAGGAAAGGAGGAAGATGATGCCAGACAGACTGATGGAGGATGGGGAGGATCTTTCTCTGCTTCTGTTGAAGCTGCGGCTTCTATCAACTATCAGGAAGACTGGATCGTGGACTCGGGGTATGGTCATCAACTCACCGGGGACGAGTCGAAGCTTTCTTCAGCTCAGACATACTCAGGTAATGATGCCATTATTACTGCTGATAATACCGTGCATGTTGTCGAGAAGGTGGGGGTTGTTTCCTTGGGCAGTGATAGAGGGCCGCTTACATTAAAGAGTGTCTATCATGTGCCTGGAATGAGGAAAAACCTTTTCTCCGTGACCAACGCTGTAGACGCTGGGTATCACGTTCTGTTTGGCCCGACAGAAGTGAGGTTTCTTCAGAATGTTGAAGCAGTGAAGGCGGAGGTCGTTCATGTAGGGAGGAGAGCTAAAGACTTGTTCGTTTTATCGACAAGTTCTTATGTTGACAAGATGCGGACGAATGATAGTGCTGTCATATGGCACGAGAGGTTGGGGCACGTAGGGATGGATAAGCTGAAAGCTATGGCGGTGAAAGGTCTGCTCAAGGGCCTGCCTAGTCTATCTTCCTACGGAGACGGTCATGTGTGCGCGGGAAGTCAGTTCGGAAAGTCTCATCGACTACCGTTTGATAAGTCGCAGACAAGGAGTAGTGTGCCGTTGGAGTGCATCCACGGTGACTTGATGGGACCGACTGCTACCCCAAGCATCGGAGGAAGCAGATATATGCTGGTGCTAATCGATGATTACACCAGATATGTCTGGGTATATTTCTTAAAGGAGAAGGCGGAGGCGTTTGCCAAGTTCGTGGAGTTCAAGGAGCTTGTGGAGGGTCGGCTTGGCCTGCGGGTTAAGAAGCTGAGAACTGACAACGGAGGGGAGTTCACCTCTGGTGAGTTCTCTACTTTTTGCAGGAAGGCAGGCATCCGGAGGGAGCTTACTTGTGCACATACTCCACAACAAAATGGAGTTGCAGAGCGGAAGATCCATCATCTAACGGAGACCTGCAAGTGTTGGCTGCATGCCAAGAGTATTCCAAAGTCCTTCTGGGCGGAGGAAATGTCTTGTGCTGCCTACGTCATCAACAGGATGCCTCTTAGTCCTATCAAGATGAAGACCCCGCATGAATTGATGTTCAAGGAAAAGCCAAGCGTGGCACACCTTCGTGTGTTTGGTTCCACCTGCTATGTGCACGTTCCAGATGTGCTTCAGACAAAGCTAGATGTGAAAGCAAGGAAGCTAGTCTTCGTGGGTTATGATGATCGGAAGAAGGGCTGGAAGTGCATGGACCCAGAGATGCAGAGATTTTTTGTATCTCGCGACGTCGTGTTCAACGAGGTGACGTCTTACAAGGGAAGTTCTGGTGTTGAGCTACCAAAAAGCAGGGTGGAGGAGCCGGAGAAAGCTGTGGAAAATCTTCAGGTGGAGCTGCCTGTGTCACCAGGTGGTCATTCAATTTCTAGTTCTGAGGCGGAGGCTTTTGGATCCAGAAGCAGGGGGAGCGATGCTCCAAGTACGTCTGGAAGGGGAGCTAGAGAAGAAGTAGTTGAATATACTGCGAGTCAGGGGAAGGCATTGCGGAGATCGAAGCGAACCATCATTGCCCCTGATCGCTATACAGGAGGAAACATGGTGAGCTTTGTCTCGTGTTTCTTTGCTGGTCCCTTGGATGAGAGGGAGTCGTCGAGCTTTGAAAAGGCCAAAGGCGTGGAACAGTGGGATTCAGCTATGCAGGAAGAGATGAGTGCTCTTGAGAAGAATGATACTTGGTCTCTGGTGCCCAAGCCCAAGGGTATCACCCTTGTGACATGCAAGTGGGTATACAAGCTCAAGAAGAAGGCAGACGGCAGTATCGAGCGGTACAAGGCTCGCCTTATGGATCAGGGGTTCTCGCAGCAATACGGTGAAGACTATGAAGAGTCATTCAGTCTGGTGGCAAAAATTACTTCAGTTCAGGTTGTGATTGCCTTGGCGGCGTGTTGGGGGTGGGAGCTTTGGCAGCTCGACGTAAAGAATGCGTTCTTATACGGCGAGAATGACAAGGACATCTTCATGGTCCAGCTGCCAGGCTTCATTTCTAAAGATTTTTCGGAGCATGTCTGCAAGTTAAAGAAGGCCATGTATGGGTTGAAGCAGGCGCCGAGGGCGTGGTATGGAAAGATAGCAGAGTATCTCTTATTCTACGGGTTTGGTGCTTCAGACTCAGACTCAAGCTTGTTCGTCAAGAAGAGCGGGGAGCTTCAAGTCATCGTGCTGCTTTACGTCGACGATATGATCGTGACGGGGAATTCAAATGAGGAAGTAGCAAGGCTTCGGGCTGAGCTATCTATCAGGTTCGAGATGAAGGACTTAGGTGAGCTTCACCATTTCCTTGGACTCGAGGTGCAGAGGAAGGAAAGTGGAGTGCTGGTGTCCCAGGCTGGATATGCGGAGCGAATCGTGGAGGAAGGGAAGTGCATTTCCACACCTCTGGAGAAGGCCATGAAACTTCGCAGGGATGAGGGGAGGATTCTGGAAGATCCGCTGGTGTTCCGAGCTCTGGTTGGGAGCTTGATCTATCTGACAATTACTAGGCCGTATATTGCGTATGCAGTTGGCAGGGCGAGCCATTATATGGCGGAACCACGGATGCCTTATCTTCTAGCGGCCAAGAATATACTGAAGTATGTCAAGGCGACTTCAGATATGGGTCTCCTAACAGAAGGGATGCAGGCTTCGAGGTGCATGGATACATGGATGCCGATTACGGGGGAGATTCGGATGATCAGAAGTCGACGTCTGGTTACGTCTTCATGGCAGGCCCCACGGCTATATCATGGTGCAGTAAGAAGCAGGATTCCAAGTATGTCTCAACCACGGAAGCGGAATACAAGGCTTCGGCTTTGGCAGCTCAAGAAGCCATCTGGCTTAGGAGGTTGGTTGGAGACGTCCATAAGGAGGTTCGAGGTACGACTCTGCTCCGCGGCGACAACGAGAGTGCTCTCAAACTGGTTACTAATCCAGTTTGTCACGCGAGGACCAAGCATATTGAGATCGAGCATCATTTCATTCGTGAGAAGGAGCTGGAGGGGTCTCTTTCGGTCGAGCATGTTCGGAGTCAGGTTAACATTGCTGACATCTTCACAAAGGCACTGGCGAAGGGGCCGTTTACTCGGCTTAGGAGTTTACTTGGACTGTTTTCAATGTCCCACTTCAAGGGGGAGTGTTGAAAATGTTGAAGTGGGAGTTTTGCGAAGTTGGCGGTCTGGGGGGAGACCCCGCGGTTTGGTCTGACCACACGGTCTTGCGGTCTCCTCTAGCGGTTTGACCTTTTTGGTCTAGCCGCGGGCTACTCGGCGTGATCGCCATTCTTCTGTCAAAGGGTGCCGAGGTGAGGCCGCGCGGTCTGGTTGTCTGATCGCATGGTGGAGCAGGTTTCTACCTGGTAAGGGAGGCGCGCGGTCTGGTGCTTGTTACCGCGTGGTGCGGGCAGCCGGTCTGGAGGCTGTCCGGGTTCTTTGTGGTGCGCGCGGACTAAGGTCGTCTTAGTCGCGCAGTCTCCGGGTTGTGTTCATGGCTGGGCCTTCGGCGATTAGCTGGCATATGCAGTCACAGGTGTTTGATCGACTTGGCGGGCTGTTCCCTAGTCGTTCTGGTGTGTTCGCGGTCTCTGGAGAAGGTCGGGTGGCGAACACAGGTGGTGAGCGACATGACCGGGCGAGTTGTCATGATCGCGCGGCTTCTGTTGAAGTCAGCGAGCTCACTAAGCAGGAGGTTCTTTTGCTGGTCGCGCGGGTTGACCGGTCTGGTCGCGCGATCAAGGGATGGTGATCCTATCTCATAGGGTGGTGACTGGATCAGGTCGCCTGCCTATAAATAGAAGCCACTGTAGCAGCAAATATAGAGCACCAAGTGTAAGCTGAGCTCGCGACCTGTTCTTGCGGTCTATTTTTTGTAACCGACCGGCTAGCTGATCGAACTTGTTTTGTGCAGCTTCTGCGGATTGTGCGGGTAGCGGCGGTCACCTCCTCTTTTGAAGGTGTTCGGGCGGTCTGGCGGCTTGCAGTGCGGGTTGCTGGAGTTCGGGAGGATCAGTGGAGTTCGGGTATTCGTGTCGTTCTCAGTTGGTGTTGATCAAGGCGCAGGCAGGCAGTTCGGGCGATCTGGTTTTCTAGCCGGGCGGACTGTCAGGTCGGGCGGTCAGGCGGTCTCAAGTTGGCAGACCGCTGGTTTTCTTTTCAGCTGCTTTTCTCTTCTGTTTGTTGTGTACTGGCGAAATCATGTCTCACCATGTATACCTCGCCCTGTAATGAAGAATTTTGCTTATCAATAAAGATCATGTTTGCTTCTTGTGTTTCTGGTTGTTTGGCTTGAACTTTTAGTTATACAATTCCTGCTCACTCCTAGATCTACGAAAAATTTCATATGACCTAGTCGCCACGCACAAGGCGGCGAATTACCCCCTAAGCCTCACAAGGACCTAGTCGCCAACACAAGGCGAATTTACCCACGGAATCCTTCCCGGAATCCGACGTTCTCACCGAATGATTTCTCCACACAAAATACAAAAATGAAAAATAAAAGATTACAAGATAAGTAAAGAGAAACTCCCCAAGAAATTCTGAAGGAGAAGACGAAGTCGATGTAGATGTTGGCGTTCTTAAAACGATCGTCATGTTAGCCCAAGAGAGATCTCTTAATTTGTTGTACACGAACCTCTCTCCAAAGTATCAGAATTCTGGAATCATCTCATGTATATTGAATGAGAGGAGTTGTACTTTTAAATAGCCTCGGAAGCTAACGCGTGCGTTAAGGCTAACGCCCGGCGTTAGTGAGGCAGTTACTGAGATCGTGCATAAACTCGGGAGCGTGGCTGAACAAAATTTTGTCGAACGAAAACAAATTTCGTCGAACGCGCCTTCGTCGAACGCACCCTTCGTCGAACAGAAAAACCCCCACCATCAGGATCGTGCAAACCACCACAGAACAAACTTTCGTCGAACGGAATTTTCGTCGAACGGAGCTTCAAATTCATCGAACGGCCCCAAATTCGTCAAATGTAATATTGTTGTGCAGGAGCTCAGTTCGTCGAACTCCAATTCGTTGAGCGGCCTTCACATTTCGTCGAACGGAATATTCGTCGAACGGAATTTTCGTCGAACGCAGGCAAATTCGTCGAACGGAACTCCAAGTTCGTCGAACGCAGATTCGTCGATCTCAACTCGACGACATTCCTCCTCTTGTTCAAGCGGGGCGTTAACATTTACTGCGAGCGTTAGCTCTCTTTCGTTGGAAGCAGCTCGACGGCTTTGTTCTAGACGGCATTCCTTCACAGCGGTGTTCTTCTCAGCGGTAGCTAACGCTGGGCGTTAACTACTAACGCGAGCGTTAGATATCTTTCCAGAGAGTCATTTCCAATCAGCAAACTATTTATAGGGATGTGTAGCTATAGTTCCTGTACAACCTGCATACTATAAACACACAAAATACAAGATCAAATACAACACGGTATTTGTTATTCTCAAACCAAGAGATGCGGAACATAGGCACCAACACTTTGCACCACCGTCGATTGAAGGTTCGCCCTTCTCCTCCGCCGTCGAGTCTCTGCGTCGTAGGGGCCTGCCCCCCTTACGTTCGCCCCCGGTTTGAATACACCAGCTATTCATCGGCCACTTTGGGGCCCTTCCCCAGGGATTTTGCACCGCCGTCGATTAAAGGTTCGCCCCTCTCCTCCGTCGTCAAGTCCCGGCGTCGTAGGGGCCTGCCCCCCTTACGTTCGCCCCCCGTTTTGAATACACCAGCTATTCACCGGCCACTTTGGGGCCCTCTCCCGGGGATTTTTCACCGCCGTCGATTGAAGGTTCGCCCTTCTCCTCCACCGTCAAGTCCCGGCGTCGTAGGGGCCTACCCCCCTTACGTTCGCCCCCGGTTTGAATACACCCGCTATTCACCGGCCAAGCCTATATTATGTAAAGGTCGTGAGCTCAGACTCGCGTAAACTAATTTCTTATTCTTATTATGAAAAACCCGCAGGCTCGAACCCGCGCAGACTCATCCATTATCTTGTAAAAGGCCATCAAGCGGTTCGGGTATCAACGCTAAATAGCAAGCCAGCAATAATCTTAAAGTACGAACACCCTTCGCCGACCAACTTGAAGCATCTTCCCTCAAATTGACACTTCGACAACAACCAGGGCAGCGGGGCCATGAGAACGCTATCACAATGCAGCGCAGAATGAGATACGCCTAAACAGAACAAGAAGTCAAAAGCAATCACTCATCCTTCGACAACATTTCCTACCCAAGGCACCGCAAAGAAAGCAATGATTAAAGCCGCCACAGAAAAATCGAAACCTCCGAACTCCTCCGCGCAGAAGTCCGGACTCCGAAGGTTTGGGGGGCATATGTTATACATCCATAGAGGCCTTGGGGTGCGTCTAGAGAAAACTCCACTAAAGGGAGGTGGGGTCAATGGTCAACGCATGATCGCCCGAGATGAAGAAGCCAAACCCGCCATTTCTGCTGCCAACCGCCATCACGAGAACACGCACGAAATGCACGTCGCGCGCCGCCATGACCGAACCCCAATACTGGGGTTAGATTAGCCCGCACCCCACTAGTGGGGTGCGAATAGCCGCACCCCCCATAGTGGGGGGCGGGGGGTGCGGCCAAACCGCACCCATGTGGGGTGTGACCAAGCCGCACTCCCTTGGGGTGCGACCAAGCCATACCCCATGTGGGGTGCGGCCAAGCCGCACCCCCTTGGGTGCGGCCCGGCCGCACCCCCTTGGGTGCGGCCGCGCCAAGACGCACCCCATGTGGGGTGCGGCCAAGCAAAGCCGCACCCCCCCTCGGGTGCGGCCGCGCCGCGCCCCCCTTTAGGTGCGGTCGAACCACTCGCCCCATAGCAAGAATGGGGTGAGTCCCCCTTCTTTTGGCTCGCCGCCCGCTTTTCGGGCTCCGGATTCCGTTCGGAGCGCTTCCCCAGTTGTTACGTGCTCAGAGCACTTTCACATTTCGGGTACGCTCACTTTTTGTCTTTCTAGCATGCTCACATTTTGTCTTTCTAGCATACTCACATTTTGTCTTTCTAGCTTCTCAGATTTAAGGAACAATCCATCGCCTTTTTCGCCTTCAATAAAGCTGCCCAAACTGCCCGAACTGCCCAGGGGCGAGACGGTCATTTTTGAAAAATGGCGATCCGTGGGCTCCGAACCAGAAAATGTGATTCATCCGCTAGGTGGTTACGGTGGTTACAACGGTGAAATTACCGGGCTACCCCGGGCCAAAGCTAAAAAAGGAGCCCCAGGGCTTCATTTCAGAGGACCTTGCCTTCTGCACCCGGGAGAGCTCCTTGAAGACTTTCACGAAATTCTCCTTCGGCACTTGAAGATCTCCTTCGTGGACTTGAAGATTTCCCTCATCCCGAAAGGCGACTCAGCATTCTCACTTTCGTTCCCCGGAGCATTCTCACTTTTGTTCCCCACAGTTCTCAGAAGGAAAAAAGACTTAGTTTTCCGAGAGGTGGCCTGTCACCCTAGGAACTCCCTCTCTCTCTCTCTATTATTGTAACGAGCGGCGGCTTCTCGCGCTCGACTTCTAAGTACCTAATTGTAAGCTCTGAGAAGATAGTGGAGTTTGGTCGGCACAGCTCTGGCCACGTGGTTTTTTACCCTTTCCGGGTTTTCCACGTTAAAACGTTTCTGTGTACTCAATTAATCTTTAATTGACTGTTTGTGCGCTCGGTTCGCTTCCGAGCTAAGGTGGTTCAATTTGACCGATCTACCAGAGCACCCGAGCGACCCACAACAACAAGTATTTCTTTCGGTGTTGCTACAAATAATACCACAATAATTGAATCTTTAAAAAAAGATTAAAAACCTATTTTGAATCTCCTATTTTTTATACCCGTGTGTGTCATATTTTTAATTTAATTGTTCAAGACACCTTAACTTTCATTAATAAAATAACTTATTATTAAAATCAGACTTGACAGGCCGATAAGTTGTAATTAAATGTATAAAATAAAAATAGGCGTGCAACCAAAGTTGCTACTTATGGAATTTTGTTTATCTTTCAAATTCACAATTTAAGTTATATTAATTAAAAAACTATGGATTTGAGAATAACAACTCTCATGTTATTTGATCATACTTGTCATGTGTTTATAGTGTGTAGGAACTTCTACTTTCAAGCCTCTATATGTTCAAAGAGGAAAGACGATGATTTCCTATCAGTTTAGTAATTTGCTGTTAGCGCGGCGCGCTAACGAAACCACTTGTGGTAGCTTCTGCAGATTTAGAAATATCGTCGAGTTGGAAGCATTCGTCGAATAAGGAAATATCGTTGGGACTAAATATAGCAACTCTTACCGCGACGCGTTAAGGCAAACGCCCAACGGTAACTTATGGAAGTCTCGCGATCACGATGCTGATTGAGGAGCAGAAAAGAAAGGAGATCTGACGGTTGGGAAAGATATATCGCTAATGCAGCGTGTTAGCATTACCGCGGCGCGGTAGGAGGTGTAACATCATGTCATTATGAACTATATAGCAGTAGGTCCGTCCGGGACCCCACGCCATATTGATCACACTAGCTAGACGTTAATAAGATGATAACAGAAAATAACTACACGTGAGTAACATAAGCGTAAGTAGAAGCATTAAATGCATCACTTTCAGAATTGTCCATTATCCCGAGAATGAAACGATGAAGAGTTACGGTCTTAAGGCCTTACATTCACATAATGTCTATAACTCAAACCATGCATCGGCACGCAGGCCGACAATATACGGAAAGCAGTAAAAGAGAGGTTGGCCTTCAAGGGCCAACACAGCATATGGATTCAGCCCGCTACTTTCCACTTGGCTCACCAGCACCTGCACCAACATCCAATAAGAAGTAAACGAGGGTGAGCTATGAGCTGACCACAAACCGAGTAACGATCCCACCACCGACCATCTAGCCGGCTCAGGGACGTGTCACTGCTAATCCTGCAAGCAAGCCGTACATGCAATATGTAATTATAAAAGGAAGTGCAACTACACTATAAAGGGTGAGGTTTCAAGCACAATCAATCTTCTAGGTTGAGCATCAAAGTAAGGGGAATCTAGGTATGCACATGATGTTGGTTGGGCTCAGCCAGAGGATTCCCACAACCTCCTAAGCGACCGCATGAGGCTAACACAATATCAATTCACAAACACTCCACCCTAAGCAACCCGATCTTAGGTGGGAAATAAGAGCTTTGGGCCAGTATAGGTAAGGACCTTCCACAACTTCTCCCATGATCACACGATGTCTTAGAGGTTGGCACCTCTCACCGATCTGCACGGAAACGGGTTTGGTTCAGCTTTCTCCGTGCTCTAATCGTTGTGGTCTTACTGCACGACGCGGGTACTGCTTCGCCTCGGCCTGTAAGGGTTTAACACATTCAAGTGCTACACAAAACAATGGCTACGAACCTAATCCTTCTGAGAGGACTTAGGCTTCACACACAATATCCAATGACAGAGGTACAAGACCGCTCCACTTCAAATCTCATGGTGAAGGTTCGCATTCAACCACATTCCAAGCTTGGGACTTCCGTTAGGCTCTCTGAAAGACACCTAAATCTCAAGTCTCGCAATACGATGCGAATTCTGACGGAGTCATTCTCCGGTACGCATTTTAGGCTTAACCTAACTGCACGTCACAGTCAAGCATCACCGATCCGGGCTAATGGCCACTGGTAGGCTTCACACAAAATGCCTAAATCCATTCATCTACTGGATTTCTACATGCAATATATATGTCAGGGACGGACCCAATCTTCCCAGAGTTCCAAAGAACTATAGGAAGTCCTACACTTCACTAATTAGTGAAAGAGACAACCTCAATATGCATAGAAAAAAATGAAAACACCAAACACGTCCTAAGATCGGGAGGAAGGATCGTTACCCTTCCCGCTCTCTTCGGCGCCAAGAATCCAAGATTTCAATCAGATGGAAAGAACCGCACCTGGTTTCTCTCCGTGGATCTGGAAACGTATCTTGATTCGGAGCTTCAAAGCTCCGTCATTGGTTGAAAAGGTCTTCTTCTTCTTCTTCCTTGGGCTCTCATACTTCTCACGTTGGAGAGAGAGAAAGAAAACAATAATAACCCTAAAGTTGTCTCCCAAACATCCTTTAAGGGATTTCACTTTTCATAAGGATCTGGACAGCTGCGCTGAAAGATCGGCACTTATGCGTCCTTCAAAATCGAAACAGGCATAAACAACATTCTGTCTGGATTCGTCGAGTGTGGATGTAAATTCGTCGAGTGAGTCACAATGGTCGAGTCCTTTAGACGACTCATCGAAACCACTCAAGACCCTTTGATGATCCGTCGAGACATCAGAATTCACCGACTAAGTCCAATTCGTCGAGATCATTCGACGATTCGCCGAGACATCAAAATTTGCCGACTAAGTCCAATTCGTCGAGATCATTGGACGATTCATCGAGTCCATTCGACAATTCATCGAGACCACTTGAGTCCTTTCGAAGAATTCTAGCAGTACTTCAATACTCAACTCAATTTCTCAAAAGTGGGGTGTTACAACACCACCTCCCTTAAAAGAATTTCGGCCTGAAATTATAAAAACAGTAAGGTACAAAAACTTAAGTCATATCGGAGAGGAAAAGCTCGGGGTACTACGCAAGCATGGTTTGCTCTCTTTCCCAAGAGAATTCCTCTCTCCCACAATTGTTCCAACAGACCTTTACAATTCAGATGGCCTTGTTCCGCAATTGCTTCATCTCGGTGTCTTTGAAGCATATGGGCTTGACTTTCATCTCTAGCCCACCATCAATTGTCACTTCGTCAACCGCAATAATAAGTGAAGGCTCTTTCACGGCCTTGCTTAACACTGAAATGTGGAATACGTCGTGAAGATCGCTTAGCTCCGTAGATAGAGCATGTCGGTAGGCAGCTTCGCCAATGCGCTCCAAGATCTCAAATGGTCCTGCGTACCTTGGACTCAGCTTTTTCAAGCGTCGGATCCGTGATACCCCTTGAATAGTTTGATATTCAAATAAACCCAATCACCAATGGCAAACTCGACGTTCCGGTTATTTGCATTGTAGTACTTTGCAAGCCTATCCTGGGCAGTGAGCAACCGCTCTCGAATTGCCCGAATTGACGTATTCGCTTCATCCACAGGTTTACGCTTTAACAACTTTGTGTCGCCCGTTTCAGCCCAAGCCAACGACGTACGACACTTCCTACCATAAAGGTCTTCGAACAGAGCCTTTTTAATACTTGACTGGTAGCTGTTGTTGTAGGCTAACTCAATCATATAGAGGTGGTCCTCCCATCTCTTCCCAAAATCTAGGACGCACATCCTTAGCATGTCTTCCATCGTCATATTGATCCTTTCAGTCTGCCCATCCGTTTGCGGGTGGAAAACTGTGCTAAATTTTAGCTTGGTTCCCAATAGTTGGTGGATCCGTTCGAGTCGTTTGATGTGAAACATCCATCACGATCACTCACGATGCTATGGGAAACATAGTGTAGTCATACAATACTATCCACGTACAACTTTGCCAGCTTTTCTACAGAATCATCTTTCCAGTTCGAAATATAGTGTGATACTTTTGTTAACCGATCTACGATCACCCAAATGGCGTCATTCCCATGCTGCGATCTCGGTAATCTGTGCACGAAATCCATCGAAATATAATCAAACTTCCATTCCGAAATCGGTAAAGACTTGAGAAACCCACCCGGCCTTTGACATTCAACCTTCACTAACGCGCAAGTATGACACTTTGCCACGTATAGAGCAATGTCTTTCTTCATTCCTGGCCACCAGAAGAGTTTCTTCATATCCATATACATCTTTGTGCTCCTAGGGTGAATCGAGTATTAGGTAAAGTGAGCCTCGTACAACAATTTTTCTCGTAGATTGTCCACTTTCGGAACGCACAATCTAGCATCTTTCCATAGAAGACCATCGTCGAAAGAGAATTCAGCGTTAGACCCATCCACAGTCTCCACATTGTAACGTTTTAAGCTTTCATCTAGCTCCAAAGCTTGTCTAACTCGATCAGCAAGGTCGTACTGAACCTCTGTCCAATTCAAGCATGTTGAAGTAGACGCTCTCTTATCGACACATGTGATCCCCAAGGATTCTAGATCACGGATTAGACGCTCATCATGCATCAAAATCCAATTTGCTTGCGCGGGAGTCCGTCGACTCAACGCATCAGCAACCATGTTTCCCTTCCCGGGAGTGTAACGTATGTTAATGGTGTTGTCCCCAAGGAACTCCATCCACCTCCTTTGTCACATATTCAACTCCTTTTGATTCAACAGGTACTTGAGGCTTTTGTGGTCCGTAAAGAATTCAATATTCATACCGTATAAGTAATGCTTCCATAACTTAAGAGTGAATACCACGACCGCTAACTCCAAGTCATGGACCGGGTAGTTCCTCTTATGTACCTTCAACTATCGGGATCCATAGGCAATTACCTGCCCGAATTGCACTAAGACACAACCCAAGCCACTCCCGGAGGCGTCGCTATATATTTCATATCTTTCTGTTCCACATGGCGAGCATAAAATGGGCGTTGTGATCAAACGACTCTTTAGCTCCTCAAAAGCTCGTGCGCACTCGGGCGACCAAATGAACTTCTGATCTTTCCTAGTCAAATTAGTTAGAGGAAGTGCAATCCTCGAGAAGTTCTCCATGAAGCGCCTATATTAGCCGGCAAGTCATAAGAAACTTTGGACTTCCGCCACATTTTTCAACACAGGCCACTCTTGGATAGCCATTATCTTCGACAGATCGACCGTGATTCCTTCACCACTAATGACATGACACAGGAATGCTACTGATGATAGCCAAAACTCGCATTTCGAGAACTTGGCATATAGCTGACTCCTCCTTAAAGTGCTCAAAACTGCGTGGAGGTGCTCTACATACTCCTCTTCAGACTGAGAGTATACCAAGATGTCGCCGATGAAGATGATCACAAATCGGTCCAAGTACTCTTGGAACTTTCTATTCATCAAGTCCATAAATACCGACGGTGCGTTGTAAAGACCGAGCGACATGACGCTGAATTCATAGTGCCCAAAGTAGGTACTGAATGCTGTTTTTGGAATATCGCATTCCTTTATTCTCAGCTGATAGTAGTCAGACCTTAAGTCTAGCTTAGAATACATCGTCGACCCAACCAGCTGGTCGAACAAGTCAACGATTCTCGGAATCGGATAATGGTTTTTCTCTGTCAGCTTATTCAGTTCTCTATAATCGATGCATAGACACAAGCTCCCATCCTTCCTTTTCACAAAGAGGACTGGTGCACTCCAAGGGGATGAACTTGGACGTACATAGCCTTGCTCTAGCAATTCTTGTAACTGAACCTTTAATTCTGCCAATTCTTTTGGCGCTATCCGGTACGGTGAGCGTGACACAGGCGTGGCACCTGGCGCCAACTCAATACAAAAATCAATCTCTCGCTGAGGGGGAGCCCAGGGAGTTTGTTAGGAAACATGTCAATGTACTCCGCCACTATCGAGACATCACTTATACTAGGTTTAGGCTTTGACGCCTCCAACAACATGAAGAACAACTCCGCGCCTTTTCTCACCGCCTTGACCACCTAGAGAGCAGACATCAACGTCTTGCTCGCTCCTCGCATTCCAGCAAACGTGGTCTCGTCACCGGTGTTCTTTCCTAGACTAATCTCCTTCCGATTGCAATCTATGCATGCTCGCTCCTTCGAGAGCCAGTCCATGCCAAATATTACGTCAAACTCAGCTAGTTGTAGTAATGACGCTTCCAAGTCGAAGTCTTGATTCCATATCTGCACCTTTACACGACTCAACCTATCTACGCTCATGCGAGATCCATTGGGTAGCACTACCTCCAACCAATCCTTCACCAGGGTAGACAGTACTCCAATTAGCACCACAAAGTCCTTAGACATGGAGTGTGATGCTCTAGTATAGAAAAGAGCTCTCGCCGGATAGTTGAAAATTAGGACGAAGCCTAATTGGATAACGACAACAAACGTCTAGTCGTATACAAAGTATAAATCACATCAAGCTGTACAAGCTAAATTATAATTCATACCTGTGACGATGTCATTCTGCCTGATGTCTTCTTGTTGGCCAAGCGAGTAGACTCTCGGCTGGGTCGGAGGTTGATGGGAAGCCGAAGACTTCGCAGCTTTGCCTTTCTCCGCATAAGATGGACCCACCGCACGAGCATAGTCCACTGCTCGGTTTTCCGCCTTCGGGGGAACACTTCGACACACTTGGGCTTTGTGTACCACTTTTCCACAAGTGAAACACGTTATGGGGCCCCGTGCAGTAGTTGCTCCTGATACATTAAAGGGAGCTGGTTCCGCGAACCTAGACTTCCTCTTATTTCTTCTAAACTTAGGCTTGGGTTGAGAGGTCGACACGTGAAACTATGGCTTCTTTGCATTGAGGACTTTCGCGCGCTGCACCCTCTGCATATCCAATTATAATGATCTGGCTGTTTGCACCAGATCATGAAGGCCAAACGTCATTGGGCCTGCTAGAAGCAGCCTTAACTCATCTCTAAGTTCTTCGTAGAACTTATTCATCTTCGCCTCCTCATCTTCCACCAAAGCTCCTACATAACGACTAAGTCTGGTAAACTCATGCATGTAGTCGTCTACTGAACGATCACCTTGAGTTAACTGCAAGACTGATTTTGCAATGCGATGCTCAGGGTAGAGGGGATAAACCTCTAGAGGAATAGTTTATAAAACTCTGCCATCGAAACATCAGTGATATCTCTTCCGGCCAACTTGAGCGCTTCGAGTTCTTCCCACCAAAGCACCGCCTCTCCATTCAGAAGGAAAGTTGTTAAGGTGACCATCATCGCCTCTTCAGTTGTTGTCGCCCTCAGAGTTTTCTTTACTCTTGGCAGCTAGTCCTCTACTTCTGTTGGGGGTTCGCCCCCCGGAAAGGTTGGAGGATTGAAGATTAGAAAGTGCTTCAGCTGTTGGTCATGCGCTCATCCCACAGCTACATGTTCGACTCTATGTTCCACCCTAGGCTCTACCGCGGGTTCCGCTCTGTGTTCCACAACAGAAACAGGCACCGGGGCCCATCAGGAGTAGGAGTAGTAGGCTGAGTACCACGTCCTGGCTGATTATTAATCATCACAATGACCGCTTCAGTGACTAATCTAATCATCTCAGCAGAAGGTGTCGTCGTTGGTACCTCAGCGGACACACTACTTTCAGTAGTGTTATGGGGTTGAGACTGCCCCACACCACTCCTAGTCACCTATAATCGTGCAATACACAATTTAGTGACCGAAAACGTAGCAACAAATAAGCAAGGAATGCTCAGGTTCTGCAAACAAGCATGTTTTTCATTCCTAAGTGGACATTCTTATTAGTTTTTTTTTGTATCGTTTTGGGTGAACGTACATCACGTGCACACCACCCCTTAAAAGGAATTCGGCCTCGAATTCGCTAAACAACGGATCGACTCCTAAAGTTTGATACCAAATTGTAACTTCCTACCAGTACGAACTATATAACAGTAGTTCCGGGCGGGACCCCAGGCCATATTGATACAGTAGCTAGACGTTAATAAGATGATAACCGAAAAGAACTACACGCGAGTAACATAAACGTAAGCGGAAGCATTAAACACATCACTTTCAGAATTGTCCACTATCCCAGGAATGAAACGATAAAGAGTTACGGTCTTAAGGCCTTACATTCACATAATATCTATAACTCAAAACATGCATCGGCACGCAAGCTGGTAAGATAAGGAAAGCAGTAAAGAGAGGTTGGCCTTCAAGGGATAACAGAGCATATGGAATCAGCCCGCTACTTTCCACTTGGCTCACCAGCACCTGCACCAACATCCAATAAGAGGTAAACGAGGGTCAGTAATGAGCTGGCCACAAACCGCGTAACGATCCCACCCCCCGACCATCTAGCCAGCTCAGGGGCGTGTCACCGCTAATCCTGTAAGCAAGCCATACATCCAATATGTAATCATAAAAGGAAGTGCAACTACACTACACAGGGTGATGTTTCAAGCATAATCAATCTTCTAGGTTGAGCATCAAAGTAAGGGGAACCTAGGTATATACATGATGTTGGTTAGGCTCACCCAAAGGATTCCCACAACCGCCTAAGCAACCACATGAGGCTAACACAACATCAATCTACAAACACTCCACCCTAAGCAACCCGATCTTAGGTGGGAAATAAGAGCTTTGGGCCAGTCTAGGTAAACACCTTCCACGGCCTCTCCCATGATCACATGGTGTCTAGAGGTTGGCACCTCTCACCGATATGCATGGAAATGGGTTCTGTTCAGCTTAGCCCATGCTCTAATCATCATAGTCTTACTACACGACGCGGGTACTGCTTCGCCTCGGCCCGTTAGGGTTTAACACATTCAAGTGCTACACAAAACGATGGCTATGCACTTAATACTTCCGAGAGGACTTAGGCTTCGCACACAATATCCAATGAAGGAGGTACAAGACCGCTCCACTCACATTCAACCACATTCCAAGCATGGGGCTTCCGTTAGGCTCTCTGCAAGACACCTAAATCTCAAGTCCAACAATACGATGCAATTTCTCACGGAGTCATTCTCCGACACGCATTTTAGGCTTAACCTAAATGCACGTCACAATCAAGCATCACCGATCCGGGCTAACGACCACGGGTAAGCTTCACACAAAATGCCTAAATTCGTTCGTCTACCAAATTTCTATATACAATTTACATTCCGGGGACGGACATAATCTACCCAGAGTTCCAAAGAACTATAGGAAGTCCTACACTTCACTAATTAGTGAAAGAGACAACCTCAATATGCATAGAAAAAGAATGAAAGGATCAAACACGTCCATAGACCAGGAGTAAAGATCATTACCCTTCCCGTTCTCTTCGGCGCCATGAATCTGAGATTTCAATCCGATGGAAAGAGCAGCGCCGGGCTGCTCTCCGTGGATCTAGAAATGTCTCGTGATTCGGAGCTTCGGAGCTCCATCAATGGATTAAAAGGTCATCTTCTTCTTCCTTGGGCTCTAAGACTTCTCACATTGGAGAGAGAGAATGAAAATAATAATAACCCTAAAGTTGTCTCCTAAACATCCTTTAAGGGATTTCGAAAAGATCCTAGCCGTGAAATTCACTTTTCATAAGGATCTGGATAGCTGCGCTAAAAGATATACACTTACGCGTCCGTCAAAATCGAAACAGGCATAAACAGCATTTTGTCTGGATTCGTCGAGTGAGGATGAAAATTCGTCGAGTGAGTCACAATCGTCGAGTCCTTTCGACGATTCGTCGAAACCACTCGAGACCCTTCGATGATCCGTCGAGACATCAGAATTCGCCGACTAAGTCCAATTCATCGAGATCAATCGACGATTGACCGAGACATTAGAATTTGCCGACTAAGTACAATTCATCGAGATCATTCGACGATTCATCGAGATCATTCGATGATTCGTCGAGTCCATTCGATGATTCGTCGATTCCATTCGACGATTCGTCGAGACTACTTGTGTCCTTTCGACGAATTCTGGCAATACTTCCATACTCAACTCAATTTCTCAAAAGTGGGGTGTTATAGGAGGGGATACCAATTTTGTAACCAGAATGTTGCCAAAAATGACTCGATTCGCGTGCCAGCTTATTGCCTAAAGAGGCTACCGCCCAACGGTAGCACTACCGCTGATGGTAGCACTACCGCTAATGGTAGCACTACCGCTGGCGCTAGGATTCGAGTCAATTTAATTAGCAGTCCGCCTCCATTTTAATTTGCTGATTTGACGAATATCGAAGCCACAAATCATGTATTCGTGAGAGCCTCCACTTTTCAGCGAAGAGAACTCCATCAACGTTCATAAAAGCAAGGAGTCCCGAAGAAGGATCAATCACGCTTATTCTATACGAAGGTCGTATGCATCAACATCAAACATTACTTCAGCACGCCTTTGACAAGATCCGCGAGTTCAACCTAAGAGTAAGTTTTGTCTTTAGTTTTTATTTTATCTTGTAACTCTTAACCTTTGTATTTGTAGAGAAATTCGCCTGTGTTGGCGACTAGGTTGTGAGTGGCTTAGGGAGAATTTGTCGCATGGTTGGAGACTAGGGCCTTGCGAGGACTAGGGAGAATCTGCCGTGTGGGTGTGGCGACTAGGTCCAGGGTTAGATCCAGGGGAGGCTCGAGGCCTCATTTGCGGAGAGAGGACAGAGCCAACCGGTCCTCGGGAGAACGGCCGGTATAGACAATCAAAAAGGTTTTTACATATTCACCTTAATCTCAAGCGTTATTAGGATAAATTTTTGTGATGATTCTAAAAGCAATAATACTATATGTTTTTCACTAATATCATTATGCAATCTCTGATCTTTGAAATCTAAACGAAAAGGCATTCTCTGTCACTAACGTCGAGGGGTAACACTACCGCCAGCGGTAGTAACAGAGTTCACATCTGTCGTGTCAAATACCACCAACTTTCATAAGAAGCTTACTACAGTATTTGATTTGAGATATTCTTATAATTACTGTCAACCTATTTAAAAGAAACTCAATTAAGTTTAAAAGTTTTAAATGTTGGACATGTGTGTCACATCCCTTTGTTTGAGAATAACAAATCCCATATTGTATTTGATATTGCTTGTAGTGTGTTTATAGTGTGCAGGAACTATAGGTGCAATACTCCACAGGTAGAAGGCAGCATGGAATCAAACTTTCTGAATGGAGCACTACCGCCAGCGCTAGAGGTTAACGCAGGCGCTAGCGCTACCGCCAGCGCTAGCGCTAACGCCAGGCGCTAGCTCAAGATCATCTCAGCGGTTTTGTCTCAGCAGTTCCGTCTCAACGATTCCTTAACGCTACCGCCAGCGCTAGCGATACCGCAGGCGCTAGCTCAAGATCGTGCACAGCGCCATGCTGCCAACGGTTTAGCAACCGCTCCACACGAACGATACCGCAGGCGCTAAGTACTACCGCAGGCGCTAGCTCCAAGGTCTATAAATTGAAGCCAACTTCGATCATTTTGATAATCCATCCCAGAGAGGATGCTTGTGCCACAATTCCAGTGCTGTTATGCTGCCGAAGATGGATCTCCCACAAAAAGCTTAAGGAGAATTCTGGAGGAGGGCTACATCACGCTACATCCGAAGGATGATCGCTTCGACCTCGCTCATACTACAGCGATCCTTCATCCTCATCTCCAGAGATCTCATATAGGGAGTTTTTATTATTGTTTACATTATTTCCATTCCATACTTTTTGTAACCGTTTAGAGAATTCGCCTTGTGTTGGCGACTAGGTCTGGGTAGGACTTAGGGGGAAATTCGCCTTGTGTTGGCGACTAGTTCTAGGTGATTAGATCTAGGGGGCTCAAGGCCATATCCGGGGAAGGATTGGCTAGAGCATCTTGAGGCCTTATCCGGGGAAGGATAGGCTAAAGCCAACCGGTTTGTCGGGATACAAGTCGGTATAGAAAAGGAAAAGAAATTTACTTTTGTACGCCTTCGATTTCTAGCGATATTGAAATCAAATTTATGTAAACACTTTTCTTTTATATAAATACAATCATGTCTCTATTTGTGTTTACTTGATTTCTCTCCTTTGGCGTTATCTCTAAAATATTGGTTACAAAGTCTTAAGTTTTCAATTGTAAATCTAAATTGTTTATTTCAATCTCTTTCATCATAAAACAATTTAGTACTTGTTTCTAAAATTTGCAAATCATAATTTTCTATTCATTTAGCTAAATTATTATTTTACCTTCTCATATTATAAAACAATTTAGTAATTTTCTTAAAATTACAAAAAGAATTTTTATTCCCTTATTCACCCCCCCCCCCCCCTCTAAGGGCGCCGTAAGATCCAACAAGTGGTATCAAAGCCAGGTTATTCCAAATCGGCCTAACAACCAGGAATAATGGCGTCTCATGATCTCGCTTCTACTTGTAAGGGAAATTTTCTTATAAATGAAAAATCTTTAGCACCACCTTTATTTGTAGGTAAAAATTATAATGGGTGGAAAACTCTTATGGAAACATTTCTTAAGTCTTTGGATATGGAAATATGGAATATTACTATTAAAATACCCCCAAATATTTTAAATAAAAATGAAATGTTTTTAAATGCCAAATCTATGAATAGTCTATATTGTGCATTAGATCAAAATATTTTCAAACTTATTTATACACTTCCTGCTGCTTATGAAGTTTGGAAATTTCTTGAGAATTCTTATAGTCTTCCTTCCACAGATGATGAACAAGAGGAATTCCTTATGGATCCAAGAGAAGAAATCGATGAGGACTCATTCTTGAAGGAAGATAAATCTAAGAGAGAAATCGACGAGGAATTCCTTATGAATCCAAGAGAAGAAATCGATAAGGACTCATGCTTGGAGGAAGAAAAATACAACGTCACAATGTTGGACTCATTTGATGACCAAACATCAAGCAAAAGAGAAGATGGAAATTATAGCAAGGTAAGAAAATCTAAATCTTCTCTTTTTGTAACAAATTCTATTTCTACTTCTTGTATGCTTAAAATTGCTAAACGTAAAATTTTAAAGTTAAAAATTGCTAATTCCAAATTACGTTTAGAAAATAAATCTTTAAAAGCAAACGATAATGTAGAATCAAATATTGATGTGATAAATTATCTTTCACGCTCTTTAGTTAAAATTCTTATTCATTGTCTTAATTGCAATTTATTAAAAGAAAAATTCAAGGAAATTGAAAAAGGGCTCTTAATTTCTAAAAGGCATAATGAAAAATTGTTAATTGAAAATGATGTTTTATCTTGTAAGTTAATACAATTAAAATCTTTTGTTGAAAATTTCAAATGTCATGTAATGAATTTCATCATAAGACTTTGAATAACAAGGATAAATTAACTTACAAAATCATTTCTAAAAAGGACCATTTTCACACATTAAATCAAAAGGAGTTTAGTTTCAAAAAGAATTATGATCCTCACAAAATTCTTAAGAGTCATTATTATAATTCTCAATATATTTTCAATCATGACTCGAATTTAAAAACTCCTTTTCATGAAAATCAAACTATAAAATATTATCCTTCATATTATAAGAGTATGTCTATAAGAAAGAGTGGAAATGAAAATTATCAAAATAAGAATCAATTATTTACAACATTTTGTAACCCACTCTTTCAATAATCACTTCTTAAGAAAGACAATCACTCTTATAAATTTTCAAAGAATCGTTATAATAAAATTCATTATGATTATCAACATCAATCTATTTTGAAAAATAATTTGAATAAACATAAATCCCAAATGAATTATTTTTCAAACAACTATCATTCCAAAAAGATGTCAAATAATCATAATATGAATTTAAATGATAAGCAATCAATGTATGAATGGAGACCCATAAAGAAAAATGAATGTTATTTAAATTTGATGATAACTATGTGATTTGAAATTATAATAGAATACTAAAATTCCAACAAACACATAGTTTATGGATTAATCATTAGAATATTTATGAATATTGTTTCATGAATCATATATATTATCATGCAAAACCAAAGATCAATAGATTCGATTAATGAATGCAAATTTTATTATAAATTTCAAAACATTATATATGTGATCTTTGTCTTTGATATGACTACATGATCATCATTTTTCTAGACTTACAAATCAATCATGTTCTTTCAAAAGAAAATCACTATATCACTATATCATAAGTCTAGAAGGATTAGAATTCTCATACATCATGATGATCTAACATATATTCTATGCAAAATTCTCTATAATCATAAATCATAATTCATGTTCTATCAAGAAATATCTCAAATCAATAATAAGAATTATGAATCTTATGGTAAAAATTTGAATAATGATTTCTCTCCATTATTTGGTCTATTGAAATGCTTTGCTATTGATTGCATGTATCTCTCATATTTGTAGACTCTAGAATCAACTTTGCAATGAAGATATACATCAAACTTAATCATCACTCTATTCTAGATCTATAATTTGAAATTCTATTTTGGAATACATGCAATTTCAATATAAATCTTATGACATGACATTAAACCCAAAACTCATCATACTAGCATTGTCACTTATTGAATATTAGTAATTATGCTAGTTATCACATATCGTCATCTCATAAAAGTAGAAAAACTATGCAGCTTTATAACTCATCACATTAAACAAAACCCATAGTTTATATACCAACCCTTAGATTTAAAAGCATAGGTTGTCCAAAAGATTATTTCACCTATGACTTCATATCTCACAATAGCGGTGGCGTAGGGTTGTATACATTAGAGACCTAACCTCTAATTCATATCGTGTCCTTAACCAGGGAGGGTTCCAGTGGGGCCTTGCGAGGCACTGGGGGGAAAGAGTGCTAGGTTGAGCGTTCTCTAGTGTGTGTATATGGGAGTAACACCCCAACCTACGGCATGTGTGCAGCTCCTCATGCCCATCCGTCACTTAGTATGGTGCTAGGGTGTAGACATTTAGTCTGGGTAGTCTTTAATCTTAGGACGTACTTATATTACTCTTTGCATGATCATTTTATTTACTTATCACTTAAATCATGCATATTTTGGGTTGTTTAATAAAAAATGTCCTCTTGTGTCTTCATAGTTTATATCTTCATGTTTAAATGGTTTTGTAAAACACAAGAATTTGAAAAGCCAAAGTTTCATGCAAATTTGATCCACCTAGAGATCTCCAAAAATTCTGAAATTTCAGCATATAACTACTTTAAGGACACTTAATCAATATTAATAATCAAAAATTTTAAATTCTCAAAAAATCACGTACTGTTTGTCGCGCAATCACTAGCGCCGGCGCTAGCGTGAGTGTTTGATTTTTCTAATTTTTAAAATTTCTGAAAATCTATAAAAATATGTTAGTTCATATTTTCTACTTATTTGTTGTGTTTCTGACTTTTGTTATTTTTGTTTTATTTATATTATGCAAAAGTTCAAAATTCAAAAATACAAAAATATTTTTTTTGTTATTTGTGTTTTATTCATATTATGAAAAATCTACTACAAAAGTTCAAAATTCAAAAATACAAAAATATGTTTTTTGTTATTTGTGTTTTATTCATATTATTAAAAGTCTACTACAAAAAATCAAAATTAAAAAATTACAAAAAAAAAAAAATTTGTGATTTTCTGTTTGATTTAAAAATGATAAAACAAAAAAAAACTGTATAATCTTTATTGCCAATATCAAGCATGTATGAATTCTATTATTTTCAATGTTAAAATTTATTCCTTGAAATTACTATGAACATTGTTTTGTTTAGCATGCTTTGATATATCTATTTAAAGTGCATCAATTGTATTGAAAATGTGTAGAACCAAGCTTAGCATGCCTCTAAGTATGAGTAAATGTATTATGATTGATAATGATACCTTTCACTCACTTATTTTTGGTAATCAACATGTGTGTTTAAAATCTAAAAATGCTTGCTTGTGTATTGTATTTGTACAATGAATTAAAACTTGCATAAGTTTATTGCCTACACTACATTTGAATTGCACTTATGAAATTTAGAAAAGTGGTTAAAAGTTAAAAAAAATGGGTTTGCAAAACAAGTGTATTCGGAGAATGTTGTCTCACAAATATGAACAAAAAAAATTTTATATGTAGACAAATATAACTCCACGAAACACTACTTGAACCTCCTGATAAGTCTTCATAAGCATTGTGAGGTTGAGCACCTTGGAAAGAATAGTGAAGTGTCTTGTGCAAACCTTGGTTATTACACCACTTTGTTAAAACCTTGTGCATTAAAAGTGTGTGAAAGTAATTTACTTGTGTTTTATTGTGCACTTTACTTTACATATGTCCTGTATTTTGATGATTTAAATCAATTGTTAACATTGCCCAAAATACACTTATGTGCACATCATTATCTTTCATAACACTTCTTCTCATGAGTATTGGATTCTAATGCTTTATCTATACTACTCTTTATATAAGAAATGCACTAGATAACCTAGCATGATCTCTACAATGTTTTGGTATTTCTTGAATTTAAAATTAAGTAACATTGTAGTATAATTTCTCTTTGATATGTTCATTTCATGCTTGGCATCTTTATGAAAAACTTTGAGATTTCAAAAAGGTTTAAACATCTTTCAATTTTGAACTAAAACTCATATTTTTACTTATGCTTTTCATGCTTACAAAAAGATGTTTATTAAAATCTTCCGCTTGCTTACAACTCTTATCTTTTTATTTGAAATCTCTTATATATGCTATGCTTAAACTCTTTATCATTTCATATATTACAAAAGCTTGATCATGATTTATAACTAGCCTAAAGAATGCCTCCTTACTACCCTCACCCCACCTTCTTTTGATAATACCAAAAGGGGGAGATTAATTGAAGAAATCTATATAGGAGAAATATAGATAAATAAGGGGAGAATAATTCATGAAATCTATCATTTAGGGGGAGTAACACATAAATTGCATTTATGTAGGGGGGCATTAAGATAGGGGGAGTATACACATACATCATGCTTATCATATACTATAGTTGCACTACTATCATGCTTATCATATATTATAAACACTTTTGTTGATTTCTTGCTTAGAGGATTTGTTATTATCAAAAGGGGGAGATTGTTGGACATGTGTGTCACATCCCTTTGTTTGAGAATAACAAATCCCATATTGTATTTGATATTGCTTGTAGTGTGTTTATAGTGTGCAGGAACTATAGGTGTAATACTCCACAGGTAGAAGGCAGCATGGAATCAAACTTTCTGAATGGAGCACTACCGCCAGCGCTAGAGGTTAACGCAGGCGCTAGTGCTACCGCCAGCGCTACCGCCAGCGATAGCGCTAACGCCAGGCGCTAGCTCAAGATCATCTCAGCGGTTTTGTCTCAGCGGTTCCGTCTCAGCGATTCCTTAACGCTACCGCCAGTGCTAGCGATACCGCAGGCGCTAGCTCAAGATCATGCACAGCACCACGCCGCCAACGGTTTCGCAACCGCTCCATACGAACGATACCGCATGATCTAAGTACTACCGCAGGCGCTAGCTCCAAGGTCTATAAATTGAAGCCAACTTTGATCATTTTGATAATCCATCCCAGAGAGGTTGCTTGTGCCACAATTCCAGTGTTGTTATGTTGCCGAAGATGGATCTCCCACAAAAAGCTTAAGGAGAATTTTGGAGGAGGGCTACGTCACGCTACATCCGAAGGACGATCGCTTCGACCTCGCTCATACTACAGCGATCCTTCATCCTCATCTCCAGAGATATCATATAGGGAGTTTTTATTATTGTTTTCATTATTTCCATTCCATACCTTTTGTAACCATTTAGAGAATTCGCCTTGTGTTGGCGACTAGGTCTGGGTAGGACTTAGGGGGAAATTCGCCTTGTGTTGGCGACTAGTTTTAGGTGATTAGATCTAGGGGGCTCGAGGCCATATCCGGGGAAGGATTGGCTAGAGCGGCTTGAGGCCTTATCCGGGGAAGGATAGGCTAAAGCCAACTAGTTTGTGGGGATACAAGTCGGTATAGAAAAGGAAAAGAAATTTACTTTTGTACGCCTTCGATTTCTAGCGATATTGAAATCAAATTTATGTAAACACTTTTCTTTATATAAATACAATCATGTCTCTATTTGTGTTTACTTGATTTCTCTCCTTTGGCGTTATCTCTAAAATATTGGTTACAAAGTCTTAATTATTCAATTCTAAATCTAAATTGTTTATTTCAATCTCTTTCATCATAAAACAATTTAGTACTTGTTTCTAAAATTTGCAAATCATAATTTTCTATTCATTTAGCTAAATTGTTATTTTACCTTCTCATATTATAAAACAATTTAGTAATTTTCTTAAAATTACAAAAAGAATTTTTATTCTCTTATTCACCCCCCCCCCCCCTCTAAGGGCGCCGTAAGATCCAACATTAAATCCCTTATTCACCCCCCTCCCCTCTAAGAGCGCTTATAGATCCAACAAGTGGTATCAGAGGTAGGTTATTCCAAAAGAGCTTCACTACTAGGAATAATGGCGCTTCATGATCTCGCTTCCACTAGAGGGGATGAAATTTTATTGCATGAAAAATCGTTAGCACCACCTTTATTTATGGATAAATTATAAAGGGTGAAAAATATTAATGAAAAAATTTCTTAATTTTTTAGATGAAAAAGTTTGGAATATTACTATTGAAAAGCCATCAAGCGTATTAAATAGAAATGAAATGGTTTTAAATGCAAAATCAATAAATAGTTTATTTTGTGCGCTAAATCAAAATATTTTCAAACTTATTTATACTTTATCTAATGCTTATGAGATTTGGAATTTTCAAGAAAAAACTTATGATTCTCCTTCTATAGGCATGAAACAATCGCAAGAACTGAAGAATATGCAAGCTTGCATAGGAAATCAAGAAACAGCCTCTCCCGAAGGATCCATGGAATGCTCATCAAGCGGAAGGGAAGATGTCAACTCATCTATGGAAGAGGAAGAAGATGATGCCAAAGGAACTTTATTTTCAAATCTTGCCTCATCCAAAAGCACTGTAAGGAAATCAAATTCCCTTATTATTTGTAATTCTATTTTTGCATTACATTTTGTACAAATTGCTAAACGTAAAATTAAGAAATTGAAAAATGCTAATTGCAATCTGCATTTAGAAAATAATAGTTTAAAAGCCAAAGTTAATGTAGAATCATATTTTGATGTATCTAGTTTTCCCCATGAGTCTGTAGTTGAAACTTTTACATCTTGTATAGAAATTAATGAATTAAAAAAAATAAGAAGCTTGAAATGGAGCTTAGTTTTGTAAAAGAACATAATGAAAAATTGCCTTTAGAAAATTCATCTTCGAAAAGTAATTGTACTATGCGTAAAAATTATAAAATTGAAATTAAAGATATGGATAAAAAGTTTGAAGAATTATGAAATAATTATAAAACTTATATTGATTCTATTGTCACCACTATTAAGAATATCACAATCGCTTACAACAAAGCTAGACATAATCTCAAAAATAAGAATAATGAATTGGAAACAAAAGTCAACATACTTAAGGAAATTATAAAAAAAATTCACAAAATATACTGATGAGTAGTTTATATACTCATCTTTTAATATAATTTTAATATATTCTTAATATGAAATTATATAATTTATATGAATTATATTATGTAAATCATTCCTTTTTTGATTTCATGAACTAACTTAAGTTTATTTTATATTTTCAGGTTTTCTAGACACATTGAGCTAAATTTGCAAGTACACGCCCAAGGTCATGGGCGTGACCAAGGGCGTGACAGACTAAGATGTATTCCAGACCCGCTGCAGCCAACCCGGGGACATTCTGTAAAGATTCGCCAATTACATGCCCCAGGTCACGGGCTTGACCAAGGGCATGACCCAGGTCACGACCACGACCCGCCTCCCTCAGCCAAAATCAGCCTACCACATTAATTAAAATTACACGACCTCGGTCACGGGCGTGACCGAGGGCGTGACATCCAGTCGTGGGCATGACTCGCCCCGCGCTCCTTCCCACTGAAGCTTCCCGCCAGCAGCCAGATTTAAAGATTACATGCCCTAGGTCACGGGCGTGACCTAGGGCGTGACGAGCACGTAACGCCAGCATTGAAGCCAGATGGCGTCCATCCCGCACCAACATCGATCACGCCCCTTACACGCCCTTGGTCACAGGCATGTAACCTCAAATTTCAGCCTATTTAAAGCCAGCTCCTCTAAAACATAAGGGGATGAATTTTGGGAGCTCAAGTCTTCATTTCTTGTATTATTTTAATGTTTTTAGTAGTTCTTGTACTCCTTCTTTCTTTCTTGCAATTGTACTTTCAATTCAATAGTTATAATTTTAATTTCAATATTTTTAATTCTCTCCTTTGCAATTCTAATAAAAGTTAGTTCTTTCTTCTTCTTATTCTATTCTCTATCTCATCATGGACTCTTTTATTTTTATTTATTCATTCATCTCCATGAGTAGCTAAACTTATATTAGTACTCGGTCGAGATGATCCAAGGGATAATATAAGTTATGAAATAATTTAGAGTTGCTCTCTCTTTTCTAAAAAACTTAATATTTACCCTTGATTTTAAGATAACGAGATTATATTTTCGATATATAATTTTTGTTCTTATTTTCATACTTTAGTTAGCTAAGAGGCTCGTAATGCGAATCGATCACTCAAGGATAAAAAAGAGTAGAATGCAATCCTCGAGAGAGGATGACGTTACCCTTCCGGATTGGAGTAAAAGCCAATAGCGGGATTCACCTCGTAAAGCGAGCTTTAGGGGTTTCAATTATAGAATGAGAGTTCGGTCGATCAACCTAATCTCAAGTGGACGTATTTCTCGAGAGAGGTCGATCAACCTAATCTCAAGTGGACGTATTCCTCGAGAGAGGTGCGTTCGTAATTTAGGAATCTCCGCGGTCAAAGCTATTTTATTAAGAGAATGTGATTTTATTCTTTCTTCTTATTTTTATCTCTGAGGGGATTCAAAGAACGAGTGTTAATCGTCCTTAATTTTAATCGCTATTCTAATTCACCATATTTTCATTAGAAACAAACCAACTCAAGGTTCTACTGATAAAATAATAGAGATTTTCTTGAAGTAAAGTACTCAACCACCCCGAGTCTAATACGATTTTGGTTTTATAAACCTATACTACTTTCGATACGGTACACTTGTCGTTATCGCTTGTGGATATAGTTTTGCGCTTCATGTTTTTGGCGACGTTGCCAGGGATTATGAGTTGATATTTCAAAAAAAGAAATATCTATTAATTTTATCGTTCTCTTTCTTCTCCACATTCTCTTAAAATTTTTAAAAATCTTAAAAGGCTTAATTTAAATTCTTACAAAGGGAGATTTGGGATGTCAACCCATCATATCTCCTAGTACCGGTGCGAACCCTTCACAGGGTAGACCTCGGGAAGTCCAGGACTAACTTAACCCGCTTTTGAAGAAAAAGTATTATATATATATATTATAATAATATAATAATAATTTTAATTTTTTGTTCTTCAGCTTTTTATTCTTTTCACCTCTTTTCTCTTTTTCTTTTCTTTTAGTTTATGACTCGAGGAAACTATTCAATTAAAGGTTTGTCGAGCAGGTTTGTCGCGAGTGTATCAATGAGATGATAGCGCGACACGGTTGCGGTACCGCTGGCGGTAGATCTTCAAAACGATGTATGACGCGGTTCCATCGAGAAAGCAAGACGATAGCATCGAGACGTAACATAGAGACACTAGCACGGCGTTGTAGTGCTACCGCCGCACAGTAGTTTATGAACAGATCTGTAAGTAGCATTTTCTGGGCATCCGATCTACTTAGATCTTGATCTAAGGGCAGATGTTAGTACGTCTGGAAGCCCTAAGTAGGGTAAATGAGTTCTCTTCCTTCATTGCTAAGTCATTTGTGATTTTGGGGGCTAAGGGAGAGGGAGATCTTGGAGGAAGAAGGAGAGCAAGATCCGCCATTGTTGGAGCATCGGAGCTCCGTTCGAAGATCCGAGACCAGATCCACTGAGAGGGCTCGAAGGCGCTCATTTCTATTTCGACTGTTCCATGGTGAGGAAGAGTGTTCAAAGGGTAACGACATCTCTCCTCCCAGTTTTAGGAAGCGTGCATGGCATCTCTTGTTTTGCCTTCTCTTTTTCTGAAATTTTAGGCACTGAATCTCTCAAATGAGAGGGTTGTGGGTCGCCTTAGTTCAAAAGGAACCATCGGGTTGATTGTGTCTGATGATTTACTTTGGATTTGGGGTTTGAAACTTTTATGTGATGAGATTAGAATTAGGCGGGCATTTTCGAGGAGTTTCGCAAGTACTCCTACTTCGAGGAACTACCCGTTATCCAATCGAAAGATAGAAGTAACAGTCTTTCCTTCTTTTGAAATATCGACGATTATGCCCCGACTATGACGCCGAATTCTATTGATTTTTAAAATAGAAAAGGAGAGTTTTGCAAGTTTGAAAGCTTTTAATTTAAATCCAAACTAATCATTCGATAAAGGCAAGTATACCATATCGCATATAATACAGGATATTTTGGGTTAGAAAATATCAAGGTCGCATATTTTAACGGTTCCTATTGATTATTCTTACTTATAAGGAATGAACTATTATTTTATCAGAGTAAAATTTTGAGTTGGTTTTTACTTTTTTAGAGCGATAATATGTGTTGGGAACAGTGCCCAGCAGTGTTCCTAATTTGAAGAAGTCCTCAGCTCAATGATAAGTACAAATTGTATCTAATGTCATATCAAGTTCATGCTTGTAGAGTTAAGACAATATGTCCAGTACTTCAATAACCTGCCTAAGTATAATATCGTCAAAAAGGGCTGGATATATCGTCGACAAGTATAGGCACATCGTTGAAATGATGGGCAAAGCAAAGAAGAATGATTATGTCTGATGTCATCGAAAAGGATCAAGTGTATCGTCGACAACAACAGGCATATCGTCGACAACAACAGACATATCGTCAACAACATGCAGAGCAAGGCAAGATAGTGATATCGTTGTGACATTCACCTTACAGCGATATCAGGATGTCGAGATGAAGAAGAAGACTCAAAGATGTCGACGATATCGTCGACAAGAATCCTTAACGTCGATAAGGCTAAGGAAAAATAGATGTCGTTGACAAGAAGCCTTGTCTTCCGAAAGGCTAAGCAAGACTGATGTCGATGACATCGTCGTAAAGAAGGCATGACGTAGAGAAGACTTAAGGAGGTCATATGAAGACAGGCAGTTGCTGAAGTATAGTCTGTCGACATAATATCAATCATGTCGTCGACAAGATAATGTGGTTTCAACGATATCTAGCAGACAAGGAGTTCTCGCCGATATCAATTTGATGACTTCGTGTCGTCTTAAGCTCGAGTGCAGAAGTGATGTCCCGTATTGTCGAGATATCAATATCTGATGAAGAATTGAAGAAGAGACCAGTTCAAGTCATCGACAAGTCCTGTCGTCGAGATATTGTCCATGCTGTCGTAACAATGGAAATATCGTCAGACAGATTCAAAAGTAGCCGGACGCGCTGTCAGCATTTAATGACGCCGCATGATTATCTAATCAGCGCGTGCTCTTGAGGGATGGGCGTCTTTCAGTAAAGGACATCCTATGTGACCGTTAAGCGGCTCATCCGTCCTATAAAAGGGAACAATGATGCCCTAGAACAAAAAAGAAGAGAGGAAATGAAAGAAAAAGAATCCCGCCTAGCAATACAACAGTACAAGCGACGGTGAAGAAAGAAAGAAGGGAAGAAAAAATGATTATTCTGTGTTCTTCAAGTTGCAGTCCAGTTTCATCGTCTGTTAAGAAGTGTTCAAGGAAGATAGCCAGTCAACACCCGGCACAACAAGAAGCTTGAAGAAGATTTGCACTGTCAAGGTTCACATCAAAAGCATCTTCTTCAAGTAAAGAAGCCGATCTCCATCAGGCAGAATCAATATTATAAATCTATCTATGTAAGGCTTGTGGGCCAAAGTTGTGAGATCTGTTTTCAGATCTTAGTGTCAAGCTTGAGGACTTGTGGGTATGAACTTGTCGGGCTTGCGGGCTCGGGTGCAATGAAGGGGCTTGCGGGCCTAGGCTGCAGGGACTTGCGGGTCCAAACGTGTCGAGCTTGTGGGCTCGGGTGCAGTGAAGGGGCTTGAGGGCCTAGGCTGCAGAGACTTGCGAGTCCTTGTTGTAAGACTTGCGGGCCGGAGACATTGGCGGAGTTTGCCGAGCCTAGCACACTGCTAGGTAGGCGCAGAGGGAAAGAGGACTACTCAAGACACCCTGTCTTGAGGAACCTCTATAAGTTCTTGAGCGTTTTATGTGCTGTGCTTTTCTAATCTATAGATTTATTAACCAGAAAACAAGTACACCAAAAAGGGAGAAAGAAAAATAATTTTGAATACCTTCTCACCAACCCCTCTAGGTGATAAGTCGACACCCAATAACTAACAAGTGGTATCAGAGGGAGGTTGTTCAAAGAAAATCTTAACAACTTGAACAGATCTGCTCTTGGGTGTATCAAATCAACTGATCATCATATCCTAACTCTATGGAGAAAGTCAAAGGATCTGACATCAGGAAGTTCAGATCCTTAAGTGAAAGCAGATGGAGCTCTTCATACATTAAAGAAGAAAGGAGTATAGGGATCAGAGCACCCCTGACTACTTCAGACAGTGAATCAGATTATGAAGAATGCTCTGTAGCTAGAGAAAGAATAAGAGCACATTTGACTCTCACAGACCGTGACTCTGAGCATGAGGAAGTCTTTGGGTTGATGGCTCTATCAGATGAAGAAAATTATGATGAATCACATTATGATCAGGTATGCATCACTCACACACCTTTACCACTTCTTCAATTAAGAAGACCAAGAGTGCATCAAATGATTGCTCATCTTCTGAAAATGGTGCAGAAGACTGCTCATCATGCAACAATAAGAACCATGTTGATCTAATAGAGCAGTTTGGTGATCTCTTGGCTGTTTTGAGAAAGAGCAAGAAGCTTGTTAAGTAGCAAGCTAGGGAGCTAGAATCACTCAGACCCATTAAGGCTGAAATTAATAATGAAATGGGTATATCCCACAATGAGGGCACCAATTCCTGTGTGCTCAAGAAAATCATAGGCAAGCTTCATGATGAAAGAAACCAAAGGGAAGAACTCATTATGAAGCTTGAGAATGATCTTCTTAAGGAAAGAAGCTTTGTGGCTCAATTCTCTAAGCCCAAAACCATACTGCCCATCATTGACACCTTCTCTTCCTATGGAAATAGGAGGGGCTTGGGTTTCAATGAAGGGGCAGTAGATGCTGGGAATGAAAAAAGGGTCAAAACTAAAGGAGAGCCTCATACCACCTTTCAAAAGGTAGTCCTTCCCTCTAACAAGTATGAACAGGACAGTGTCCATGGTCACTGGATGAATGGAAGCTCCATTAGCCTGGGAAATACTCCTTACTATGGGAAGAGAAAGGGCATGGGAATGAGTGCATTAAAGGCTCTCCATGAAGAAATCCAAATGGCCCATCATGGACCATTTGTGTTTGGTGCCTCAGCCCCCACCTTCAAGTGTAAAGGAGCAACACCTTCCCAATCTCTTCTAGATAAAAAGCAGGTTAGTATCACCAGTATATTCAACTCTCACTTGATCATATCTGATGCCATCAACACCATGTCAGCTACAAAGCTGACATCTGTTGCTGACCAACAGATAAAATCAAGAAGAAATAATTATACTAGAGCATCTAGTCAGCCCTTGGATGAGAGAGATAGGAAGAATGTTGTTTCCTTTTCTACTGAACATAAGCATTGTGATTCTCCACCCACTTCAAAAATTGTTCAGAAAAGAAGGTACAACATCCATGAATATTGGTGCTGTGGCAAAGTGGGACACTTTGCCATTGACTGTTGGCACAACCCTAGTGTGTCAAGTGCAAAGGAGAGACCTCCTGGAAAGGCTGAGGTGAGTAGAAGAATTCCTTATTATGCTAACAAGAACCAAGGACTCAAGTCACCTTGGGTTCCTAAGGGATATTAAATCTATCTTGCAGGGAAGTCCATTTAGCCAATAAAAAGTAAACAAGGCTAATGGACAATATGTGATCCAGTCTTAACTCTGGACTAAGAAAAACCTCACCACATGCCAAGATGCACTGATCAAGGGGGAGCTAAAAATAAAGATAAGAGAAACAACACATCAAGGGAGATCTACTAGCTCAAGAAGATATAAAAGCTAAGGTGAAGGTAACTATATTGATGTTCAATACATAACCTCATATTTATCATTTTGTTAAAGGTAATTTTTACTTGAGCAAGCAAAAGCTGTCACTCAAGGAGCACATATGTATGGCACTGCTATAGTATTGCACTGATAATACAAAAGAGTGAAAAAGGACAATATCGTTTTGAACACAAAACTATATCGTCGAAATGATGATTGGTTTCGTCGGAATGATTTTGCGTCACGGCGATACCTAATCACCATTGGACTCTTAAATAGACCTAATCTTAACCAATCATAACAGCTTAACTCAAGTTAATCAGACATTTAACAAATGACACTTCGTCTTCCAACTCGGAAACTATAAATAAGGTCAGATGTCTTAAGGTTAAAACACATTCTACATTAGCCCTAAAAGGACGTCGTGCTCTCTACGTCTTCGAAGAGTGAACGAGTCGACTAAACTAGAATCCTCTCCGATGAATAAGAAATGTCACCAAAGAAGGAAGGATTTCTCTATGAAGGAAGCGAAGTAGTGAGGGGCGGTTTCTCAGAGGGGCCAGAAGAGATTCAGAGCGCCATTAACCTATTAGATGTCGTCGGACTGGAATTCGCTCTCTCAGAGTCAATAGTAATAATAAAAAGAGAAGTGTCGGAGTTCTACTCGAATGCCAAGGGTGGTTCAAAAGGAACATCTGTGAAAAGCTTGATCAATGGGATAAAGGTCAAGGTGAATCCCAAGAGGCTGGCAAGGGTTCTTCAGTTGCCGACCTTCGCAAAGGGGGAGGAAGATGAAAAGGTCACCCAGGAAGACCTTAACAGGGCTCTGGAATGGTGCGGTCACTCCAGCAAGACCTATGGGTCTCTGGAAAGAAAGAATTTTAATCAACAAGTGAAACTCTTGGCTGATATTGTAGGAAAAGCCCTCCTCTGTAAAGTAGGGTCGCATGATAGGATATCCAAGCCCATGTTCGAGATTATGGCAAGGATAATCCTAAGTAAGAAGACCAACTGGGGTCAGATCATTTTCAAGAGGATTCAAGACAGCTTTCAAGTTCCAAATCTGGGAGAATATTATCACTGTATCTACTGATATCCTACCCTGAAAGCTTCAACAAGATGTATGGCGTAAAAATCCATCACATGAGAAGGATGGACATCAGGATACTAGAAAGATGGGAGAAAACTCTGATTAAGTCTCCTAAGAAGCTGAAGACTGTATAGGATGTGAAGAGGAAGGGAGAAAGCTCATCTGAAGAAAGTGAATTAGGCAACAACTCAGACTCGTCTGACTCTGAAGTGCCTATAGAGAAAAGGAATGTCTCCCTCCAAACCTCTTCCCTAAGTCTGGGATCCGGGACAATGGTAACAGCAAGAACAGAGCAAGAGGATGCTGCGACTGAGGGGGAGAAGAATGGTGAGATCCCTGCTCAAGTGGAAGAAGTGATCAATAAGATCATTGGGGCTGAGGATGATGTCCATCATGGATCAGTAGACCAAGAGGACCCAAGTAAGGATCCCCAAGAAGAGAAGCTAGAGAATTCAGCTGATGAGACTAGCAAAGATCTGCCAAATCCAGAAAAGTAAAATGAGTCAAACCAGTCACCCATCAGAAATCTCCATCTCCAATGGTTGATGGGAATAAAGAAGTGGAACCAGGACAAACCAGTTCATCTCCGGAGAAAAGGCCAGTAGAGTTCTCCCTACTTCCTCAAATAAGCATGCTCTTAGAAGAGCAAAGGCTAAAAATGGAAGGTCATGTTAACTCAGCCATCAATGAGCTAAGGAGGGAACTATTTGCAGAAACTGCAAGCCTACGAAATGATGTGAAGAACCTATAAGAATACACTGCCAAAGAGACAACACTTACTCACAAGGGTTTATCTGATGTAGGGGATAATCAGATAATGATTGCCAATAACATAGATAAGGCCTACATAACAACCACCAGATGGATGGTTGAACACAAAACTAATCTTCAAGAAATTCTAGATCACCACGATAAGGATCTAGACAGTCATCTGCTAGAGACTAAGAACCATTTGGAAGCAGGAATTCATATGCTTAAAAGCAAGATACTGGTCCTTCAGGAGAACCTCCAAAGGGGGATATCTGATGAAGTCATAAATGGGGAGAGATCAATGATAAAGGCCAGTGGTGAGCATGCCATCTGGACCACAAATATCATCAGGGAAGCAATGAATCTCCCTCCTCTATATTTTGACAAGCCTGCTGAAGAGTACCATGCTGAAGAGCAACATGCAGACATTCCTGATACTGCCATTGATAAGGGTAAAGAGAAGGAAGTAGTGGAGGATGAAGAAGTAAAAATGGGGAAGAGAAAGTACAGGGAGGAAATGGAGAAAAAGGATGACTATGAAAGATGGAGTCCCAAATCCAGAATCATCATTTTAAAAGCATGGGAGCAAGTGAAAGCAAATAAAGGTGAACGATATAATGTATACAGTCCTGAAGAATGGGCTAAATATGAAGATCAAGAAGAATCGAGAAGGAGTCACAGAAGGGACAAGCAAGCACGTAGAATCCCAACTGATGCTCCTGAACCTCTCAAGTATCATCCCAAATCGTTTGAATACTTCATAAGACAAGCTGAAAAGGAGCTGGAAGCCAGTGCCAAGAAAGAAAAGTGTGAAACTGCTATGAGGGCACCAGAGATATAGATGGCCAAATCTTTAAGGGGCTAAATGTAGAAATGTCAAAATCATTTGAAAACATTTGGCACTATTTATAAATGAAGTAATATTTGTCAAATTCTGTGTTCACTTAAATATAGCTGCAATGTCATCATTATATGCTTATTTGCTTAAGAGGTACTTTATCATTGAGTGGGTTATGACTTCTTCAAATAGGGGGAGATTGTTGGGAATAGTGCCCAGCAGTGTTCCTGATTTGAAGAAGTGTTGAGCTCAATGATAAGTTAAAATTGTATTTAATGTCATATCTAGTTCATGCTTGCAGAGTTAAGACAATATGTCCAGTACTTCAATAACCTACCTAAGTATAATATCATCGAAAAGGCTATATATAACGTCGATAAGTATAGGCACATCGTTGAAATGATGGGCAAAGCAAAGAAGAATGATTATGTCTGATGTCGTCGAAAAGGATCAAGTGTATCATCGACAACAACAGGCATATCGTCGACAACAACAGGCATATCGTCGATAACAGCAGGCATATCGTCAACAACATGCGGAGCAAGGCAAGATAGTGATATCATAGTGACATTCACCTTACAGCGATATCAGGATGTCGAGATGAAGAAGAAGACTCAAAGATGTCGACGATATCGTCAACAAGAAGCCTTAACGTCGATAAGGCTAAGGAAGAACAGATGTCGTCGACAAGAAGCCTTGTCGTCGGAAAGGCTAAGCAAGACTGATACCGATGACATCGTCGTAAAGAAGGCGTGATGTCGAGAAGACTTAAGGAGGTCATATGAAGACAGGCAGTTGCTGAAGTATAGTCTGTCGACATAATATCAATCATGTCGTCGACAAGATAATGTGGTTTCAGCGATATCTAGCAAAAAGGAGTTCTTACCGATATCAGTTTGATGACTTCGTGTCGTCTTAAGCTCGAGTGCAGAAGTGATGTCCCATATCGTCGAGATATCACTCTCTGATGAAGAATTGAAGAAGAGACCAGTTCAAGTCATCGACAAGTCCTGTCATCGAGATATTGTCCATGTCGTCGTAACAATAGAAATATCGTCAGACAGATTCAAAAGTAGCCGGATGCGCTGTCAGCATTTAATGTCACCGTCTGATTGTCCAATCAGTGCGTGCTCTTGAGGGATGGGCGTCTGTCAATAAAGGACATGATATGTGACCGTTAAGCGGCTCATCCGTCCTATAAAAGGGAACAGTGATGCCCTAGAACAAAAAAAAGAGAGGAAAGGAACGAAAAAGAATCCCGCCTAGCAATACAACAATGCAAGTGGCGGTGAAGAAAGAAAGAAGGGAAGAAAAAAATGATTATTCTGTATTCTTCAAGTTGCAGTCCAGTTTCATCGACTGTTAAGAAGTGTTCAAGGAAGATAGCCAGTCAACACCCGACACAGCAAGAAGCTTGAAGAAGATTTGCACTGTCAAGGTTCACATCAAAAGCATCTTCTTGAAGTAAAGAAGTCGATCTCCATCAGGCAGAATCAATATTGTAAATCTATCTGTGTAAGGCTTGCAGGCCAAAGTTGTGAGATCTGTTTTCAGATCTGAGTATCAAGATTGAAGGCTTGAGATCTGTGAGGCTTGAGGTCTAGGGCGGAGGGACTTGCGGGTCGAAACTTGTTGGGCTTGCGGCTCGGGTGCAGTGAAGGGGCTTGCGGGCCTAGGCTGCAGGGACTTGCGGGTCCAAACATGTCGAGCTTGCGGGCTCGGGTGCAGTGAAGGGGCTTGAGGGCCTAGCCAGCAGGGACTTGCGGGTCCGAGTTGTAAGGCTTGCGGGCCGGAGACATTGGCGGAGTTTGCCGATCCTAGCACACTACTAGGTAGGCGCAGAGGGAAAAAGGACTACTCAAGACACCCTGTCTTGAGGAACCTCCATAAGTTCTTAAGTGTTTTCTGTGCTGTGCTTTTCTAATCTATAGATCTATTAGCCAGAAAACAAGTACACCAAAAAGAGGGAAGAAAAATAATTTGAAATACTTATTCCCCCCCCCCTCTAGGTGATAAGTCGACACCCAATAACTAGCAATATGCGTATAACTAGAGTTCTAAACAATGATGAAGATAGCGCCCGATGTCGAATTACATTGAGATGAAAATAGCTTTTTTTAGAAGTAAAAGATCTGATTTTTCAAAACATTTGAACAGCTTGGCCGTGGAGGTTCCATAAGTATGAACGCACCTCACTCGAGAGTACGCACACCTGAGATTAAGAATATTTGACCGAACTCCCGTTCTTTAATCGAATCTCCTTAATACTCGCTTTATGTTGTGAACCACTCAATTGGGTTTTTACTCCAATTCGGGAGACTTACATCATCCTCTCTTAAGGGTAGAGCGCACCTCTCTTTACCCGTGAGCAATCAATCAATACGTGCGAGCCTCTCGGCTAACTAGTGTAATATGGTCTCACTCAACATTTTTCTCGGGTAAACCTTAAGCTCGTTAATTGTTTTTAGAAAGAGATATTTATTTTTACAAAACCATTTATTTGTCTCAATGCTCGTGCACTTATGGAAAATAGCCACTCATCGGAATGAGGACAGCATTAATAATAAGAAAATACATGATAATATTATAAGCGGATATAAGTGCGTTTAATAAAGAAAAAGACTTATATAAATGCAGAAATTGTATCCGTCCCAACTATCTTAATCAAGCGCTAAAAAGTTCTTAACCTCTCATCTGGGATGGGGGTGGTAATAAAGACTTGAAATAAAGCTAAGTTGCAAAAAAGTAAAATACTATCGCATACGCCCACGCACACTACTTGTAATTAAAAGCTAAATTATGAAAGCGATAAATCTAAGTTATGAAAGCGATAAATCTAAGTTATGAAAGTGATAAATCTAAGTTATGAAAGCAATAAAATCTATTCTCATACACACACACTAACATAAAATGAAAACAAAATTAAAAACAAACAAAGTGAAGCCCACACACACACATTAACATAAAGAAAATACGAACAAGAATAGAGAAATAAGCTATTTTATTTCCAAAATGGACATTATAACAACACTAGGAGAGAGAAAATTACAAAAAGAAAAAAAAACATAAAGGAAAAAAGAGAAAATGCACAAAATAGCTCTCAATAATCAAGAAATGTACAAAAGCTGGCTGGAATTGGATTTCTAAAGCTTCAGCCGACCCCTCCTATTTATAGGAAAAATTCTAAAATTACACGCCCTCGGCCACGCCCGTGACCGAGGGTGTAACTTCTGCGGTGCTGGAAGGATAGGCTCAGTCTCCTTCTGGATGCTTTTGACTGGGAAAATGGCTGCACACGGCCGTGACTTAAGGTGTCACGGGCACAACCTTGGGCAGCAGATGTCAGGTTCTACTGGGGCGTGACGGCTAGCGTGTACGCTGGCTTCTAGAAGGAGATGATGGGTCACGGTCTCTATCACGGGCGTGACTTTGCAAATATCGATGGGACCAGGTGCTGATTGATGGGACGGGAGGTCGATCGACGAGACGGGAGGTCGATTGACGGGAGGTAAACTTGATTGAGAGGTACATGGGCGTGACCATGTAAATCGACGGGACCACAAGCCAATCGACGGGACCGCAAGCCGATCGACGGGATGGGATGTCGATCGATGCTGAGAAAGCTGGAAATTAACATTTTAAGATTATACGCCCTTGGTCACGGGCGTGACTCAAGGTCACGGGCGTGACTTGACAAAAAATGCCAAAATGCTGAAAAATAAAAATTAGCTAAGTTAGTAAGGAAAATAATAAAACAAGCAATTTATTCATAAATTTACATAAAATATTTACAATATTACTTCAAATTAAACTAGAAACTATACTAAAAATACATATATTTTATTACTCATCAAATACCCCTATACTTAAGCTTTTGCTATTCTAGAGCAAAAGTAAGAGAGATCCATACGAGATTAACATAAGTTCTAATTTTTTGCTATCGTTTTAATTAATCATAAGAGACTGAAAAATAAAAATTCGGAGTATAAAGAGTTAAGTCCTAAATTATGCAAATGATTTAAGTAGAAAGAAATGTCTTAGCCAAAAGACTTCTTGATTAACCAAATAGCAAGCAAAATTGCTATTATTAGTAAACGAGATTAGATCGAAATTATAAGAACCTTTGTTTAAATGAAATGCGAAGGAAATGATACAAGTTACAAATTATGCTCTCAAATTATTTTTTGAATTAAAGCTAGATACAATAAATTGGCTAAGGGAAAGGGGGTAGAAAGCTATGTCAAAAAGAAGAGTATTTGAATTAGGGGTGATGGATTTTATCCTTCCACCCCTCCTTTTTAGTTTTCTTTGGTGCCCATAGTAGTTTACGTGGGAAAACTTTTTTTCTTTTGTTTTTATTAACCCAATGCTTATGTTTGTGGAACGAAATCTTATTCCCATTAACATAAGATCTTTTAAATTTTTATTGGGTGCTTATGTTTACAGAATGAATTCTTATTCTCATTGACAAGATCTTTTTCTTCTTCTCTTTTTTTATGCCAAGCTAAACTGGTGCATATAAGAGGTTTTCAAGAGAAATTCTAGAATAATAAAAAAAAGGTTTGAGAGCAACCTTAGTACATTGAATATTCCTAGATTCCTAAAGACATAAAGTAGGGATAATTGCGGTCTAAAGTTGTTTTGCCAACATAATACACATGCCTCTATTTTAGAGCTAGTAGAAGTAGTGCTTGGAAACAAAGCCTCTATTTAAATTAGAAACACACGATATTCTTTAAAACTTAAACCCGAACGTTTAAATCTGTCAATCTTAGATAAACAAACAAATAGTAAAATTAACGATTATGAAAAGCCACAAATAGATATTCTCGAAACTAAATGATTTAAGAATAAAAGTAAAGTAGAGGTTTTATTATTTTTTGTGTTATGTTTTGTTTGATTTTGTTACTACTAAATATATTATATAGATGAAAAGTAGAAACAAACATTTATTTATTTTTATTTTTATTGAAAAAATAAACAAGCGTATATTTACATAAAGTAAAAAAATACGAGATTTTGAAATTAACAAGCTTATATTTATATGAAGTAAAACATTATGATGTTATATTTACAAAAACAAAATACGATGTTTTGTTTTTTTGAAAATTGACGATGTTTTTTTTTGAAAATATGAGATGTTTTTTTTTTGAAAATATGAGATGTTTTTTTAAATATGAAGTAAAACATTAAGATTTTTTTTTGAAAATTTATTTGAAACGGGGAAAACACCCCAATACTTAAAACTCAACATTGTCCCCAATATTGTAATTTATGTATTAAGAGGGGAAATTGAAAGTGCAGTATGTACAAAAATAAAAAGGGAGCAAAAAGGCTTCCCTGAACTAAAGCTGGCGGGGCTAGAAGAAACCCTGCAAAATAAACAATTAAAAATAGCAAAACATAACAAAATATTAGATAGAGATGGGGTGCCTCCCACGAGCGCTTTGTTTACCGTCGCGTAGCTTGACTAATTACAAAAAGAACATGGATCATCGTTTGATAGGGAGTGTTGTAATGAGGGATTAACGTGCAGAGTAACTTCGTCGTCTCCAACCCGAAGGAGTAGACCATTAATGACATCAATTAGCATACGGGAGGTAGCGAGGAAGGGGCGACCGAGAATGATAGGCACCTCAGCATCCTCCTCTATGTCCATGATGACGAAGTTTATCGGGAAGATAAACATGTCTACCTGGACCGAAACATCCTCAACTACCCATATTGGGTACTTTATCGAGTTATCCATGAGTTGGATACTCATCTTTGTCATATTTGGAACGCCTAGATCGAGTTTGTTGAAAAGAGAAAAAGGCATCAAATTGATGTTGGCGCCCAAGTCCGCGAGAGCGAACTTTAGTAACATATTACCGAAGAGGCACGGGATGGAGAACCGTCCCGGGTCGTTCAGTTTGGGCGGCAATTTGTTAAGGAAAATAGCCGAGCATTCCGCGTTAAGGGAAACACGCGAAACATCCTCGAGTTTCTTATTATTAGAAAGTAAACCTTTAAGGTATTTTGCGTATTTTGGCATTTGGGAGAGTGCATCGCAGAAAGGAACGTTTATTTGAATTTGTTTTAAAATTTGTAAGAATTTTTATATTGCTCGTCCTTCCGCTCGTTATTTATTTTTGAAGGATGGGGAAGAGGCGAGCTACAAATGTTTGGCACAATCGGAATACTCGGGGATTTATCTATCGAGGGAGAGGGTGTAGGGGGTCGGTGTCGAAATAGGTACCTTAGGCTCAGCCCTTTTTGGGGAGGTTACCTCCTTGTCGCTGCGAAGGTTTATGGCGTTGGCATGTTCTCTAGGGTTCGACTCTGTATTCCCTGGTAGAGCTCCATATATAACAGTCCTGGCTCAAGCCCACCCGGGTCACTGACCCCCAGGAACTGCCGGCACCGACGGCCCAGGCCCATTCTGGGATCGGCCTGACCAGTCAACACTGGCCCCATCCTAGGACACTGGCTCCATCGGTTCAGCCTGACCACAACTGGTCAACAACAAGCCTGCAGGCCGTACACCCCAACCCCTCTCTGGCCTTCCACAGGGCACAGCGGGTTGTTGGAGGGGGGGGGGGGGGGGGGGGGCACGAACCCACGCCCTCTCTTTGATGAGAATTGAGTCAGTTAATCAGCAGCGCGTGGACTTCCCAGGAGGTCACCCATCCCGTGACTACTCCAGCCCGAGCACGCTTAACTACGGAGTTCTTTCAATTCTCATCACCAACTGAGCTGCAGCTCAGTTGGTGATGAGAATTGAAAGAACTCCGTAGTTAAGCGTGCTCGGGCTGGAGTAGTCACGGGATGGGTGACCTCCTGGGAAGTCCACGCGCTGCCGATTAACTGGCTCAATTCTCATCAAAGGGAGGGCATGGGTTTGTGCCCCCCTCCCCCCCTCCCCCCCTCCAACAACCCGCTGTGCCCTGTGGCAGGCCAGAGAGGGGTTGGGGTGTACGGCCTGCAGGCTTGTTGTTGACTAGTTGTGGTCAGGCTGAACCGATGGCGCCAGTGTCCTAGGACGGGGCCAGTGTTGACTGGTCAGGCCGATCCCAGAATGGGCCTGGGCCGTCGGTGCCGGCAGTTCCTGGGGGTCAGTGACCCAGGTGGGCTCAAGCCAGGACTATTATAAAAAGTGCACTTTTTGTAACAGTCCTGGCCCAAGCCCATCCGGGTCACTGACCCCCAGGAACTGCCAGCACCGACGGCCCAGGCCCATTCTGGGAGCGGCCTGACCAGTCAACACTGGCCCCGTCCTAGGACACCGGCGCCATCGGTTCAGCCAGACCACAACTGGTCAACAACAAACCTGCAGGCCGTACACCCCAACCCCTCTCTGGCCTGCCACAGGGCACAGCGGGTTGTTGGAGGGGGGGCACGAACCCATGCCCTCCCTTTGATGAGAATTGAGCTAGTTAAGCGGCAACGCGTGGACTTCCAAGGAGGTCACCCATCCCGTGACTACTCCAGCCCGAGCACGCTTAACTACGGAGTTCTTTCACTTCTCATCACCAACTGAGCTGCAACAGTCCTGGCCCAAGCCCATCCGGGTCACTGACCCCCAGGAACTACCGGCACCGACGGCCCAGGCCCATCCTGGGGGTCAGTGACCCGGATGGGCTTGGGCCAGGACTGTTACACCATATGGCCGCTCAGAGACCATCTTTGCAAGCTGTCTAACCTGATTTTCTAAGTTTTTAATCGATCTGGTAATATTCTGAATATTTGACTCGATCAACACGACGTATTTAGCAAAAACGACTTCAAGCAGAGAAGGTTTTGGAGGAGGAGGTTGGAATCCGTGCGGAAATCCTGGTGGAAATCCTAGTGGTTTCATATTTGGGCGCCTCTGAGCGTTATTTGGATTGCTCCAGGAGAAGTTTGGGTGGTTCCTCCAACCCGGATTGTAATTATTACTATATGGATTATTATTAGGGTTGAAGGGGGCCAAACTTGGTTGCCTAGGTAATCTACGAATTCTTCGACTAAATTATTATTATTATTTGGATCCCAAGCGGGAGTGGAGGAGGAAGCAGACATCTCTTCCACATTCTTACTTAACCTCTCGACTTCAGAGGATAAGTGAGAAGTGGAATCCACTTCATATATCCCAGTTGGTTTGTTAGGGCGCGATCTAGGTGCATTCCATTGATAGGCGTTCATGGTCATTTCTTCGAACAGAGCTTAAGCGGCCTCCGGGGTTTTGTTGTTTAGCGTTCCCCCGACGACTGCATCGATCATCTGTCACGTCGAGAAATTCAAGCCATTATAGAATGTCTGGACCTACGGCCAGGACGACAGCGCATGATGAGGACACTTACGCAAGAACTCTTTAAAATGCTCCCAAGTATCATAGAGAGACTCAGAATCGAATTGAATGAAAGAGGCGATATCTGTGCGTAATTTAGCGATTTTAGACGAGGGAAAATATTTTGTTAGAAATTTCTCCGTCAACTGGGCCCACGTAGTTATGGATCCTCTGGGGAGAGAACTTAACCACGCTTTTGCCTTTGTCTGTAACGAAAATGAAAATAAGCGTAGACAAATAGCATCATCAGTAACACCATTAATCTTAAGTGTCGCTAATTTCCAAAAAAAACTAGAAAGGTATAAATTCGGATCCTCTTCTGGCAAACCGTCAAATTGGACTGGCTGTTGTACCATTTGAATGATGCTAGATTTTATTTCAAAACTATTATTGGCCACTGTTGGGCGTGTAATACTCGATCTCGTATCTTCCAAATTCGTCGGGCATAATATGCCATGGTCCATGGCAGGGCCGCATCTGGAATTGGATCGGTCATAGCTTCAGTGTAAGTATCTCCAATAGACTCTTCGGGAAACTCGATTAAGTTTTGATCACAAAATCGGAGGCGCTCACGAAGGGTGCGCTCGATTTCGGGGTCGAAAGGAATGTTCGAATCGTCCGAGGAGTTTCCTCGGGTCATATACTAATAATAATAAAAAATTTGGTTTTGGCTTTTTCTATGTATTTTTTTGTAAATATATAAGTCATAAAATTAATAGTGATTCCTTTTCCAAAATAACAACAAAACTCCCCGAGAATGGTGCCAAAAACTTGATGATCTTGCTTTGGATTTGGGGTTTGAAACCTTTATGTGATGAGATTAGAATTAGGCGGGCGTTTTCGAGGAGTTTTGCAAGTACTCCTACTTCGAGGAACTATCGTTATCCTATCGAAAGATAGAAGTAACTGTCTTTCCTTCTTTCTATATATCGACGATTATGCCCCAGCTATGACGCCGAATTCTATTGATTTTTAAAATAGAAAAGCAGAGTTTCGCAAGTTTGAAAGCTTTTAAGTTATATCCAAACTAATCATTCGATAAAGGCAAGTATACCTTATCGCGTATAATACATGATATTTTGGGTTAAAAAATATCAGGGTCATATATTTCCACGGATCCTGTTGATTATTCCTAATTATAAGGAATGAACTGTTATTTTATCAGAGTAATATTTTGAGTTGGTATTTATTTTTTTTAGAGATATTATATGCGTATAACTAAAGTTCTAAACGATGACGAAGATACCGCCCGATGTCGAATTACATTGAGATGAAAATAGCTTTTTTAGAAGTAAAAGATCTGATTTTTCTAAACATTAGAACGGCTTGGCCATGGAGGTTCCATAAGTATGAACGCACCTCTCTCGAGGGTACGCCCATCTGATATTAAGAATATTCGACCGAACTCTCATTCTTTAATCGAATCTCCTTAATACTCGCTTTATGTTGTGAACCCCTCTATTAGGTTTTTATTCCAATTCGGGAGACTTACCGCATCCTCTCTCGAGGATAGAGCGCACTTCTCTTTACTCGTGAGCGATCAATCCATACGCACGAGCCTCTCGGCTAACTAGTGTATAGAAATGAGAACCATATATCGATTATATGGTCTCACTCAACGTTTTTCTCGGGTAAACCTTAAGCTCGTTAATTGTTTTTAGAAAGAGATATTTTATTTTTAGAAAACCATTTATTTGTCCCAATGCTCTTCGACATCGTGCACTAAAGTAAATTAGCCACTCATCGAAATGGGGACGGCATTAATAATAAAAAAATACATGATAATATTATAAGCGGATACAAGTTCATTTAATAAAGAAAAAGACTTATATAAATGCAGAAATAGTATCCGTCCCAACCATCTTAATCAAGCGCTAAAAAGTTCTTAGCCTCTCATCCGGGATGGGGGTGATAATAAAGGCTTGAAATAAAGCTAAGTTACAAAAAAGGAAAATACTTTCTCATATACCCACGCACTCTACTTGTAATTAAAAGCCAAATTATGAAAGCGATAAATCTAAGTTATGAAAGCGATAAATCTAAGTTATGAAAGCGATAAAACTAAGTTATGAAGGCAATAAAATCTATTCTCATACGCACACACACACACTAATATAAAATGAAAAAGAAATTAAAAACAAACAAAGTGAATCCCACACACACATCAACATAAAGAAAATACGAACAAGAATAGAGAAATAAGCTATTTTATTTCCAAAATAGACATTAAAACAACACTAGGAAAGAGAAAATTACAAAAAGAAATAAAAACATAAAGGAAAAAGGAGAAAATGCACAAAATAGCTCTCAACACTCAAGATATATACAAAAGCTGGCTGGAATTGGATTTCTAAAGCTTCAGGCCACCCCTCCTATTTATAGGAAAAATTCTAAAATTACACGCCCGTGACTGAGGACATGACTTCTGCGGTGCTGGAATGATAGGCTCAGCCTCCTACTGGAAGCTTTTGACCGAGAAAATGGCTGCACACGGCCGTTACTTGAGGTATCACGGGCATGACCTTGGGCGGCACACGCCAGGTTCAACTGGGGCGTGACGGCTGGCATGTATGCTAGCTTCTGGATGGAGTTGATGGGTCACGACCTTTATCACGGGCGTGACTTTGAAAATATCGACGGGACCAGGTGCCGATCGACGGGACGGGATGTCGATCGACGAGACGGGAGGTCGATTAACGGGAGGTGAAGTTGATTGAGAGGTACACGGGCGTTATGATGATTAAATTTGGTTTTGTTTTGGGTTTGCACAATCTTTTTATGATGAGATTAGAATTAGGCGGATGTTTTCAAGGAATTTCGCAAGTACTCCTACTTCGAGAAACTAACCGTTATCCTATCGGAAGATACAAGTAAAGGTCTTTTCTTTTCTGAAGTATTGATGATTACGCCCCGACTATGACGCAAATTCTATTGATTTTTAAATAGCAAAGGAGTGTTTTGTAAGTTTTAGTTTTGAAAAGCTTTTGTTTAATTTATATCCAAACTAATCATATGATAAAGGTAAGTATACCTTATCGCGTGTAGTACATGATATTTTGGTTTAGAAAATATCGAGGTCGTATATTTCCGTGGATCTTTTTGATTCCTTCTACTTATAAGGATTGAACAATTATTTTATCGGAGTAATATTTTGAGTTGGTTTTATAAGGAACGATAATATGCGTATAACTAGAGTTCTAAATGATGATGAAGATAGCGTCTGATGTTGAATTATCTTGAGACAAAAATGGTCTTTTTTAAAAGTAAAAGATATGAATTTTCAAAACATTAAAGCGTCTTGGCCGTGGAGGTTCCATAAGTATGAACGCACCTCTCTCGAGGGTACGCCCACCTGAGATTATGAATATTCGACCGAACTCTCGTTCTTTAATCGAACCTCCTTAATACTCACTTTATGTTGTGAACCCCTCTATTGGGTTTTTATTCCCAATTCGGGAGACTTACCTCATCCTCTCTCGAGGGTAGAGCGCACTTCTCTTTACCTGTGAGCGATCAATCCATATGCACGAGCCTCTCAGCTAACTAGTGTATGGAAACGGAAATGAGAACCATACATCAACTATATGGCCTCACTCGATGTTTTTCTCAGGTAAACCTTAAGCTCGTTAATTAATTTTTAGAAAAGAAATGTTTTAATTTGTAGAATACCATTTATTTGTCCCAATGCTCTTCGACAACGTGCGCTAAAGGAAGTTATCCACTCATCGGAATGGAGATGCATAAGTAATTAGAAAAGACATGTTAATATTTTAAGCGGATATTGTTGGAGCCTATGTTCCGCATCTCTTGGTTTGAGAATAACAAATACCGTGTTGTATATGATCTTGTATTTTGTGTGTTTATAGTATGCAGGTTGTACAGGAACTATAGCTACACATCCCTATGAGTAGTATACTGAATGGAGGTGACTCTCTGGAAAGAGAGCTAACGCCCCGCGTTAGTTGTTAACGCCCCGCATTAACTTCCGTTGAGAAGGAATCCGTCGAGAAGAAATGTCGTCGAGAACGAATCCGTTGAGAAGCCATAGACAACGCCAGGCGTTAGGTCTTAACGTTGGGCGCTAACCATTCGACGAAATTGCGTTCGACAAAAATGCCATTCGACGAAATGAGAAGGCCGCTCGAAGAATTAGAGTTCGACGAATTGAGCTACTGCACGACAATATTGCGTTCGACGAAATTAACTTGCATTCGATGAATTTGATGAAGTTCGACGTACTTTGAAGGGGAATGAAACTCAACGCCAGCGTTGACTCTTAATGCCCGCGTTGAATCAACAAACTGCCATGATCTTGACGGTTGCACGATTTCAGCCATGATAGTGCACGTTCACTAACGCCGGCGTTAACTCTTAACGCCGTGCGTTAGCTCTCGTGGCTATTTAAAGTACAGCCCCTCTCATTCTATGTGAGGTGATTCCAGAATTCTAATAATTTTAAGAGAGGCTCATGTACAGCAATTAAGAGATCTCCCTTAGGCTATCATGAAGATCTAAAGAGGATTTTGAAGGAGAAGGTCTACAACGCATATCCCATATGAAGGACAGTCGTTTCAAGAACGCCAACATCTACATCGACTTCGTCTCCACCTTCAGAATTTCTTGGGGAGTTTCTCGTTAATTATCTTGTAATCTTTTACTTTTTCCATTTGTATTTTGGTGTGGAGAAATCGTTCGGGGAGAACGTCGGATTCCGGGAAGGATTCCGTGGGTAATTCACCGCGGTTGTTGGCGATTAGGTCCTTGTGCGGCTTAGGAGGTAATTCGTCACCTTGTGCATGGCGACTAGGTCGAGGGTAGATCTAGGGGTGGCTAGAGGCCATATCTGGGGTAAGATAGGCTATAGTCAACCGGTCGTTGGGAGAAGGACCGGTGAAACAACAAAAAGTGTTTTTACATATTCTCGCCTTGATTTCTAGCATTATAGAAATCAAACATTTCTGTATTCAATTTATTATGAAATAAAATCATGTCTTTTAATGTTCTATTCAATTGATTTTATTTCCTCTTCAAGAATGTTTTAATTTATATTTTTATCAAAGTATTAAAATTAACCTTTGTGTAATTATCTTTGAAATACAATAATCATTTTTATTATCTCTGATTTTCTGGAATTGTATTTCATTAATGTTTTCATTAATAAAATCTCATTGACATAATTCTGAGCAGATTAATTTTCTGGAGAGCTAACGCCCAGCGTTAACACCTAACGCCAGGCGTTAGCAATAGTAAGGAAAAAGTTCTGTTTCCCTCATCTGAGATATTAAATATATTTTCCTATAAAATATTCTGAAACTTCAGTCCCAAACTCTGATAAATTTATTTAAGATTTAAATTCCATAAAACCCTTATTCACCCCCCCCCCCCCCCCTCTAAGGGCGCCGTAAGATCCAACACGTGGTATCAAAGCGTAGGTTATTCTAATACGGCTTCACAACCGGGAATAATGGCGCTTCATGATCCCGCATCTTCTATAGGGGATAACTCTTATGAAAATGAAAAATCATTATCACCACCATTATTTATAGGTGAAAATTATAATGGGTGGAAAACTCTTACATGGAAAAAAAATTAAAATCTATGGATATTGAAGTTTGGAATATTACTATTAAAATGCCCCAAGTATTTTAAATAAAAATGAAATGTTTTTAAATACCAAATCTATGAATAGTCTATATTGTGCTCTAGATCAAAATATTTTCAAACTTATTTATACACTTCCTACTGCTTTTGAAGTTTGGAAATTTCTTGAGAATACTTATAGTCTTCGTTCCACGGATGATGAACAAGAGGAATTCCTTATGGATCAGAGAGAATAAATCGACGAGGACTCATTCTTGGAGGAAGATCAATCTAAGAGAGAAACAATATTGAACTCAATTGATGGCAAAATATCAAGCAAAAGAGAAGACGTAAACTATAGCAAGGTAAGAAAATCTAAATCTTCTCTTTTTGTAACTAATTTTATTTCTACATTTCGTGTGCTTAAATTTGCTAAACGTAAAATTTCAAAGTTGAAACATGCTAATTCCAAATTACGTTTAGAAAATAAATCTTTAAAAGCAAACGCCAAAGTAGAATCTTATATTGATTTTTCAAATTCTCATTCATGCTCTTTAATTAAAAATGCTAAACCTTATTTTGATTATAATACTTTTAAAGAAGAACTCAAGGTTTTGGAAAAAGGTCTTTTAACTTCAAAAGAACATAATGAAAATTGATAAAAGAAAATGATAATTTAAAGGATGAACTAGAATCATTAAAAATGTTTATTCAAAATTTTTCAAATAATAAAAAATCTTTTATTTCTAGTTTATCAAATTATCAAAAGTCTAAAAGCTTAACTTCATATTATAAAAGTATGTCTATAAGAAAGAGTGGAAATGAAAATCATCAAAATAAGAACCAATCATTTAAAACATATTGTAACTCACTTTTTCAACATTCAATTCTTAAGAAAGACCATCACTCTTATAAACTCTCAAGGAATTCATATAATAAAATTCATTATGATTATCAACATCAATGTATTTTGAAAAATAATTTGAATAAACATAAATCCTAAATAAATTATTTTTCAAACAACTATCATCACAAAAAGATGTCAAATAATCATAAACAACCAAAGTATGAATGGAGACCCAAAATTAAAAATGAAACACTAGCTCCACTTGTAAAGGCCCATTCATTACTATCTCTCCAAAAGCCAACACGATGTATTTGGGTACCCAAAGGAACCATCACACTTGGTCCCCTTTGGATACCTAAATCTCTCATTCACTAGGAATCATTGTATTGCATGAAGTAGAAATAAACTAAATATGAAATATCATTACTCTACTTCATGATATGCTTAATTGCTTTTTCTTTTGTTTATTTTTTATTTTTTGAGCCAACACACTATGATCACTTTATATATCATGAGATGTGACTTTAATCTTAAGCCTAATGTTCAACAAATCAAATTGAATTAAATTGAATATAAAGTCATAATTTTTTAAGTGATCTATCTTTTTTTTTCTATGTTTTATCCTTGTTAAATCCATTGCCTATAAATGTCTTATATTATCATTATAAATTGAATGCTAAATTTGCTAAATGATATTATCAAGACTAATGAAATTACTTTCAAAATTGGATTTAAATGGACTTTTAGGGGTCTTAGGCTAAAATATTAAATGCACAACTTATTGCATATTTGTCTATTTTTCGTTGCTGTATATAATAGCCCCTATATTGAAAATCATAACCAAGAAAAATCGGGATCAAATAATATAAAAAACCATATGTTTTAATCAAAAATTGTAACTCAAAATTGTAAATAAAAAACCATGTGTTTCTAACGCCAGCATATTTTCCTAAAAATTCTGATTTCTCTAATTATTATTTTTATGAAAAATTATTTTACTATCATTATTTTCAAATACCTTGTATTTATTTTGTCTAATTTCTACAAATTAAAATAAAAAAGAAATTTTACAAAAATGATGAATATGATTTCACAATCACCACCATGATCTATTAATATCCTATGCTAAAATTCACTATAATCATCTATCATAATTCATAATCCATCAAGACCTATCTTAAATCAACTAATTCTATCAACCTTAGGAATTATGAAATATATGATTGCAATTGGTATTATTGTTTCATATCTTGTTTTGTGTGTGTGATGTGCATCTCTATTGTTTGCATGTATCTCATTATCTTTAGACCTATGAATTAACTTGATATCAACAAGATGAAATCAAATAGAATTGTCACTTCTTTATAGGTCTATGAAAATTCAAAACTCTATGTTTGAATACGTGCAACTCAATTATATATTTGTCCAATTTTACTTAGTTTTGCACCTTGTTGTCGTAATTCATCATACTAGCATCATCACTTACCATTGGTAGAAATAAATGTCCATGCTAGTTATATATCTTGCAATGCTAAAGTAAATTATATTACTAGAATATGAAAATCATAATTTCCTTTGTAGTTATTTGCATGAATAAAAATTTTCTAAATGGATTTAAAATCAACAATCATCGATACAAGTGTAAATCCAAAACTAATCATGCAATTATACCATAGTTAATATATTTAAGACATACACGCTTAGTATATCCATAATCATTAACCCATGACTTGTGTCTCACAATAGCGAGGGCGTAGGATTATGTGCATTAGAGACCTAACCTCTAAGTCATGTCTTAACCATAACCGGGGAGGGTTCCAGTAGGGCCTTGCGAGGCACTAGGGGAAAGAGTGTTAGGTTGAGCGTCGTCTTTTGTATGCATATGGGATTAACACCACAACCTACACCATGTGTGCAGCTCCTCTTGTCCATCTGTCTCTTAGTACGGGGCTATAGTGTGTAGACATGTAGTTAGGGTATATTATTCTTGGGTATACTCATATTATATTCATTGCATGAATATTATCTCACTCCTTATACTAAAATCATACATATTTGTTTTTGTTCTAACACTGCATCTTGTGTTTCCATATTTTATTATTTTGAGCTTTAATGATTTTACAAAACACAAGTACTTGAAAAATCACCAAAAACAAGCTAAAAGACCCTTCAAATCAAATCAATATACTCTGAAATTTCAACTGAAGGAAGGCCTCTTTATAAAACAAATGAATTTTGCAAAACATTTTTCAAAAAAATCAAGAAATGCAGTTCTGTTTTGACGTTAAGAAGTTAACGTCTGGCGTTAGTTCCTTTGCCCCAAAAATCTTTTTTGTTGTTTTGAATTATTTCTGGTATTATTTTAATATTTTGTGTGTTTTATTTCTCCGTTTGTAAAAAGTTTTATATCTTTTTATTTCCTTTAAAACAAATTTTATTTCTTTTCAAAAAAAATATGTATTTTCTAATGCATTATTTTGGGTGTATTTCTCTGGCATAGAATATCAGTTACTGAAAGTGCTATTAAAGGCATCTATGTTTTCTAGAGAAAATATATAAAAAAAAACAAATACAAAATTACAAAACAATTTCAAAGAACCAAAATATTTTTTTCTCTCTTTATGTGTGTTTATTGTTTTGTGCATATATAAAAATTCAAAAAATTATAAAAACTAATTGTTATTCATTGTCATTGTCAAGGATGATTAATTATATCAATTAAAGATTAAATGCAATGTTTAATTTAACTTTCAAGTTTCTTAAAAAAACATTGTTTTGTATTTGTCATGCCTTGAAAATTATCTTGTTATGTGCAATGAAATTGATTATAGATAAACATGTGTAGAAATGCTTAGCATGCCTCTAAATATGAGTAAAGTATTATGTTTGATAATGATTTATTCACTCACTTATTTTTGATAATCTACATGTGTTTACAATCTTATACTTACATGATTGTGTAGTGTAATAACATAAATAATTAAAGTGCATAAATAGATTACCTACGCAACATTGAATTAGTTATTACAATTTTTTGTCTTTCATGCACTTATTCTTTAGAGAAATGTGGTTTAAAATGTTGTGTTTGCAAAACAAGTGAATTTGGAGTCCTTAGTCACTAAACTAAAAAGCAAATAATGAATGACAAGAAAAACTCCATCAAGCACTACTCACCCTCTTGATAAGTCTTAATGAGCATTGTGAGGTTGAGCACCTTGGCTAAAGAATTGTAAAGTGTCTTGTAGCAAACATTTATACATCACTTCTCTTAGTACACCGGATCACAAAAAATTAAAAATAAAGCTAAAAAAATATTTGTGATCCCCAAGCACTACTTTGCACCCTGATAAGTCTTAATAAGCATTGTATGTGCAGAGCACCTTGGTAGTTGTACTCTTTATTTATGTGCATTGAAATATTATGGAAATAATATTATTTGTGTATTTTTAATGTTGTGTTATTTCATTATTTATGTCATGTGTTTTTGATTGATTCACTTGTATACTTTATCAAAACTCTACTTTGTACACATCATTATCTTTCATAAAACTTTTACTCATGAGAATTGGATCCTAATGCTCATCTACTCAATTCTCTACAAACTTAAGTAAATGCACTAGATAACAAAGCATGACCACTACAATGTTTATGTTTACTTGAAATGCAAATTTTATTACATTGTAGTTTGTGTATCTTTTCTTGATATTATGAAATCATGCTTGCAATATTATCTTAATGGAATAGCATCTCTTCAATCTTTAACTCAAACATCAACTTTTCAAATTTAAAACTCATTATCCTTTATATGATTTTATCTTCTAAAAATTATGTTTATGTTTAAGAGTGCTTATTATATTCTTCTGCTAAGTTTACCACTTATGCTCATTCATGTCTATTATTTTTAACACTGTGGTTTTCTTTTCAACAAGTGATATCTTAAAATAGAATGCTTACTTTAACATGTTAGCTATGTTGCTTACTACTATATGTTACATCATGCTTATATTTTTATCAACAAGTAGTATTTAATAAGCTTTTGATTGCATCCTATTTTTCTTCTCGACATAGAACATGTTACTCTTTTTTGCACACTCTCACCTAAACCCTCTTTTGATACTACCAAAAGGGGAGAATAAATTATATAAATCTAATACTTAGGGGGAGTACATTATAATGATTTCAAACTCAAAGAAAGTATCTTTGTAGGGGGAGTAATCATATAGGAGGTGCATACACTATCATATGCTCGATCATGACAATCCTTAAATAAGTGGTTCCTAATCAATCTTAGTAGATATACACTCATCCCTACCCACTTTTGCTAATAACAAAGGGGAGAAGAAATTGAGAAATCTAGTCAAATAGATATTTAGGGGGAGTAAATTATAAGAGAACACTTATGTACGGGGAGGACTTCATATAGAAAGAGTATGCATTATAACTTTCAAATCTATCATGCTTTTAACCTGTTATTCATGCACATCTTATCACCGCACTTATCTATAAACACAAATGGTCTTAATCTCACTAATTTCTCATACAGGTATTTGTTATTATCAAAAAGGGGGAGATTGTTGGAGTCTAGGTTCCACATCTCTTGGTTTGAGAATAACAAATACCGTGTTGTATTTGATCTTATATTTTGTGTGTTTATAGTATGCATGTTGTACAGGAACTATAGCTACACATCCCTATGAGTAGTATACTGAATGGAGGTGACTCTCTGGAAAGAGATCTAACTCCCCGCATTAGTTGTTAACTCTCCGCGTTAACTTCCGTTGAGAAGGAATCCGTCGAGAAGAAATGTCGTCGAGAACGAATCCGTTGAGAAGCCAGTGACAATGCTAGGCGTTAGGTCTTAACATTGGGCGCTAACCGTTCGACAAAATTGCATTCGACGAAAATGTCATTCGACGAAATGAGAAGGCCGCTCGACGAATTAGAGTTCGACGAACTGAGCTACTGCACGACAATATTGCGTTCGACGAAATTAACTTGCGTTCGACGAATTTGATGCAATTCGACAAACTTTGAAGGGGAACGAAACTCAACGCTAGTGTTGACTCTTAATGCCCGCATTAAATCCATAAACTACCACGATCTTGACGGTTGCGCAATTTCAGCCACGACAGTGCACGTTCACTAACGCCAGTGTTAACTCAAAACGCCACGCGTTAGCTCCCGTGGCTATTTAAAGTACAGCCCCTCTCATTCTATGTGAGATGATTCCAGAATTCCAATAATTTTAAGAGAGGCTCATGTACAACAATTAAGAGATCTCCCTTGGGCTATCATGAAGATCTAAAGAGGATTTTGAAGGAGAAGGTCTACAACGCATATCCCATACGAAGGACGATCGTTTCAAGAACGCCAATATCTACATCGACTTCGTCTTCACCTTCAGAATTTCTTAGGGAGTTTCTCATTACTTATCTTGTAATCTTTTACTTTTTACTTTTGTATTTTAGTGTGGAGAAATCGTTCGGGGAGAACGTCAGATTCCAGGAAGGATTCCGTGGGTAATTCGACGCGATTTTTGGCGACTAGGTCCTTGTGCGGCTTAGGGGGTAATTTGGCGCCTTGTGCGTGGCGACTAGATCGAGGGTAAATCTAGGGGGTGGCTAGAGGACTTATCTGGGGTAAGATAGGCTATAGCCAACAGGTCATTGGGAGAAGGACCGGTGAAACAATAAAAAGTGTTTTTACATATTCTCGCCTTGATTTCTAGCGTTATAGAAATCAAACATTTTTGTATTCAATTTATTATGAAATAATATCATGTCTTTTAATGTACTATTCAATTGATTTTATTTCCTCTTCAAGAATGTTTAAATTTATATTTTTATCAAAGTATTAAAATTAACCTTTGTGTAATTATCTTTGAAATACAACAATCATTTTTATTATCTCTGATTTTCTGGAATTGTATTTCATTAATGTTTTCATTAGTAAAATCTCATTGACATAATTCTGAAAAGATTAATTTTCTAGAGAGCTAACGCCCAGCATTAACACCTAACGCCAAGCGTTAGCAACAGCAAGGAAAAAGTTCTGTTTCCCTTATCTGAGATATTAAAATATATTTTCCTATAAAATATTCTGAAACTTCAGTCCCAAACTCTGATAAATTTAATTAAGATTTAAATTCCATAAAACCCTTATTCACCCCCCCCCCCCTCTAAAGGCGCCGTAAGATCCAGCAGATATGAGCGGGAAAATTGAAAGACTTATAAGAATGCAGAAATAATATCTGTCTCAACCATTTAAATCGAGCGCTAAAAAGTACTTAGCCTCTCAATCGGGATGGGGGTGGTAATAATAAGACTTGAAATAAAGCTAAGTTATAAAAAAGGAAAATACTATCTCACACACACACACACACTCTACTTGTAATAAAAAGACTGAATCGAAAGAAAGCATTAAAAGAAAGCGTTAAAAGAAAGCGATAAATAAAGCGTTAAAGAAGGCGATAAACTATTTTACGAAAGCTTTTAAATTTAAATTATGAAAGCGATAAATCTAAATTATGAGAGTAATAAAATTAATCTCATGCACAAATGCACTCTACTTGTAATTAAAAGCTAAATTAAAAGAAAATTAAATATATTCTCATACACACACACACTGACATAAAATTGAAATGAAGATCCAAATGAGAAAAACAACATTTTATTTTCAAAACAAACATTACAACTAGGCTATGAAAAAAATTACAAAAGAACATAATTGCATAAAGGAACTCCCATACACTCAACAGAATTCAAAAAACACTAAAACACTCAAAATCTGGATCCAATTGCTTCAGCCGACCCCTCCTATTTATAGGAAAAAAATTATTTTTACACGCCCTCGGTCACGGGCATGACCGAGGGCGTGACTTCTATGCGTGCTAGATGGATAGGCTCAGCCTCCTTCTGGAAGCTTTTGACCGGGAAAATGGCTGCACATGGTCGTGACTTGAGGTGTCACGGGCATGACCTTGGGCGGCACACATCTGGTTCAACTGGGGCATGACAGCTAGCGTGTACGCTGGCTTCCAGAAGGATTTGATGGGTCACAACTTTGGTCACGGTCGTGACTTTGCAAATATCGACGGGAGCAGGTGTCGATCGACGGGATAGGTGCTCAATCGACGAGACGAGAGCTCGATCAATGGGAGGTGAATTGAAGTTGATCGCAGTGTACAAGGGCGTGACCATGTATATCTACAGGACAGCAAGCAGATCGACAGGACCGCAAGTCGATCGACGGGACGGGATGTCGGTCGAGCTGGAAATTGGCATTTTAAGCTTACACGCCCTTGGTCACGGGCGTGACACAAGGTCACGGGCGTGACCCAGGGCGTGACTTAACAAAAAATTTTCCAAAATGTTGAAAAACATAAGAAAAAAAAGCTAAGTTAGTAAGAAATATAATAAAACAAACAAGTTATTCATTAATTTACATGAAATAATTACAATATTACTTAAAATTATACTCAAACTATACTACAAATACTTATACTTTATTACTCATCAAATACCCTCATACTTAAGCTTTTTCTATTCCAGAGCAAAAGTAAGAGAGATCCATACGGGATTAACATAAGTTATAATTTTGTTGCTATCGTTTTATTTAATCATAAGAGACTGAAAAATAAAAATTTAGAGTATAAAGTGTTAAGTCCTAAATTATGCAATTGATTTAAGTAAAGAGAAATGTCTTAGCCAAGAGACTTCTTAATTAACCAAATAGCAAGCAAAAATTGCAATAACTAGTAACGAGATTAGATCGAAATTATAAGAACCTTTGTTTAAAGAATGTGAAGAAAAAATACAAGTTACTAATTATGCTCTCAAATGATTTTTTGAATTAAAACTAGATACAATAAATTGGCTAAGGGAAAGAAGGTGAAAGCTTTGGCAATAAGAAGAGTACTTGAATAAGGGGTGATGGTTTTTATCCTTCCACTCCTTTTTAGTTTTCTTTGGTGCCCCCGTGGTTTATGAGGGAAAACTAATTCTTTTGTTTTTATTAACCTAATGCTTATGTTTACGGAACGAAATTTTATTCTCATTAACATAAGATCATTTAAAGTTTTTTTATTGGGTGCCTATGTTTACGAAATAAATTCTTATTCCCATTGACATAAGATCTTTTTCTTCTTCTATGTTTTATGTCAAGCTAAATTGGTGCATATAAGGGGGTTTTCAAGAGAAATTCTAGAATAATAAAAAAAGGTTTGAGAGCAACCTTAGTAATTTGAATATTCCTAGATTCCTAAAGACACAAAGTAGGGATAATTACGGTCTAAAGTTGTTTTGCCAATATAATACACATGCCTCTATTTTAGCTAGTAGAAGTAGTGCTTGAAAACAAAGCCTCTATTTAAACTAGAAACACAAGATATTCTTTAAAACTTAACCCTGAACGTTTAAATCTATCGATCTTAGATAAACAAACAAATAGTAAAACTAGTGATTATGAAAAGCCACAAATAGACATTCTCGAAACTAAATGCTTTAAGAATAAATGTAAAGTATAGGTTTATTATATTTTTAGATTTTTCTAAGTTTAGGTACTATAAAAAAAACTTAAATTTTTTTTTTTTTTGAAAATTTGTGGGTTTTTGCAAATGTTTTTTGAATTTTTCCAAGTTTAGATTTTTTCGTTTTTTTTTTTCAGTTTTATATTTACAGGAAGTAAGAAAAATAAAATGCAGAAATAATTACAAAATATATATTTTTTTTTGAAATATTTTTTGACATATATATGGTTTTTGAAATATATATGTTTTTGGTGGAGGGTTTTTTAAAGCCTATATTTACAAACTAAACAATATTTACCTTTTTTTCTAAATATTTTTTTGAGTTTATAAAGAAAATGGTAAAACACCTCCATACTTAAAACTCAACATTGTCCCCAATGTTGTAATTTAAGTATGAAGAAGGGAAAATGAAAGTGTAGTGTGTACAAAAATAAAAAAGGGAGGCAAAAAAGGCTTCCCTGAATTAAAGCTGGCGGGGCCAAAAAAACCCTGCAAAAACATGTAAAAAGAATAGAGCATAATAAAATATTAGATAAATATGGGGTGTCTCCCACAAGCGTTTTGTTTACCATCACGTAGCTTGACTAATTTGGCGTGGTGAGATTATAAATTGGGGAGGTGTAAGGATTCGGGATTATCACCCACTGGATCGCCCGCAATGTAAAGTTTTAGACGGTGACCGTTGACTTTAAATTCGCCTTTTTCGGGGTCGGAAATAAGAACAATCCCACACGACCAAACCTCTTTGACTTCAAAGGGACCGGACCATCAAGATTTTAGCTTACCAAGAAAAAGACGAAGGCGGGAATTATAAAGAAGGACAAGATCGCCCGGTGCAAAAGTTTTGGGAAATTTTATTTTTCGATCATGGTAGAACTTAGAACGCTCCTTGTAAAATTTATTACTCTCATATGCGTTCGCACGCCATTCATCGAGTTCATTTAGTTGGAATTTCCTACTTTCGGAGGATAAGTGTGAATCGAGATTTAAAGTTTTAAGGCCCAAAAAGCGCGGTGCTCTAACTCAACCGGTAAATTGCACGTTTTGCCATATTCTAATCGATATGGCGTACAATCGATGGCGGTCTTGTATGTCGTACGATACGCCCACAGTGCGTCGTCAAGTTTGATGGACCAATCTTTCCTATTCAAAGAAACAGTTTTTTTCTAAAATGCGTTTAATCTCGCGATTTAGTACCTCTACTTGACCGCTCGTTTGGGGGTGATAGGCGATGGAGGGCTTGTGCGTAACACCTTATTTAGATAAGATTTTTGAAAACTGGGCGTTGCAGAAGTTTGTACCCATATCACTCACTATTGCGCGAGGCATCTCAAGGAGAGAAAATAATTTTTTGAGAAAATGGACGATGACTCTCGTATCGTTGGTGGGGAGAGCTTGCGCTTCCTCCCACCTAGATATGTATTTGACCGCCACTAAAATATAGTGATTACTAATGGAAGAAGGTAGGGGCCTAGTAAATCTATGCCCCACAAATTGAAGATTTCACACTCGAAAAAAAGGTTTTGGGGCATCTCGTCACGACGAGAGATGTTACCCTACCGCTGGCAGCTATCGCATTTACTCACAAAATTATGAGCATCTTTAAAGAGAGTGGGCCAATAAAAGCCTGCCAAACGCTTTCCGCGCGGTCCGGTTGGCTTGAAAATGCCCCCGGCTGGTCCCTCATGGCAGTGTCGCAAAATTTGCTTACCCTCTTCGCTTGAAACACATCTCTGCACCAGTTGGTCCGCATAGACGCGAAAGATAAAGGGGTCCTCCCAAAACTAGTTTTTTAAATCAGAAAAGAATTTCTTCTTTTGCTGAGTCGAAAAATCTTTTTGAAGGGCCCGCGCAACTAGATAGTTCGCGTAATCTGCGAACCAAGGGGTGGAAGAAGTTTTAATAGTATTTACAGTTAAGAGGCGCTCCTTAGGAAATTTATCGTCTATTTCGGGTTCGACGAGCGCTTCTGCGATGGGGTGTTCTAAACGCGAGAGGTGGTCGGCTACCAAATTTTCAGCCCCCTTCTTGTCCCGGATCTCTAAGTCAAATTCCTGTAAAGGAGGATCCATCGAAGTAAGCGGGGCTTGGCATCAACCTGGGCCAAAAGATATTTAAGGGCGGAGTGGTCAGTGAAAACAATTACTTTTGAAAGCGTAATGTAAGGCCTAAACTTATCGAAGGCAAAGACGACGGCAAGAAGTTCTTTTTCCATCGTTGTGTAGTTAGCCTGTGCGGCTGTGGGCATGCGAGAAACGTAATAGATTGGATGAAAATATTTATTTGTGTTGCCCTAGTACGGCTCCTACCGCAATATCGCTCGCGTCGCACATTATCTCAAACGGAAGGGACCAATCTGGCGCCACCAGAATGGGAGAATTGATAAATTGTTTGTTTATAAAATTAAATCCCTCTATACTGGCGGTATCAAAAATAAATGGGGAATCCTTCTCCAGGAGGTGGTTTAGCGGTTTTGTAATTTTAGAAAAATCTTGAATAACCCGTCGGAAAAAACCCACGTGGCCCAAAAAACTTTGAATAGATTTTACGTTTGAGGGAACGGGAAGTTTTTCAATTATGGCGACTTTGGCCTTATCGACCTCCATCCCCTTGGAAGAAATCTTATGGCCGAGGACTAAACCCTCTCATACCATGAAGTTGCATTTCTCCCAATTTAAAACTAAGTTCGTCTCTTCACACCGTTGGAGAACTCTATCTAAATTTTTCAAACAGTTTTTAAAAGAGTTTCCGAAAACGGAGAAGTCATCCATAAAGACTTCCATTATATCTTCTACGAGCTCGCCAAATATCGCCAGCATACATCTTTGGAATGTAGCTGACGCGTTGCAGAGGCCAAACGACATCCTTCGATATGCGAAGGTGCCGAAGGGGCAAGTAAAAGTTGTTTTCTCCTGGTCTTTGGGGGAAATAGGGATTTGGAAAAAAACCGAAAGACCATCGAGAAAACAGTAAAAATGATGACCTAAAAGACGCTCTAGGATTTGATCGATGAACGGTAGCGGGAAGTGGTCTCTTTTTGTGGCATCGCTTAATTTTCGGTAGTCGGTGCACACTCTCCAACTTGTAATAGTACGGGTTGGGATAAGTTCATTGTCTGGTTTGCCTCGACCGTTATACTGCTCTTTTTGGGGACGACTTGTACGGGGCTTACCCATGTACTCTCGGATATAGAATAGATAATTCCCGCTTCGAGTAGTTTTATAATCTCAGTCTTAACTACATCCGGCATATTCGGTTTAAGGCGTCGTTGAGGCTGAATTGTTTTGCGGGGGTTATCTTCACAAAAAAAATTTGGGTATAGAAGGAGGGATTTACTCCACTGATATCTGAAATCAGTCATGCAATTGCACGGCGATGTTTGTTTAAAACTTCGACTAATTCAAATCACTTAAGGTGGAAGAGATAATAACGGGAAGTTTTAAGTCTTTTTCGAGGAAAACGTATTTCAGATTATCAGGGAGTTATTTCAGTTCGAGGACTGGCGGTTCTTCATAAGATGGTTTGATTTTTTAAATTTCTGAATCGAAGGGTTCGAATGGAAAATCTGTCGGCAGGTCGTCGAGACAAGATAGATTCGCCAAATCCGAAGTATCTAATGCTAAGGAGAGAAATACAGAAAGCGAAGAACATTCCTCTTCAAACACGGGTTCCAGGTTAAAACTGGAATCATCGTTCAATAGGGAGTTCCGCATTGAGGGATTAATATATAAAGTAACTTCGTCGTCTCTGACCCGAAGGAGGAGGCGACCGTTACTAACATCGATTAATGCGCGGGAGGTTGCGAGGAAGGGGTGACCGAGTATAATAGGTACCTCAGCATCCTTCTCTATGTCGAGGATGATGAAGTCTACCGGGAAGATAAATTTGTCAACCTTGACCAGAACATCCTCCACTACCCCTATTGGGTACTTTATCGAGCGATCCGCGAGTTGGATGCTCATCTTTGTCGGGATCGGGACGCCCAAATCGAGTTTTTTGAAAAGGGCATCAAATTGATGATGGCGCCCAAGTCCGCTAGAGCGTACTTTATTAACATATTGCTGAAGAGGCACGGGATGAAGAACCGTCCCGGGTCGTTCAGTTTTGGTGGCATTTGGGAGAGTGTCTCGCAGAATGGAACATTTATATGAATTTGTTTTAAAATTTGTAAAAAAAATGTATTGCTCGTCCTTCCGCTCGTTGTTTATTTTTGAGGGATAAGGAAGAGACGGGCAAAAAACATTCGGCAAAGTCGGAATACTCGGTGATTTATCTATTGAGAGAGAGGGTGGAGGGGTCGGTGTCGAAATATATACCTCAACCCGTTTTGGGGAGGTTACCTCCTTGCCGCTGCAAAGGATTATGGCTTTGGCTTTTTCTCTGGGGTTTGTCTCTGTGTTCCCTGGTAGAGCTCCATATGGCCGCTGTAAGACCAGCTTTGCAAGCTGTCCAACCTGATTTTCCAACTTTTTAATCGATCCGTTAATATTCTGAATATTTGACTCGGTGGACGCGACGTATTTAGCAAAAATGACTTCGAGGGGAGATGGTTTTGGAGGAGGAGGCTGTGTTGGGAAAATGATTTCTCTTAACCCCTGAAAATGAGTCAAATATGAATTCCAAGAATGAAAAACAAGGCTAAGTAAATATGCGTCGAATAGTGTTCGACGCAATGTCGAAATGTAGTCGAAGTCTCTTTCAGATTAAGTCGAAGTAACTCTAGGAAGATTTCGACGTATGTGTTGTCGACGTTACTCTGATTTCTAGTCGACGCAACTAGTGAAGTCGACGCACCTTAGTCGACGCACCTTCCTTATTCACCTCTCGACGTCCAGACAGGATGTACTCGACGCTTGCATCGAATGGCAATCGATGCACGTCGATTTATTTGACAGACTTAAATATGCGCCAGATCTCTTTCCTTCTTTCAGTAAATCTGATTTGTATGGAATAATGTTAATATTTTATAGCCGTTCTGAATCATTCTTTCCTTCTATTTGATTCTTGGCTAATCTGATTAACTCTATTTTGGATATTATTTGAAATCAGAATTCATTCTTTCCTTCTACAGAAATAAACATTATGGAAATATTTTTTCTTTCTATTCTCTCTAACTGCTAATTGATTATTCTCTTATAGTATTATGTTGAATTAACAGAGCTATAAATAAAGAGGAGGTCGGCAGAAAATAAACAAGAATGATCTACCACACACATTTGAAATAGAGGAAAAGCTCCCAAGAGAAAAGAGAGAAATTGAGAAAAAGCTCTGCAGCAACATTCAAGCACTTCTTCTTCTTCTGCTTCTGAAGTCACACTGCTGCAAAATCTGATAGCTCTCACAAAGAGAGAAAGGCTGCAAATCTTCTTCTCTCTATAGAAGAAAGATTCAATTCACTTTTTGTGCTTCCAATCTTCTTGCTAGGAAGAAGATTCTTTTCTGTTTTTATTTCTTCTCCTTTCTTTCTTTCTCACTTAAACATTGTAAAAGAGTTTTTAGAATCTCTCTCCAAAAAATTCAGTGTACTGGTTCTAAGAGTCTCCTTGTCAAAAGACTCAGTTGGTTCTAAGAGTCTCCTTGTCAAAAGACTCAGGGTGGTTCTAAGAGTCTCCTTATCAAAAGACTCAGTGCAAGATAGTGAATTCCTACCAAGGGGGTAGAAGAGTGGACTACCCAAAGTTTGGGGAACCACTATATTTTCTTGTGTTGTGCTGTGATTTATTTTCTTGCATTTACTTTATTTTCTTGCTTAATTCTTGTTGGTGTGTGGGAAGCTCTAATCTGTGATCATACACATATATATTAACTTTGCACAAAATAATTTTTAAATCTCTATTCACCCCCCCCCCCCCCCCCCCCCCCCTCTAGAGAATTCTAGTGAGGTTAATTGTGCACTTTCAATTGGTATCAGAGGGAGGTTGATCTAAAAAGGATAACTCCTTGATCAAAAAGATCCTACCTCTCATATATATATATTTTTCAAAACTATCTTATCATATGGCACAAATCAAAGATTATGCTTCCACCAGACCACCAATTTGCAACCTGGAAAAGTTTGCACTTTGGAAAACAAGAATTAGAATTTATTTAAACTCTATTGATGATGAATTGTTTAATGTGATCTTGACAGGTCCCCCCAAGCCATTCAGGAAGGATTCAAGTGGAAAAGTGACTGAAACACTTGTTCCAAGAGCTGAATGGACAGAAGATGAGAAGAAAGCCTAAGGACATGATGCCAAGGCTATGAATATCCTAGTCTCAACCCTCTCAGATGAAATTTTCCAAAAGATAGCTGATTGTGAGTCAGCTAAGGAAGTATGGGAAGCTCTCACCAAAATGGTAGAGGGAAGTGCTGATGAGAAAAAGGATAGAAAGGCACTACTGATCTCCCAATATGAAAACTTCCAAAAGAAAGAAAGTGAAAGTGTTGCTGACATGTATTCAAGATTCAGCCTCATAGTCAATGAATTGAGAACACTTGAGAAGGACATATCTCTCACTGAGATAAATGATAAATTGCTGACTTGCTTTCCTAGCTCTTGGGACTCAAGAATCTGGCCAATCAAAGACTACAGAAGTCAAAAAGAAATATCAACAGATGTTCTGTTGGGTAAATTAAAATCATATGAACAACTGTTGAAAACCAGAGCTGAGAAAGAAAAGGCCTCTCCACTCTCAAAAGAAAAGAGTATTGCATTGAAAGCTGTTGAAGGTGAACCATCTACTAGTGATGAGGAACTAATCAGCTTCCTGGCTAGGAAGTTCAAGAGGTGGACCAAAACAGAAGGATCCAGAGGAAGAGATTCAAAAACCAGGTATAATAAAACACCTACTAAAGAGATTATCTGTTACTCTTGCAGGAAACCTAGACATATTGCACCTGAATGTCCAAAGGAGAACAGCACTAAGAAAGATCTGAAAAGAACAGATCTAAAGAAGAAAAAGAAAGAAAGAGGATTCATTGCTCAATCTTGGAGTGATTCAGAATCTGAAGGAAGTACCTCATCAGACAATGATCAGGAAGAGGTCAAGCAAGAGGAAACCTGTCTGATGGCCACTGAGAAGCTTGATGATACATCTATGGTAAATATACTTGATGATATAGATTTCTCTTCTACTGATTTCAAACAAGATTTCAAAGAATTCTGTTTAGATCTAATCAAATCTGAAAAAGGAGTAAAAGAATTAAGAATTGAATTAAAAAATCTCAAACATGTGAATACACACTATGAAAACTATAAGCTCAATCAAGAGCTCTCAAAGAAGGAATTAGACAAAATCCATTCAGAAAATCTAACACTAAGGAAAGAGCTGGCAAAGGCTAAAGCCTTTGAGGACTCTCTGAATGGAAGAGGTCAGAAGCTCAAGAATATCTCTGAGAATCTCACTGATAGATTTAGAAAACTAAAGCTGAATACTAATGAAGCATCTAAATCACAAACATTCAGCAAACCTGTCTGGAAACATCCCATTCAATTCACTAGGGAGAATCATCTAGCAGGAATTAGATCACAAGTAGGTCCAAAAACAACCACTGTTTTTAATAAACCTAATCCCATTACAGATAAAGGAATCTTAGGAAAGTATCCTCACAAAAATTCTGAACATACGTCGAATTATTATCCACGTGCGTCGATTTCTAATCGACGCATACACCAAATCGCGTCGACCTCCACTCAACGTAATCTCTCACATGCTTCGACTAAAAGTAGACTCAGAATGGAGGAAGCGTCGACCTCATATCGACGCAACCAAAAACCTACGTCGAATTCATATCGACGCAACCATAAGTCTACGTCGAATCCCTATCGACGCAATAAATCAGACAGAAAATTTTCTGTTTCCAAACAGGCCCCTCAATCTATGTCCTTCTATTATGAACACTATTTCTGTGATATCATCCAAGAAGATTGGTATGATAAGCCAGTACCCCATAAGGAGGAAGGATATCCTGAAAAACCCACTTATTCTTTTATTAAATCTTTTACTAATGAGAGAAAGGGACCCCAGCTCAGCAGGGTCTAAACTAATGTTTAAACTTTTATGTGCAGATGTATCACATCTCCAGGATGGTGTGGTATTTGGACAGTGGATGCTCCATGCACATGACAGGTTGCAAAAACCTATTAATCAACCTTGATGATAGACTTGGACCATCAGTAACCTTTGGAGACTCTAGCTGTGGCCAAACCAAGGGATTTGGAGATTTCAAAGAAGGGAAAGTCACCTTCAAGAATGTGGCAGTAGTCAAAGGACTAAAACACAATCTGATAAGTATAAGTCAGATATGTGAGAATGGTAAGTATGAGGTAAAATTCACTACACTATTCTACCATATTATAGATATCAAGACTGGTGCTACAGTACTAAATGGAATTAGAAAAGGGAGAGTATATGTAGTGGACTTTAGCTCTTCACCCACAGAAGTTTGCTTATTCAACAATATTATTGATAAAAATGAATTATGGCATAGGCGACTAGGTCATCTAAACTACAAAACAATCAGTAAACTAGCTAAGAATAACCTAGTCAGAGGCTTACCAAAGGGTAGGTACTCTAAGGATTCTCCATGCAGACCTTGCCAACTAGGAAAGCAAACCAAATCATCCTTCAAACCCATTGGTAAGGATGACTCTCCCAGGTCTTTATACTTACTACACATGGATCTCTTTGGTCCCATATCCACTCAAAGCTTAGGTGGAAAATCCTATACCTTGGTCATTGTTGATGATTATTCTAGGCTTAGCTGGGTATTCTTTCTAGGAGTTAAATCTGAAACCCATAAAATTCTCTCAAAATTCATAAGACATATTCAATCTGAGTTCAATACAAATGTTTCAATTATAAGAAGTGACCATGGGACTGAATTTGAGAATCAGATGATTTGTAGTTTCTGTGAGGAAGAAGGTATTAAACAAAGCTTCTCAGCACCTAGAACTCCACAACAAAATAGAGTTGCTGAGAGGAAGAATAGAACCTTAATAGAATCAGGTAGAACCCTGCTTGCAGAGTCAGGATTACCAAAAACCTTTTGGGCTGAAGCATTCAACACTGCAAACTATGTTCTAAATAAAAGCCTCATACACAAAACTAAATCAAAGACTCCATATGAGCTCCTGAAAAATAAAACACCCACTGTTAAATATTTTAACATTTTTGGATGTGCTTGCATTATTCTAAACAATGGGAAAGATCATCTTGCCAAATTTGACAAGAAGTCTGATGATGGAATATTTCTGGGTTATTCATCATCCAGCAAAGCTTATAGGTACTACAATAGAAGAACTCTTAAGATTGAAGAATCCATGCACATTGTATTTGATGAAACTAACATGCTGCTTAAGGGGGAGGAAACTCCCACCAGTTCTGTTCCATAGGAAAACAACAGCATAGAAACCCAGCTTGAGCAACTAGCTCTAGAGAACACAGAAAATGGAAAGGAAAACCAGTTAGAGGAACCAAGTGAGGAGTCTGAACAAGAAATCTCAGAAAAGAGCACTCAAGACCCTCCTCCACAAGAGGACATGGTCCAGGAAGAACAATTGAACAATGATCCCATTGAGAATGAAGTAGAAGAACAACTGACAAATTCAGGCAGAACAGGAATCAATTTGAAAGATCATCCACAAGCTCAAGTGATTGGAGATCCCAATGCAGGAGTAAGAATAAGACACCAAGTCTCCAATGGGATAATGCTCCAATGCTTCCTATCACAAGTTGAACCAAAGAAGTTTGAGGAAGCAAATTGTGATCCTCACTGGATTATGGCCATGCAAGAAGAACTAGGCCAATTTGAGAGAAACAAAGTATGGAACCTAGTTGAAAGACCAAGAAACTACCCTGTAATTGGTACAAAATGGGTATACAGGAACAAACTAGATTCCACTGGAATAATTGTGAGAAACAAGACAAGACTTGTAGCACAAGGATATAGACAAGAAGAAGGGATAGACTACAATCAGACCTTTGCTCCAGTAGCCAGATTAGAGGCAATCAGGCTCTTTCTTGCCTATGCAGCCTTCATGAAGATGAAAGTCTACCAAATGGATGTCAAGAGTGCCTTTTTAAATGGAGATCTGCAAGAAGAGGTATATGTGGAGAAACCACCAGGTTTTGTTAATCCCTCTTCCCCTAACTTTGTTTATAAACTTAACAAAGCATTATATGGTCTTAAGCAAGCACCTAGAGCTTGGTATGAAACTCTCTCAAATTTTCTTTTAGAAAATTCCTTTGAAAGAGGAAAAGTAGACAAGACACTCTTTACTAGAACACATAAAAACCAACTCCTCCTTGTTCAAATATATGTAGATGACATTATCTTTAGCTCAACCCATCCTAAACTATGTAAAAGATTTGCTAATCTTATGCAATCTAAATTTGAGATGAGTAGTATGGGTGAACTCTCCTACTTCCTAGGGCTACAAGTAAAACAAAGTAGTGAAGGAATCTTTATCTCACAATCAAAATATACCAAAGAACTAATCAAAAAGTTTGGTATGGAATCAGCATCTACAATGAAAACACCCATGGCAACCAATGCCATCATAGAAAAAGATGATAAAGGAAAATCAGTAGATCAAAAGACTTATAGGGCCATCATAGGATCCCTTCTATATCTAACAGCAAGCAGACCTGATATCATGTTTGCCACTTGCATATGTGCTAGATTTTAGGTTGAACCAAAGGAATCCCATCTCACCTCTGTAAAAAGGATTCTTAGATACCTAAAGGGAACCCCTGAACTAGGACTATGGTACTCAGTAGAAACCAACTTTGAATTAATATGTTTCTCAGATGCAGATTATGCTGGATGTAGGGTTGATAGAAAAAGCACATCTGGTACCTGCCAATTTCTAGGTGACAGATTGATCTCATGGTTTAGTAAGAAACAAACCTCAGTCTCAACTTCAACAGCTGAAGCTGAATACATAGCTGCTGGGAGCTGTTGTTCACAAATCCTGTGGATGCAAAATCAACTACTTGATTACAAATTGGAAATACACAACTCTAAGATCTATTGTGATAGCTCTAGTGCAATATCCATAGCATCCAACCCAGTCCTTCATAGTAGGACCAAACATATAGAAATCAGACATCACTTCCTTAGAGACAATGTTGAGAAGGGTAAAATAACCTTAGAATATATTCCCACAGACAATCAAAGAGCAGACATCTTCACAAAACCTTTAGATGAAACTAAGCATAACTATTTCATAAACACCTTGGGGATGCTTGATGGAAGCTTGTAAACCTCATTGTTAGGGAAATCTAAAGACATCAGAATATCTAAGAAAGTTTCCTGGAGATGCGTCGAATACATATCGACGTACCGTCGAGAAGACCTCGACGCTGGTTCTGATTTCTTTCAGTTAAAGTTACGTCGATCCACTATCAACGTACCGTCGACTTCTTATCGATGCAAGTCTATGACCACGTCGACAAATCTTTAGACTGACAAAACCTTCACGGAATGCCGACTACATATTGACGCATACGTTGACATCAATTCGACGTAACATCGACTTCTGGTTAAAATTGGAATCAAATCCTTACTTCCTTTTCTTTTACGACTGGATTACCTTGATTTCTGTTTCCTTTCTCGACGTTTCATCTTCTTTAAATAGTACTTCTTATTTCATAACAAATACCTCTCTGGACCCGCCAAAACTGCGTCTTCTACCTCTCTCTCTTCCTGCATCAATGGCGCCTACTCCTGTTCAAACTGACCTTATCAAAGCAATGAACGATGCTCTGGAAAATCTTCTCAATGACTTCCAGACACGATTAACTAACTTCTCCATTGAATGTGCCAATATGATCAACTCCTGTGAAGCCAAATTGGCCACCCTGCCTGCCTCTCTTCCCGGGCTTCATCTTCCTCTTCAAGAGGAACCTCTGTCGCCACAAAGGTTTACATCCTTCCTGAAAGATATAAACCAGTGGGAGAGTTGCTCCAGAAACCCCTCTTGCCAGGTTTTTGATCTCAACTAAAAGCTCAGGTTTAAATCTCTTCTCTCCAACACTAAGTATTCTCTCTAACTCTCTTATAGGCTCCACTCCTCTCATATCACTCTGACTACACTTTCATCAAACATTTTTGTGAATCCTCCTCTTACAACACTGAAGGGGAGCATGTTGTGGATTCAGCATTCAGAATTGATGATCCTTATAACCAGGGGGAGATTCCTGTAGTAAAGGACCCAGTAATCCAGGGGGAGGAAGAAGCAGCCACCTCTGATGATTGGAATGGGCAGATATGGATTGATGCACCCTTATGTGAGGAAGAACTTCAACATCACTCTTCTGGCTTCTCTGCCAGTTACATCAAGCTAAAGACACCTCTACTTGAGGACATCCCTACAAAAGAGTTTGGAGGAGACATTCATCCCTCAGCAGAGATCACCCTACCAGAAATCACTCTGCCCTCTATTGCAGAACATCTAAGAACTCTTCTTGAAATAACTACCTCTCCACCCAAAGAGAAAACTCCTCCTTCCTCTCTTCCTCTTCCTCCTCAACTTCCTCCTCAACTTCCTCCTCTACCTTCTTCTCTACCTCCTCTGCTACCTCTACCTCCACAAGCAGCAAGACTCCCTAAACAGATCATACCTAGGCAAAGTCCAGGAGGACAGATAAAGAGAAAAAGGGAAGTCACTCCCCACTGGCAAAATTTTTCTAAAGAAGAAAGGAAGGAGTTTGCAAAAGAAAAGAAGTATAGAAAAGCATGTGAGCAAATAAAAAAATTTGAAAAGATGCCTAGTATCTGTCCTAACAGTCCTGTCAAGGAGTACCATGATCCTGACATGGAAAAGAGGCATGAAGAGATAAGAGAAAGAGAAGTGTATGAATATGAAGCAGCTAGGAAAGAAGTGGAAGATAAAAGGAGGGCCTGGATGGAGAAGATTAACAAGGGCATGACTAAGGAACAAATTCTTGCTGAATCTTCTATCAGAATTCCAAATAAGTTGTTTGATATTGAAGCTTGTCCTCAGGCAGGGATTATCCTGGATAAGGGTCAAAAGGACAAGAAGGGTATAGGGTGTACAGAAGAAACCTACATTCCCTATAAGAAGCCTACAAGGCCTGCAAAGCTAGACAAATGGCTTAACTCACCATGGAAAGGGAAAGGAAAAGAAAAGATGTATGAAGTTCCTAAGAAACAGGAACCAAAAAAGAAGAAACTCTATAGGCCAAAGGTTGATAACAAAGGACCTCCTGAGCCCAAGCCTGCACAAAAAGAATCTCTCAACATTACCATTGAGATGATTGATGAAAAGGCAGCAATCATCATCAGCAAAGGCTACTCCATAAATGACACTATTCCTGATGGTGATAAACTCTTGGAAAAACTGCATACAATCATCAGGAATGTCCAGGAAAGACCTGATAGAGCCAGGGGATACATTTTTGATGCCATTAATGACTTATCTAGGAAACTTTATTCTGCTTTTGTCAACTTCATGTACAAAAAGAAGTTTCTAGTTTAATTCTTGTGAAAGACAAATATTTGTCATGTGCTTTCTTTTCCTAATTCTTTCCTTCTACTCAATATATTTCTTATCTATACAAATACTATGTTATGTTAATTATATGCTAATAAAATTTCTCTCTAAGAAGGGTTAAGACAAATAGGGGAGATTGTTGGGAAAATGATTTCTCTTAACCCCTGAAAATGAGTCAAATATGAATTCCAAGAATGAAAAACAAGGCTAAGTAAATATTTGTCGAATAGTGTTCGACGCAACGTCGAAATGTAGTCGACGCCTCTTTCAGATTAAGTCGAAGTAACTCTAGGAAGATTTCGACGTATGTGTTGTCGACGTTACTCTGATTTCTAGTCGACGCAACTAGTGAAGTCGACGCACCTTCCTTATTCACCTCTCGACGTCCAGACAGGATGTACTCGACGCTTGCGTCGAATGGCAATCGACGCACGTCGATTTATTTGACAGACTTAAATATGCGCCAGATCTCTTTCCTTCTTTCAGTAAATCTGATTTGTATGGAATAATGTTAATATTTTATAGCCGTTCTGAATCATTCTTTCCTTCTATTTGATTCTTGGCTAATCTGATTAACTCTATTTTGGATATTATTTCAAATCAGAATTCATTCTTTCCTTCTACAGAAATAAACATTATGGAAAAAAAATTTCTTTCTATTCTCTCTAACTGCTAATTGATTATCCTCCTATAGTATTATGTTGAATTAACAGAGCTATAAATAAAGAGGAGGTCGGCAGAAAATAAACAAGAGTGATCTACCACACACATTTGAAATAGAGGAAAAGCACCCAAGAGAAAAGAGAGAAATTGAGAAAAAGCTCTGCAGCAACATTCAAGCACTTCTTCTTCTTCTGCTTCTGAAGTCACACTGCTGTAAAATCTGATAGCTCTCACAAAGAGAGAAAGGCTGCAAATCTTCTTCTCTCTATAGAAGAAAGATTCAATTCACTTCTTGTGCTTCCAATCTTCTTGCTAGGAAGAAGATTCTTTCCTGTTTTTATTTCTTCTCCTTTCTTTCTTTCTCACTTAAACATTGTAAAAGAGTTTTTAGAATCTCTCTCCAAAAAATTCAGTGTACTGGTTCTAAGAGTCTCCTTGTCAAAAGACTCAGTTGGTTCTAAGAGTCTCCTTGTCAAAAGACTCAGGGTGGTTCTAAGAGTCTCCTTATCAAAAGACTCAGTGCAAGATAGTGAATTCCTACCAAGGGGGTAGAAGAGTGGACTACCCAAAGTTTGGGGAACCACTATATTTTCTTGTGTTGTGCTGTGATTTATTTTCTTGCATTTACTTTATTTTCTTGCTTAATTCTTGTTGGTGTGTGGGAAGCTCTAATCTATGATCATACACATATATATATTAACTTTGCACAAAATAAATTTTAAATCTCTATTCACCCCCCTCTAGAGAATTCTAGTGAGGTTAATTGTGCACTTTCAGGCTGGAATCCGTGCAAAAATCCTTGTGGAAATCCTTGCGGATTCACATTTGGGGGCCTCTAAACATTGTTAGGATTGCTCTAGGAGAAATTTGGGTGGTTCCTCCTGTTGGATCTTACGACGCCCTTAGAGGGGGGTGAATAATGGTTTTATGGAATTTGAATCTTAATTAAAAATATTAGAGTTTGCAACTGAAGTTTCAGAATATTTTATAAGAAAATATATTTAAATATTCCAGATAAGATTATATTGAAGATTCTTTTTTAAATAATTGAAACAAACTTTTTGTTAACTGTTGCTAACGCCTGGCGTTAAGTCTTAACGCTGGGCGTTAGCTCTCCAGGGAATATTCTTCAGAACAAAAAGATTTCCACAGTGATTTTACTTATGAAATCTTAAATGAAATACAATTCCAGAACATCAGAGATAATGAAAATTATTATTGTATTTCAAAGATAATTATACAAATGTTAAATTTAATACTTTGATGGAAATAGAATTTAAAACATTCTCAAAGAGGAAATAAAATCAATTGAATAGAACATTAAGAGACATGATTTTATTTCATAATAAATTGAATACACAAATGTTTAATTTCTTCAACGCTAGAAATCAAGGCGAAAATATGTAAAAACACTTTTTGTTGTTTCCCAAGGACCGGTTGGCTATAGCCTATCTATCCCCAGATGAGGCCTCTAGCTACCCCTTAGATCTACCCTCGACCTAGTCGCCATGCACAAGGCAGCGAATTACCCCATAAGCCTCACAAGGACCTAGTCGCCAACACAAGGCAAATTTACCCACGGAATCCGTCCCGGAATTTGACGTTCTCGCCGAACGATTTCTCCACACAAATTACAAAAGGAAAAATAAAAGATTACAAGATAAGTAAAGAGAAACACCCCAAGAAATTCTGAAGGTGAAGAGGAAGTTGATGTAGATGTTGGCGTTCTTGAAATGATCGCCCTTCGTATGGAATATGCGTTGTAGACCTTCTCCTTCAAAATCTTCTTTAGATCTTCATGTTAGCCCAAGGGAGATCTCTTAATTTGCTGTACACGAACCTCTCTCCAAAGTATCAGAATTCTGGAATCATCTATATTCATTTGAATGAGAGGAGCTGTACTTTTAAATAGCCTCGGAAGCTAACGCGTGCGTTAAGTTTAATGCGCAGCGTTAGTGAGGCATTTGCTGAGATCGTGCATAAGCTCGGGAGCGTGACTGAACAAAATTTCGTCGAACGAAAACAAATTTCGTCGAACGAAAACAAATTTTGTCGGACGCGCCTTCGTCGAACGCACCCTTCGTCGAACAGAAAACCGCAACCGTCAGGATCGTGCAAACCGCCAAAGATCGTGACAGACCCAACTTTCGTCGAACGGAATCGATTTCATTGAACGGAGCTTCACATTCGTCGACGTAGTTGTTGGGCGCAATGTCGTCGAGCGCAGGCTCAGTTCGTCGAACGTAGCTCCTCATTCATCGAACGCAGCATGTCATGCGCAAATTCGTTGAGCACAGAAAATTTCATTGAACGGAACCCCTCGTTCGTTGAACGCAGCTTGTCGAGCTCAAGTTCGTCGAGCACAGGAAATTTCGTCGAACGTAACTCCTCGTTCGTCGAACGCAGCTTCCTTCAGATTTCTTCGATCGCCTTCAGAGTTTGTTGACCGCAGGTTCCTTCAGATTTCGTCGAGCGCCTTCAGAGTTCATCGAACGCAGCTTCCAGTTCGTCGAACGCAGTTTGCATCTCAGCGGTTTTGCTTCTCAGCGGTATGCTAACGCTAGGCGATAACTACTAACGCGGGGCGTTAGCTCATACTCTAGAGAATCATTTCCAATCAGCAAACTATTCATAGGGATGTATAGTTATAGTTCCTGTACAACCTGCACACTATAAACACACAAAATACAAGATCAAATACAACACGGTATTTGTTATTCTCAAACCAAGAGATGTAGTACATAGGCTCCAACAATCTCCCCCTTTTGATAATAACAAATACCTGTATGAGAAATTAGTGAACTTAAAACCATTTGTGTTTATAGATAAGTGCGGTAATAAGATATGCATGAATAACAGGTTAATAGCGTGATAGAATTGATAGAGATAATGCATACTTTTTTCTATATAAAGTCCTCCCCCTACATAAGTGTTCTCTTATATTTTACTCCCCCTAAATATCTATTTTACTAGATTTCTCAACTTCAAAGGGGGAGAAGAAATTGAGAAATCTAGTAAAATAGATATTTAGGGGGAGTAAAATATAAGAGAACACATATGTAGGGGGAGGACTTCATATAGAAAAAGTATGCATTATCACTATCAATTCTATCACGCTATTAACCTATTATTCATGCATATCTTATTACCGCACTTATCTATAAACACAAATGGTTTTAAGTTCACTAATTTCTCATATAGGTATTTGTTATTATCAAAAGGGGGAGATTGTTGGAGCCTATGTTCCGCATCTCTTGGTTTGAGAATAACAAATACCGTGTTGTATTTAATCTTGTATTTTGTGTGTATATAGTGTGCAGGTTGTACAGGTACTATAGCTACACATCCCTATGAATAGTGTGTTGGGCGTTAACTACTAACGCGGGGCGTTAGCTCATATTCCAGAGAATCATTTCCAATCAGCAAACTATTCATAGGGATGTGTAGCTATAGTTCCTGTACAACCTGCACACTATAAACACACAAAATACAAGATCAAATACAACACGGTATTTGTTATTCTCAAACCAAGAGATGCGGAACATAGGCTCCAACAATCTCCCCCTTTTGATAATAACAAATACCTGTATGAGAAATTAGTGAACTTAAAACCATTTGTGTTTATAGATAAGTGTGGTAATAAGATATGCATGAATAACAGGTTAATAACGTGATAGAATTGATAGTGATAATGCATACTTTTTTTATATGAAGTCCTCCCCCTACATAAGTGTTCTCTTATATTTTACTCCTCCTAAATATCTATTTTACTAGATTTCTCAATTACTTCTCCCCCTTTGTTATCAACAAAAGTGGGTAGGGATGAGTGTATATCTTTTAAGATAGGTAAGGAACCACTTATTGAAGGGTTTTCATGATCGAACATATGATAGTGTATGCACCTCCTATATGATTACTCCACCTACAAATATACCCTTTTTTGTTTAATATTATTATAATGCACTCCCCCTAAATATTAGATTTATGCAATTTAATCTCCCCATTTGGTAGAATCAAAAGAGGGTTTAGGAGTGAGTATGTATAATAAGGAGTAATTATTTTATGTCGAGAAGAAAAATAGGATGCAATCAAAAGTTTGTTAAATACTACTTGTTGAGAAAAATATAAGCATGGTGTAATATAAAGTAGTAAGCAACAAAACAGAAATGATAAAGTAAGCATTCTATATTAAGATACCACTTGCTGAAAGGAAAACACGGTGTTAAAAATAATAAGCACTCTTAAACATAAACATCATTTTAGAAGATAAAACCATATAAAGGATAATGAGTTTTAAATTTGAAAAGTTGATGTTTGAGTTAAAGATTGAAGAGAGGCTATTCCATTAAGATAAAAAATTGCAAGCATGATTTCATAATATCAAGAAAAGATACACAAACTACAATGTAATGAAATTTGCATTTCAAGTAAACATAAACATTGTAGCGGTCATGTTTTGCTATCTAGTGCATTTACTTAAGTTTGTAGAGAATAGTATAGATGAGCATTAGGATCCAATTCTCATGAGTAGAAGTTTTATGAAGGATAATGATGTGTATAAATTTGCATTTAGTGTTTTGATAAAACATACATATGAATCAATCAAAAAATATGACATATATAATGAAATAACACAACATTAAAATACACAAATAATATTACTTCCACACCATTTCAATGCACATGAATAAACAGTACAACTACCAAGGTGCTCTACACACACAATGCTTATTAAGACTTATCAGGGTGCAAAGTAGTGCTTAGGGGGTCACTTTTATACTTTTTAGCTTTATTTTCAATTTTTTATGATCCGGTGTACTAAGAGAAGTGGTGTATAAATTGTTTGCTACAAGACACTTTACAATTCTTAGCCAAGGTGCTCAACCTCACAATTCTCATTAAGACTTATCAGGAGGGTGAGTAGTGTTTGGTGGAGTTTTCCTTGTCATTGATTATTTTCTTTTTAGTTTAGTGACTAAGGACTCCGAATTCACTTGTTTTGCAAACATAGCATTTTTTTAAACCACATTTCTCTAAAGAATAAGTGCATGAAAGACAAAGAATTGTAATAACCAATTCAATGTTGTGTAGGTAATCTATTTATGCATTTTAATCATTTATGTTATTACACTACACAATCATGTAAGAATGAGATTGTAATCACAAATAGGTTATCAAAAATAAGTGAGTGAATGAAGCATTATCAAAACATAATACATTACTCAAACTTAGAGGCATGCTAAGCATTTCTACACATGTTTATCTACAATCAATTTCATTGCACATAACAAGATAATATTCAAGGCATGATAAATACAAAACAATGTCTTTTAAGAAACTTGAAAGTTAAATTAAACATTGTATTTAATCTTTAATTGATATAATTAATCATCCTTGACAATGGCAATGAATAGCAATCAGTTTTTATACATTTTTGAATTTTTTATATATGCACAAAACAATAAACACACATAAAGAAAAACATATTTTTGTTCTTTGAAATTGTTTTGTAATTTTGCATTTGTTTTTGATTTTATGTATATTCTCTAGAAATCAAAGAAGTCTTTAATAGCCCTTTCAGTAAATGATATTCTATGCCAGAGAAATAAACAAAAATAATGTATGAGAAAATACATATATTTTTTTTAAAGAAATAAAATTTTGTTTTAAATGGAATAAAAAGATAGAAAACTTTTTACAAACAGAAAAATAAAACACCCACAAAATATTAAAATAATACCAGAAATAATTCAAAATAAAAAAATATATATTTTGGAGCAAAGGAGCTAACGCGAGGCGTTAACTTCTTAACGCCTAAACAGAACTGCATTTCTTGAATTTTGAAAAATGTTTTTCAAAATTCATTTGTATTATAAAGAGGCCTTCCTTCAGATGAAATTTCACAGTATATTGATTAGATTTGAAGGCTCTTTTAGCATGTTTTTGGTGATTTTTCAAGTACTTGTGTTTGGTAAAGTCATTAAAGCTCAAAGTAATAAAATATGCAAACACAAGATGCAATGTTAGAACAAAAAACAAATATGCATGATTTATGTATAAAGAGTAAGATAATGTTCATGCAATGAATATAATATAAGTATATCTAAGGTCAAGATACCTCAACAACATGACTACACTCTAGCCCCGTACTAAGTGACGGATGGGCATGAGGAGATGCACGCATGCCGTAGGTTGGGGTGTTAATCCCATATGCATATGATATGAAATTTGCATGCGCGGATTTTAGATTAATAGTGAAAGGTTGAGATTTTCTCCAAAACTATATCCGATAAAGGCAAGTGTACCTTATCGTCTATAGTATAGGATATTTAGGAATATCAAGGTCGTATTCCATGGGGCGCATTGATTACTTCTACTTCGAGGAAAATCACTATTATTTTATCGACGAAAATTTGAGGTGGTTTGTTTTCGCTTAACTAAAATTAAAACTAAATTCAAACTAAATGAAAAGCTTGAACATTGCATGAAAAGAAAGAGAAATTGACATTGCATAAAAAAGAGAACATTACTAAGGAGAGAAAAATTTAACCTTGCATGAAAAGGAAGAAATTACTTAAGGAGAAAAAGAACATGAAAGAGAAAACTAATTTTATTGAAAATCAAAGAACTATTACAAGCCTTAAATTAAGAGTGCAAGGCTAAGGAAAATGAAAGTTGCAAGCTTAAGAAAATTAGTACACGAAAGTTACACTACAACATTGCATGAAAAAGGAAGGAGGAGAACATGAAAGCCTTAAGAAACATGAACATTAACTTGAAAAAACTCACTCTCAGCTCTAACAGCACCTCCCCATCTCCAAATTTCTGAACCCTGGACTCAAGGAGAGCCTCTGACTTTATAGGCAAAATTTTCAAGTTACACGCCCTCGGTCACGGGCGTGTCCAAGGGCGTGTAATCACTGTAACATTGGATCTGGCAGCGGCGTGGGCTTGGCGTGTCGGCGGCAGAAAAGTTGGACATTACACGCCCGTGTAACATGGTCACGGGCGTGACTTTGGACGTGAGCATTAAATGCGGCGTGGGCTGGAATTCGGCGCGGCGGCAGAGCAGGGATCACGCTGGAAAGTCACGGGCGTGACATGTGGGTCACGGGCGTGACTTAGGTTGACTTCTCGACAGCATCTCCTCGTCTCGACGGCGGCTCCACGTGGACGATTCTAAGATTACACGCCCCCGGTCACGGGCGTGACTTTGGGTCACGGGCGTGACCTGGGGCGTGACTTGGTGTGGACTGGTTCAAACAGTGCGGCATCGATTCTGGACTGATCTTCAGGTTACACGCCCTTGGTCACGGGCGTGACCGAGGGCGTGACATGCCATTTTTTCCGATTTGTCCCAAAAATCTGCAAAATATCGAAATTAAGCTAAGTTAGAATCAAAATTACAAAAAGAACTACTTATAACCTAAATTTGACATAAAATAGAGAATTCATATTAAATATTTACAAGATTGTCTATTAGAAAGTTATAAAAATACTACTTATCAAATACCCCCATACTTGAGGTTTTGCTATTCCAGAGCAAAAGTGTGAGACATTATTTATAAGACATCCTTAAGAATTTTTAATTTAAAACTAAAATTTCATTTAACCAAAAGTTAAGTTAAGAGTAAATTCAAGGGGGAGTTAAGTCCTAAATTATGATGATGATTTGAAAAGAGGGAAAAATGTTTAGGCAATAACTTCTCAAGAAAATTAAGTAGTTTGACAAAATTGTAGAAATTATAAAACTAAATTAAATTAAAATTATAAGAACTCTATCTTAAAAGAATCTTAAGGAAAAGTAAATTACTAAATATTGCTCTCTCCATAATTTTCAACTAAAACTAGAACAATGATAATTGGCTAAGGGGGATTTCATAAAATTTGGCATAAGAAGAGAAGTTTTTGAATGGAGGAAATGGAATTTATCATGAAATTTCCTTCTCTTTTTTTTTTCTTACTCTTTTTTTTTCTCTTCTAAAAAAAACCCAAAATGTATATGGTTTAGGAGTAATGAATTTTATCCTCTTACTCCATGCCATATAATCTTTTCAAATATTTAGGGTGCATATGTTTTAGGGAATAATGAATTTTATCCTCTTATTCCCATGACATATGATCTTTTAATACATTTTTTTATGCCATCAAAGGGGTAGGGTAGGGGAAAAAAATCTAGCTAGCTTTAAATCATATTGAGAGCAAATTCTAGTAAAATTAAAAATTCCTAAGATCTAAGAAGTTAGAAGAAAATATAATTAAAATCTAAAGAGATTTAGGAAATTTACTACAAAATGAAGCCATTTAAAAATAAAAAGAGAAGTCATGCTAACAAAATTCTCTAATCAATTTAAAATCATAAGATGATTCTTAAATCAAAATTACCTCAAATTTAAAATTAACAAACTATGATAAGCAAAATTTCAGCCAATTAAAAACTTAAACATGCTTATAAACATTCTCAACTAGATTTCTAAGAAATCACAAAAACAACAAGAAGGAGGGAAATAAGAATTTTTTGGAATTTTTGATATTATCTTTTTTTTGAATTTTTCTCATTAAAAACTATTTACAAAGAAAGGGAACTAGCTTTAAAACTTAACAAATTTTTTTTTGCAAGTCTTGGACTTCCCAAGGGCTACCCGGTGAAGGGTTCGCAAGGTACTAGGAGGTGTGATGGGATAAAATCCCAAACGTCCCTTTCCAAGATTTAAATTTTTCTGTTTTCTATATTTTTTTTTTGAGTTTTTGGGTTTTACAAGTGCTAAAATAGAAGAAAACATAAGAAAATAAATATATTTTTTTGTTTTGAAAATTTTCTGATTTAACAACTATTTACAAAAAAGCTATTTACACCCCCATACTTAAAGTTAAACATTGTCCCCAATGTTTAAAACTAAGTATGAAGTAAAGGAAAAAAAAAGTGCAAAACAAAATAAAAAGGAAATGCATGATAAAAGAGAAGGAAGAAAGAGAAGGGGCTTCCCTGATTTTTGAAGTTTGCGCGGGGAAGCGACGATTACCTACAAAATATATTAAAGAACAAGAGAAGACAATAAAAAGATAACTTTGGGGTGCCTCCCAAAAGCGCTTTGTTTAAGGTCGCGTAGCTTGACCCACTTGCCGGTCATATTAAAGGTTGAAAAACAATTGAATCACTCTTTTCATTTGGTAACTCTCCCGGAAGATATAATTTACGGCGGTGCCCGTTAACTTTGAAGGTACCTTTTTCCGGGTGGGAAATTAAAATTGTCCCATAGGACCAAACCTCTTTAACAATAAAGGGTCCGGTCCATCGGGATTTTAGTTTTCCCGGAAAAAGGCGAAGGCGGGAATTATAAAGGAGGACGAGATCGCCCGGCGAAAAAGTTTTTGGAAATTTTATATGCTTATCGTGATAAAACTTTGTTCGCTCCTTATATAATTTATTGCTCTCATATGCGTTCGCTCGCCACTCATCTAACTCGTTCATTTGAAATTTTCTTTGTTCTCCCGCTAGAGTGGAATCGAGGTTTAAAAATTTAAGCGCCCAAAATGCGCGATGTTCTAATTCGACCGGAAGGTGGCAAGCCTTGCCATAAACCATTCGATACGGTGTACACCCGATAGCGGTCTTGTACGCCGTTCGATAGGCCCATAGCGCGTCATCGAGCTTTATTGCCCAATCCTTCCGATTAATAGAAACCGTTTTTTCTAAGATCCATTTTAATTCTCGATTAACAACTTCAACTTGGCCGCTTGTTTGTGGGTGATATGCAGTGGATAATTTGTGCGTAACACCATATTTTGCTAAGATTTTTGTGAATTGAGTATTGCAAAAATGGGTGCCCCGATCACTCACAATAGCGCGCGGAGTGCCAAATCGAGAGAATATTTTTTAAAAAAAGTTAACGACGACTCGCGCATCGTTGGTGGGGAGAGCTTGCGCTTCCGCCCACCTTGACACGTAGTCGACCGCTACTAGAATAAACTTATTTGAAAATGAAGGAGGGAGAGGACCAACGAAATCAATGCCCCAAAGATCGAAAATTTCGCATTCTAAGAAAATGTTTTGGGGCATCTCATCCCGGCGAGAGATGTTCCCCGACCGCTGGCAGCTGTCGCAAGTACTCACAAGGTTGTGAGCATATTTGAAGAGCGAGGGCCAATAAAAGCCCGCTTCCAGCGCCTTCCTCGCGGTTCGGTTTGAATGATAATGACCTCCGGTGGGTCCCTCATGACAATGACGTAAAATTTTAAGGCCTTCCTCACTCGAGACGCATCGTCTTACTACCTGGTCTGCGCATACACGGAATAAAAAGGGGTCCTCCCAAAAGTAATTCTTTAAATCAGAAAAGAATTTCTTCTTTTGCTGACTCGAGACTTCTTTTGGCAGGACCCGGGCTACTAAATAGTTAGCCAGATCTGCAAACCAGGGGGTAGACGATGAATTAATATTTTCGAGAGCAAGGAGGCGCTCTTCGGGAAATTTATCATTAATGTCAGATTCTATTAATACGTCCGAGGCGGGGTTTTCTAAACGGGAGAGATGATCGGCCGCCAAGTTTTTGGCTCCCCTTTTGTCCCGGATCTCTAAGTCAAACTCCTGCAAGAGGAGGATCCATCGCAAAAGACGAGGTTTGGCGTCCGATTTGCTTAAAAGATATATAAGTGCGGAGTGATCCGTGAAGACGATGACTTTCGAGAGGGTGAGATACGACCTAAACTTATCGAAGGCGAAAACAATTGCTAGAAGTTCCTTCTCGGTCGTGGTGTAATTTGCTTGTGCCGACGTGAGTGTTTTGCTCGCATAATAGATAGGGTGGAAATACTTACTCACCCGTTGGCCTAAAACGGCACCAACCGCAATGTCACTCGCGTCGCACATGATTTCAAAAGGGAGCGACCAATCCGGCGCGACTAGAATCGGGGAGTTTATAAGTTTTTCTTTGATAAGTTGAAAAGCTAAATGACATTCATCGCTAAAAAGAAAAGAAGAATCTTTCTCGAGAAGATGGGTTAACGGCTTTGTAATTTTTGAAAATTTTTGTATAAAGTGCCGATAGAACCCCGCGTGGCCTAGGAAACTCCTAATAGCTTTTACGTTTGTGGGAGGGGGAGTTTTTCAATTACTTCAATCTTGGCCCTATCGACCTCGATCCCCTTGCCCGAAATTTTATGGCCAAGGACTAGTCCTTCCTTGACCATAAAATGGCATTTTTCCCAATTAAGCGCTAAATTTGTTTCCTCACATCGCTGCAACACGCGCTCGAGATTTTTTAAACAATTTTCAAAAGAACTCCCGTACACGGAAAAATCGTCCATAAATACTTCCATCACCTCCTCCACTAACTCGTCAAAAATTGCCAGCATACATCTTTGGAATGTAGCTGGCGCGTTACAAAGACCGAATGGCATCCTTCGATAAGCGAAGGTGCCAAAGGGACAAGTGAAAGTGGTTTTCTCTTGGTCGTCGGGCGAAATTGGAATTTGGAAGTATCCCAAAAAACCATCGAGAAAACAGTAGTAGGAGTGACCAGAAAGGCGTTCTAAAATTTGGTCGATAAATGGTAGAGGGAAATGATCCTTACGGGTGGCATCATTTAATTTCCGATAGTCGATGCACATCCGCCAACCCGTAATAGTACGGGTTGGGATCAATTCGTTATTTTCGTTCGCAACTACCGTAACACCACCTTTCTTTGGCACGACTTGTACTGGGCTAACCCAAGTACTGTCCGATATCGGGTAGATGATTCCCGCGTCCAGAAGTTTTATAACTTCGGCCTTAACGACTTCTTTCATGTTAGGGTTTAGCCGTCGTTGAGGCTGGACTGAATTTCGGGAATTATCTTCGAGAAATATTTTATGAGTGCAGAAAGATGGGTTTATACCCTTAATGTCCGATAATTGCCATGCAATTGCGTGGCGGTGCTTTCTTAAGACTATAGTCAACTCAGAAATTTCTGAGTTGCTAAGATCGGATGAAATGATGACGGGTAGCTTAGACTCTTTTTCCAAAAACAAGTATTTAAGGTGAGGGGGGAGTTGTTTCAACTCTAATTCGGGTGGTTCTTCATAAGAAGTCTTGATTTTTAATTTTTCTAAAAATAATGGTTCGGGTGGTGTGGGGTGAGAGACTTCTTCTTCATCGCAAAAGAGCTCTACGGGCTCGGAATCACTATTCGCCGATGAAACTAACTCGAGGGATGAATCGAACTCACAACACTCTTCTAAGTAAAAACATGAATCGTCATTTTCTAGCGTGTTCCGCATCGAGGAATTTATGCCGAAAGTAACTTCATCGTCTCCAACCCGTAGGAGGAGCTTTCCGTTACTTACGTCGATAATAGCGCGGGAGGTGGCAAGGAAGGGGCGGCCGAGTATGAGGGGTACTTCGGCATCCTCTTCGATGTCAAGAATGACAAAATCCACCGGGAAGATGAATTTGTCAACCTTGACGAGCACGTCCTCCACTATTCCTATCGGATATTTTAAAGAACGATCCGCTAATTGGATACTCATTCGAGTGGGCCTTGGATTTCCTAGACCTAACTTTTTGAACAAAGAAAACGGCATAAGGTTGATGCTTGCTCCAAGATCCGCTAAGGCGTGTTTTACTAACGAATTGCCAAAAAGACATGGGATGGAAAACCGTCCCGGGTCATTTGCTTTTTTCGGCAATTTGTTGAGTACAACCGCGGAGCATTCTGCGTTTAAAGAAATATGCGAAATATCTTCTAACTTTTTCTTATTGGAGAGCAACTCCTTAAGATATTTCGCATATTTAGGCATTTGTGAGATAGCCTCGCAGAAAGGTACATTAATATGGATTTGTTTTAAAACATCTAAAAACTTTTTATAATTTTTTTCGGCGCTTTCATTTTTAAATTTCGATGGATACGGAATATTAGAAGTAGGAGCGCGCGGATTTAAAATAGAAGAGTGCGGAGCTATCGTAGCGGGCAAATTCGAAGATGAATTAAAAGTAGGAGGAGGAGGAGAGGAAATTACCTTGGGTTCGTCCTGTTTTTGAACCACCTCCTTCTCGCTTCGGAGTGTAATCGCGTGCACGCTCTCCTTTGGATTTTGCTCGGTGTTCCCCGGTAGTGCTCCTTCTTGACGCTCAGAAATCATCTTTGTGAGTTGGCCCACTTGATTCTCTAAATTTTCTATTGATCCGGTAAGGTTCCGGATGTTCGTTTCATTTGTAGCAACATATTTTGCAAAAACCTCTTCAATCGGAGAGAGTTTTTGCTGTTGCGGTGGAAAACCGGGTGGATTATAATTTTGAGAAATCAAATTTTGAGGCGGAGTTAAGTTAAGAAGTTGATTAGGGGGAGGTTGATTTAAATTCATAGGATGCTGAGCATTTCCTTGGTTGCTCCATGAGAAATTCGGATGATTCCTATAACCCGCATTGTAGGTGTTATTATACGGAGCGGTGTTCGGGTTATAGGAAGGCCGAGGTGGATTTCCCATGTAGTCAACATGTTCTTCAATCAAAACGTTATTGGCCCAAGGAGGAGTGGCGGAGGAAGCAGACATCTTCGCTACTTGCTTTGTTAAGCGCTCAACTTGTAAAGCCAAATTTGCGTTTGCGTCTATTTCAAAAATTCCGGCCGGCTTATTAGGCCGCGCTCGGGGCATGTTCCATTGATACGCATTTGTGGCCATCTCTTCGAAAAGCTCTTGAGCGGTGATCGGGGTTTTATTATTTAATGTCCCCCTGGCGGCCGCATCAATCATTTGCCTCGTTTGGAGATTTAAGCCATTATAAAATATTTGCACTTGTTGCCAAGTGGCAAGTGCATGGTGAGGGCATCGACGCAAAAGCTCCTTGAAGCGCTCCCATGTGTCATAGAGAGTCTCCGAGTCGATTTGCATGAACGATGCAATATCCGTGCGCAATTTAGCGGTCTTTGAAGGCGGGAAATATTTATTAAGAAATTTTTCCGCCATTTCGGCCCATGTAGTGATGGATCCCCTAGGTAGGGAGCCCAGCCACTGCTTGGCCTTAGACCACAAAGAAAAAGGAAAAAGACGTAATCGAATGGTGTCATCGGAAACGCCATTGATCTTAAAAGTGTCGCAAATTTCAAGAAAGTAAGAGATATGTGAATTTGGATCCTCGTCCGGTTGACCATCAAAGGTCACCGATTGTTGCACCATTTGTATGATGCTGGACTTGATCTCAAAATTATTGTTCGCCACCGTGGGGCGAACAATACTCGATTGTGTGCCTTCCAAATTCGGCCGCGCATAATAGGACATGGTCCGTTGCGCGTCCTCATTAGGATTTGGCTCGTTAAGATTAGGAGGATTAAGATTATGATCCATATTTGCTGCGTTAGTGTCCCCGATCGACTCTTCGGATTCTATTTGATTTCCCTGATCACGAGAACGGCGGTGCCTCAAAAGGGTTCGCTCGATCTCCGGATCAAAAGGAAGAATCGAAGTGCTACCTCGGGTCATACACTAAAAAGAGAAGAAAGGAAGAAGAAAAACTAAAAATATTTTTTTTTTCTTTTTGAAAGTTAGAAAAAGCAAACTAAAATAGAAAGAAGCATGATAAAATTAATAGCTATCCTCTTTTCAAAATATCTACGTAAAGTCCCCGGCAACGGCGCCAAAAACTTGATATGAAATTTGCAAGCGCGGATTTTAGATTTTTAGTGAAAGGTTGAGATTTTCTCCAAAACTATATCCGATAAAGGCAAGTGTACCTTATCGTCTATAGTATAGGATATTTAGGAATATCAAGGTCGTATTCCACGGGGCGCGTTGATTAATTCTACTTCGAGGAAAATCACTATTATTTTATCGACGAAAATTTGAGGTGGTTTGTTTTCGCTTAACTAAAATTAAAACTAAATTCAAACTAAATGAAAAGCTTGAACATTGCATGAAAAGAAAGAGAAATTGACATTGCATAAAAAAGAGAACATTACTAAGGAGAGAAAAATTTAACCTTGCATGAAAAGGAAGAAATTACTTAAGGAGAAAAAGAACATGAAAGAGAAAACTAATTTTATTGAAAATCAAAGAACTATTACAAGCCTTAAATTAAGAGTGCAAGGCTAAGGAAAATGAAAGTTGCAAGCTTAAGAAAATTAGTACACGAAAGTTACACTACAACATTGCATGAAAAGGGAAGGAGAAGAACATGAAAGCCTTAAGAAACATGAACATTAACTTGAAAAAACTCACTCTCAGCTCTAACAGCACCTCCCCATCTCCAAATTTCTGAACCCTGGACTCAAGGAGAGCCTCTGAATTTATAGGCAAAATTTTCAAGTTACACGCCCTCGGTCACGGGCGTGTCCAAGGGCGTGTAATCACTGTAACATTGGATCTGGCAGCGGCGTGGGCTTGGCGTGTCGGCGGCAAAAAAGTTGGACATTACACGCCCGTGTAACATGGTCACGGGCGTGACTTTGGACGTGTGCATTAAATGCAGCGTGGGCTGGAATTCGGCGCGGCGGCAGAGCAGGGATCATGCTGGAAAGTCACGGGCGTGACATGTGGGTCACGGGCGTGACTTAGGTTGACTTCTCGACAGCATCTCCTCGTCTCGACGGCGGCTCCACGTGGACGATTCTAAGATTACACGCCCCCGGTCACGGGCGTGACTTTGGGTCACGGGCGTGACCTGGGGCATGACTTGGTGTGGACTGGTTCAAACAGTGCGGCATCAATTCTGGACTGATCTTCAGGTTACACGCCCTTGGTCACGGGCGTGACCGAGGGCGTGACATGCCATTTTTCCTGATTTGTCCCAAAAATCTGCAAATATCGAAATTAAGCTAAGTTAGAATCAAAATTACAAAAAGAACTACTTATAACCTAAATTTGACATAAAATAGAGAATTCATATTAAATATTTACAAGATTTTCTATTAAAAAGTTATAAAAATACTACTTATCAGCATACAAAAGACGACGCTCAACCTAGCACTCTTTCCCCCCAGTGTCTCGCAAGGCCCCACTGGATCCCTCCCCGGTTAAGGACAAAACATGACTTAGAGGTTAGGTCTCTAATGCACACAATCCTACGCCCTCACTATCGTGAGACACAAGTCATAGGTTTAATGATTATGGACATACTAAGCGTGTAAGCCTTAAATATATAAACTATGTTATAATTGCATGACTAGTTTTGGATTTACAATTTTATCGAAGATTATTGATTTTAAATCCATTTAGAAAAGTTTTATTCATGCAAATAACTACAAAGGAAAATATGATTTTCAGATTTTAATGATATAATTTACTTTAGCATTGCAAGATATAACTAGCATGAACATTGATTTCTATCTATGATACGTGATAATGCTAGTGTGATGAATTAGGACAACATGGTGCAAAGCTAAGTAAAGATGGATAAATATAAGATTGAGTTGCATGTATTCAAACATAGAGTTTTGAATTTTCATAGACCTAGAAAGAAGTGACAATTCTATTTGATTTCATCTTGTTGATATCAAGTTAATTCATAGGTCTAAAGATAATGAGATTCATGCAAACAACAAAGATGCACATCACACACACAAAACAAGATATGAAACTATAATACTAATTGCAATCATATATTTCATAATTCCTAAGGTTGATAGAATTAGTTGATTTAAGATAGGTCTTGATGGATCATGAATTATGATATATGATTATAGTGAATTTGAGCATAGGATATTAATAGATCATGGTGGTGATTGTGAAATCATATTCATCATTTTTGTAAATTTTCTTTTTGATTTTAATTTTTAGAAATTAGACAAAACAAATACAAGGTATTTGACAATAATGATAGTAAAAAATAATTTTTCAGAGATAATTAGAATTTTTAGGAAAATATGCTACCGCCAGTGTTAGTGATAACGCCTGGCGTTAGCAACAGAGTTACAATATTTGATTTTAAAACACATTGTTTTTTATATTATTTGATTCTGATTTTTCTCAATTTATGATTTTCAAAATAGGGCTATTATATGCAGCAACGAAAAATAGACAAATATGCAATAATTTGTGCATTTAATATTTTAGCCTAAGACCCCTAAAAGTCCATTTAAATCCAATTTTGAAAGTAATTGTATTAGTCTTGATAATATCATTTAGCAAATTTAGCATTCAATTTATAATGATAATATAAGACATTTATAGGCAAAGGATTTAAAAAGGATAAAACATTTAAAAAGGAAAGATAGATCACTTAAAAAAATATATGACTTTATGTTCAATTTAATTCAATTTGATTTGTTAAACATTTGGCTTAAAATGAAAGTCATATTTCATAATATATCTAAGTGACCTTAGCGTGTTGGCTCAAAAATAAGAAAACAAACAAAAGAAAAAGCAATTAAGCATATCATGGAGTAGAGTAATGATATTTCATTTTTAATTTATTTCTACTTCATGCAATACGATGATTCCTAGTGAATGAGAGATTTAGGTATCCAAAGGGGACCAAGTGTGATGGTTCCTTTGGGTACCCAAATACATCGTGTTGGCTTTTGGAGAGAAAATGATGAATGGGCCTTTACAAGTGGAGTTAGTGTTTCATTTTTAATTTTGGGCCTCCATTCATACTTTGGTTGTTTTTCTTTTAAATTCATATTATGATTATTTGACATCTTTTTGGAATGATAGTTGTTTGAAAAATAATTCATTTGGGATTTATGTTTATTCAAATTACTTTTCAAAATACATTGATGTTGATAATCATAATGAATTTTATTAAATTGATTCTTTGAGAGTTTATAAGAGTGATTGTCTTTCTTTAGAAGTGATTGTTGAAAGAGTGGGTTACAATAAATTTTAAATGATTGATTCTTATTTTGATGATTTTCATTTCCACTCTTTCTTATAGACATACTCTTATAATATTAAGTTATGTTTTTAGACTTTTGACAATTTGATAAACTAGAAATAAAAGATTTTTTATTATATGAACAATTTTGAATAAACATTTTTAATGATTCTAGTTTATCCCTTAAATTATCATTTTCTTTTATCAATTTTTCATTATGCTCTTTTGAAGTTAAAAGACCTTTTTCCAAAACCTTGAGTTCTTCTTTAAAAGTATTCTAATCAAAACAAGGTTTAGCATTTTCAATTAAAGAGCATGAAAGATAATTTGAAACATCAATATAAGATTCTACTTTAGCGTTTGCTTTTAAATTTTTATTTTCTAAACGTAATTTGGAATTAGCATGTTTCAACTTTGAAATTTTACGTTTAGCAAATTTAAGCACACGAAATATAGAAATAGAATTAGTTACTAAAAGAGAAGATTTAGATTTTCTTACCTTGCTATAGTTTCCGTCTTCTCTTTTGCTTGATGTTTTGCCATCAATTGAGTTCAATATTGTTTCTCTCTTAGATTGGTCTTCCTCCAAGAATGAGTCCTCGTCGATTTCTTCTCTTGGATCCATAAGGAATTCCTCTTGTTCATCATCTGTGGAAGGAAGACTATAAGTATTCTCAAGAAATTTCCAAACTTCAAAAGCAGTAGGAAGCGTATAAATAAGTTTGAAAATATTTTGATCTAGAGCACAATATAGACTATTCATAGATTTGGCATTTAAAAACATTTCATTCTTACTTAAAATACTTGGAGACATTTTAATTGTAATATTCCAAACTTCAATATCTAAAGTTTTAAGAAATATTTCCATAAGTGTTTTCCACCCATTATAATTTTCACTCATAAATAATGGTGGACATAATGATTTTTCATTTTCAGAAAAATTATCCATCTAGAAGATGCGAGATCATGAAGCGTCATTATTCCCGGTTGTGAAGCCTAATTGGAATAACCTACGCTCTGATACCACGTGTTGGATCTTACGGCGCCCTTAGAGGGGGGTGAATAAGGGTTTTATGGAATTTGAATCTTCATTAAAAATATTAGAGTTTGTAACTGAAGTTTCAGAATATTTTATAAGAAAATATATTTAAATATTCCAGATAAGATTATATTGAAGATTCCTTTTTAAATAATTGAAACAAACTTTTTGTTAACTGTTGCTAACGCCTGGCATTAAGTCTTAACGCTGGGCGTTAGCTCTCCAGAGAATATTCTTCAGAACAAAAAGATTTCCACAGTGATTTTACTTATGAAATCTTAAATGAAATACAATTCCAGAACATCAGAGATAATGAAAATTATTATTGTATTTCAAAGATAATTATACAAATGTTAAATTTAATACTTTGATGGAAATAGAATTTAAAACATTCTCAAAGTGGAAATAAAATCAATTGAATAGAACATTAAGAGACATGATTTTATTTCATAATAAATTGAATACTCAAATGTTTAATTTCTATAACGCTAGAAATCAAGGCGAAAATATGTAAAAACACTTTTTGTTGTTTCGCCGGTCCTTCTCCCAAATACCGGTTGGCTATAGCATATATATCCCCAAATGAGGCCTCTAGCCACCCCCTAGATCTACCCTCGACCTAGTAGCCACGCATAAGGCTGTGAATTACCCCCTAAGCCTCACAAGGACCTAGTCGCCAACACAAGGCAAATTTACCCACGAAATCCTTCCCGGAATCTGACGTTCTCACCGAACGATTTCTCCACACAAATTACAAAAGGAAAAATAAAAGATTATAAGATAAGTAAAGAGAAACTCCCCAAGAAATTCTGAAGGTGAAGATGAAGTCGATGTAGATGTTGGCATTCTTGAAACGATCGCCCTTCGTATGGAATATGTGTTGTAGACCTTCTCCTTCAAAATCTTCTTTAGATCTTTATGTTAGCCCAAGGGAGATCTCTTAATTTGCTGTACACGAACCTCTCTCCAAATTATCAGAATTCTAGAATCATCTATATTCATTTGAATGAGAGGAGCTGTACTTTTAAATAGCCTCGGAAGCTAACGCGTGCGTTAAGGTTAACGCGCGGCGTTAGTGAGGCAGTTGCTGAGATCGTGCATAAACTCGGGAGCGTGGCTAAACAAAATTTCGTCGAACGAAAATAAATTTCATCGAACGTGCCTTCGTCGAACGCACCCTTCGTTGAACGGAAAACCGCAATCGTTAGGATCGTGCAAACTGCCAAGGATCGTGATAGAACCAACTTTCGTCGAACAGAGCTTCACATTCGTCGAACGCAGTTGTTGGGCGCAATGTCATCGAGCGCAGACTCAGTTCATCGAACAGAGCTCCTCGTTCGTCGAACGCAGCATGTCCAGCACAAATTCGTCGAGCGCAGAAGATTTCGTTGAACGGAACCCCTCGTTCGTCGAACGCAGCTTGTCGAGCTCAAGTTCGTCGAGCGCAGGAAATTTCATCGAACGGAACTCCTCATTCATCGAACGCATCTTCCTTCAGATTTCGTCGAGCGCCTTCAGTGTTCGTCGACCGCAGGTTCCTTCAAATTTCGTCGAGCGCCTTCAGAGTTCGTCGAACGCAGTTTGCATCTCAGCGGTTTTCCTTCTCAGTGGTTTCTTCTCAGCGGATTGCTAACGCTGGGCGTTAACTACTAACGTGGGGCGTTAGCTCATATTCCAGAGAATCATTTCCAATCAGCAAACTATTTATAGGGATGTGTAGCTATAGTTCCTGTACAACCTACACACTATAAACACACAAAATACAAGATCAAATACAACACGGTATTTGTTATTCTCAAACCAAGAAATGCGGAACATAGGCTCCAACACCTCCAACCCAGATTATAATTATTACTATAAAGGTTATTATTTGGGTTGAAGGGGGGCCGAACTGGGTTGCCTAGGTAATCTACAGTTTCATCGACAAAATTATTATTATTATTTGGAGGCCAAGCGGGAGCAGAGGAGGAAGTAGTCATCTCTGTCACTAGCTTACTTAATCGCTCGACTTTTGAAGCTAAGTGAGAAATGGCATCCGCTTCATATATCCCAGTTGGTTTGTTAGGGCTCGATCTAGGAGCATTCCAATGATAGGCGTTCATGGCCATTTCCTCGAACAGAGCTTGAGCGGCCTCTGGGATTTTGTTGTTTAATGTTCCCCCGACGGCTGCATCGATCATCTATCGCGTTGAGAAATTTAAACCATTATAGAATGTCTGGACCTGCAGCCACGATGGCAGCGCGTGATGAGGACACCTACGCAAGAACTCTTTAAAACGCTCCCAAGTCTCGTAGAGAGACTCAAAATTGAATTGAATGAAAGAGAAGATATTTGTGCATAATTTAGCGGTTTGGGACAGGGGGAAATATTTTGTTAGAAATTTCTCCATCAACTGGGCACACATAGTTATGGATCCTCTGGGGAGAGAACTTAACCACGCCTTGGCCTTTGTCCGCAACGAAAATGGAAATAAGCGTAGACGAATAGCGTCATCAGTAACGCCATTAATCTTGAAAGTATCGCAAATTTCCAAAAAGTTAGAAAGGTGTAAATTTGGATCCTCATCCGGCAAACCGTCAAATTAGACTAACGGTTGTATCATTTGAATGATGCTAGATTTTATTTCAAAATTATTATTAGCCATTGTTGGGCGTGTAATGCTCGATCCGGTATCCTCTAAATTCAGCCTGGCATAATATGTCATGGTCCGTGGCGGGGCCGCATCTGGAATTTGATCGGTCATAGCTTCAGTGTACGACGTATCACCGATAGACTCTTCGGGAAACTCGGGTAAGTTTTGATCACGAAATTGGAGGCGCTCACGAAAGGTGGGCTCGATTTCGGGGTCAAAAGGAATGTTCGAATCGTCTGAGGAGTTTCCTCGGGTCATATACTAATAATAAAAAAAATTAGTTTTGGCTTTTTCTATTTTTTATATTTTTCCTTATATATATAAGTAATAAAATTAATAGTGATTCCTTTTTCAAAATGGACATTATAACAACACAAGGAGAGAGAAAATTACAAAAAGAAATAAAAACATAAAGAAAAAAAGAGAAAATTCACAAAATAGCTCTCAACACTCAAGATATGTACAAAAGCTGGCTGGAATTGGATTTCTAAAGCTTCAGCCGACCCCCTCCTATTTATAGGAAAAATTCTAAAATTACCCTCTCTCAGTCACGCCCGTGACCGAGGGCGTGACTTCTGCGGTGCTGGAAGGATAGGCTCAGCCGCCTTCTAGAAGCTTTTGACTGGGAAAATGGCTGCACACGGCCGTGACATGAGGTGTCACGGGCTTGACCATGGGCGGCAGACGTCAGGTTCAACTGGGGCATGACGGATGGCGTGTACGCTGGCTTCTGGAAGGAGTTGATGGGTCACGGCCTCTATCACGGGCGTGACTTTGCAAATATCGACGGGACCAGGTGACGATCGACGAGACAGGAGGTCGATCGACGAGACGGTAGGTCGATTGACGGGAGGTGAAGTTGATTGAGAGGTACAAGGGCGTGATGATGATTAAATTTGGCTTTGTTTTGGGTTTGCACAACCTTTTTGTGATGAGATTAGAATTAGGCGGATATTTTTGAGGAGTTTCACAAGTACTCCTACTTCGAGAAACTAATTGTTAACCTATCGGAAGATAAAAGTAACGGTCTTTTCTTTTTTTGAAGTATTGACGATTATGCCCCAGCTATGACGCCGAATTCTATTGATTTTTAATTAGCAAAGGAGAGTTTTACAAGTTTTGGTTTTGAAAATCTTTTATTTAATTTATATCTAAACTAATCATATGATAAAGGCAAGTATACCTTATCGTGTGTAGTACAAGATATTTTGGTTTAGAAAATATCGAGGTTATATATTTCCGCGGATCTTGTAGATTACTTCTACTTATAAGGAATGAACTATTATTTTATCGGAGTAATATTTTGAGTTGGTTTTATAAGGAACAATAATATGTGTATAACTAGAGTTCTAAATGATGATGAAGATAGCGCACGATGTCGAATTACCTTGAGACGAAAATAGTCTTTCTTTTAAAGTAAAACATATGACTTTTCAAAACATTAAAACGGCTTGGTCTTGGAGGTTCTATAAGTATGAACACACCACTCTCGAGGGTACGCCCACCTAAGATTACGAATATTCGACCGAACTCTCATTCTTTAATCGAACCTCCTTAATACTCGCTTTATGTTGTGAACCCCTCTATTGGGTTTTTATTCGCAATTCGGGAGACTTACCTCATCCTCTCTCGAGGGTAAAGTGCACTTCTCTTTACCCATTAGTGATCAATCCATACGCACGAGCCTCTCGGCTAACTAGTGTATGGAAACGGAAATGAGAACCATACATCGATTATATGGCCTCACTCGACGTTTTTCTCAGGTAAACCTTAAGCTCGTTAATTAATTTTTACAAAAGAGATGTTTTAATTTTTAGAAAATCATTTATTTGTCCCAATGCTCTTCGACGTCGTGCGCTAAAGGAAATTAGCCACTCATCGGAATGGAGACGGCATAAGTAATTAGAAAAGACATGTTAATATTTTAAGAGCAGGAAAATTGAAAGACTTATAAAAATGCAGAAATAATATTCATCTCAACTATCTTAATCAAGCGCTAAAAAGTACTTAGTCTCTCATCCGGGATGGGGGTGGTAATAATAAGACTTGAAATAAAGCTAAGTTATAAAAAAGGAAAATATTATCTCATACACACACGCACTCTACTTGTAATAAAAAGACTAAATCGAAAGAAAGTGTTAAAAGAAAACGATAAATAAACCGTTAAAGAAAGCGATAAACTATTTTACGAAAGCTTTTAAATCTAAATTATGAAAGCGATAAATCTAAATTATGAGAGCAATAAAATTAATCTCATACACACACGCACTCTACTTGTAATTAAAAGCTAAATTAAAAGAAAATAAAATCTATTCTCATACGCACACACACTTTTGCGTTTAATTCTATTGTGCTATGCAAATTCTCTCCCTCCTGCTCTCTTCCTTCTTCCCTCTCTTCCTCTCTTTTCCTTGTTTCAATGCAGGTTCCTGCAACATTCCAATGGCATCCCCGTCAAATCAGCAAGATATTATTGAAGCCATCGATCTCGCCCTCGAAACTGTGTTATCCAAGTTCGGCTCTCTTTATCTTGACTTCTCAATGGATTGCTATCGCGAACTCCGCCACCAGCACAAAAGGTTGCATGTCCTTACATCTGAACTCACAGCTTTTGATAAGGAAGTACGATCGGCAGTCGTGCCTGCTGAAGGCTTTATATCCTTTTTTCAATTATATAAAGCAGGGGGAGATGTGTACCAGCATGCAGCAACCTCTTCAAGATTTTGTCTACACGACAGCAATCCCTCTCTCCCTCATCACTGAAGGAGAGCCAGCTGTATCATCTAAATTACAGCTTTCAGATGCAGCCATTCAGGGGGAGTCATCTTCTCCAAGAATCCGGCTCTTTGCTCAGGGGGAGTCATCAACTCAGGGGGAGATCCCTCTAATTTCAGATGATCAGGCCTACCTCAAGTCTCTGAAAGAAGTTCATGAAGATACTGAACAATCTATCCCTGATCCCCTTTCATTTAGAGTTTCCTCTGAAGATTCATCCACAACACCCTCTCCAGTCAAGATAGTTGATCAAGATCCTGTCTCACCTGATCCAGCACCAACTCAACCAATACCTCCAGTTCAGCTTGCTTCTCCATCTGCTCCTATGTCTAAACCACTTCTTCCAACACCGGTCTTCAGAGGGAGACCTCCATATAGAAGTGGAGGTAGAGGTTGAGGAAGAGGAAGAATATTTATCTGGAAGATGTACACAAAAGAACAAAGGAAGGATTACAGAAAAAATAATTCATATTACAAACAGTATACAAGGATTGAAATTCCTGAGAACATAATGAAAACCTACACCAATCCAGAGCATGATAAATCTTTAGAGGAGATTGCAGAAAGAGAAAGATAAGAATATGAGACAGCTCAAAGGGACATTGAAGAGAAGAGAAACAGATTTATTGATATTCTGCAAAGAGGAAAACAAGTGGTTGAACAAGAAGAACTAGCAAAAGCAATCCCCATCAAATCCTCCCTGTTTGACCCCACTAAGTATATTACAAAAAATCCTAAAGCTAAGATGTTGGAGGAAATAGGCTAACTTCACAAAATGGGCATTGTATGTGTTACAGAGGATACAGAGGAGCCTTCTTAGAAGAAAAAGAAAGGAAACAACCTCCTGTGAAAAAGAAAAAGATACTATTCAAGTCCGCCTCAGACACTGGTAAAGCCCAATCAATCTTTGTTGTACCAAATCCTGATGGGGACTCAGAATCAGATGATCTAGAGTTGGAAACAATAAACCTGTTGACAACCAAAGTTCTTGGTCTGGGCTTCACCTTAAAAGATGTTTCTCCTAAAATAGAAAGTGACCTAGCAAAGTTGTTCAAAGGCCATGAAAAAATATAAAGGAATCCAAAGAAGGCAACCCCTGCAAATTTCAATTATGTGGAAAGAAAGTTCAGAAGGATCTATGAGGACTTATCTAATTTTCTAAAAGGAAGGAAGTAGATGTATTCTTGAGTAATCTCTGATAAACTCTTGTGACAATTAATCAGATACATTTCTGCTTACTGGTTCAATCTAGTCACTTATTTTATGCCTTATTATCTTGTCTGTATTATTCTTGATTATATAAGAGGAATGTGTAAAATCACTTTATTCAAATTGTAAAATTTGTTAAGATAAATAGGGGGAGATTGTTGGGAAAAAACCCTTGATTTTACTTAACAAATTACTTAAAAGTGATTTTATCTCTTAGGAATGAATTACCCATTGTATAGTGAGGGTAATCTGGTCACTAGATGTCTTAGGATGTCACACTCAACCTAGGGTGTTAAGGCCAGATCAAGAGAAGCAAAACTTGGGCAAAGTTAACATTTGCGTCGAATAGAATTCGACGCAACGTCAAGTTGTTGGCGACGCTACTCTGACTAGAAGTCCAAGTAGTTCACCCTTCTGTCAAAGTAATTCAAGTCGACGTTCTGTCGAATAGGTATCGGCGTAGAGGCCATGGACCTGTCGAAGTACTTTGAGAAGTCGATGCAGCTTCTACTTCAACTCGGCGCAGAAGGAAGGACATGTCGAAGCAACCTAAAGTTGACGCAACGTCGACTTCATCTCGATGCAGATAATGAAGCTTAGAGCCATGCCATCAACTCGATGGTTACGTCGATAGGGTATCGACGCAACGTCGACTAGCAGAGTTCAATCAGAGCAAGGATGAATTCGAAGTTGCTCCTATAAGAACTCGAAGGTACGTCGATAAGAGAGGAAGAGACTCAACGTTACGTCGAATACAGTCTGAAAAGGAAAACCTTTTCAGCAGTCATTTTTGGACCCTCTCTCATGGCCCACCTCTCTCATGACCGTTCTCCAACGGCTCCTTAATTACCTCAAATGGAATGAAGAATTAACAGGGGACAGAGAAAAGCTTTCTTAGAAATAAGCTTTATGTTGGTGGACGGGTCGGGAATTAAAGAAGGAATATAAATGTAAATGTCTAGACAAAAATACCTTTTCAGCTCTTACCAGAAAAAGAAAAGAAATTCAAATTGAACTGGACAATAAAAGGGATCAGAAAAAAGAGAAAAGTAAGGCATTCATTACAATCGGCCATCATCTTCTCTCAAGGGCTCTCTTCTTCTTCCTCCCACAGGAACCCTAATATAAAACATACAGAGAAGATAAGAACAACTGCTCTTCATCACAATCATACATCAGACTGATCTTAATCAGAAGAAAAGAACAAAAGATCTAAAAGTTGCTCTTCATCACCATCTCATAGCAGCCAGATCTCAATCAGCAGAAACACAAAGAATCTGACAATCAAAACTCCTGCAATACATCAATATCATACGTAGAAGTTAATCAAGAGCAGATCCAGTGATAGATACAAGAAGTTGTGTATCATACAGCCTTCATAAGAATTCTGAGAACAGAATTCCTACACCATTTCTCTTCCTCTTTCTCCTTCTAATTCCCTTCTGTAAAAGAGTTTTATTAATCCCTCTTCAAAGGATTCATTGGTTCAAGATCTCCTTATCAAAAGATCTGGTGGTTCAAGATCTCCTTATCAAAATATCTAGTGGTTCATGATCTCCTTGTCAAAAGATCAATGGTTTTAAGAGTCTTTTTACCAAAATACTCAGGCACAGTGGTGCATCCCTACCAGGTGGTAGAAGAGGGGAGTACCCGCATTTTGGGGAACCTCTATAAAAATCTGTCTTCTAGTTTGCTACTTTTTTGTGTTGTCCCTCTTAGCTAGTTTACATTATTGCTTTGTGCTTTATATTTCAGCACTATTTTATTCTGTCTGAGATCTTGATTGAGCAAAAATCCTTAGATTATTTTATTGTATTCACAGTTAGGATAGAAATAAATTTAAATCTCTATTCACCTCCTCCCCCCCCCCCCCCCCCAAGAGGATTCTCAGAGGCACACTGTGCACTTTCACCCTTAGTCGACAGGCAGAATAATGAATCAGTTCCTTATCTTTTCTTCTCCTCTCAGCATACTTATTCTCTATCATTTGAGTTTGAATTTCTTTCTTCTTCTGGGTTGTCCTTAGAAGGAATGTACATTGGACAATTGATGTTTCCTTCTATTTTTTTTCCCGACCCGTCCATCTGATTTGAATAAACTTCGAAGAATATTTTTGCTGCATCTTTGGAATACTCCATTCCATTCTTGGCAATAAACGAGGCGTTGGAGAACAGTCTTCAGCTTTGTAGACCATCTGAAAAGGTATTAGAAAAGACAGCAGAAAACCTTTTATTTCTGACTGTACTCGACACTGCGTCGACTTCATCTTTTGTCATATCGACGTTGCATCGAGTTCTTATCGTCCATCGAGTTGAAGACTTGAATTTAAACTTCATCTTCTACGTCTACTTGAAGTCGAAGTTGCGTTGACTTCTCAGATGGCTTCGACAGGCTCTTCCTTCTGCGTCGGGTTCATTTCAAAGTTGCGTCGACTTCTGATATAGCTTTGACAAGCTCTGTCTTCTGCATCGAGTTTATTTTTAAGTTACGTCGACTTCTGATATAGCTTTGATAGGCTCTGTCTTCTGCGTCGAGATCATTTCGACATTGCATCGACTTCAACTGATGCGTCGACTCCTAGTCGACTTCTAGTCGACGCATAATTACTCTGGAAAGTTTTCTTCATGATTTCAGCTTTTCTTTCTCATTACTTTGACTTAGCTAACTTCCTAAGACTTTTATGACTAAATTACCCTTACTTTACAACATGGGTAATTACCATAGAGAGTAAAATCATATATAGTTAATTTGTTAGGTTAAATCAACAAGATTTTTTCCCAACAAAGACATCTGACTTAATAGGTCTTGGGTGAACCTCATAAGTTTGAGTGTTGTGGGGTTGATCTCACTGCTTTGTGATTCACCCTCTTAAGGGTTGACTTGGCAGGAACTGCCTTTCCCTTTTCCCTAGGTGTTGTTGTTGCAGGTCCATGGACAAAAGGACCTAGATTCTTCATTTGGATCTCTTCATGAGGTGCTTTAAAAGCACTCTGCCCAAAACCTGCTCTTCTGGTGGGGATAGGGGGCTTGCAAACACTGGTAGAGGAGACATTGGTCAGATGACCATATGCAGAGTCCTGATCAAAGGGATTAGATGCCAGTAGCACCTTATTAAAAGAGGGTGGGGCTTTAGAAGCACTTGACTGTCTCTTTGTTAAAACCTACACCACCTCTGTATGGTGCAGAGAAGTTATCAATGATTGGAAGGACGGTCTTGGGCTTTGAGAAGCTGGCAACTATTCTCTTCTCAGCCAACAACAATTTCTTAAGGTCCTTTATGACCTTGTTCTTCTGTCCTAATTCAGCATTTTTGGCCTTTGTGTCTTCCTTGTATCTATCCAATTCCTTGCTCATAGCAGCCAGCTTTTCAGCTGACTCTTTGAGCTCAGACTGGGTATTTCTCAAGGAATCTAACTCCTCATATTGAACTCTAAGGAGCTTCTTTCTTTTCTTGAATGCTTTCCACAAAGCTTCATATTGCTGCATCAGCTCAGATTGATCCTCATGTGGGGATCTTGAGGATGTGATGTTATGGGAAAACTCACACTCATCATCATGCATAGAATCTGCAATTGATTCAGAATCAGATGCAGATAGAGGGGCACTGATATGTACCTTCCCATGAGATGAGTTCTCATCCTGGATGTTTTCATTTATGGCCATGAGGCCAATGAGGGCTTCCTCCTTAGAGTCTGAGGAACTTGAATCAGAATCACTTATGGTTCTGATTTTATTTGCAATGAACTCTTTTTCTGTTTTCTTCTTGTCTTTTGAGTTTCTTTTATCTTCATATTTCTTTGTTTCCCTCTTTTTGGAGGGATGGTCAGTTATCATATGACCCGTCTTATTTCAGCAAAAACATTCAGTATTAGCTAAATCAAATTTGTTAGGTTTAGATTTGTACATGTCATCCCTTGATGATTTAGATCTGTCATGGTGACTAGATCACCTAGAGATGGAAGAAGATGACCTATGGTTGTCTCTTCTCCTTCTTGACATTAGCTTTTTGAACTGCTTGGAGAAGAGAGTCAGTTCATTGTCTGTGTTGTCTGAGTCTGATGTGCTGGCATCAGAAGTCTCACTACTTTCAGACACCTCCTGAAAGATTGGAGTCTTGTTCTTGGTCTTCCTTATGCTTTCAGCCTTAAGGGCCATAGACCTTTCTCTGGCGCTCCCCCTTGAGCTTTCCACTCCATCTTTTCTTGTGTTAAGCTGAAGCACATGGGACAGCAGCTTCCCATACAGATTCTTGAGCTCCATGATGCCAAGATGTCCCATCTCTCTGATGGAACAGATCTTGATATCAAATTCCTTAGAGAGTGATCTAAGGAATTTATCATTTAGATCAGAGTTTGTGAACTCCCTTCCATAATTTTTATGCGCATTCACTATCTTGAAGAACCTCTCATAACAGCTTGAGATAGTTTCATTCTTGCCTTGCTTGAAGGCCTCATACTCTTGATTCAGAAGGGATTTCATATCATCCCTTACTTCTTATGTCCCCTCTATATAGACAATCAAGGAGTCCCATATCTCCTTGGCAGATTTACAATGAATAATATTTTGGAGGGTAGAATCATCAATGGCACTTACTATGATGTTTTGTGCACTTTTATCAAGGGCCACCAAAGCAAGTTCATCCTTGCTCATGTCCAAACAATTATTTGGTACTTGCTTGGCAGGATCTATAGTGAAGCAGTCATGGGTATTTGGGGTCCCTCTTGAACAGTAACAAAAACTCTTGGATCTGCAACCTCCATGAACAATCTGACTCTTTCTTTCTAGATGGGGAATTCTCTTTGGAGCACACAGAAAGTTTCATGGATCTCATCTCCTTGTGTTGATCTCCTCCAGCCATTACAAATAGTTCCAGGGATCTAGATCTGACTGTTAAGTCACTCTTTGAACAACCTCCCTCTGATACCACTTATTGTTTATGGAATGATCGCCTAGAGGGGGAGAATAGGTGATGTGGCTAGTTTATAAGTTTAAATCTGAAAGCACACAAAAAGAATCACAGCACAGAATCAATCACGAAGCACAGCACACAGAACACACCAAATTTATAGTGGTTCCCCTAGACAATGTGTCTAAAGTACTCTATTGTCCCTCTGCGCCTATCCAATAGTGTGCTAGAACCAGCAATCTCCACCAAAACTTAGATCTTCAGCAAAGATCCTACAACTCAGGCACATGGGCCTTACAGCTCAGGCACTCAGGAACTACAACTCAGATCCTTCAAGGATCCTACCTCAGGTTTCAGGAACCCTACAACTCAGGTGCAAAGGCCCTACAGCTCAGATCTACAAGAGATCCTACAACTAAGACATAGGGGCCCTACAGCTCAAACTCAAAGAGTCCTACAGAAAAAGTATTGTGCTACAACGTAAAAGAATACTCCACACAGATCTGGAGAGTTCTTATGAAGCCTGATGAAGATGGCTTCTGGACTTTAAGAGAAAGCTTTTATGATATTACTGATGCACACGGGCTTCTCTTTTGTCTTCTCCCTTCTTTTTGGAACATTGCTTATCAGTTGATGGTGCTTGACTGAAACTTGGAGAACTAAAGGCAAGATCGAATTGTTCACAAGAAAAATCTTCCTTATTTCTTACAGTCGTTCAGTGTTCCAATTCTTAGTTCTGTGTATCTTTTTTTAGGGCATACATCTTGTCTTTTTATATGACAAGGCCCTCTAATAGTCTATTCTGTGCTTTTTTTATTGTCAGAATCTCATTCCTTAATGGCATCTGTTGATTGGTCCCCTTGACGGCGACATTAAATGCAGACAACGCGTTTCAAAAAACCTCGGTCTGTCTCGACGATATGGCTACCATCTCGACGACAGAACTTGTTATCCCAGCGATCCATTTGGGACTTACACATTTCTTCAAGTCTTCTTCACTCTTCTCCTGAGAAGGATATTACAACGACATGAACTATCTCGGCTATATATATACTGTCACGACGACATGAGGTCTTCTCGTCGAGAACATCTTGTCATCCTGAGGTCTTCTCACCGATATCGTCCAGATCTTCCTAGATAATGCTTCAGCTGCAAACTGTCTCCACGATCTCTGACTTGGTCTTCAAGACGACAGTGCTTCTTTACGACGATATGTCTTCTGAGCCAGACATTTTACTTAAGATTTCTGAAGAGCTTCAACACGCCAGACTTCTCAATGATATCGTCATGTGATACATGTTGACACGGAGATACTGAGACTTGATTGATTCTTCTTGTTCACATAACGATATCGTCGTGTGTACTTTGTTGACACAACGATATCGTCGTGTTATCTTTATTATCACGACGATTAATGACTTAATCCTTCAGCTGTCTTCTGCAAGTAATCTCAACGATTTATACATACTATTTTAACGATATGTCCAATACTTCTCAACGATTTTGGACTTAGATAGATTAGAGAAATACTGGACATACTGTATATACTCTGCAGTCATAAGTGAGACATACCATCAAATACATAATACTTTTATCATTGACCTGACCACTTCTTCAAATCAGGAACATTGTAGGACACTGTTCCCAACAAGTGATTCTTCAAAGACTTTTGCTTTTGTAAGCTCTTCTTTGAAGTTTGAGTTTTCACTAATTAGTTTATTTATTTCTGTTTCTTTTCTATATATTTGATTCCTTAGTTCATAATTAACAAAATATAAGTTATCTTTCTTAAGACCTTCTAATTCTTCTCTAATTGTTTTAAGTTCTTTTTGACTATTAAGATAGTCTTGACACAAATCTTTAAAGCAGTTTTTAAAATCTTCTGAAGTAAAGTCAAAATCATCAAACAAGGATACATGATCTTCCTCAGTAGTTGAATCTTCTAAAGCCATTAAATAGACTTCTTCAGTAGCACATTCTTCATCACTATCAGATGAAGAGGAGCTTGACTCAGAATCTGAGTAACTCCAGGTTTCAGCTACGAAACATTTTCCCTTCTTCTTGTCCTTCTTCTTGAAGGACTTCTTATGCTCATTCTTGCTACTTCTGTCTTTTTGCTCTTCAGGACATTCAGGGGCAATGTGCCCAGGTTTTCTGCATGCAAAGCAGATTATTTCTTGCTTTGGAGTCTTATCAAACTTTGGTTTGTTTGATCTTCTTTCCTTCCTGCTGGAGTCTTGAGACTTGACCCATTTTCTGAACCTTCTGGCCAAGAGATTGAACATCTCTTCTTCAGAAATAGAAGGCTCCCCTTCAGTTGCCTTCAATGTTATAGTCCTCTCCTTTGGGATTGAGGCTTTCTCCTTTGCCTCAGTCTCAGCTTTACTTTTCAACAATAGCTCATAGGTCTTGAGCTTTCCTAGCAAGGCATCCGTGGAGATTTCTCTGTGACATCTTGATTCTCTAATGGCCAGGACCTTTAGTCACAAGTGCTTGGGAAGCATATGAGAAGTTTGTCATTGATCTCTGTCAGTGAGATCTCCTTATCTAGTCCCCTAAGCTCATTAAAATGATGTTGAATCTCTCATACATCTCAGTAACATTTTCTTCAGATTTCTTTTGAAAGTTCTCATATTGGGATATGAGGAGGAACTTCTTGTCCTTTCTTTCATCTGAGCTTCCTTCAACTAGTCTAGACAGTGATTCTCAGATTTCATTTGCTGAATTGCAGTCAGCCACCTTTTAAAATATGTCATCTGACATAGTGGACATCAGGATGTTCATGGCTTTGGCATCACATGACTTCACCTTCTTCTCGGCATTAGTCCATTCTACTCTAGAGACAAGTTCTTATGTCACAGTCCCACTTGCATCTTTTCTGAATGGGACTGGAGGACCTGATACAATAACATCAAAAAATTCTTCATCAATAGAATTCATATAGAGTTTTATTCTGGCCTTCCAGAATGTAAACTTATTCAGATTACACACTGGTGGTCTTGTAGATGCATAATCCTTAGAACTCACTTTTTGAAAATAATTTTAAGATATAAAAATTTGAGTGAGAGGATCTTTTGATCAAGGTGTTAACCTTTTTGTGATCAACCTCCCTCTGATACCAATTGAAAGTGCATAGTGAGTCCTCTGAGTATTCTCTAGAGAGGGGTGAATAGAGTTTTAAAACTTTTAACAAAATAAGTGCATAGAACAATAATAATCCTAACAACTATGCATTCAGAAATACCAATCCAGAATAAAGTAAACACAGAGTAAATAAAAATGGGACAACATAGAAAATTAGCACAGGAGAGAAGAGACACAGTATATAGTGGTTCCCCAAAATATGGGTACTCCACTTTTCTACCACCTTGGAATGAATACATTATCTAGTGTCTGAGTCTTTTGATAAGGAGACTCTTAGAACCACTGAGTCTTTTGATAAGGATACTCTAGAACCATTGAGTCTTTTGATAAGGAGACTCTTAGAACCACCTAGTCGTTTGATAAGGAGACTCTTAGAACCAAGTTCTGAGTCTTTTGTTAAGGAGACTCTTAGAATCAAACTAGATCTTTTGATAAGGAGATCTTGAACCACTGAATCCTTTGAAGAGATATTCTAAGGAGTCTTTACTCAATTTACAGAAAGTAAAAGAAAGATTAAGAGTAGAGAAAAAGAAGTCTTCTGATTTGAATCCTCTTTCAGCAAATTTCTCTGAGGATTCTAGGCACTGCTAATGGACTAGATCATGTATATGATTAATCCTTTGTAAGAAGAAGAAAATGATTATTAAGCTTTTTTTCCAGTGCTTTCAGTTTGTTACGGCAAAGAGAAGAACAAGTAGCAGAAATTTGTTTCTGTAACTTTTTCTCTGCTTGTATGATGGAAGAAGGAAGGAGAGTCCTTATCAAAATCTCTAAAACTGTTATTATATTTTTCTTTCTCTGTCTTTTTATTCTCCTATCGAATCTTGATAAATTATTTTCCTCTTTTGTTATTTCCCTAGTAGGAATATCGAAGAGGTAGTATGTTCTCTTTCCTTTTCCATTGGCGGGACATCCAAACCTTTTTGAACAACATCCAAATATATCTTTATTGTATCTCTGGAATTCTTATTTCCATTCTTGATTATGGACGACCCGTTGGAATTCAAATAACTTCCATTTATATCCTCTGAATGAGCTTCTGAATAGAATATAGGAAGTATTCTAATTCTGTGTCTATATTCGACGTTGCGTCGAATACATTTGTCTTCTTATCGACGCACCTCTGTGTTAATAGAAGCTGCTTTGACATCTTCCTCATCTTTGAAATGAACTCTGATATCGACGTTGCGTCGAGTCCTTATCGACGTATCCGTCGAGATGAAGGCCTAGACTCTAAGCTCTTCCTTCTGCGTCGACGGTAATTCGAAGTTGCGTCGACTTCAATATTGCTTTGACTTACTCTGCCTTCTGCGTCGAGTACATTTCTACGTTGCATCGACTTCAGCTGATGCTGTTGGAGTTGCCATTGTGATCTAGAAGTGGTCAAACATGTAATCTCACTGCCAACGCGATATGAGCCTGCAGGGTCGCACATAAGAGCATGTGGAGAAGTTGGTAGATTGACTGTGTTGGTAAATGTTACCAATCACCATATATAGAATGGGGAAATCCAGCAGGTTGTTGCTGTCTGAATTCGTCGGGTTTACACGGATAGAATTCGTCGGATTCGTCGGGATTCGTCGGATTGTCCCGTGAACACTCGACGAATTATTACAGAAACCCTTCATTCGACAAAATGTTGTCGTCTGTCTGGATTCGTCGGGATTCGTCGGGATTCGTCGGGTTGTCCCGTGAAGACTCGACGAATTGTTACAGAGATCATTTTCTTGGCAAATGTTGCCGTCTGATCTGATTCGTCGGATTCGTCGGATTGTCCCGTGAAGACTCGACGAATTGTTACAGAGATCATTTTCTCGGCAAATGTTGTCGTCTGATCTGATTCGTCGGATTCGTCGGATTCGTCGGATTGTCCCGTGAAATCTCGACGAATGATCTTCCGTGGGATTCCGACGAATTGTAACAGAAGCCCTTATTCTGATGTGTGGTCTGCGGATAGCGATTCTTCTAGAAGCTGTTTATCCTTTGGGTATAAATAGGACTTCGTTTTAGGGTTCTAAAAATGAACGAAAAAAAAGGCCAATGGAAGGAGTTCCGTTCTCGCCTCACGAACCCTAGTCGACGGAAGTGTTCCGCCGTCTTTGAATCGCGTCCGCTGACCTCCTCTCCGGCGATCGTCGTCGTGTGTGTTCTTCCTGGAGCGAACCTAGCAGTTCGTGGAAGTGCAAAGGTGCAGTCGTTCTTCTCCCGGCTCGTGTGGATCACTGTAGAGACGTAGACATTATTCTACGTGAGGACTCGCATAGCCGACGACAGGAATCAACTCGTGGAGCATCTAGGTTGGATTTGATCCAATCCCGCAAAGGTAATTTCATACCTAGCATTTTGTTAACTTCTTGATTCAACATTCATGACCGATCCAAAGTCTTTTTGGGTTGTTTCTGTTTATTTCCGCTGCGCCTACATTTGATGTATGGTTCTAGAAAAACCCAACAGTGGTATCAGAGCTAGGTTCTGGTCATGAATTTTGTTTCAGAAGTTTGGTTATTCCAGTACGTGCAAATCTAGGTATTTGGAAGCGTTCTAAATGTCAAGATTTCTTCTTGGAATATCACATTTGATGTGATTTTGTGTGGACCCCGTTAGGGGCTCTGCCCCTTGGAACCCCGCCAGGAACGTCTGGGATTTCGTGGTAATTTCTAATTGTTAGAAATTATTGTCTCCTTAGCAGTAACCGTCCCTCAAGTGGTTAATGAACCCTTGTTCTGTTTTGGATTTTGAATCCAACAATGAGAGACGAGCTTGTCTACTGCTTTAAGTCGAGTTGTCTTTGCCTTTGTCCAATGCATGTAAATCTAAAGATTTGGAAGAGTTCTAAATGTCCAGATTTAGCCCTTTCGTCTATCAAAGGTTGATAGTCTTATGTTGTGCACATAAGGGATGCATGTGGATTTAAGAAAGCTTGTTTTTCTGTGGATGTGCACTTTGATCAAATGTTGATCATGGTTAAGTGTTAACCTATCTTTAAAATTCCCTTCATCAAATATTAAGTGTTCGGATGCCTTCTGATGGATGACACTCTTCCTGCCTCGATCGATGAAGTGTGGGCTTGCCAAAGCAAGGTGCATTAATCTATCTTGGTAAGGGTGCGAGCGGATAATTGTGATATCCCACTGTCGACATTGGGTCTAACTTAACTAGGTGACCTCAAAGGTTGAGTGCCTAGAGGCATAGGGTTGGCATGCTCCATATGATGGATGCGAATAAGGAGTTATTCACCAGCCATACAAGAATTGCATGAGGATGCAATTGGCAAGCGTTGCCTACCTAAATAACCGCATTATGAGAGGAACGCCAAAGCGGACTCGTGATGTTGGTGAAATACGGATCTTGTCCACTAAGAGAGTAGCTCGCAATGGACTCTCCGAATTGATAGTGAGGGCCATCAATTTGAATAAAATAATGGGAGTATTTAATTGAAGTCCAAATTAAAATAAATTGTATTTTGAAATTAAGGTACTAATTAGATTCTGCATGAATTCTTGTAGAATTCCATGGCAAGTGGTTCACATTCCACCTTGTCCCTGAGAGCTATCCTTGAGAAGGACAAGCTCAGTGGGACGAATTACATGGACTGGTATAGGAACCTGAGAATTGTTCTCAGGCAAGAGCGAAAGCTCTACGTCTTGGAAGAAGAAGCCCCGAGGTGCCGACCGGGAACTCGTCCCGTGTTGATAAGGATGCTTATAAGAAGTATACCGAGGACGCCTTAGACGTCGAGTGCCTTATGCTTGCCACCATGAACTCTGAGCTTCAGAAGCAACACGAGAACATGGGGTGCAAGGAGATTGACGAGCACCTAAAGAAAATGTTTCAAGGGCAAGCTCGTCAAGAGAGGTTCGATGTCACGAAGGCATTATTTCAGTGCAAAATGGGAGCTCGAGACTCAGTTGGTACTCACGTACTCAAGATGATTGGGTATATAGAGAACCTGGAGAGACTGGGTTTTCCTCTGGGTCAAGAGTTGGCCACAGATCTTATCCTGCAATCGTTGCCGGATAGTTATGAGCAGTTTGTCTTGAACTACAACATGAATGAAATAGACAAGACACTGCCCGAGCTCCTAGGCATGTTGCGAACTGCCGACATAAACATGAAGAAGGCCAAGCCTGCTAGTCCCATATTGATGGTACATAAAGGCAAGGGTAAGGCCAAGGGCTTCAAGAAGACGAAGGTGGGACCTAAGTCACATCTTGAGCCCAAATCTTCTGCGCTGAAAAAGAAGAGCACCGTGAAGGAAGGAAAATGCCACCACTGTGGCAAGGCTGGTCATTGGAGGAGGAATTGTCCTTCGTACATTGAGGGTCTGCAGAAAATGAAGGGAGGTATGACTTCCGCTTCGGATATTTATGTTATAGAGATAAACCTTTCTGCTCCTTCATCTTGGGTATTGGATACCGGATGTGGTTCTCACATTTGTACAAATGTGCAGGAACCAGGAAGGAGGAGATTGCTGAGTAAAGGAGAGGTGGACCTACGTGTCGGCAATGGAGCAAGAGTTGTTGTTGTAGCCGTAGGGGTTTACCGTCTGAAGACGTTGCATCGAGTTCTTATCGTCCATCGAGTTGAAGACTTGAATTTAAACTTCATCTTCTACGTCTACTTGAAGTCGAAGTTGCGTTGACTTCTCAGATGGCTTCGACAGGCTCTTCCTTCTGCGTCGGGTTCATTTCAAAGTTGCGTCGACTTCTGATATAGCTTTGACAAGCTCTGTCTTCTGCATCGAGTTTATTTTTAAGTTACGTCGACTTCTGATATAGCTTTGATAGGCTCTGTCTTCTGCGTCGAGATCATTTTGACATTGCATCGACTTCAACTGATGCGTCGACTCCTAGTCGACTTCTAGTCGACGCATAATTACTCTGGAAAGTTTTCTTCATGATTTCAGCTTTTCTTTCTCATTACTTTGACTTAGCTAACTTCCTAAGACTTTTATGACTAAATTACCCTTACTTTACAACATGGGTAATTACCATAGAGAGTAAAATCATATATAGTTAATTTGTTAGGTTAAATCAACAAGATTTTTTCCCAACAAAGACATCTGACTTAATAGGTCTTGGGTGAACCTCATAAGTGTGAGTGTTGTGGGGTTGATCTCACTGCTTTGTGATTCACCCTCTTAAGGGTTGACTTGGCAGGAACTGCCTTTCCCTTTTCCCTAGGTGTTGTTGTTGCAGGTCCATGGACAAAAGGACCTAGATTCTTCATTTGGATCTCTTCATGAGGTGCTTTAAAAGCACTCTGCCCAAAACCTGCTCTTCTGGTGGGGATAGGGGGCTTGCAAACACTGGTAGAGGAGACATTGGTCAGATGACCATATGCAGAGTCCTGATCAAAGGGATTAGATGCCAGTAGCACCTTATTAAAAGAGGGTGGGGCTTTAGAAGCACTTGACTGTCTCTTTGTTAAAACCTACACCACCTCTGTATGGTGCAGAGAAGTTATCAATGATTGGAAGGACGGTCTTGGGCTTTGAGAAGCTGGCAACTATTCTCTTCTCAGCCAACAACAATTTCTTAAGGTCCTTTATGACCTTGTTCTTCTGTCCTAATTCAGCATTTTTGGCCTTTGTGTCTTCCTTGTATCTATCCAATTCCTTGCTCATAGCAGCCAGCTTTTCAGCTGACTCTTTGAGCTCAGACTGGGTATTTCTCAAGGAATCTAACTCCTCATATTGAACTCTAAGGAGCTTCTTTCTTTTCTTGAATGCTTTCCACAAAGCTTCATATTGCTGCATCAGCTCAGATTGATCCTCATGTGGGGATCTTGAGGATGTGATGTTATGGGAAAACTCACACTCATCATCATGCATAGAATCTGCAATTGATTCAGAATCAGATGCAGATAGAGGGGCACTGATATGTACCTTCCCATGAGATGAGTTCTCATCCTGGATGTTTTCATTTATGGCCATGAGGCCAATGAGGGCTTCCTCCTTAGAGTCTGAGGAACTTGAATCAGAATCACTTATGGTTCTGATTTTATTTGCAATGAACTCTTTTTCTGTTTTCTTCTTGTCTTTTGAGTTTCTTTTATCTTCATATTTCTTTATTTCCCTCTTTTTGGAGGGATGGTCAGTTATCATATGACCCGTCTTATTTCAGCAAAAACATTCAGTATTAGCTAAATCAAATTTGTTAGGTTTAGATTTGTACATGTCATCCCTTGATGATTTAGATCTGTCATGGTGACTAGATCACCTAGAGATGGAAGAAGATGACCTATGGTTGTCTCTTCTCCTTCTTGACATTAGCTTTTTGAACTGCTTGGAGAAGAGAGTCAGTTCATTGTCTGTGTTGTCTGAGTCTGATGTGCTGGCATCAGAAGTCTCACTACTTTCAGACACCTCCTGAAAGATTGGAGTCTTGTTCTTGGTCTTCCTTATGCTTTCAGCCTTAAGGGCCATAGACCTTTCTCTGGCGCTCCCCCTTGAGCTTTCCACTCCATCTTTTCTTGTGTTAAGCTGAAGCACATGGGACAGCAGCTTCCCATACAGATTCTTGAGCTCCATGATGCCAAGATGTCCCATCTCTCTGATGGAACAGATCTTGATATCAAATTCCTTAGAGAGTGATCTAAGGAATTTATCATTTAGATCAGAGTTTGTGAACTCCCTTCCATAATTTTTATGCGCATTCACTATCTTGAAGAACCTCTCATAACAGCTTGAGATAGTTTCATTCTTGCCTTGCTTGAAGGCCTCATACTCTTGATTCAGAAGGGATTTCATATCATCCCTTACTTCTTATGTCCCCTCTATATAGACAATCAAGGAGTCCCATATCTCCTTGGCAGATTTACAATGAATAATATTTTGGAGGGTAGAATCATCAATGGCACTTACTATGATGTTTTGTGCACTTTTATCAAGGGCCACCAAAGCAAGTTCATCCTTGCTCATGTCCAAACAATTCTTTGGTACTTGCTTGGCAGGATCTATAGTGAAGCAGTCATGGGTATTTGGGGTCCCTCTTGAACAGTAACAAAAACTCTTGGATCTGCAACCTCCATGAACAATCTGACTCTTTCTTTCTAGATGGGGAATTCTCTTTGGAGCACACAGAAAGTTTCATGGATCTCATCTCCTTGTGTTGATCTCCTCCAGCCATTACAAATAGTTCCAGGGATCTAGATCTGACTGTTAAGTCACTCTTTGAACAACCTCCCTCTGATACCACTTATTGTTTATGGAATGATCGCCTAGAGGGGGAGAATAGGTGATGTGGCTAGTTTATAAGTTTAAATCTGAAAGCACACAAAAAGAATCACAGCACAGAATCAATCACGAAGCACAGCACACAGAACACACCAAATTTATAGTGGTTCCCCTAGACAATGTGTCTAAAGTACTCTATTGTCCCTCTGCGCCTATCCAATAGTGTGCTAGAACCAGCAATCTCCACCAAAACTTAGATCTTCAGCAAAGATCCTACAACTCAGGCACATGGGCCTTACAGCTCAGGCACTCAGGAACTACAACTCAGATCCTTCAAGGATCCTACCTCAGGTTTCAGGAACCCTACAACTCAGGTGCAAAGGCCCTACAGCTCAGATCTACAAGAGATCCTACAACTAAGACATAGGGGCCCTACAGCTCAAACTCAAAGAGTCCTACAGAAAAAGTATTGTGCTACAACGTAAAAGAATACTCCACACAGATCTGGAGAGTTCTTATGAAGCCTGATGAAGATGGCTTCTGGACTTTAAGAGAAAGCTTTTATGATATTACTGATGCACACGGGCTTCTCTTTTGTCTTCTCCCTTCTTTTTGGAACATTGCTTATCAGTTGATGGTGCTTGACTGAAACTTGGAGAACTAAAGGCAAGATCGAATTGTTCACAAGAAAAATCTTCCTTATTTCTTACAGTCGTTCAGTGTTCCAATTCTTAGTTCTGTGTATCTTTTTTTAGGGCATACATCTTGTCTTTTTATATGACAAGGCCCTCTAATAGTCTATTCTGTGCTTTTTTTATTGTCAGAATCTCATTCCTTAATGGCATCTGTTGATTGGTCCCCTTGACGGCGACATTAAATGCAGACAACGCGTTTCAAAAAACCTCGGTCTGTCTCGACGATATGGCTACCATCTCGACGACAGAACTTGTTATCTCAGCGATCCATTTGGGACTTACACATTTCTTCAAGTCTTCTTCACTCTTCTCCTGAGAAGGATATTACAACGACATGAACTATCTCGGCTATATATATACTGTCACGACGACATGAGGTCTTCTCGTCGAGAACATCTTGTCATCCTGAGGTCTTCTCACCGATATCGTCCAGATCTTCCTAGATAATGCTTCGGCTGCAAACTGTCTCCACGATCTCTGACTTGGTCTTCAAGACGACAGTGCTTCTTTACGACGATATGTCTTCTGAGCCAGACATTTTACTTAAGATTTCTGAAGAGCTTCAACACGCCAGACTTCTCAATGATATCGTCATGTGATACATGTTGACACGGAGATACTGAGACTTGATTGATTCTTCTTGTTCACATAACGATATCGTCGTGTGTACTTTGTTGACACAACGATATCGTCGTGTTATCTTTATTATCACGACGATTAATGACTTAATCCTTCAGCTGTCTTCTGCAAGTAATCTCAACGATTTATACATACTATTTTAACGATATGTCCAATACTTCTCAACGATTTTGGACTTAGATAGATTAGAGAAATACTGGACATACTGTATATACTCTGCAGTCATAAGTGAGACATACCATCAAATACATAATACTTTTATCATTGACCTGAGCACTTCTTCAAATCAGGAACATTGTAGGACACTGTTCCCAACAAGTGATTCTTCAAAGACTTTTGTTTTTGTAAGCTCTTCTTTGAAGTTTGAGTTTTCACTAATTAGTTTATTTATTTCTGTTTCTTTTCTATATATTTGATTCCTTAGTTCATAATTAACAAAATATAAGTTATCTTTCTTAAGACCTTCTAATTCTTCTCTAATTGTTTTAAGTTCTTTTTGACTATTAAGATAGTCTTGACACAAATCTTTAAAGCAGTTTTTAAAATCTTCTGAAGTAAAGTCAAAATCATCAAACAAGGATACATGATCTTCCTCAGTAGTTGAATCTTCTAAAGCCATTAAATAGACTTCTTCAGTAGCACATTCTTCATCACTATCAGATGAAGAGGAGCTTGACTCAGAATCTGAGTAACTCCAGGTTTCAGCTACGAAACATTTTCCCTTCTTCTTGTCCTTCTTCTTGAAGGACTTCTTATGCTCATTCTTGCTACTTCTGTCTTTTTGCTCTTCAGGACATTCAGGGGCAATGTGCCCAGGTTTTCTGCATGCAAAGCAGATTATTTCTTGCTTTGGAGTCTTATCAAACTTTGGTTTGTTTGATCTTCTTTCCTTCCTGCTGGAGTCTTGAGACTTGACCCATTTTCTGAACCTTCTGGCCAAGAGATTGAACATCTCTTCTTCAGAAATAGAAGGCTCCCCTTCAGTTGCCTTCAATGTTATAGTCCTCTCCTTTGGGATTGAGGCTTTCTCCTTTGCCTCAGTCTCAGCTTTACTTTTCAACAATAGCTCATAGGTCTTGAGCTTTCCTAGCAAGGCATCCGTGGAGATTTCTCTGTGACATCTTGATTCTCTAATGGCCAGGACCTTTAGTCACAAGTGCTTGGGAAGCATATGAGAAGTTTGTCATTGATCTCTGTCAGTGAGATCTCCTTATCTAGTCCCCTAAGCTCATTAAAATGATGTTGAATCTCTCATACATCTCAGTAACATTTTCTTCAGATTTCTTTTGAAAGTTCTCATATTGGGATATGAGGAGGAACTTCTTGTCCTTTCTTTCATCTGAGCTTCCTTCAACTAGTCTAGACAGTGATTCTCAGATTTCATTTGCTGAATTGCAGTCAGCCACCTTTTAAAATATGTCATCTGACATAGTGGACATCAGGATGTTCATGGCTTTGGCATCACATGACTTCACCTTCTTCTCGGCATTAGTCCATTCTACTCTAGAGACAAGTTCTTATGTCACAGTCCCACTTGCATCTTTTCTGAATGGGACTGGAGGACCTGATACAATAACATCAAAAAATTCTTCATCAATAGAATTCATATAGAGTTTTATTCTGGCCTTCCAGAATGTAAACTTATTCAGATTACACACTGGTGGTCTTGTAGATGCATAATCCTTAGAACTCACTTTTTGAAAATAATTTTAAGATATAAAAATTTGAGTGAGAGGATCTTTTGATCAAGGTGTTAACCTTTTTGTGATCAACCTCCCTCTGATACCAATTGAAAGTGCATAGTGAGTCCTCTGAGTATTCTCTAGAGAGGGGTGAATAGAGTTTTACAACTTTTAACAAAATAAGTGCATAGAACAATAATAATCCTAACAACTATGCATTCAGAAATACCAATCCAGAATAAAGTAAACACAGAGTAAATAAAAATGGGACAACATAGAAAATTAGCACAGGAGAGAAGAGACACAGTATATAGTGGTTCCCCAAAATATGGGTACTCCACTTTTCTACCACCTTGGAATGAATACATTATCTAGTGTCTGAGTCTTTTGATAAGGAGACTCTTAGAACCACTGAGTCTTTTGATAAGGATACTCTAGAACCATTGAGTCTTTTGATAAGGAGACTCTTAGAACCACCTAGTCGTTTGATAAGGAGACTCTTAGAACCAAGTTCTGAGTCTTTTGTTAAGGAGACTCTTAGAATCAAACTAGATCTTTTGATAAGGAGATCTTGAACCACTGAATCCTTTGAAGAGATATTCTAAGGAGTCTTTACTCAATTTACAGAAAGTAAAAGAAAGATTAAGAGTAGAGAAAAAGAAGTCTTCTGATTTGAATCCTCTTTCAGCAAATTTCTCTGAGGATTCTAGGCACTGCTAATGGACTAGATCATGTATATGATTAATCCTTTGTAAGAAGAAGAAAATGATTATTAAGCTTTTTTTCCAGTGCTTTCAGTTTGTTACGGCAAAGAGAAGAACAAGTAGCAGAAATTTGTTTCTGTAACTTTTTCTCTGCTTGTATGATGGAAGAAGGAAGGAGAGTCCTTATCAAAATCTCTAAAACTGTTATTATATTTTTCTTTCTCTGTCTTTTTATTCTCCTATCGAATCTTGATAAATTATTTTCCTCTTTTGTTATTTCCCTAGTAGGAATATCGAAGAGGTAGTATGTTCTCTTTCCTTTTCCATTGGCGGGACATCCAAACCTTTTTGAACAACATCCAAATATATCTTTATTGTATCTCTGGAATTCTTATTTCCATTCTTGATTATGGACGACCCGTTGGAATTCAAATAACTTCCATTTATATCCTCTGAATGAGCTTCTGAATAGAATATAGGAAGTATTCTAATTCTGTGTCTATATTCGACGTTGCGTCGAATACATTTGTCTTCTTATCGACGCACCTCTGTGTTAATAGAAGCTGCTTTGACATCTTCCTCATCTTTGAAATGAACTCTGATATCGACGTTGCGTCGAGTCCTTATCGACGTATCCGTCGAGATGAAGGCCTAGACTCTAAGCTCTTCCTTCTGCGTCGACGGTAATTCGAAGTTGCGTCGACTTCAATATTGCTTTGACTTACTCTGCCTTCTGCGTCGAGTACATTTCTACGTTGCATCGACTTCAGCTGATGCTGTTGGAGTTGCCATTGTGATCTAGAAGTGGTCAAACATGTAATCTCACTGCCAACGCGATATGAGCCTGCAGGGTCGCACATAAGAGCATGTGGAGAAGTTGGTAGATTGACTGTGTTGGTAAATGTTACCAATCACCATATATAGAATGGGGAAATCCAGCAGGTTGTTGCTGTCTGAATTCGTCGGGTTTACACGGATAGAATTCGTCGGATTCGTCGGGATTCGTCGGATTGTCCCGTGAACACTCGACGAATTATTACAGAAACCCTTCATTCGACAAAATGTTGTCGTCTGTCTGGATTCGTCGGGATTCGTCGGGATTCGTCGGGTTGTCCCGTGAAGACTCGACGAATTGTTACAGAGATCATTTTCTTGGCAAATGTTGCCGTCTGATCTGATTCGTCGGATTCGTCGGATTGTCCCGTGAAGACTCGACGAATTGTTACAGAGATCATTTTCTCGGCAAATGTTGTCGTCTGATCTGATTCGTCGGATTCGTCGGATTCGTCGGATTGTCCCGTGAAATCTCGACGAATGATCTTCCGTGGGATTCCGACGAATTGTAACAGAAGCCCTTATTCTGATGTGTGGTCTGCGAATAGCGATTCTTCTAGAAGCTGTTTATCCTTTGGGTATAAATAGGACTTCGTTTTAGGGTTCTAAAAATGAACGAAAAAAAAGGCCGATGGAAGGAGTTCCGTTCTCGCCTCACGAACCCTAGTCGACGGAAGTGTTCCGCCGTCTTTGAATCGCGTCCGCTGACCTCCTCTCCGGCGATCATCGTCGTGTGTGTTCTTCCTGGAGCGAACCTAGCAGTTCGTGGAAGTGCAAAGGTGCAGTCGTTCTTCTCCCGGCTCGTGTGGATCACTGTAGAGACGTAGACATTATTCTACGTGAGGACTCGCATAGCCGACGACAGGAATCAACTCGTGGAGCATCTAGGTTGGATTTGATCCAATCCCGCAAAGGTAATTTCATACCTAGCATTTTGTTAACTTCTTGATTCAACATTCATGACCGATCCAAAGTCTTTTTGGGTTGTTTCTGTTTATTTCCGCTGCGCCTACATTTGATGTATGGTTCTAGAAAAACCCAACAGTGGTATCAGAGCTAGGTTCTGGTCATGAATTTTGTTTCAGAAGTTTGGTTATTCCAGTACGTGCAAATCTAGGTATTTGGAAGCGTTCTAAATGTCAAGATTTCTTCTTGGAATATCACATTTGATGTGATTTTGTGTGGACCCCGTTAGGGGCTCTGCCCCTTGGAACCCCGCCAGGAACGTCTGGGATTTCGTGGTAATTTCTAATTGTTAGAAATTATTGTCTCCTTAGCAGTAACCGTCCCTCAAGTGGTTAATGAACCCTTGTTCTGTTTTGGATTTTGAATCCAACAATGAGAGACGAGCTTGTCTACTGCTTTAAGTCGAGTTGTCTTTGCCTTTGTCCAATGCATGTAAATCTAAAGATTTGGAAGAGTTCTAAATGTCCAGATTTAGCCCTTTCGTCTATCAAAGGTTGATAGTCTTATGTTGTGCACATAAGGGATGCATGTGGATTTAAGAAAGCTTGTTTTTCTGTGGATGTGCACTTTGATCAAATGTTGATCATGGTTAAGTGTTAACCTATCTTTAAAATTCCCTTCATCAAATATTAAGTGTTCGGATGCCTTCTGATGGATGACACTCTTCCTGCCTCGATCGATGAAGTGTGGGCTTGCCAAAGCAAGGTGCATTAATCTATCTTGGTAAGGGTGCGAGCGGATAATTGTGATATCCCACTGTCGACATTGGGTCTAACTTAACTAGGTGACCTCAAAGGTTGAGTGCCTAGAGGCATAGGGTTGGCATGCTCCATATGATGGATGCGAATAAGGAGTTATTCACCAGCCATACAAGAATTGCATGAGGATGCAATTGGCAAGCGTTGCCTACCTAAATAACCGCATTATGAGAGGAACGCCAAAGCGGACTCGTGATGTTGGTGAAATACGGATCTTGTCCACTAAGAGAGTAGCTCGCAATGGACTCTCCGAATTGATAGTGAGGGCCATCAATTTGAATAAAATAGTGGGAGTATTTAATTGAAGTCCAAATTAAAATAAATTGTATTTTGAAATTAAGGTACTAATTAGATTCTGCATGAATTCTTGTAGAATTCCATGGCAAGTGGTTCACATTCCACCTTGTCCCTGAGAGCTATCCTTGAGAAGGACAAGCTCAGTGGGACGAATTACATGGACTGGTATAGGAACCTGAGAATTGTTCTCAGGCAAGAGCGAAAGCTCTACGTCTTGGAAGAAGAAGCCCCGAGGTGCCGACCGGGAACTCGTCCCGTGTTGATAAGGATGCTTATAAGAAGTATACCGAGGACGCCTTAGACGTTGAGTGCCTTATGCTTGCCACCATGAACTCTGAGCTTCAGAAGCAACACGAGAACATGGGGTGCAAGGAGATTGACGAGCACCTAAAGAAAATGTTTCAAGGGCAAGCTCGTCAAGAGAGGTTCGATGTCACGAAGGCATTATTTCAGTGCAAAATGGGAGCTCGAGACTCAGTTGGTACTCACGTACTCAAGATGATTGGGTATATAGAGAACCTGGAGAGACTGGGTTTTCCTCTGGGTCAAGAGTTGGCCACAGATCTTATCCTGCAATCGTTGCCGGATAGTTATGAGCAGTTTGTCTTGAACTACAACATGAATGAAATAGACAAGACACTGCCCGAGCTCCTAGGCATGTTGCGAACTGCCGACATAAACATGAAGAAGGCCAAGCCTGCTAGTCCCATATTGATGGTACATAAAGGCAAGGGTAAGGCCAAGGGCTTCAAGAAGACGAAGGTGGGACCTAAGTCACATCTTGAGCCCAAATCTTCTGCGCTGAAAAAGAAGAGCACCGTGAAGGAAGGAAAATGCCACCACTGTGGCAAGGCTGGTCATTGGAGGAGGAATTGTCCTTCGTACATTGAGGGTCTGCAGAAAATGAAGGGAGGTATGACTTCCGCTTCGGATATTTATGTTATAGAGATAAACCTTTCTGCTCCTTCATCTTGGGTATTGGATACCGGATGTGGTTCTCACATTTGTACAAATGTGCAGGAACCAGGAAGGAGGAGATTGCTGAGTAAAGGAGAGGTGGACCTACGTGTCGGCAATGGAGCAAGAGTTGCTGCTGTAGCCGTAGGGGTTTACCGTCTTTCTTTGCCCAGTGGGCTTGTAATAGAACTTAATAATTGTTATTTTGTTTCGGCCATAACTAGAAACATTATATCCATTTCATGCTTAGACATGATTGGATTTTCTTTTATAATTAAGAACAATTGTTGTTCTATATTTAAGAATGATGTTTGTTATGTTGTAGCTCAATTGTTTAATGGTCTTTATGTTTTGAACTTGGACCATCCGATCTATAATGTAGATAATAATAAAAGACTAAGAACAAATGACTCAAATCCTACATATCTCTTACATTGTCGTTTGGGCCATATAAATGAGAAGCGCATATCCAAGCTCCATAAAGATGGACTATTGGACTCATTTGATTATGAATCATTTGAGCGATGTGAGTCTTGTTTATTAGGCAAGATGACTAAAGCCCCTTTCACTGGTTATACTGAGAGGGCTGAGGATCTCTTGGGTGTTGTACATAGTGATGTATGCGGACCCATGAGTTCTATGGCTAGAGGTGGGTATTTCTACTTCGTTACATTTACTGATGATTTCAGTAGATACGGATACGTGTATCTTATGAAGTGCAAATCCGAAACCTTTGAAAAGTTCAAAGAGTTTAAGAATGAAGTGGAGAACCAATTGGGTAAAAGGGTTAAAGCACTCCGATCTGATCGAGGTGGCGAATACCTGAGTCATGAGTTCCGTGATCATCTGAAAGAGTGTGGTATTGTATCACAGCTCACTCCACCTAGGACACCGCAGCATAATGGTGTGTCTGAGAGGAGAAATCGTACTCTGTTAGACATGGTACGGTCGATGATGAGTCATGCAGACTTGCCTGTTTCCTTTTGGGGTTTTGCTTTAGAGACTGCTGCAATGACACTGAATCGCGCTCCGACGAAAACGGTTCTAAAGACACCATATGAGATATGGACTGGGAAGCGTCCTAGTATGTCGTTCATTAAAATTTGGGGCTGTGAGGCATACGTACGACGTCAAATGCCTGACAAGCTGGAACCCAAATCAGATAAGTGTTATCTGGTGGGATATCCTAAGGAAACGAAGGGATATTACTTTTACCTACCGTCTGAGGGCAAAGTGTTTGTCGCAAGGACGGGTGTCTTCTTGGAGAAAGAGTTCTTATCAAGAAAGACGCAAAAGGTAGAACTTGAAGAAGTTCAAGAACCACAAATAGTGAATGAACCAGAGTTGGATTCTGAGCCAGGACTACAAGATGTTGTAGCTAGAGAACCTGCTCAAGAAACACAAGTCCTACGTAGATCTGGTAGACCAAGATTTGAGCCTGAGAGATATGGATTTCTCGTGTCTCAAATAGGTAATGTGTTGCTTATGGATCATGATGATGAACCAGCAACCTACCAAGAGGCTATGAATGGACCGGACTCCGACAAATGGCTTGAGGCTATGAAATCCGAAATGGACTCCATGTATATAAACCAAGTTTGGAACTTGGTGGAACCACCTGAAGGGGTACGACCCATAGGGTGCAAGTGGGTCTTCAAGAAGAAGACCGACATGGATGGGAATGTACAGACATTCAAAGGGCGACTGGTGGCTAAGGGTTTCAAGCAAATTCATGGTGTTGACTATGATGAGACCTTTTCCCCTGTTGCCATGGTAAAGTCCATTAGGATATTGCTTGCTATTGCTGCGTATTATGACTACGAGATCTGGAAGATGGATGTCAAAACGGCTTTCCTAAATGGAAACCTCCTTGAGGAAGTGTACATGACACAACCCGAGGGTTTTGTATCCCCAAATGAAGCCACTAAAATATGCAAGCTGAATAAGTCCATCTATGGATTGAAACAAGCCTCTAGAAGTTGGAATCTTCGTTTTGATGAGAAGATCAAAGAGTTTGGTTTTGTCAAGAATGAAGATGAACCGTGTGTTTACAAGCGAATCAGTGGGAGCATTGTTGTCTTCCTGATATTGTATGTAGATGACATACTGCTGATCGGGAATGACATACCTACCCTGAAAGTTGTTAAGAACAACCTAGGGAACTGCTTTTCTATGAAGGACTTGGGTGAAGCGACTTACATACTCGGTATTAAGATCTATAGAGATAGATCGAAGAAGTTGCTGGGTTTGACCCAGAGTACGTACATTGACAAGGTGTTGAAGCGGTTCAACATGCTTGAGTCCAAGAAAGGATTTTTGCCCATGTCTCATGGTGTGAATCTCTCTAAGGACCAGTGTCCAAAATCTTGTGAAGATAAGGACCGCATGAAGTTGATTCCATATGCTTTGGCAATTGGGTCAATCATGTATGCAATGTTATGTACTCGACCCGATGTCTCTTTTGCTTTGAGCATGACTAGCAGGTATCAGTCTGATCCCGGTGAATGTCACTGGATAGCCGTAAAGAATATCCTGAAGTACTTGAGAAGGACTAAGGATGTATTCTTGGTGTATGGTGGAAAGGAAGAGCTCGTTGTAAGTGGTTACACGGATGCCAGCTTCCAAACTGATAGGGATGATTCAAAGTCTCAGTCAGGGTTTGTGTTTTGCCTGAATGGAGGAGCTGTGAGCTGGAAGAGTTCCAAGCAAGAGACAGTTGCTGATTCTACAACTGAGGCCGAGTATATCACTGCAGCTAATGCAGCGAAGGAGGCTGTATGGATTAGGAAATTCATCGGCGAGCTAGATGTAGTTCCTAGCATTGTTGGTCCCGTAGTTCTCTACTGTGATAACAATGGTGCAATTGCACAATCTAAGGAACCTAGATCCCATCAGCGCTCCAAGCACATACTTAGGCGGTTCCATCTTATTCGTGAGATTGTCGAACGAGGAGATGTGAACATTTGCAGAGTGCCGACTGAGGAGAATATTGCAGATCCACTGACAAAGCCTCTCGCGCAGAGAAAGCATGATGGTCATACTAGATCAATGGGTATACGATACCTGGATGATCAACTCTAGTGGGAGTCTTGTGGGTTGCATGTAAAATAAATATTTGTTGGCTGTTTAAAATTTATTCATATGATGAATTGTGTACCAATTATTTCTTTTTACGATTAATGGCAAGTTCTTTTATTACGATATACTGTTTCTATATGATAGAATAAAATTCGTGATAAATACCCTTAGAATGTTCGCTTCCATAGGACATCAAGTACGAGACTTGAATGTGAGAGCCTATGATTTCGAAGCTTCATTCTTAAAAGGTCCCTGGTCGAGGTATCATCGTAGAAGCTAAGGGTGATGATGATACATTAAGACTAGCATGTGTGTTGACTGATGACCGGTTCTCACAGGTCATGATATTGTGATATCAAGTCATCACGTGGGTACTTGTTAGTGAACAAGTTGTACTGGACAGACCCAACCTGAGACTACTTTGTGGATTGTTACTTAAAAGTGTCACAAGTAGGTCTCATTTGACAATGGTGTTGTGGTCCTTTGACCTGAAGTCACAGCATTCACCGAGTGAGGAAGAGCGTGCTTTGATGTCATCTAAAGTCTTCCTTGAAGAAGGTTGATGATAAGGGTGGTCGTTGGGTACGTTACGAATCATTTGGGTGTTTGGGTGTGAGCAGATATGGGATTTGTCCTCCTATATAACAGGAGTTGCATCCATGGGCCCCTTGATGGAATTGGACTGAGAAATGCATGGCCATGCTTGGTAGAGTCAATATGTGATATTGAGCTCACCATTCTCTGGAAGTCCATTCTAGATCAAGAAACTTGGATTGAGCTATTATGAGGGTGACACGGTCCATGCCTCTAGTTCTTTCCGGATGTAAGGGACAAAGGGACAAAGACAACGCTGGAACATTGGTCATAAAGGCTTATGAGTTATGAACTCTTATTGCTTGGGGAGCAATGATGCATTGCTAGATGCCGCTCATTGTTTGTGAGGTTTTTGGTTTGATACTTTCAAGATCAAGTGGGAGACTGTTGGAGTTGCCATTGTGATCTAGAAGTGGTCAAACATGTAATCTCACTGCCAATGCGATATGAGCCTGCAGGGTCGCACATAAGAGCATGTGGAGAAGTTGGTAGATTGACTGTGTTGGTAAATGTTACCAATCACCATATATAGAATGGGGAAATCCAGCAGGTTGTTGCTGTCTGAATTCGTCGGGTTTACACGGATAGAATTCATCGGATTCGTCGGGATTCGTCGGATTGTCCCGTGAACACTCGACGAATTATTACAGAAACCCTTCATTCGACAAAATGTTGTCGTCTGTCTGGATTCGTCGGGATTCGTCGGGATTCGTCGGGATTCGTCGGGTTGTCCCGTGAAGACTCGACGAATTGTTACAGAGATCATTTTCTTGGCAAATGTTGCCGTCTGATCTGATTCGTTGGATTCGTCGGATTGTCCCGTGAAGACTCGATGAATTGTTACAGAGATCATTTTCTCGGCAAATGTTGTCGTCTGATCTGATTCGTCGGATTCGTCGGATTCGTCGGATTGTCCCGTGAAATCTCGACGAATGATCTTCCGTGGGATTCCGACGAATTGTAACAGAAGCCCTTATTCTGATGTGTGGTCTGCGGATAGCGATTCTTCTAGAAGCTGTTTATCCTTTGGGTATAAATAGGACTTCGTTTTAGGGTTCTAAAAACGAACGAAAAAAAAGGCCGACGGAAGGAGTTCCGTTCTCGCCTCACGAACCCTAGTCGACGGAAGTGTTCCGCCGTCTCTGAATCGCGTCCGCTGACCTCCTCTCCGGCGATCGTCGTCGTGTGTGTTCTTCCTGGAGCGAACCTAGCAGTTCGTGGAAGTGCAAAGGTGCAGTCGTTCTTCTCCCGGCTCGTGTGGATCACTGTAGAGACGTAGACATTATTCTACGTGAGGACTCGCATAGCCGACGACAGGAATCAACTCGTGGAGCATCTAGGTTGTATTTGATCCAATCCCGCAAAGGTAATTTCATACCTAGCATTTTGTTAACTTCTTGATTCAACATTCATGACCGATCCAAAGTCTTTTTGGGTTGTTTCTGTTTATTTCCGCTGCGCCTACATTTGATGTATGGTTCTAGAAAAACCCAACAGATGCATCGACTACCCGTCTGAGTTATTCTTACTTCTATTCAAAGTTACTTAGACTTGAAGTCAAAGCTGTGTCGACTTATAGTCGAATCTGCGTCGACTTATAGTCGACGCGGAATTAACCCAACTGAATTTCTGCACTCTTTTGGACTGGACTTTGACACCCTAATGTGAGCGTGACATCCTAGTACATCTAATGACCATATTTCTCTCTCTATACAACATGGGTAATGAATCATCGATGATGAAATCACTTTTACATAATTTGTAAGATAAATCCAGAGAATATTTTTCCCAACAGATTAGAGTGCAGATCAAACTTTCATGATTCACATACTATAACAATGGGTATTCACAACCTCATATATTCAGATTTACTCTCGTCAACTTCATACTGGAGGGGATTCCTTTCATTAATCATAGGGAAGTCGTTGATGCTCACAATAGGTATTTGCTACATTAAAGTGAATATATAAGGAAGCCTTAAATGTTGGCCAAGTAAAATTATCTGGGAAAGTCGCAAAAGATAACCGTTATGTAAGTTCACTTCGATTACATGTATTTGAGATGTATTCGCACTTGCCGATGAAGTACTAGTATAACGTTCATCATTTAAGAAAAATAAACACATGGTTTCAAGACTAAAAGAAACAAGCACTCGCATTCAACAATACATGAGATAAAATTCACGTTTAATTACTTTAAGAAAAATTTACAAGCACTTTCAGGTATTCGTGGTTACGAAAATATCATCCCCAAATATTGCAAGAAGAAAAGAAAGAATAAAATTAAGCATCATCCTCTTTCGCCAAGGAACTGGAGTCTTCTGATCTGTTTGATTCGATGTTGTCGGGCTCGCTACCGCTATCGGCTTGACTACTCACTGATGACTTGAAGTCCTCACCTGAAAGATTAGGGAAGAGCTTTGCATTAGTTATGTATGTGAATTCCGACCTCAACATCCCCCTCTTCTGGATCTCCTCAATTGTCCCATCCTAAGCAATATGTAAGACCCTACTCACTTTCGTGAGATAATTGGAATTCACAACATCGTAGGGGTCTGGCATTTTCTTCATTTTCGCGTGCAGCTTCTGCAACAATCAGTATTCGTCAATCAGAAGGAGCAAACTCAAAGAACCTTGAACTTGTAGAACCATGAGATTTCCTTACCTTATTTTGGACCCTCGAAACCTCATTATCCCTCCTTACAATATGAAGCTTGTGTGGCAAATGGGAAATCAGAGCACTTGTGTGATGGTTCATGATGAGGCTTTGCATGATATGTCTCACAGCCACATTGGGGAGGTCTGGGAGATCAATTTTTTGCATTTCATCAACTTCCTCTTTCGAGTACAGTAGGTGCAGAAACTTAAAAACCTTCAATGAGTTCCTGTAAGATGGGATACGCGAACATACCGAAAAGCGATGTGTCTCATCATCCCAAAGGACTAAGGATCTCCTATTGAGTCCATCACATGCACCCACAGCGACATGAGAAAAAGGATATTCAGTTCTAGAAGTCGAACCCTTCATTAGTTTGGTGAGCTCGTTTCCTCAACGCGGCAGAGGTCTCGCCAACATATGGAATATGTTTCATCCTTTTCTGGGCGTACCTACGCCTCCAGTCCAGTCAAAATTCTGCTTTAGCAACCTCTTCTGAATCACCTTGGGGTCAAAGTAACCCTTAGGCTGGTGTGAACGGTTATTTGGCATGACAAGTTTCGATGTACCAAAATAAAATGGTCAGATCTCACAACAAAGGGGAATGAGTGCTCGAAGAAAATTTCCTTACCCTCTGAAGGGTCGAAGTCAGCGACTTCATCGATGCGGCGCATGCAATAATTGGCATCAAGGTGTTGTTGGCAATAAATTCGATGATGTCCATCGCCAACCATTTTAAGGCAGTGGTCACAAAGTCTCACTTCGACCTTGCTGCCTCCCGGAAAACCAAAGGACCAAGGTCTCCTCCAAACATGGAGAAGTGTTGGGTCCAAAAGTGGGCCATATTCAGGGAATTTAGTTCTCGCACACATATCCAAAGAAAATAGTCATGTAATTAGGAAACCTGATAGAAAATAGGTTTCAGAAGACCCCATACTCCATGATACCTTCCCTAGTCGAAGGTATATAGCAAAGGAGATCAAGAAGAGGGAGGAGATCAGAACTATTTGTGCGGGAATGACCCCATAAAAGTTAAACACTGTGGCGAGTTCGAGCCATAATGGTAGTCGTAAACCGAAGTTGAAGTTGTCAAAAGGGATGTCAAACTCACTGTCAGGGGTCTTGTTAATGTGTTCACTGTGAGAAGGGAGTCTCGTTGTAACCCCTTATGGAAGAGGAAAGTCCATGTGGAAGCTCACGAGTTCTCATGCATTACCTAAAGACAGTTTAAATGTGTTTCGGGAATCGCTCCACAATTTTAGTTCTCTTGGATGAGCTTTTGCCTCTCTGTGACTTCTTCTTGGTGCCTGACTGAGGTGCTTGCAGTAGTGTGTCTCTGTCAAAGGTTGAAGAAAGAGATAGATAAGAATTGTGGTGGGCCTTATTTATAAGGTAAACACATCAAAAGTCAAAACATCGGGTGAACGTATAAGCCAACAAGGTGAAGGGTTATTGTAAATACTCGGGCATATCTCCAAGAAGTAAAAGAAAATGCAAGTTCAAAAAGCTAGTGCACGCAAGTACTCTAGAATATGTTTCAGAAAACAATAGAAAATATTCCAAAACATCAGCAAAAAAGATAAGCAAAAGAAAAACAAGAAGGATCTGAAAATACAATAATATTACTTATCGAGTTTACACATTACATAGGAGTCGAGCACTCTATCACTCCATTTAAAAGGGAAAATGTACATGACTACTAAGGGGTTTTGCAAAATGCATCACCGCCTCCGTGAGTTGTGAGATCACAACTTCCGCCTGAGCCTCCTGATAATGAAGTTGTGCAATTAGGGAATAGATCTTCCTAGCCACTTTCTCCGAGCGGGTACTTGCTGATGCAGGGGCATTGAGATCACAGGAAGGGGAGGTTGAGATGGCTTCTCCACCAGATGTTTCAACCACGAGATATCCTCTGATTGAGCCTTCTTCACCTTCTCCAACATTTGTATCCTCCTCCACAACCGATCGTTATAATAGAGTACTTATCGGTACTCTTCCTCTGTGTGGCCACCCTGAGGAACATCCTCAATGGGAAGTCTCGCACATGCATGACAAAAGAATATCAGTTCAAATTGTAGAAAGAAAATTTGCATAAACCTAAAAGTAACCATAACATATTGAACTGGCCATAAGTACTCACCGAACGATGAGAGCATTCAAAAAGAATCCCCTTCACAGTCTTCGACAACCCCACAGGAGGAACAGACCTCTACTGAGCAGGGTTGGTGGAGGCGAGTTTCCCTTCTCGGTTGTCTCCTTCTCGAGATGACACTGTTTCAACTCAACCGCCGATAGGATGCCGACAGGACCTCGTCATCCTCGATGAAGATGATACTCCTCTTCGGCGGAGGCTTAGGATTCAGATCCAAGGCTTCTTGTTGAGCCTTGAAGAGCGAGATCAAGTCTCTCTTGATCTGGTCTCGCTGACCCTCCACTCTTATGTCCGTCTCACCTTGTCCAAGAATTCCTATTGGAGAAGGATAGACTCGCTCCTCCATGGACATATTGTGACGTCTGGGATCGTATAACCTCGGAGGCATCAGGCATTGTGACAGTGAGACATTCGTCCGCCTTTCTTCTCACGACATTGACTGTGATATCTGAGGCCTTACCCCTGATCAGCACTTCCTCCGCGGGAACTACCGGTTCCGCGGACTCACCCGCCGCCACTACCGCGAGATTACTCGCCGCAGCATATGTGGGCTTTTTCGCAGTCTCTTGCTGCCCCCTCCGGGATTCGCATTCTCCTCTGTGTCCTTGTTTTTATTCCTCTTTACATACGTGTTGGCAATTTCCTTCACCTTTTCCTCAGTAACCTTCTTTGCATTTGCGGTGTCTTCCTTTTTTTCTTTTTCCACTCCTCTGATACTCGCTCCACCTCTGTGACATCCTCTTACTCTTCTCCTCGGTTACCCATGTCGCCTCCACCTTTTTTCTCTCTACAATCTTGGTCGCCGCCTCCTCAGCCTCTTTAATCTGCACCTGTAGTGCTTTCACCTGCTCCAACTTTCTCGTTGCCACTTCCGTAACATCTTAGGCCTCCTTCTCCAAAGCCTCAAGGTCTTACATCGCCTGCTCTACCTCTGCATCAGTTGTCTTTTTGTCAATGCGAGCAAGCATCTTCACTGCCTCCTCCAAAGCCGACTTAGGAGGCTCGCTACCCCCGCTATCGACCTACTCGACCATTTCACAGAGGCAATTTCTTGGCGTGAGGGTTATTCCGTTGAGTAATCTCATCCACAGGGACGTCCAACAAGATCATCCTCATCATGTCCTCCATTCCCGGGAACTTCGGTGTCACCATAGATCCCACAACCCCTCGGTTGTCCTCGCGGTCTCACAAGAGGAGAGAGTTCTCACCTCGGAAGCAGCGAATCCGGTAATATCAATCATAGGGGAAGGTGTCGCCACTGGCTTAGTAGTACTCGCTTCTCCGGATTCCCCGACCATCGGAAAGTCCCGCAACATCTTATTTTTCTTCTCCATAAGGCGAGAGTACATGTGATCCATAGAAGACACCTTTTGTCACGCCATCTCTTTCAGAAGTACTCAAACTGCATAGGCGAAAAATCGAGTCATCGTTAAATGGTGACTGAGAGCCGGGAATGGACTTATATATAGGCGCACGAAGCATTTAGGGTGGAATAGGTCTCGCTGACACTATTTTTCCGAAATCTCCTATTTGAGATTTGAAAAAGTGCGGGAACTCTATCTACCCAAATTCCGCAATACTCGTCGTCAACAATCAAAAAGATGATTGGTTCCGAACATAAGACCAAAAGATCTTGCCAACCATGGTGTACTCGTCAACCATGAAGATGTACTCGCCAACCACTAAAGAGGACTTGCCGATTAAAGTGTACTCGCCGACCGTCACAGTGATCTCGCTGACCACTCCGCTCTCCATAGCATTTTTTACCGTATCTTGTAAGCATGCAGCCCGCATTTTTCAAGGCTACCCGCAAGCAGAGCCCTCCGAGCCTATAAATAAGTCATGAACATTAGCTCTAAGGGCATCAAAACTGAGCCAAGAACCCCCAGATACTCACACAACCACTGAATGATATTTAGGAGTGCTCAAAGGAAGAGTGATTCAAACCTTCTTGTAACACTGATGTAACTCATTTTTGAACTATAAATAACATCGCGCACAGCTAAGGCTCGTGCTATAAAAAATCTAGTCTTTCCGCAAGCAGCACCATTCTCCGCTGGCTTGTCTAGGTCATCCGAGGTACTCGTTGTTGGAGCCTATGTTCCGCATATCTTGGTTTGAGAATAACAAATACCGTGTTGTATTTGATCTTGTATTTTCTGTGTGTATAGTGTGCAGGTTGTACAGGAACTATAGCTACACATCCCTATGAATAGTTTGCTGATTGGAAATGGTTCTCTGGAATATGAGCTAACGCCCCACGTTAGTTGTTAACACCCCGCGTTAACTTCCATTGAGAAGAAAACCGCTGAGAAGGAATGTCGTCGAGAACAAAGCCGTCGAGCTGCGGTCGACGAAAGAGAGCTAACGCTCGCGGTAACTGTTAACCCCCCGCATTAACAAGAGGAGGAATGTCGTCGAGTTGAGGTCGACGAATCTGCGTTCGACAAACGAGGAGCTCCGTTCGACGAAATTCCCTACGCTCGACGAATTTGCGCTCGACAAGCTGCGCTCGACGAACGAGAATCTCCGCTCGATGAACTGAGTCTGCGTTCGACGAATTTGAAGCTCTGTTCGACGAAAGTGTTTCTGTTCGACGAAATTGTTCCGTTCGACAGAAGTTTGTTCTGTCACGTTCCTGGCGGTTTGCACGATCCTGATGGTGGCATTTTTCAGTTCGACAAAGGGTGTGTTCGACGAAGGCGAGTTCGACGAAATCAGTTCCGTTCGACGAAATTGGTTCTGTCACGCTCCCGACTTTATGCATGATGTCAGCAACTGATGTACACGATTCACTAACGCCGAGCGTTAGCCTTAACGCACGTGTTAGCTTCTGAGGCTATTTAAAAGTACAGCTCCTCTCATTCAAATGAACACAGATGATTCCAGAATTCGGATACTTTGGAGAGAGGTTCGTGTACAGCAAATTAAGAGATCTCCCTTGGGCTAACATGAAGATCTAAAGAAGATTTTGAAGGAGAAGGTCTACAACGCATATTCCATACGAAGGACGATCGTTTCAAGAACGCCAACATCTACATCGACTTCGTCTTCACCTTCAGAATTTCTTGGGGAGTTTCTCTTTACTTATCTTGTAATCTTTTATTTTTCCTTTTGTAATTTGTGTGGAGAAATTGTTCGGTGAGAACGTCGGATTCCGGGAAGGATTCCGTGGGTAAATTCGCCTTGTTTTGGCGACTAGGTCCTTGTGAGGCTTAGGGGGTAATTCGCCGCCTTGTGCATGGCGACTAGGTCGAGGGTAGATCTAGAGGGTGACTCGAGGCCTTATCTGGAGATAGATAGGCTATAGCTAACCTGTCCTTGGGAGAAGGACCGGTGAAAACAACAAAAAGTGTTTTTACATATTTTTGCCTTGATTTCTAGCGTTATAGAAATTAAACATTTATGTATTCAATTTATTATGAAATAAAATCATGTCCTTTAATGTTCTATTCAATTCATTTTATTTCCTCTTCAAGAATGTTTTAATTTCTATTTTCATCAAAGTATTAAAACTAACATTTGTATAATTATCTTTGAAATACAATAATTATTTTCATTATCTCTGATTTTCTGGAATTGTATTTCATTTAAGATTTCATAAGTAAAATCACTTTGGCAATCTTTTTGTTCTGAGGAATATTCTCTAGAGAGCTAACGCTCAGCGTTAAGACTTAACGCCAGGCGTTAGCAACAGTCAACAAAAAGTTTTGTTTCAATTATTTAAAAAGAAATCTTCATTAGAATCCTATCTGGAATATTAAAATATATTTTTCTATAAAATATTCTGAAACTTCAGTCTCAAACTCTGATAAATTTAATTAAGATTCAAATTCCATAAAACCCTTATTCACCCCCCCCCCCCCCCCCCTCTAAGGGCGCTGTAAGATCCAACACGTGGTATCAGAGCAGGTTATTCCAATACAGCTTCACAACCGGGAATAATGACGCTTCATGATCTCGCATCTTCTAGAGGGGATAATTTTTATGAAAATGAAAAATCATTGTCCACCATTATTTATGGGTGAAAATTATAATGGGTGGAAAACACTTATGGAAATATTTCTTAAAACTTTGAATATTGAAGTTTCGAATATTACAATTAAAATGCCCCCCAAGTATTTTAAATAAGAATGAAATGTTTTTAAATGCCAAATCTATGAATAGTTTATATTGTGCTCTAGATCAAATTATTTTCAAACTTATTTATACGCTTCCTACTGCTTTTGAAGTTTGGAAATTTCTTGAGAATACTCATAGTCTTCCTTCCACAGATGATGAACAAGAGGAATTCCTTATGGATCAAAGAGAAGAAATCGACGAGGACTCATTCTTGGAGGAAGATCAATCTAAGAGAGAAACAATGTTGAACTCAATTGATGGCAAAACATCAAGAAAAAGAGAAGACGAAAACTATAGCAAGGTAAGAAAATCTAAATCTTCTCTTTTAGTAGCTAATTCTATTTCTGCATTTCGTGTGCTTAAATTTAAAACATGCTAAGTCCAAATTACTTTTAGAAAATAAAACTTTAAAAGCAAACGTTAAAGTAGAATCTTATATTGATGTTTCAAATTCACTTTCATGCTCTTTAGTTAAAATTCCTACTCCTTGTTTAGATTGCAATCTTATAAAAGAAAAATTCAAGGATATTGAAAAAGGGCTCTTAGTTTCTAAAAAGCATAATGACAAATTGATAATTGAAAATGATGCTTTAACTTGTAAGTTAAGACAATTAAAATCATTTGTTGAAAAAGTTCTAATTTCTAGTAATGACTTTCATCATAAGATTTTGAATAACAAAGATAAATTAACTTACAAAATCATTTCTAAAAAGGATCATTTTCATACATCAACTCAAAAGGAGTTTAGTTTCAAAAAGAATTATGACCCTCACAAAATTCTTAAGAGTCACCATTATAAGTCTCAATATATTTTCAATCATGACTCAAATTTAAAAACTCCTTTTCTTGAAAATCAAACTTCAAAATATTATCCTTCATATTATAAGAGTATGTCTATAAGAAAGAGTGGAAATCAAAATCATCAAAATAAGAATCAATATTTTAAGACATATTGTAACCCACTCTTTCAACATTCAATTCTTAAGAAAGACCATCACTCTTATAAACTCTCAAAAAATCAATATAATAAAATTCATTATGATTATCAACATCAATGTATTGAAAAATAATTTGAATAAACATAAATCCCAAATGAATTATTTTTCAAACAACTATCATTCCAAAAAGATGTCAAATAATCTTAATATGAATTTAAACGATAAACAACCAAAGTATGAATGGAGACCCAAAATTAAAAATGAAACACTAACTCCACTTATAAAGGCCCATTCATCATTATCTCTCCAAAAGCCTACACGAAGTATTTGGGTACCCAAGGGAACTATCACACATGGTCCCCTTTGGATACCTAAATCTCTCATTCACTAGGAATCATTGTATTGCATGAAGTAGAAATAACTTAAAAATGAAATATCATTACTCTAATTCATGATATGCATAATTGCCTTTTCTTTTTTTTCTTTTTTTTCTTTTTTGAGCCAACACACTATGATCACTTTATATATCATAAGACATGACTTTCATTTTAAGCCTAATGTTTAACAAATCAAATTGAATTAAATTGAATATAAAGTCATAATTTTTAAGTGATCTATCTTTCCTTTTTATATAATTTATCCTTTTTAAATCCATTGTCTATAAATGTCTTATATTATCATTATAAATTGAATGCTAAATTTTCTAAATGATATTATCAAGACTAATGAAATTACTTTTGTAACACCTCAATTTATTTAAAATTGGTTTTGGGGTGCGATTAGAAATTGGGGTGCGGTTAGGGGAGTTGGTCTGCGAATAGCATAGCTTTGTTAGGTTTAAAACAAAACCTAACTCCCCTCCCCCTCTCATTCCCGATCCCCCCCCCCCCCCAGCCGCAATCTCTCTCTCGATCTCCCTCTCGCCCTCGTCTAGGTCGACCGACCAGCGCCCCCTCCCTCTCTTGCTCGCGTGGCTCCAGGAAGGAGGAGGCCGACACCCTCCCTCATCTCTTTCTCTCGCTCTCGTTCGCACAGGAGCAGCCCCCCCCCCCCTCCCCCCCGATCTCCCCTCTCATCTCTCCCTCTCGTCGCACTCTTCCTCCTCCCCGTCGGCCTGAGACAAGGAGAGCCGAAACCCCCCCCCCCTCCCTTTCTTGTTCTGCTGCTGGAAGGAGAAGCCCGACTCCTTCTTCCTCTTGGGTGCTAGGACAGCCGCAAGCTAAGGGAAGAAGCTTCCTCCCTAGGGTTCCTTCAAGGGGAAAATCACAACGTTGAAGTTGTGCGCCATTCGGAGAACGTGGAAGCTCCGGAGCAAGCTTGGACGCCGTTTTCGTGCGCGGACAGCCGCTACGTTCGTTAGCCATCAAATCCGGGCGCGTCTCCATGGTTCAGAAGCGACGTCTAAGGGTAACGATTCTCTTTACTCTCATTTGGACACGTTCTAGTCCGTTCCTTGCATCGTTGAGGCCCCCTACCCAAAAGGGTGAGGTCGTGGCCTCCGACGGGTCGATTCGTGTTATCCCCGTCAAATCTTGCATACATGTAGAGTCCATACGTGAAATGGACGTAGGCGCTCTATGTGAAGCCCATCCGAGACGGTTCGTCCAGATTGGTGATGCTTTTTGGTATTATGCGTGCCGGGGAAAACTCTGTGCAGATATACTGCTTCGTAGGACTAGAGGGTGCTACTGCATGCGCAGCAACGCCTGGGGGTGTGCCCCGGGAAGCACCCGAAGTTAGAAACAGAAATGGAGTTTCTGTTCACTACCGCCGGCGTTAGCGTTATCGCCGGGCGGTAGCTCCCAGACTTGGATCTGGTGAATTTTGGACGTTCTGAGGCAGTGGGAGTGCTACTGCATGTGCAGCAATGCCTGGGGGTGTGCCCCGGGAAGCAACCACAGCTAGAAGCCAAAATGGGATTTTGTTCACTGTCGCTGGCGACAGCTCCCAAACTGAGTTCTGGTGATGTTGTGGTGCCCACCTGTTGAGAGGACCTGAGGCCTTTGTGCCCGACCCGTGAGGGTGTCCTAGTGGATGACTTAGCGGCCCGTAGGGCCGGCTAATTGAGAATACCTGGGCTGAGGGAACGCCATACCCGCTCTTCGTGTTGTACAACGAGAGATGTGAACAACAGGCATTTGGCGAACCTGAAACCGCACCATTGCAGCACCTGATTAGTGAGTCTCGTACAGCATGTCGGGAGGCAATGGGAAAGAGTCTTCGGACTATGGTATGTTCACAATTAAATCACGGGAGATCCCCGGTATTCGGGCCACCGACTTTAGCCTCGAAGGGCAAAGCCATCAAGAGTGGATGGTGGTGGAAGGCGGAGTACACCAAAGAGTGCCTGAGAGCACGAGACGTGGGGGCCATTCCCACGTTTGTGATTGTTGCATATATATGAACTGTTGTGGGCTTTGCTAGTCGCACTCTTATATATATATATGCTGCGGACACTGTTTTGCAGGGATGGTTAGAACTGCCACCCCCTCGAAGGGGTGGGGTCGGTACAATTTGGTCAGCTTTAGCTGACCGTTGCCCTGTTTTGCCACCGTTTTTGGTGGGCTTGTTGTACAGGTGCTGGACGGAGCAGGAACATAGCGGGCTGAAGCCCTGGTGCAGCTGCCTCCCTTGAAGGCCTTTTGTTGTTCTTTTACTTTTCATGTATGGCCGGCCTGCGCGCCGATGTTGGTAAACTATAAGGCCGTCGTGCCTCTATTGTTGTGTAAACACATTTTATTCCTATTAGTAGAAGTGGACATACCCGGGTTCGAGTTCGTGGTGGTTTATATATTTTGTCTCTCTCTTTTGCTTCCGCATAGAATGCTCTGAGTTAGGTTCATTGTTTAGAGTCGTTCGATATTTCAATTAAGTGACGTTCCCGTTTGTTTGGTAGTATATGGCGTGGGGCCCCGGCCGGACCTTCTGTCATATGCTTCTTAACGGATGGGGGTGTTACAAATTGGTATCAGCTTCTAAGGTTTCTGTATCCTTCTAAGGAATTCGTGGACGAATTCTTTTAAGGGGTGGTGAGCACGTGTGTGCACTACCGTCGAGACATAAAATAAACCCAAAAATGTCCACTTAGGAATAAAATGTAACAACAAACCAACAATAATTGCATGATCGTGGAACCTGAGTGTTCCTTTTGTTGTTAGTTGCGGCTGTGCTGTCGCCTAACTGTGTGTTGCACTCGTGTAGGGCACTCGAAGTGCAGCGGGACCGTCGCGTCCCCGTGACGTGGCTGAGAGTAGCGGGTCCGCTGAAGCCCCTACAACTCCGTCTGCTGAGATGGTTCGGCTAGTTACAGAAGCCGTTCTAGCTGCGTTGAATGGCCAGCCAGGAAGGCAAGGTCAACCGCTGGTGCAGGAAGTGGCCCCAGAGCCACTAAGAGCGGAGCAGGTCCCCGTGAGGCGTGCTCCTGAGCAGCAACTGAAGCACTTCCTTGGATTTCGACCTCCTCCGTTTACCGGGGTTGAATCCCCAGCTGAGGCCGAGGACTGGTTGTCGCATGTGGAGCGAATTCTGACAGCGACATAGTCGGATGAAGCGCAGAAAGTGACCTTTGCTTCTTACTTGTTGGAAAAGGAAGCCAGGCGGTGGTGGGATGAGGTAGAGAAGCGCCAGTTCGCGGGAAGGCGACTGGTTGATGTGCCGATGGAAGAGTTCTCGAAAATCTTCCTGGCAAGGTATGTGCCTCCGTCGCAGCAGATCGCGATGGAGAACCAGTTCTTGGCTCTGACGCAGGGTAATAGACTGGTTGATGACTACCTTTACGAGTTCACCCGCCTCAGGCGTTACGCTGGAACTTCTTTCGATGACGAAGGGAGAAGGGTGAACAGGTTCTACGGTGGACTGCGTAGTGAGTTGCGGTACCTTCTGACAGGGTCGTTGACGCAGGGTTTCACGACCCTCGTTGGTTCTGCCCGAGCGCTTGAGCAGGACATGCTCAGGGAGAAGGGCAAGGTGGCTGCGGTCGAGGCAGTGCCGAAGGGCAAGGCGCCGAGTGCGTCAAAGATGCGGAGGTTGAGTCGCTGGAAGAAGGCTCGAGTATCTGGGCCAGCTCCCTCTGCTTCGGGCGCGTCGTCTGGACGCGGCCCGCTTACTTGTTTCACTTGTGGCAAGCCTGGCCATTTCTCTCGGGAGTGCCGCAGTGGGCTCCCAAGGCCAGAGAAGAAGACTGGGCCAGCTTATTCTGAGAAGGGGAAGGCGGCTGAGTCCACTGCCTCCCGTATGGCTCCCCCGCAGCCCAGAGTCTTCAATCTTGGTCAGCAGGAGGCTATCAAAGCCAAGGACGTCGTGACAGGTATAATTTAAGATACAGTCCTTACTATTTTATATACCTGTTTTATTATTCATGCTAACCCTGTTTAGCAGCATAGGCTTTGTAAATGTTTTAGGCGTTCCGGCGAGAGCGCTTTTCGATACTGGAGCTTCGCACTCCTTCTTATCGTCGGACTTCGTCCAACGTATTAGTGCGCCGTCGATTGCTTCTGCAGATGGACTGGAGGTCCTACTGCCGAATGGATATTCGATGCGTGTGGAGAGAAGTTGTTGCGTGAAGGTTCTAGTCGGAAGTCAGGAGTATGACCTGAAAGCATCGTTACTCCCCCTGGTTGAGTTCGATGTAATTTTCGGCATGGATTGGCTGTCGGAACAGCGTGCGTGCATCGATTGCGCCACCAAGGAGTTGAGGTTTGGGCAGTGTGCCGATCGTGAGACGGTATTTGCGGGCATGCGTGGATCGAGCAAGACGCTGATGTCTGCTCTCCAGGTGTCCAAGGCAGTGCGACAGGGAGCAGAGTTATTCTTTGCTCTTGTGGAGGCTTCAACGCCGATGCCCAGCCTAGCGGATGTTCCGGTGGTTTCAGAGTTCCCCGATGTGTTCCCGAGCGATCTCCCCGGTGCTCCACCGCAGCGGGAGATAGATTTCACGATTGAGTTGGTGCCGGGCGCTAAGCCCGTGGCCCGCTCGCCGTATCGTATGGCTCCAAAGGAGTTGGCGGAGTTGAAGATGCAGTTGCAGGAGCTGCTTGAGCAGGGTTACGTGCGTCGGAGTTCCTCACCTTGGAGTGCGCCGGTCCTCTTTGTCAAAAAGAAGGACGGTAGCCTGCGGCTTTGCATCGACTATCGGGAGCTAAACAAGCTGACCGAGAAGAACAAGTATCCTCTTCCGAGGATAGACGACTTGTTCGACCAGCTCGTTGGTTCGACAGTATACTCGAAGCTGGACTTGAAGTCCGGCTATTATCAGGTGCGGATCAGGGAGTGCGACATCCCGAAGACTGCCTTCAGTACAAGGTACGGGCAGTATGAGTTCACCGTGATGCCGTTTGGGCTGTCTAATGCGCCTTCGGTGTTTATGGACTTGATGCACTGGACTTTCCGAGAGTACCTCGACCGGTTTGTGGTCGTCTTCCTTGACGACATACTGGTCTACTCTCAGTCCGAGGAGGAGCACGGTGAGCACCTGCGAGTAGTCTTAGAGGTTCTGAGGAGGAACCAGCTGTATGCCAAGTTCTCGAAGTGCGAGTTCTGGCTACCTTCCGTGGCGTTCTTAGGCCATGTGGTTAGTGGATCGGGTGTGGCGGTAGATCCGGTGAAGGTTGCGCCATCAGGGAGTGGCCTGTTCTTTCTACTGTAGCGGAGGTCCGTAGCTTTCTCGGGCTGGCCGGCTATTACAGGCGCTTCGTGGAGAACTTCTCACGGATCGCGCTGCCTCTTACGACACTGACACGGAAGATGCAGGAGTTCATTTGGACGCCCGCGTGTGCGCAGGATTTCGAGGAGTTGAAGCGGCGGCTTACGACGGCTTCGATTTTATGTTTGCCTTGCGGCACGGAGGGCTACGAGATCTACACCGACGCTTCTGGGAGCGGCCTTGGCTGCGTTCTGCAGCAGCATGGCAAGGTTATAGCGTATGGCTCTCGCCAGCTGAAGGTGCACAAGCAGAATTATCCGGTCCATGACTTGGAGTTGGCGGCCGTGATATTTGCCCTGAAGCTATGGCGGCATTATGTGTATGGCTTGAAGATCGACATCTTCACGGACCATAAAAGCCATAAGTACTTGTTGAATCAGAAGGAGTTGAACATGCGACAAAGAAGGTGGATGGAATTCCTCAGGGATTACACCTTCGAGATACACTACACACCCGGGAAGGGGAACGTGGTCGCTGATGCTTTGAGTCGCAGAACTCCAGCTCGAGCAAACTGGTTGCGCATTCATGATGAACGTTTAGTCCTGGAGTTGGAAGCCTTGGGTATTACCTGTGTTGACAGGAGTGCTAGTGCAAATGCATGCCTGAACTGGACGGAGGTGCAGTGTGACCTCGCAGACAGAGTTCAGAGAGCGTTGGAACTTGATGAGAGCATGAAGCGCTATGCAGCGGAAGGGCCAAAGTTCTCGGTTGAAGACGGTCTTCTGCGGAAGGATGATCGTTTGTGCATCCCAAAATCCAGTACTTTACGAGAGGAGTTGATGTATGAGGCTCACAATACCAAGTACTCAATCCACCCAGGGAGCACAAAGATGTACAAGGACATGAAGATACTGTTCTGGTGGCCAGGCATGAAGAAGGACATAGCCCTCTACGTGGCAAAATGTCAAACGTGCGCGCTAGTGAAGACCGAGTGCCAACGGCCAGGAGGTTTCTTGAAATCGTTGCCAATCCCGGAGTGGAAATTTGATGATATTTCCATGGATTTTGTGCACGGTTTGCCAAAGTCACTGCAGAAAAATGACTCTATCTGGGTTATTGTGGATCGGTTGACTAAAGTTGCACACTTTATCCCGAATCAGAAGAGCGATCCAGTGGAGAAGCTAGCAAAGATGTATGTGGAGAACATCGTTCGATTACACGGCGTCCCTCGCAGCATAGTTAGCGACCGTGATGGGCGGTTTACGTCCGGTGATTGGAGGCATGTCCATCGGTTATTGGGCACAAAGCTCAAGTTTAGCACAGCCTTCCATCCGCAAACGGATGGGCAGACCGAAAGGACAAATCGGACGATGGAGGATATGCTGCGAATGTGCGTTTTAGACTTCGGGCAGCGTTGGGAAGATCACCTTTACATGGTAGAGTTCGCCTACAACAAAAGTTACCAGGCGAGTATCCAGATGGCCCCGTACGAGGCATTATACGGCAGGAAGTGTCGTACTCCGTTAGCGTGGGCGGAGACCGGTGATACCAAGTTGCTAAAGCGCAAGGAGGTCGTTGATGCGAATGAGTCGTTACGGACCATTCGAGAGCGGTTGTTGACCGCCCAAGACCGACAGGCGAAGTATTACAACGCCAAACACCGGAACGTGGAGTTCGCGGTTGGTGATTGGGTGTATTTGAAGATAAAGCCTTTCAAAGGAGTGTCGAGGATCCGACGCTTGAAGAAGCTGAGTCCGAGGTATGTAGGGCCATTCGAGATCACCGAGCGCATCGGCCAAGCAGCTTACCGACTTGCCTTGTCGACAGAGCTGAGTGGGTTGCATGACGTCTTCCATATCTCTGCATTGAGGAAGGCGGTGCGAGAGCCCGATGCTGTGTTGGAGGCCGTTAGTGTGCCGGTGGAAAGTGGCCTAACTACCAAGGTGACTCCGGTTTGTATTATTGATGCTGATATTCGGCAGTTGCGGAGAAAGGCCATCAAGATGGTGAGAGTCCGTTGGGACAATTGTGGCCGCGAGGAGCTCTCTTGGGAGCCAGAAGAGATCATGCGCGAGGAGTACCCTGATTTGTTTACTCAGGTATGACGAATTTCATTTCGTTGATTGTGCTTTAAATTTCGGGATGAAATTTCTGTAAGGGGGAGAGAATTGTAACACCTCAATTTATTTAAAATTGGTTTTGGGGTGCGATTAGAAATTGGGGTGCGGTTAGGGGAGTTGGTCTGCGAATAGCATAGCTTTGTTAGGTTTAAAACAAAACCTAACTCCCCTCCCCCTCTCATTCCCGATTTCCCCCCCCCCCCCCCCCCCAGCCGCAATCTCTCTCTCGATCTCCCTCTCGCCCTCGTCTAGGTCGGCCGACCAGCGCCCCCTCCCTCTCTTGCTCGCGTGGCTCTAGGAAGGAGGAGGCCGACACCCTCCTCTCATCTCTTTCTCTCGCTCTCGTTCGCACAGGAGCAGCCCCCCCCCCCCCCGATCTCCCCTCTCATCTCTCCCTCTCGTCGCCCTCTTCCTCCTCCCCGTCGGCCTGAGACAAGGAGAGCCGAAACCCCCCCCCCCCTTTCTTGTTCTGCTGCTGGAAGGAGAAGCCCGACTCCTTCTTCCTCTTGGGTGCTAGGACAGCCGCAAGCTAAGGGAAGAAGCTTCCTCCCTAGGGTTCCTTCAAGGGGAAAATCACAACGTTGAAGTTGTGCGCCATTCGGAGAACGTGGAAGCTCCAGATCAAGCTTGGACGCCGTTTTCGTGCGCGGACAGCCGCTACGTTCGTTAGCCGTCAAATCCGGGCGCGTCTCCATGGTTCAGAAGCGACGTCTAAGGGTAACGATTCTCTTTACTCTCATTTGGACACGTTCTAGTCCGTTCCTTGCATCGTTGAGGCCCCCTACCCAAAAGGGTGAGGTCGTGGCCTCCGACGGGTCGATTCGTGTTATCCCCATCAAATCTTGCATACATGTAGAGTCCATACGTGAAATGGACGTAGGCGCGCTGTGTGAAGTCCATCCGAGACGGTTCGTCCAGATTGGTGATGCTTTTTGGTATTATGCGTGCCGGGGAAAACTCCGTGCAGATATACTGCTTCGTAGGACTAGAGGGTGCTACTGCATGCGCAGCAACGCCTGGGGGTGTTCCCCGGGAAGCACCCGAAGTTAGAAACAGAAATGGAGTTTCTGTTCACTACCGCCGGCGTTAGCGTTATCGCCGGGCGGTAGCTCCCAGACTTGGATCTGGTGAATTTTGGACGTTCTGAGACAGTGGGAGTGCTACTGCATGTGCAGCAATGCCTGGGGGTGTGCCCCGGGAAGCACCAACAGCTAGAAGCCAAAATGGGGTTTTGTTCACTGTCGCTGGCGACAGCTCCCAGACTGAGTTCTGGTGATGTTATTGTGCCCACCTGTTGAGAGGACCTGAGGCCTTTGTGCCCGACCCGTGAGGGTGTCCTGGTGGATGACTTAGCGGCCCGTAGGGCCGGCTAATTGAGAATACCTGGGCTGAGGGAACGCCATACCCGCTCTTCGTGTTGTACAACGAAAGCTGTGAACAACGGGCATTTGGCGAACCTGAAACCGCACCATTGCAGCACCTGATTAGTGAGTCTCGTACAGCATGTCGGGAGGCAATGGGAAAGAGTCTTCGGACTACGGTATGTTCACAATTAAAGCACGGGAGAGCCCCGGTATTCGGGCCACCGACTTTAGCCTCGAAGGGCAAAGCCATCAAGAGTGGATGGTGGTGGAAGGCGGAGTACACCAAAGAGTGCCTGAGAGCACGAGACGTGGGGGCCATTCCCACGTTTGTGATTGTTGCATATGTATGAACTGTTGTGGGCTTTGCTAGTCGCACTCTTATATATATGCTGCGGACACTGTTTTGCAGGGATGGTTAGAACTGCCACCCCCTCGAAGGGGTGGGGTCGGTACAATTTGGTCAGCTTTAGCTGACCGTTTCCCTGTTTTGCCACCGTTTTTGGTGGGCTTGTTGTACAGGTGCTGGACCGAGCAGGAACATAGCGGGCTAATAGCGGGCTAATAGCGGGCTGAAGCCCTGGTGCTGCTGCGTCCCTTGAAGGCCTTTTGTTGTTCTTTTACTTTTCATGTATGGCCGGCCTGCGCGCCGATGTTGGTAAACTATAAGGCCGTCGTGCCTCTATTGTTGTGTAAACACATTTTATTCCTATTAGTAGAAGTGGACATACCCGGGTTCGAGTTCGTGGTGGTTTATATATTTTGTCTCTCTCTTTTGCTTCCGCATAGAATGCTCTGAGTTAGGTTCATTGTTTAGAGTCGTTCGATATTTCAATTAAGTGACGTTCCCGTTTGTTTGGTAGTATATGGCGTGGGGCCCCGACCGGACCTTCTGTCATATGCTTCTTAACGGATGGGGGTGTTACAACTTTCAAAATTGGATTTAAATGGATTTTTAGGAGTTTTGGCTAAAATATTAAATGCGCAACTAATTGCATATTTGTCTATTTTTCGTTGCTGCATATAATAGCCCCTATATTGAAAATCATAATCGAGAAAATCAGAATCAAATAATATCAAAAACAATGTGTTTTAAATCAAATATAGTAACTATGTTGCTAACGCCAGGCGTTATCACTAACGCTGGCGGTAGCATATTTTCCTAAAAATTCTGATTTCTCTATTTATTATTTTCTGAAAAATTATTTTACTGTGTTAAGTATCATTGTCTTCTACTTTCAGATAACCAAAACAATTTTGTTTGTTTCTTTAAAAGGATGAATATAAACTATACACACACCACCATGACCTATTAATATCCTATGCTAAAATTCACTATTATCATAATTCATGATCTATCAAGAATTATCATAAATCAACCTTAGGAATTATGAAATATATGATGGCTATTGGTATTATAGTTTCATATCTTATTTTGTGTGTGTAATTTGTATCTCTATTGTTTGCATGTATCACATTATCTTTAGACCTAAGAATTAACTTAATATCAACAAGATGAAATCAAATAGAATTGTCACTTATTTCTAGGTCTATGAAAATTCAAAACTCTATGTATGAATACATGCAATTCAATTATATATTTGTCCAATTTTACTTAGCTTTGCACCATGTTGTCCTAACTCATCACACTAGCATTATCACTTACCATAGGAAGAAATCAATATCCATGCTAGTTATATCTTGCAATGCTAAAGTTAATTATATCATTAAAATCTGAAAACCATATTTTTCTTTGTAGTTATTTGCATGAATAAAACTTTTCTAAATGGATTTAAAATTAACAATCTTCGATAAAATGTTAAATCCAAAACTAATCATGCAATTATAACACAGTTAATATATTTAAGGCTTAAATGCTTAGTATGTCCATAATCAATAAACCTATGAATTTAGGGCATAGGATTGTGTGCATTAGAGACCTAACCTCTAAGTCATATCTTGTCCTTAACCGGGGAGGGTTCTAGTGGGGCCTTGAGAGGCACTGGGGGAAAGAGTGCTAGGTTGAGCGTCGCCTTTTGTATGCATATGGGATTAACACCACAACCTACGGCATGCGTGCAGCTCCTCATGCCCATCCATCACTTAGTACGGGGCTAGAGTGTAGTCATGTTGTTGAGGTATCTTGATCTTAGATATACTTATATTATATTCATTGCATGAACATTATCTCACTCTTTATACATAAATCATGCATATTTGTTTTTGTTCTAACATTACATCTTGTATTTGCATATTTTATTATTTTAAGATTTAATGATTTTACAAAACATAAGTACTTGAAAAATCACCAAAAATATGCTAAAAGAGCCTTCAAATCTAATCAATATACTCTGAAATTTCAACTGAAGGAAGACCTCTTTATAATACAAATGAATTTTGAAAAACATTTTTCAAAAATTCAAGAAATGCAGCTCTGTTTTGGCGTTAAGAAGTTAACGCCTGACGTTAGCTCCTTTGCTCCAAATTTTTTTTTTTTGAATTATTTCTGGTATTATTTTAATATTTTGTGTGTTTTATTTCTCTGTTTGCAAAAAGTTTTCTATTTTTTATTCCCTTTAAAACAAAATTTTATTTCTTTTAAAAATATATATATGTATTTTCTCATACATTATTTTTGTTTATTTCTCTGGCATAGAATATCATTTACTGAAAGGGCTATTAAAGACTTCTATGATTTCCAGAGAATATACATAAAAAAAACAAATACAAAATTACAAAACAATTTCAAAGAACAAAAATATGTTTTTCTTTATGTGTGTTTATTGTTTTGTGCATATATAAAAAATTCAAAAATTTATAAAAACTGATTGCTATTCATTTTCATTGTCAAGGATGATTAATTATATCAATTAAAGATTAAATACAATGCTTAATTTAACTTTCAAGTTTCTTAAAAGATATTGTTTTGTATTTATCATGCCTTGAATATTATCTTGTTATGTGCAATGAAATTGATTGTAGATAAACATGTGTAGAAACGCATAGCATGCCTCTAAGTATGAGTAATGTATTATGTTTTGATAACGATTCATTCACTCACTTATTTTTGATAACCTACATGTGATTACAATCTCATTCTTACATGATTGTGTAGTGCAATAACATAAATAATTAAACTGCATAAATAGATTACCTACACAACATTGAATTGGTTATTACAATTCTTTACCTTTCATGCACTTATTCTTTAGAGAAATGTGGTTTAAAAAAATGCTATGTTTGCAAAACAAGTGAATTCGGAGTCCTTAGTCACTAAACTAAAAAGCAAATAACCAATGACAAGGAAATCTCCACCAAGCACTACTCACCCTCCTGATAAGTCTTAATGAGCATTGTGAGGTTGAGCACCTTGGCTAAGATTTGTAAAGTATCTTGTAGCAAACAATTTATACATCGCTTCTCTTAGTACACCGGATCATAAAAAATTGAAAATAAAGCTAAAAAGTATAAAAGTGATCCATCAAGCACTACTTTGCACCCTGATAAGTCTTAATAAGCATTGTGTGTGCAGAGCACCTTGGTAGTTGTACTATTTATTCATGTGCATTGAAATAGTGTGGAAGTAATATTATTTGTGTATTTTAATGTTGTGTTATTTCATTATATATGTCATGTGTTTTTGATTGATTCACTTGTATACTTTATCAAAACACTACTTTGTATACAACATTATCTTTCATAAAACTTCTACTCATGAGAATTGGATCTTAATGCTCATCTACTCAAATCTCTGCAAACTTAAGTAAATGCACTAGATAACTAAGCATAATCGCTACAATGTTTATGTTTACTTGAAATGCAAATTTTATTACATTGTAGTTTGTGTATCTTTTCTTGATATTATGAAATCATGTTTGCAATATTATCTTAATGAAATAGCATCTCTTCAATCTTTAACTCAAACATAACTTTTCAAATTTAAAACTCATTATCCTTTATATGATTTTATCTTCTAAAAATGATGTTTATGTTTAAGAGTGCTTATTATATTCTTTTGCTAAATTTATCACTTATGCTCATTCATGTCTATTATTTTTAACATCATGGTTTCAACAAGTGGTATCTTAAATAGAATGCTTATTTATCATGTTAGCTATGTTGCTTACTACTTTATGTTGCATCATGCTTATATTTTTCTCAACAAGTAGTATTTAACAAGCTTTTGATTGCATCCTATTTTTCTTCTCGACATAAAATATATTACTCCTTATCATACATACTCACTCCTAAACCCTCTTTTGATTCTACCAAAAGGGGAGATTAAATTGCATAAATTTAATATTTAGGGGGAGTGCATTATAATAATATTAAACAAAAAGGGGGTATATTTGTAGGGGGAGTAATCATATAGGAGGTGCATACACTATCATATGCTCGATCATGAAAATCCTTCAATAAGTAGTTCCTTACCTATCTTAAGAGATATACACTCATCCCTACCCACTTTTGTTAATAACAAAGGGGAGAAGAAATTGAGAAATCTAGTAAAATAGATATTTATGGGGAGTAAATTATAAGAGAACACTTATGTAGGGGGAGGACTTCATATAGAAAGAGTATGCATTATCGCTATCAAATCTATCTTGCTTTTAACCTGTTATTCATGCATATCTTATTACCGCACTTATCTATAAACACAAATGGTTTTAAGTTCACTAATTTCTCATACAGGTATTTGTTATTATCAAAAGGGGGAGATTGTTGGAGCATATGTTCCGCATCTCTTGGTTTGAGAATAACAAATACCGTGTTGTATTTGATATTGTATTTTGTGTATTTATAGTGTGCAGGTTGTACTGGAACTATAGCTACACATCCCTATGAATAGTTTGTTGATTGGAAATGATTCTCTGGAATATGAGCTAACGCCCCGCGTTAGTTGTTAACGCACGGCGTTAACTTCCATTGAGAAGAAAACCGCTGAGAAGGAATGTCGTCGAGAACAAAGTCGTCGAGCTGCGGTCGATGAAAGAGAGCTAACGCTCGCGGTAACTGTTAACGCCACGCGTTAACAAGAGGAGGAATGTCGTCGAGTTGAGGTCGACGAATCTGCGTTCGACGAACGAGGAGCTCCGTTCGACAAAATTCCCTACGCTCGACGAATTTGTGCTCGACAAGATGCGCTCGACGAATGAGAATCTCCGTTCGACGAACTGAGTCTGCGATCGACGAAAGTGTTTCCATTCGACGAAATTGTTCCGTTCGACGAAAGTTTGTTCTGTCACGTTCCTGGCGGTTTGCACGATCCTGATGGTGGCGGTTTTTTCGTTCGACGAAGGGTGCGTTCGACGAAGGCGAGTTCGACGAAATCAGTTCCGTTCGACGAAATTGGTTCTGTCACGCTCCCGACTTTATGCATGATGTCAGCAACTACCGTACACGATTCACTAACGCCGAGCGTTAGCCTTAACGCACGCGTTAGCTTCCGAGGCTATTTAAAAGTATAGCTCCTCTCATTCAAATGAACACAGATGATTCCAGAATTCTACTACTTTGGAGAGAGGTTCGTGTACAGCAAATTAAGAGATCTCCCTTGGGCTAACATGAAGATCTAAAGAAGATTTTGAAGGAGGTCTACAACGCATATTCCATACGAAGGACCGGTGAAACAACAAAAAGTGTTTTTACATATTTTCTCCTTGATTTCTAGCGTTATAGAAATTAAACATTTGTGTATTCAATTTATTATGAAATAAAATCATGTCCTTTAATGTTCTATTCAATTGATTTTATTTCCTCTTCAAGAATGTTTTAATTTCTATTTTCATCAAAGTATTAAAACTAACATTTGTATAATTATCTTTGAAATACAATAATTATTTTCATTATCTCTGATTTTTTGGAATTGTATTTCATTTAAGATTTCATAAGTAAAATCACTGTGGCAATCTTTTTGTTCTGAGGAATATTCTCTAGAGAGCTAACGCTCAGCATTAAAACTTAACGTCAGGCGTTAGCAACAGTCAATAAAAAATTTTGTTTCAATTATTTAAAATGGAATCTTCATTACAATACTATCTGGAATATTAAAATATATTTTTCTATAAAATATTCTGAAACTTCAATCTCAAACTCTGATAAATTTAATTAAGATTCAAATTCCATAAAACCTTTATTCACCCCCCCCCCCCCCCCCCCCCCCTCTAAGGGACTGTAAGATCCAACACTCGTGACATCCCTCCCACGTCTTGCCCTGGTATTCGCAGCCCGAGTATTCGTCCACTCACAGTCCTCTACTTTGTGTTCTTTGTGTTGTGCAGAGTTGGGACGTTTTTCACCCTAACACATATATCAATGTCTATATCTTATTCATCTCTCAAAATCATTTTTTATATCCCCGATATCATTTTTTTTATATCTCAAATATATCTGAGATATAACTGATATAATATCTAAGAGATGAATTTGATATCTCAGATATCAATATGCATGTTGAGAAATCATATTCATCTCTCAAATATCTTTTTTTTTGTATATCAGATATCATGTTTCGATATCCAAGGCATCGTTAACATTTTTTTTTTTGATATCTTGATATCTCAACAAGCATAACAATATGCTTGTTGAGATATCATTTTCATCTATCAAATTTCATTTTTTGTATATCAGATATCATGTTTTGATATCTGAGACATCATTATATTGAGTACATAGCAACTAAACTTCACCGGAGCAAAAGAAACATAAATTTTATGATGGTGATGTTTTTGTCCAAACTCACCGGAGCAAAAGAAACAGGTCAAACGGAGCCTAAATCTCAAAAAAAATCCAAAATTTCTGAGGTGAATCATATCTCAAGTATATCTCAAAAAGTGAAACAAAACTTCTTACCTGTCATTTAAAAAAACGATTAAAATTAACACTAGAACGTCAACTTTTTCGTCTCCGGCAGGCCAGCTGGTATCTATGGTTAAAATAGCACACATAATCAGAAGAGAAAGAAGAAATGAATCTTCGTCGTCTCCGGCCAGAGTCGAGGCAATGTGCGGAGAAAATGAATGAACTGAAGCCGGTAGATAAATAAATAAAACAATGTCACGTGTCAAAATCCTATGAACTCCGGACATCTATACAGGAAACGGGGGAACCAGGGAGAGTAAAGTGCACTTGCTGCACTTTACGGTGCACTTGCTTCACTTTACGGATGCGAGATCATCTCAGCTCGCGCGCACACATCTCAAAGCGAGATGTGATGTGCACGAATCTCCGCACGAGCTGAGATGATCTCGCATCCGTTGGATGCCTCACTGCACCGTAAAGTGCAGCAAGTGTACTTTACTCCCCCCCCCCCCCCCACAATTCCGAAAACGGGGCCCAAAAATTTCACGTGGGTTTGATGCGGAGATTACAGTTTGGAGTAAGGTGAGGTGACCAGAGCTTGGTTAAACGTGAGGTCACTGATTTGGACCAAGAATGAGGTGCAAGTCAAAGGTTGGGACTAGTCAAATGGGATGATTAGCTCACACAAGGTAATAAAGAGAGTAGTCAAATTTTCAAGTGGAGTAAGCTTGCCCTCGATTAGGAATTAATGTGTAATCACTGTATTTTAGGATAGTTGACCTGACCGCATCCAAATTATGTGAAAAAGAAGTGGGGAGGACAGACTGGCCCAATGGTTAGGCGACTGGTTTGCACCTAAAGATGATATGGAGGTCAGGGGTGATGTCCAGTGGAAAGCAATGATGCGGATGTTAGATGATATTCAACTTCTGAACACATAGTTGTCACTATCAACTACCAAGTACGAGAAATTGTAAGATTAAACATCAAAATAAAAATATAAATATCAAGACAAGCTCGATCAAAACTCTTGAGGTCCGGTTACCCCTAAAAGCCTCACACCTAGGAGAGCCAACAATCACAAGTTCTCAAGATCTCCCAATAGGAAACACAACTACTCTCTTATATATGGGACATACAGATTACGATAATGCCCCTTAGGGCTACATAAGCAGAGGGAGGCGTGGTGCGTGACCAGGTCGTATTCGTAATCAACACTCCCCTGCCAAACAAAGACCTTGTCCTCAAATTTCGAGGTCCATAGGGGTCATCCGCGAGCATCAGAGGATCCAAGTCTCAGAAGTCAAGACCATCGGCTCCACATCCCACCAATACGCACAAGTCTTTGAAAGCGCAGACATGAGTGGGTGAGCACGACTGCTAGCAACGAAAGCAAAGCCCCTTGCACCGAAGCTAGCTGCTCGTGAGATAAGCGGTGGGGTCGTCGGGGAGCCGGTGGAGGCAGGGATGGCGGAACTGGTGGAGAGCCTAGCAGCAAGTGCCCAAGCAAGTGCAGGTGATCCAAGCGAGAAAGAGGCGGTAGAGATTTCAGCGGCAATGGCTGATAGGGTGGGCGAGCCGAGGACGTTTGGGCTGTGTAAAGTTCCTCGTCGAGGCAATGAGCTTTCTCCATAGTGCGGGAAAGACTCATTGGATTGTGCCCGGAGGCGCGGCCGAAGATGGGGCTGTAGACCCCCAAGGAAGTACCACAGGTAATGGTCTGGGGATAGGTCGGGTACGTGTGTGGCGACCTCAATGATCTCTTCAATGTAGGTGTCCACGGTGTCGGACGAACGCACGAAGTTGAGGAGCTCGTAAGCATTGCCCGCCTGGTGGACATCATAGTAACGGAGGACTTCTTCCTTCAGCGTGGACTAGGAGAGGTCACGAACCTGCTGGGGCTTCCAATCGCCCAATGGAGCAATAAACCCTTCATATAGATAGTGATCAGAGAAACTTTATGGTTGACGAGTATGTACTAAAGGTCGAGGAACTATTCGTCGTGGGGAATCCAACCGAGAGGGTCGGTACCATAGAACACAGGGATCCCGATCCGACGGAGTTGGGCGGGGTGGATATTCGTAGCAGGGTGGAGAAAGTATATGTAGTCTGGAACAGGCCGAGGAGGTTGCAGTGGTGGAGGCATATTGGCCAGTGGGAGGTTTACCGTTGTGGCCGCGAGCCCTCGAAGGAGAAGAGTGAGATCCTCAAGTCATGCTTCGAGTTGATCCAAGTGATGGGTGTCAACGAAGGCAGTGGCCGAGGCATCCTCGTCGGCATGGAGGGTCATTGAAAGAGTCTAGGGCATATAACAGAGGTGCGTGAGGGAGACAACAAGCGGCAGGGCTGAACGGGAGGAATGACAGTCGACGCAGTGACGAGGAGCATCGGAAAAGTTGTTGATGTTGGAACGTGGTCTTCCGCATCTCCTAGGTTTGAGAATAACAAATCCTATGTGTATTTAATCTTGTGTGTTCAAGTGTGCGGGATAACAAAGTTCACATGACTCAAGGATTACATAAGAAGGTTGCCCCCAAAGTTGAGCCAACAAATCCAAAACATTTACTAGCGTTGGCGGTAGTACTAGCGCTGGCGGTAGTACTAGCGCAGGCGCTAGCTATCGTTCGACGAACTGTTAGCGGCGCTCGACGAAATTGAGATCGACGAATGTTGAAGCCCGCTCGACAAACTCCGGTCGACGAAATTTAGCTCGACGAATGTTGAAGCCTGACCGACGAATTGAGTTCGATGAAATTTCGTTCGACGAACTGAAAGCGGTGCTCGACGAAATTCTCATCACGGCGTTCGACGAAACTTCGCTCGACGAAATCTTAGCGGCGTTCGACGAAAGCTCGTTCGACGAAATATTGTCTTAAGCGAAATTGCCGGAAGAACTTATAGAAGGTGATAGCGCCAGGCGGTTTCTGATAGCGCAGGCGATAGCGAGGAGCACAGTAGGCAAGAGAGAAAAGTTTCCTCCGATTGAAGATTCTGCCGCGCAGAATATGTCCTAATATAGGATAGCGTCGGCGGTAGCACTAGCGCAGGCGCTAGCGCTAAGTCTATAAAAAGGACATCTTGGCTCCGTCTTCCTAATCCTCTTGAGATCCCGAATTCCAAAGCTTCGTGCCACAGCATAGAGAGGAAGTTTCAGAGAGATACTCCCACAAATCCATAAAGACTAAAAGAGATACGTGGAGAAGATTTCAACACGCGTCATCATCGTGACGAAAGACCGCATCGACTACGATCATACTCTGCGTCTTCGTCTACTTCTCCAAGAGATCCACATAGAGGGAGTTTTACATTATTGTCTTTTTATTTCACATCTTTTCTTATAATCGTGTAGTAAATTCGCCTTGTGTTGGCGACTAGGTCTGGGTAGGACTTAGGGCTGAAACTCGCCTCGTGTTGGCGACTAGATCTAGGCTAGGTCTAGGGGGTGCTCGAGGCCACATATGGGGAAGGGTTGGCTAGAGCGACTTGAGGCCGAATCCGGGAAGGATCGGCTAAAGCCAACCGGTTCGTGGGGATATGAGTCGGTATAGAAAACAAAAAGAGTCTTTCTATTAGCTTTGATTTCTAGCTTCGATAAGAGATCAAGTTTTGTAATCATGCTTCTCAAGTTAATAAAATCATGTCTTGATCTTCTCTAGTTTAATAATCAAAGCTTTTTCAAAGTTATTCAAAATATATTATAAGTTTTTAAAACCCTTATTCACCCCCCCCCCTAAGGGCGCCTACCGATCCAACAAGTGGTATCAGAGCGAGGTTATTCCAAATCGGCTTAACAATCGAGAATAATGGCGTCTCATGATCTCGCTTCTATTAGTGGGGTAAATTTTTATGAAGAAGAAAAATCTCCTAAACCACCTTTATTCGAAGGGAGAAATTATAAAGGGTGGAAATTATTAATGGAAAAATTTATTAAAAGTTTAGATATCAATGCATGGGATATAGCAATAGTTAGACCAGCGGGCGAATCAAATAAACAAGAGCGTCACCTAAATGCAAAAGCTATGCATTATATTTTTTGTGCTTTATCTCAAGACATTCTCAAATTAATATATTGTTTTTCCAGTGCATACAAAGTATGAAAATTTCTTGAAGAAATTATGATTCTCCTTCTACAGGTATGGAACAATCGCAAGAACCGGAGAATATGCAAGCTTGCACAAGTCTTCAAGAATGTTCCTCTCATGACGGATCAATGGAGCACACATCAAATGGAAAAGAAGAAGAAGTACTATCTTCGGAAGAGGAGTGCCAAAAAGATGTCAAAGAAACGATATGTTCAAATCGTGCCTCTCCCGAAAGTAATGTAAGGAAATCAAATTCCATCTTTTGTACTTTTATCTCTTCATTACAATTGCTTCAAACTACAAAGCGCAAAATTAAGAAACTAAAAAATGCTAATAAATATTTGCGCTTAGAAAATAAAAATTTAAAGGCAAAAATTAATGAAGAATCAAATTCTAATTTATCTAGTTCTACACATGGCTCCTTAGTTGAAAACACCGCAACTTGTGTAGAATATAATGAATTAAAAGAAAAGCACAAGAAACTTGAAAAGGATTTTATTTTAGTAAAAGAACAAAATGAAAAATTATGTTTAGAAAATTCATCTTTGATAAATGATTGTGCTAAGTGCAAAGACTATAAAATTGAAATTAAAGAAATGGATGAAACATTTGATGAATATAGAAATAACTATCAAGATCATATATATTCAATTGTTTCAACTCTTAAAAATAGCGCAATCGCTTATAATAAAGCTAGACATAATTTAAAGATTAAAAATGATGAATTAAAATCAAAAATCAACTTGCTTATGAAAATTGTAAATACAAATTCACAATATCAAAATATATCTAAAAACAAGTTGAATATGAATATGAACATCTTACCTAAGTTTAAAAATGGGAGTAAGGAGCATAAAGGATTTGTAAATCAAAATCACCATAATTTACAATATCATGTTTCTCCCAACCTAAAATTAAGTGCAAACAAATTTCCTTCAAATTATAAATTCAAAAACCTTTTTGATCCAAATATTCAAGTTAATGATTATGGAAATTTGAAAACTAAAAATAATGTTTTGCAAAATCATCATGGAAATTTGACAAATAGAAATAATATTAAACCAAGGTTTGAATGGAGGCCCAAAGTTAAAGATGAAACACTAACTCCACTCAAAAGGGCATATTCGACCATATCTCCCCAAAAGCAAACACGCTATATTTGGGTGCCCAAAGGAACCATCTCACTTGGTCCCCTTTGGATACCTAAAACTGTTATTCATTAGGTATCATCAAATGCATGAAGTAGAAACTTTTCAAAATAAGATATACAAATTTCTACTTCATGATGTGCTTTAATGTTCTTTTTCTTGTTGTTTTCATTTTGAACTATCATGTCATGGTCACCTATATAGTATTGAAAATATGATCCAATCTCTTAAAAGCTTAATATGTTTATAAAATCAAATTGATCAAAATTCAAAAGTCATATCTAATTTTGATGACCTATCTATCTCTCTCATATTCATTATCTATAAATATCTTTTATTATTCATATAAATCAAATTCTAAATTTGCTATAAGATATTTTAAAATTAAATCAAGTCATTAGGCTATTAAATTTTTTAGCCTTCACCAACAAGTGGTTTAGAGAAATAACATAATCTACAAGAAAGTTCAAGATCTAAATAAAAGCTCAACCTTCAATATGGTCGTCTTTGTTCACAACAAAAAATTATATTGTGTTCACTCCTTGATGTCAAACATGATCTAAACATCGCTATTGTTCACCTATCAAAAATCATATATATATATATATATATATATATATATATATATATATATATATATATTCAAAATTCTTAATTAAAAGAAAATCACTAAAATGTATTGAAAGAATTTATCTTCATAATGAATATTGATGTCACTCGCACCACCATGATCTATTGATGTCCGTTGGTAAAATTCTCTAAAATCAAATATCATAACTCACATTAAATATCTTCTAAAAACAACTATTTTTATCACATCCATATGAATTATATGATGACAATTGATATTATAATTGTTTTACCATGGTTGGTGTATTATGTGTGCATTGTGATTTATTTCTAGTTTAGACCTTTGAATTATCTTGATAACAAATCAAATAAATCATCACTTCATTCTAGGCCTTTAAGTTGAAACACAATCAAACCTTGGTATAACATTGATCTCAAATTTATCATTCTAACATTGCCACCTAAAGAATATTTGTGTCCATGTTATGCTTTATATGTTTACCAAGACATACAGGCTGGGTATTCTCATCTAGGGCTTATCCATGGTATTCATGTGCATGAACATTATGGTTAATCACTAAAATCATGCATATTTAATTTGTTCATTCATGTCATCTCATGCAACGTTTAGTTGGTGAAGTCATGTACAAAATCGCTAATGTTTCATGAAATTTACACTATCTAGACATTTCCTAAAAATCTGAAATTTCAGCATAAAACTACTGTTTGGACACTTAATCAAGATCAACAAACAAAAAATTCAAAATCATCAAAAATCGTGTACTGTTTCCCGCGCTAGTGCTAACGTCGGCGCTAGCGCACCTATTTGTTTTCCTGTATTTTTAAAACATTGAAAAATTCCTAAAAATATATTAATCTATGTGTACTATTCATTTCTGCACTTTTGCTTTTATTATATTTTTGAAAAATCAAATACAAAAATACAAAAGCTAAATTACAAAAAAAATATGTTTTGCCCTTTTTGGTTTTTTGTCATTTGTTTAAATTCTATTTCTAAAAGAAAAAATCAATTACAAAAATATAAAACAAAAAAAATATATATCAAAAATTATTATTTTGAACTTAACTTTTCCATTTACATGTATCTTGCGAAAGGGTGATTTGGGCTATCATCCCATCTCATCACCTAGTACCGGGCGAACCTCTCACAAGGTAGTCCTCGGGAAGTCCAAGATCAATCTTATGAGTTCAAACTTTAAATTATCAAAAATACCGTATGGACATCATTGAGAAAATCAAGCATGATTTAATCTATTATTTAGAACTTCTATAATGTTGCAATTTATCTTTTCAAACTGCTTTGAACATTGCTTTCATCATGCTTTGATATATCTATTAATATGTGCATCAATTATATTGAAAGTTGTGTAGAACTATGCGTAGCATGCCTCTAAGTATGAGTAAATATTTTATGTTTGATAATGATCTTTATTCACTCACTTATTTTGGCATTGTCTACATGTGTTTAATCTAAGAATGCTTGTGTATGTCTTGTAATAGTACAATGAATTAAAATTGCACAAGTATCTTACCTACACTACTTTTATTTGCACTTTTTAAAGTTAAGAAAAGTGGTTATGATTTCATAAATTATATTGGTTTGCAAAACAAGTGTATTCGGAGAACTTTGTACAAAACAAAAATCATAAAATAAAGTGACAAAGATAACTCCACCAAGCACTACTTGAACCTCCTGATAAGTCTTAATAAGCGTTGTGAGGTTGAGCACCTTGGAAAGAATAGTAAAGTATCTTGTGCAAACCATAACTTTCTTTCAAAATAAAAACCACTTATTCTTAAGTACGCCGGATCACAACAAAAAAAACATATTGAAGAATAAAATTATGTGATCCCCCAAGCACTACTTTGCACCCTGATAAGTCTTAATGAGCATTGTGTGTGCAAAGCACCTTGGTAGTTGTACATTTTTGTTGTGCATTGAAGTGTGTGGAAGTAAAATTATTTGTGTTTTATTGTGCTCTTCACTTTACATATCTCTTGTATTTTTGATTAAAACATTTGTTTACTCTATTCAAAATACACTTATGTGCACATCATTATCTTCCATAACACTTCTTCTCATGAGTATTGGATCCTATTGCAAATTCTATACTATTTATTTATGAAATGCACTAGATAACCTAGCATGCTTTCTACAATGTTTGGTATGTTTTGAATTTGTGAATTAAAATAACATTGTAGCAATCTTTTTGATAACATTATTTCATGCTTGGTTGCATTATTGTTAAATTTAACGATTTTAATTGAACAATGATTTACAAAAACATCTTCTCTATGAAATGTAACTCATATAACTTTTTATGGATCATCGTTGATTACAATTAGATGTTCTTGTATTTCTATAAGTCTTCCGCATCATAACCATATAATTGTTTTACCTTGCGCTTTCACGCTTATTTAAAGTCTTTCATTTTGTATGCATCATCACTTGAATCTTCAAATTCCTTTCTTGCAAACAAGTGGTAGACTTGCCTAGTAAACTTTATATTGGTTGCTTTTAACATGGATTTTTTTTAAAACTCTGATTTATTTTTATGAAAATATTATTATGCTAAAAACTCGGATTCATTAATGGATTTCAAAATAGCTATGTGAGTGGTTTCATAAATTCAAATAAAATATAAATTCATAGGCTATGTCATTAGATTTACAACGCTTATATGTTTCCAATAATTATTATCCATGACTTCATTTCTCACCATAGCGGGGGCGTAGGGTTGTAGACATTAGATAACTTTTATCTCTAGTCATGTCTTGTCCTTAACCGGGGAGGGTTCCAGTGGGGCCTTGCGAGGCACTGGGGGGAAAGAGTGCTAGGTTAAGTTGTGTCTAGTGTTTGCATATGGGACTAAAACCCCAACCTACGGCATGTTTGCAGCTCCTCATGCCCATCTGTCACTTAGTGCGGGGCTAGGGTGTAGACATATTGTCTGGATAGTTTAGTTACTTGGAAATCATTACATTTTGTTTATGCTACAAACTCTGATTTATGAAAATGTTGTAATACTCAAACTCTGATCTATTTAAATGACAAGTATTCTAAAACTCCTTATCATTTCCTTCTCTACAAGCTCGATCATGCTTTTATCTTATTATCAATTTTTAAGTGGTGTCTCCTTACCTGCTTTTGCTAATAACAAAAGGGGGAGAACTAACATGATAAATATAATCTGCTATCAAAATATAATGGTTAATTAAGATGATAGCTTACAAATTATGAGAGCATTCACTTAGGGGGGGCATATATTTAGGGGGAGCAATTCTAAATGCTAAATGCTAAATGCTAAATTTATCCTAAGTCATCACTCTCTCTCACACACAAGTATGTTTCTTCATGCTTATATATTAATGCTCTGATTTATCATTAATGGATTTGTTATTATCAAAAGGGGGAGTTTGTTGAAACATGGTCTTCCGCATCTCATAGGTTTGAGAATAACAAATCCTATGTGTATTTGATCTTGTGTGTTCAAGTGTGCCGGATAACAAAGTCCACATGACTCAAGGATTACATAAGAAGGTTGCCCCCAAAGTTGAGCCAACAAATCCAAAACATCTACTAGCGCTGGCGGTAGTAGCGCAGGAGCTAGCTATCGTTCGACGAACTGTTAGCGGCGCTCGACGAAATTGAGATCGACGAATGTTGAAGCTCGCTCGACAAACTCTGGACGACGAAATTGAGCTCGACGAATGTTGAAGCCTGACCGACGAATTGAGTTCGACGAACTGAAAGCGGCGCTCGACGAAATTCTCATCACGACGTTCGACGAAATCTTAGCGGTGTTCGACGAAAGCTCGTTCGATGAAATATTGGCTTAAGCGAAATTGCCGGAAGAACTTATAGAAGGTGATAGCGACAGGCGGTATCTGATAGCGCAGGCGATAGCGAGGAGCATAGTAGGCAAGAGAGAAAAGTTTCCTCCGATTGAAGATTCTGTCGCGCAGAATATGTCCTAATATAGGATAGCGTCGGTGGTAGCACTAGCACGGGCGCTAGCGCTAAGTCTATAAAAAGGACATCTTGGCTCCGTCTTCCCAATCCTCTTGAGATCCAGAATTCCAAAGCTTCGTGCCACAGCATAGAGAGGAAGTTTCAGAGAGATACTCCCACAAATCCATAAAGACTAAAGGAGATCCGTGGAGAAGATTTCAACATGCGTCATCATCGTGACGAAAGACCGCATCGACTACAATCATACTCTGCGTCTTCGTCTACTTCTCCAAGAGATCCACATAAAGGGAGTTTTACATTATTGTCTTTTTATTTCACATCTTTTTTTGTAATCGTGTAGTAAATTTGCCTCGTGTTGGCGACTAGGTCTGGGTAGGACTTAGGGCTGAAACTCGCCTCGTGTTGGCGACTAGATCTAGGGTAGGTCTAGGGGGTGCTCGAGGCCACATCCGGGGAAGGGTTGGCTAGAGCGGCTTGAGGCGAATCCGGGAAGGATCGGCTAAAGCCAACCGATTCGTGGGGATACGAGTCGGTATAGAAAACAAAAAGAGCATTTCTATTAGCTTTGATTTCTAGCTTCGATAAGAGATCAAGTTTTGTAATCATGTTTCTCAAGTTAATAAAATCATGTCTTTACTTTTACTTCACTTGATTTGTCTTGATTTTCTCTAGTTTAATAATCAAAGCTTTTTCAAACTTATTCAAAATATATTATAAATTTTTAAAACTCTTATTTACCCCCCCCCCCCCCCCCCCCTAAGGGCGCCTACCGATCCAACAGTGGATTGTGTGTCGGCGGGCAGCTGCAAAGGAGGAGTCCAAGGGTGGTCAAAAGTCATCGTGGTGCTAAGAGGAGCAGTGGAAGGCTCGAAATTGGCAGGAAACAGAGATAGACGGTGGAGTCAGCAGAGGGGAGCGGCTGCTTGGGCTATGTGAAGGAGGCGACTGGCAGAGCATTGGCTAGAACAGATGCGAGTTGGCGCACCTAGAAGACGAGGGAGACAGAGAATCGCAGAAGCACGGTAGCATGGGCACATGAGCTTAGGTTGCACTGAAGCACGAGTGTAGGTGATCACCGCATGCGGGATAGTTGGATGTGACAGAGGTAAGCCAGCTGGAAGAGTCGAAGTGAAAGATGACCGGTTGGAACAGGGAGGGAGATCCAATTAGGGTTTTGTCGAAATCTTAATCGAGCTGCAGGTAGACCAATTAATAGTTGGCACTATCAAGTACGAAAAATTGTAAGATTAAACACCAAAATTTAGATACAGATGTCAAGACAATCTCAGCCCAACTCTTAAGGGTTGGTTTCCCCTAAGAGCCTCGCTCACAAGTTCTTAAGATCCCCCAATAGGAGACGCTACCACACCCTTATTAAGAGAGTGAGACAAAAATTATGATTATGCCACTTGGGGCTACATAAGCAGAGGGAGACATGACACATTACCAGAAGGTCGTAGCTGTATTAGACCATAAGAGGTGGTTTGAGCTAATATATGTTTATTATTGCAGGTTTGTCTATTAAATAAGCAAACGAATCCACATGTATCACATAAAATAGAACATATGATATGCACAAGAGTCATAACATTTGGGCCTAAGCAACAGAAAATGGCATAAAAGTTATATAATGTATGTACGTATTAAGCTCTAGCATCACCTCATTGAAATATCCTCTTAAAAGTAAGTTAATTTAGCTATTTATTACTCCCCAACATAGGTGATGGGCAGTTATAAGAGCGCCCCACAAACCATGCAACAATGAGAGCTTATTTAACACTCTACGATACATGTATATTTTTCCAAAAAATACCCCGTTTTAAAAAATAACAACAATCGCCTAGAGAATGGAACATCAACTAAAGGGGGAAATTGCGCACCGATTAGATACAAGACATCTACACACAATCCAAATTTACATTTACCAGCATGAATGGGGTAAAAATAAAAATTCACATGGGCATTGAAGATGTCTAATATAATTCTCCGAAAATAACAAACAAGGAAATATAACAGTAACCAAAAAAAAGAACAAAATGCCAATCAACCCAAAGCTATACATACTCCAACTTATAAAATTTAGCATATTAAAAAGTCGCAAGACAGATTAATAAGGAAATACATTTCCAGCAAGCCAATAATACTGACCAGAATGGGTGCATGCGGAGAGATTTAGAGGTATTACCTCCCCCAAGAGAACACACACGAATTAAATTATTTTGGGCGACGAATATAACTGCTGACGCAAGCCTGTTTCAAAAGTTACAACAATCTTTCGAGTACATATAAAAGAGTCGAAAACCGGAAGAATTAAAATCCCTGTTCAATAAGGTAATCGCCGAGCCTCTCCACGATAATGTTGCACTGTCCAGGAGTCATCGGCTCGTCGTAGATGCCGAGGATAATAGCGAGATTTGTTTTCTTGACAGTAATACCCCCGGACCCCTGCAAACAGAGGATGTGTCAGCGGAATTAAGTCTCTAGGGCGCAACTGAATTTCTTAAGATTCTATTGTCGGACAATTCCAATGATAAACTGGCTATTTAAAAAATATTATTTTGAAATTTTAGCAACTAAAACAAACATCTTTATGTAACATAAAATAATATTATTGAAGTCCTCAGACCAAACAGCGCGAGTGCCTATCTTGCTTTAGGGAGAGATTCTTTCAAAGGTTATTCAAAGGGAAGTGCTTGGAATAATTCTTGCGGTGAGAACAAATGAAGTGAGAAAAGAAAACTAAAGCATAAAGAATTTATGAGATAAATGATATATGAGAAATTCCTTCATCCCATAAGTGTTGAGGCGTAGCATCTCCTCCCATGTTGTGATCAAGCTTGTCCTTCAGCTTGAGGGTCAGAAGGACGGCACAATGGCAAAATACTCCTCGGTGGTGTCGGTTGCGTGCTTGCCTTCCCAAGGCACCAGACCTCAGAGAGGTTGTCGTTCTGTCTGAGGCGCAAAATTTGTGCAGGCACGTGTGGTAACAGCGACGTTATCAAGGCGCGCGCCTGAGGCTCCGGGAGCACGGGGCGCAGTCCACGTCGCCTTGGAAGGGCCAAGGCGGGCGACTTGCCTCAGGCGCGCCCCAGGCGCGCCTAGGCGCTCGCCTCGCGTATCATCCAGGCGCGCCCAAGACTGAGTCTGGAATTAAAAAAAGCCGGCCGGTTTTTTTTAGGTCTGCGTTCTCATAAAACCCGCGGCTATTTCATTTTCCCTTTAGGTTTTCAGGAGAGCTCACCGATCCCTCTCGTAGCTCTCGATAGCTCGCCGGGCCGGCCTCATCTGCACGCAGCACGCCGGTCACCACCTCTCGCTAGCTCGCCGGCCTCATCTGCACGCAAAGTCGCCAACTCTCGACCTCTCCTCTTTCATTCTACCCAATTAGGTTAGGGTTGCCGCGCGTTGGATGCTCTTGGCTCGATAGCTCGCCGACCTCCTCTTCACGCCACCTCTCCAAACGGTAACATCGCCGGCCTCCTCTACTTGCTTTAAGCTCGCCGGCCTTCTCTATTTTATTTATGCTCGCCGGCCTCCTCTTCCAGCTCACTGTTCTACAGTGAACTGGGCTTCCATAGTTGTTAGTTCAAGAGGGGTTGATGTTCAAAAATCAAAAGGTACACATGCTTAATGTTTTTTTATTTGATTAATATTGTGAATTATATTTGGTAGCATGCTTTTTTATTTCAATTTTCATTTTTGCGCCTGATGTAGCTCGGGCGCGCGCCTGCGCCTTGCGCCTAGGCTCCAGGACCCCTTTGCGCCTCGGTGCGCCTTGCGCCTTCGATAACGTAGGGTAACAGTTCTACAGACAATGGAGGTAAGGGCACCAATAGCCATGTTGTGGTTGGTGGGAGCCCTGGGAGTGGAAGTATAGGCTCGATCCCCACCCGGTCGGGATGGTCCATCTCCAATCAAAAGATCCCCGGCGGTGTCCCGAGCATGCAACCCTGCCACTCTATTGTCTCAGAGTCCAACAACACCTGCATCGACAGATGATCAAAGTCCCACGTCAACAGTCTCAAGGTATGCAACCACTTGACGCCCAACAATGACGCCTCAACTTCCCAGAGAACAATCCTAAGAAAGTTGATGACAAAGTGGGTTCCTTCAATAACTATGGGCACGACTCGTCCGTCGCACGGGCAGGGTCCATCTGGCTCATGTTGGCCATTGACACGTGTTCATCGTTGCGGCTTGTAGAGATCAGCTAGAGCCATTGTGCGGCATGCTTGCTGATAAAACTATTGTTCCCCGAGTCCATGGGGGCCACAAATGGGTGGTTGGGAAAGTTGGTGAACCACAATCAAGAATTACTCTAAATGGGGGTGACTAGAATTATTTAAAATTTACACAATTAATCACAGCACATGCCACAAATTTTGATTCTAAAGCAGTGCAAGTATAACAAAAAGAAAGTTAAGAGCAGAAAACTATGCAACCAGAAGACACAAAAATTTATAGTGGTTTCCTTAAATAATTGGGTGCTCCACTCTTTTGCACCTTGGCAGGATATTGTTAGGGGTAAGGCTTCACCCGTACCCGTGGGCAATACCAGCTGCTCAAATACCGCACCACGTGAAGCAGTCCACGACAATGATCCATAGTGGCCCCCATCGGGATCCCCTAACAGGGCCGCGGCCCCCACACCCCAACCCGTCTCCTCAACCAGTTTAATTGAGGCGGGTTGTTGAGGCTGGGATTCGATCCCCAGACCTCCTTGATAAGGAGCCTTCAACACGGCTCTCATCACCAACTGATCTGCGGCTCAGTTGGTGATGAGGGGCAGCGTTAAGGCCTTCTTATCAAGGAGGTCTGGGGATCGAATCCCAGCCTCAACAACCCGCCGCTCATGAGAACAGTGGCGGAGACGGGTTGGGGTATGCGGTCCGCTGGACCTGATACGGGCCCGGATTGGGGGCCACTCTGGATCATTGTCGTGGACTGCTTCGCGTGGTGCGGTATTTGAGCAACTGGTATTGCCCACCGGTAGGGGTTAGGCCTGACCCGTATCATAAAAGTGCACTTTTATGTTAGGGGTAAGGCTTCACCCGTACCCGTGGGCAATACCAGCTGCTCAAATACCGCACCACGCGAAGCAGTTCACGACAATGATCCATAGTGGCCCCCAATCGGGATCCCCTAACAGGTCCGCGGCCCCCACACCCCAACCCGTCTCCTCAACTAGTTTAATTGAGGCGGGTTGTTGAGGCTGGGATTCGATCCCCAGACCTCCTTGTTAAGGAGCCTACAACACGGCTCTCATCACCAACTGATCCGCGGCTCAGTTGGTGATGAGGGGCAGCGTTAAGGCCTTCTTATCAAGGAGGTCTGGGGATCGAATCCCAGCCTCAACAACCCGCCGCTCATGAGAACAGTGGCGGAGACGGGTTAGGGTGTGCGGTCCGCTGGACCTGATACGGGCCCGGATTGGGGGCCACTCTAGATCATTGTCGTGGACTGCTTCGCGTGGTGCGGTATTTGAGCAGCTGGTATTGCCCACCGGTAGGGGTTAGGCCTGACCCGTATCAGATATCCATTAATCAGTGTTGAGTCTTTTGATAAGGAGACTCTTAGAACCAATATAATCGAATCTTTTGATAAGAAAGATTCTTATAATCAGATGAAATTTTGATACGGTATTTCAAATCAGGAGTCTTTTGATAAGGTAGCTCAAAAATCAAATCAAGAGCCTTTTGATAAGGTGACTCAAAACTAAGTCAAGAGCCTTTTGACAAGGTGACTCAAAACCAAACCAAGAGCCTTTTGATAAGGTGACTCAAAACCACTGAATCTTTTGATGAGAGATTCTCAAAACTCTGTCAGCAAAAAGTAGTTGAAATCTTGTTTCCACAATGTAATTCTCGTCAGAAATCTTTGAGGATTTTGGTTCTTGAAAGCACTATGTGGATACTTATTGTAAAAGATAGAAGCAGTAGCAATTCCCCTTGAGAGTTCAGATTCAATAGAGATAGATTTGAATATGTAGGAGAGGAATTTCTGATGAAGAATTATTGAACACTTCAGAGAATGAGCCATAAGATCTAGAGAAGATGATATTGTCAACTCCAGTTACTCTCTGAGAACTTCTTGATGGACAGGAAGAAGAGGGACGAGAAAGTAGAGAGAGTTCTTTCAGATTGCTTCTATTGTCCTTGTTAGGGTTGTTTTTCCTTTAATAGAGGGGAATATATATATGTGTTGTCAAAATGATCTCTTACCAGATCTTACCCAAATAGAATGAAGACTTTCCTTAATTGAATCATCAACGATCATAATCAGATCTTCATCTTTGCCTTAGACCGCTCAATCTTCATTTTGAAACTATTCTGTGGAGAAATCGATGCAGGGTTTCTTGTACGTTGACTACTAGTCGATGTAAGTTGAGATATATATAAGAGAATATATCTCAACGTATGTAGACATATTTATGCTCTGACTTCACTTTCCTTTTACAAGAAATCTCGACACAAGAAAGTATAACTGCTTGTCTTCATGTGTTGACTTCTAGTCGAAACATAGAATATGTTTCTTGTCGTACGTCGACATCTCCTTGTATACATCTCGTCATACGTCGACATCTTCTCAAAGCACAGATATTTACATAGCTTTATTCTGATTCTCGGAGTGTACTGAAACTTTGTCTGATCTCTTCTGAATGACTTATGACTTATACGATTATACTTAAGATAAGATGTCATCTATACATACAGACATTAATCCTATATCACTTTAATAACCTGATATATCAAATAATAAAATGATTTTTCCAACAATCTCTCCTTATTTGATATATACCAAATTTTACAAGAATAAGTAATTTCAAATAAGAAAAGAACATAAACTTTAAGATGGATACATGAATAAGTATAAAGAATAGATAGACAAATAAATCTATGCACACCCCCATTTTATTCATTAATATACTATCATCATTAAAGTCTTTACATTTGAAGAAAGATATACAGAGAGGAAATCCAATAGACGGAAGAAAATTCATTTGAGCTTGGAGTTATTAAAGAGGTTCTTATCAAGAAAATCATATAGATGTAAGAGTAGTTTTTCCTTGAGCTTTTCACAATACTTAGAGAATCTTCTTGGCTTCCTTGAGCTTTTCACAATACTTAGAGAATCTTCTTGGCTCTCTGCCTGGATATTCCTTTAAAAACTTTGACATAGATATCAGCTTCCTCCAGTCTTCTGAAGCATAATCAAAAACATCTAATAAACTGTAATCTCTTCTGTAAAGCTCATGAATCATCTTTTCAATTAATGAAATTACTAAATCAAAATCAATAATGTGTTTTGCCTTTTTGAAGCTTTAGATTATTCTTTGCAATTTGAGCAGCAAACTTCTTAGGAACTTTAAAGAAAGGTGCTGAGATAAGAGAAATAGGATGGGTACCAGTTCCTAAGTGAAGTTCAGGTGAGGTTCTGATTAGTAGATTTCTGTCAAACTTGAACCTTTTTGCCTTTGGAATATAGTTATCATTAGTTTTAGTCAGCCAATCTTTATAAGTTCCATACTCATGAGTAATAGGATGGAGTGTAATCTCTCTAGGCTTTCTATTAAAAACCTTGATGGGAGAGATGACTTGAGTAGCTGCAGTAGGGTGAGCATTCTCAGTATACACAATTGTAAAGCGTGTATCTTTAGTGTCAATAATCTTTTCTTCAGAAGATGCCACAAAGGGTACAAGAGCTGTCTCACAGACTTTAGTGATTTTCATAGTCTCCCCTTGGGATTTTGCTTTAGTAGATACAAATATATTCTCCCCCTGAGAGATTGGCTCCTCATGTGAAAGAGCAACAACAGCTAAAGTGTCTAATGCATCAGCTAGTGACACCTGAGTAGCTGGCAGAGACTCATCTTGTTGAGATGTCATCTCAATGTGGATTACAGAATCAACAAAAGCTTGAACGTCCTCATCATCTTAAGTATCAGTTTGAACAGCTACATTAGTAATATTATCATCAGCAAAATCAACATGGTCCTAATCATCAAAATGATTCTTATTACTATCACCATCAGAATTACCAATTCCAGTACCAAGATCATCAAAATGAGGAGTATCACTAGGAACTCTGCTAGGAGAGCAGCCTCACTCCCCCTTCTTGATTTTCTCCAAGAGAAATCAAAAAATTCTTAGTGGTGGAAGATAAGGTAGTGTTCTGAGAAAGTGTATTTACCTTAGTAGAGAGAGAGGTGATTTGGGTTTGAAGAACTAGATATAATGGTGTGAGAATCAACATGAGTTGTAGTAGAAGTAGAAACCCTGAAACCCTGGGTTCAGAAGGAGTGACGACGGGATAAGAGGTGGTTGTAGAAGGTGGAGGTGGTAGTGGTGTGTTTGGAGGAATGTCAATATGAGATAGAGAGTTATGATGAATACGAATATCATCAAGAGGAGAAGGGAGGACTGAGGTGTCCATAGATTAAATGGGAGCCTCAATAGAAGAAGGTGGGGGAGAAGGTAGAGAGAAAATGAGATTGGCAACAGTGTCAACGGGAGAAATAGAGGGCTCTACATTGAGAGCAGCAGGAAGAGTTGGAACAACCACAGCTAGTTGAATAGAAAAAGTATTTGTTTTGATATACCATCCCCATCTGCTGAAAAGATGAATCTCCAGCCTTTTCCCTGGAGGTATATGAATTCCCTCAGATCTACTATATGAGTTTGAACAGCTAAATGATATACCTATTGATCTATGATTAATCCGTAACTTATCATTTATCTATTATCTTGAGTTGTAGGCTACAACTATAGTTTTGAGTGCACTCTTTAAAAAAAAATTGTTCCCAACGTGTAAGCCACGCCATTAACCAGCCATTCATGTTTGTCGCCTCCTCTATAGTCTATACAGAGTTGATGCATGTCAATGAGAAGGGTGAGTGAACAACGAAGTGGTTCCTTCCTTATCCAACTAAGCACCATATATGCTCAATAAGGTATAGAACGCTAGCTATAGTGGTGTACCATCAAGACGCGTTGTGAGGGCTTCGATGGCAACAATGTTGGTCGTCATCATTTTCTGGAACATCTCTATAACTTGGGCCTGGGTGAGTCCGCCTTATTCCATGGGGAAAGTCGTTGGCTGCAATGCATTGAGGTCGGGATTAGATTGAAGGTCAGAGATGCTTAAGAGCAAGCTGGCACAGGGCGAGGAGGCCAAAAGGTGGACCATAGCCGAGAAACAAACGTGTGCAAGAAGGTGATCTCGCGGCTCAACATCAATGTCGAACGGGGTCACACGAACAGGTGGGGGTGCATTAACGGTTGGAGGCTGCGTAGGAATGTCAATGGTGCCTTTTGGATCTGAAAGCAAATTGATGTGGGCTTCTAATTGACATCTCGTGCAAGGGTGGGCGAGGAAGAAGTCCCCGAAAGAATTAGAGTTCCCCTTCCTTGACCCATGTGGACCTATGGTTGTGGTAGCATTCGAAGGGAAGAGTCGGGGGAGCAATGGAGGCTTCAGTGGAAGGGGGAAGGCTGGTCAGCGCGGCTTCGGTGTGGAATCAAAAGAGGAATGTTGAGCCCTAGTTGGATACCTGTGTGGACGAGAGAGAGAGAGAGAGAGAGAGAGAGAGAGAGAGAGAGAGAGAGAGAGAGAGAGAAGCAAGAGAGAGAGAGACAAAATTGATAATACTAAATGCTTATTTTTCCAACTGTCCTCGTCCCATAAGTAGGATAATAAGCCCCCCTTGCCACAATATCCAAAGCGCCCCTCACAAGGCTTAGACAATTGAGCATAAAAATGGGCTAGTCTGATAAATACAAAAAAAATACGAAAATATAAAAATAAGAAATAAAGACACATGTCCACAATTTAAACTCTTTGCACCCTCCCGTGTCACCGGTGCGTAGTACCTCAATGTCGGCCCGTAACATGAAGTTTCTAGAATTAGGTTGTGTGGTTGAGATTGAGAAGTGCATCAGGAAAAATTTGCAATAAGAGGATAGATATCATGGAAACTTCAATTGATATATATAAAACCAAAACTAGGGAAGTAGATTTGTATGAATTCAAGTGAAAGCCAAGTCTTCAATGTCCAAGTCAAGTGGGGTAGAAATAAGAATATTAAGCCAAGTGTTAGTGAAATATGGATATGAAGTACAAAGTTGCAGACAGTTTGGACTTACAAAGGAAAAAAATGCTGATAAGCATTTAAAACATCTCAAATAAACTATGGATAGGTTCAACACTAATCATTTAACGAGAACAAATAAAATATTAGGATTTATTTAACCTTAACTAGTTAGATAAGGCCACAGATGATGATGATATCAATTTTTAATGCATTTATATAGTGTTCAATGCAAGTTTAGATTTTTCTTATGTATTACTATATAAAAGGAAAAACCCTGAATAACATCGAGAAGAAATAAGAATATTAAAGACTTAAAGTCAAGTGGGGTAGAAATAAGAATATTAAAGTCAAGTGGGGTAGAAATAAGAATATTAAAGTCAAGTGTTAGTGAAATATGGATATGAAGTGCAAAGTAGCAGGCAGTTTGGTCTTACAAAGGAAGGTAAAAAAAAATGCTGATAAGCATTTAAAACATCTCAAATAAGCTATGGATAGGTTCAACACTAATTATTTAACGAGAACAAATTAAAAGTTAGGATTCATTTAACCTTAACTAGATAGATATGGCCACAGATGATGATGATATCAATTTTTAATGCAACTTTAGATTATTTCCTATGTATTAAATATAAAAGGAAAACCCCTGATGTAACATTGATGCTTCCCATTTGACCTCTTATTTTATATCTTTTTTACTCCCTTCACATGCACGGAAGAGAAATGGAGAGAGACAGAGGAGATAACAAGAGACAAGGGAAAGAGAGAGCAAATAAAACTATGCACATGACTACTAGTTGGTAAAAAAGTAGCAAAGAACTAACAGGGACAACCAGTTTACCTTCTTCCCGCGAATGACAGCCCCAGGTTCACCTTGGATAACCATGTACTTGGTATTACCAAGGTATAGACCAGTTGGTGCAAGAGATCCAGGTACAGTAAAGTCCTTTATGATGGCATTTATTTCCTCAGGCTTGAACTGGAAAACAACCAAAAGAGGCTTAATCAATTATAGAGACACTGATTAGTTCAAGCTTCATCGCAATTTAAATAAACAGTCTTCTTCCAAAGTACTTATATATATATAAATATGTGCTATCTTAAAAAGAAAAATGATGGCTTGATAATTAGATGGAATTAAAAAGCCAATGGATTCATCATGGCCATCCATCTCAACAGACCCAGATCAACTTTATGGTAAAACAATCGACCCTCTCTCTCCTCATTCCCGATCCTCAGTCCCGACTCCCGACGCATGAGGCTGGTCCATCACCGTTCCTTCTCTTCTCCAGCCCGATGCCCAACCTTCTCCCTTGCACATAGCCTTGCGGGAATGAGAAAGGCAGGCCACCGACAAATCGGCGATGTCGACTGCTTTCGTGATCGTCGGCGTCTTATTTCTCTTGGCGACGCTCTATTGTGGCATTGACCCCTTCAATCATGCTCACTCTCGACGTTATTTATTCCCCACTCGATGAGTCGCACTCTTCTACAAATCGACTTCTAGGGAAACGTTGAACCGTGGCTTCAGCCTCGTCCGCAGGAAGAGGGCATTCCCGTCGTCGTCTTCTCTCCAACCGTGTCCCCATCGTTTCCACCGTAAGCAAAAGTTTTTTCTTCCTTCATTCATTTGTCAAAAACTGCATTCTCCCAACCCCTCCTTCCATTGACGACCTTCATTTCAATTCGTCCTCCTTCCGATTTCGCAGGGCAGGAAGAGGGCGTCCAACGGGCAGGTGAGTAGGAGGTCTTTCAACGTTTGCAAAGATCTTATGGGGCTGCAGACTTCGGTTTCCTCCCACCAATAGCGATCTGGGTTTCAGTTCCTTGCCCTTCGACGTTGGCGAGACTCTGGTAACTCTTCCAAATTGCCCACCAATCTTTGTACTGTTTTCTCCTCCTGAATCTATGCCTACGGCAGACTTTTTCGTGTGTTTTCTTATTCATTTTTTGGGTTTTCTTTTATCAACCCTACCCCAAGCCCCTTGCCATGGATCATTGTCCTGCATCTATGCAACGGCAGAGTAAGTTGAACTTAAACATTTTCTTCTTCAATGCAACAGAGATAGCAAGTAGATTGTTCCTTACTATACATTATAACACATTATCACTCCCTACATCCCCCTCATAACATGTTCGATGATTTGATTTAGGGAGTGAAGTCTTTCAATTATTGAGATCTGTTTCGAATTTTTCTGCATCAAGGACAGTCTTGCTCAAAACGTGTTTTATGATGTCTTATTGTGCAATGATATGCAATTAATTTACACTTATTATGTGTGCTCGAATCAGCAAAAGCTATGCAGGATAACATTGTTGAATATACCGTTCTGCCCATATCTTCTTTTTTCTCCAACTTAATATGTCCGTTTAAAAAGATTTCTTGACAAATAATAGGTAGCCGCTTAATTTATTATATTAGAGTTTAAGAATGTGTCAAATCAAATAGGTAGAATAAATATGAAAAATATTTTCTTCTCCTATTCTATTTTTTTAGTATTCATCACATAGCTATACTCTTTTAATTGTTGTAGATAACCTTCACTGGGCCTATGTCAAAATGGCTTAAATGTCTCCACCTCTATTTAGCAAGTTAAGCATCTCTCCATATTTCTCTTTTTCTATGTTTTGACCAAGTATCAATCTTACATAAAGCATGTCAAAATGACTTAGAATTAGAAGACAATGATTTAGTTTGTAAAGCATACATACTAGTGACAGTGCACGGGGAGGCCGCCGTGTCCCGCGCGACAGTACCCCGGCCACGGTATTGCCCCGACGCGGCGGCGCTCTCGCCGCTCGCAAACCCCCATGCACACGGCAAAAGAGAGCGAAGCGCAAAGACACAGCGCACGGGGGTTCGCAAGCGACTAGAGCGCCATCGCGTCGGGTAATGCCGTGGACGGGGTACTGTCGCACTGGGCACAGGGGGCTCCCGTGCACTATCACTCGAATAAACATACATAATTTAATTGTTTTATAAACGTTTTAGTTCATACAGGATTTATCCACCGTCGGATCTTAGAGATCAATATGTCGTTGGATAGATCTCGTCGAGTCAACCGATACCATAGTAAGAACATCACGATCCGACGGACGGATTGAAAGTTATTGTATTAGTTTAAATTTGAATTTAAACGGCCTATAGTTTTTTTATTAAAAGCATTGTTCATTTAATGTTAAAAAAGGTTGGGGCGCGTACAGGTAGACGTTTACTATAGATAGAAAGGATAAATATAAACTATATATAAGGGAATAACACCATTTAGTGAAACATTCATCTTTTCAATTTTACTTCTTCTTTATTACAAATTTTAATTGAATTTAATTTATATGTTTTTATTTTATTTTAAAAAGTATATCTTTATCCTTTCAATTTTTATTAAGTTTTGTATTTGGCAAAACAAAAAATTTTACGGGAATGACGAATGACAGGTGTACTATCACGCCGGGGCACAAAGGAACCTCGTGCACGACTACTTGTACATATAAAAGACACAAGTTAAAAGAGTAAATATGATGTTTGATTAGATGTCTGCGGCAAGAAGATTGGAGTAATTGTATAATAAGAGTCTAGAAATAAAAAATTTATTTAAGTGTGGTGAGTAAAACAAAAACTAAATCTTTTAATGATTAATATAAGCAACTTGATAATAAAAACATAAATAGAATAATTAAGGCTAGAAATAAGATCCCCAGACTCCAATCAAATTAGACGGCCTACAAGTGAAGATAATACAATTTTAAGTAAAGATTAAAATATCAAGGGGAGATGAAAAATATTATTTTGAGAAACTATTAAAACAAAGTTTTAGAAAAAAAAATTTCCATAGATCATGGCAGGTGAAATAATGAGATACATTATATATTAATCCAAAAAGGTGATCTGGAATAAGCGTTAAAGTTGCATGATGGCAATCTTTAGGTCCCAAAGAGATAACTATAGAGATTTGGGGAGATATGGAATAGATTTTGCAATGGAGTAGTTTAAAAAATCTTTTCAATAAAATTGTAAAGACTAAGAAGGATGACAATTAACTGAAAGAGAATCATGATTAAACGACTTTGAAATACTCTGTGATAAGAGGATACCCTGGAGACTTGACGGTAAATTATATATAATTTTAATTAGACAGATGATATTGATGCACTCGTAGTTGCACTCAATGGACTGAATACTATGTAAATGTAATTTTAAACGCAATTTAAATTATAGACCAAAAATAGATGTTTGTGGCAAAGCCAACTCGGTAGAAAATAAAAAAACGCATCAAAATATCCCCCTACATAAAAAAGGAAAGATTTCATCCTGGGTATGAAAGTGACTGAGAAGTCAAGTCGGTAGAAGACCAAGGAAGACGACAGACTCTTCACATAAACACTGCAAAGAGGCGGCGGCTCGCAAGGATTATGACACTATGTCAGAGGAAGAAAATGTGAGGTGACGTCAGAATCCGTGGAGAGTAAGAAATCCCAAGATGATGGTGGAAAAGTTGAAAAAAAATGAGAGAGAAGAAGAGGAGGAACTCACAATCCAAAGTGGTGGCTTCGGCACCAAGGATTTTCTCCTGCATTGGTTGTTTCCCTACCACCGTATGCAATGGGGCATAGTCCATCTAAACTTGTGGAGGCTGATCGCATGAAAAAAGGCTTCACATGAAAAGGGCTTTTTCTCCTTTCTGTTTTTTAACAGATTTTACATTTTTTATGCTTTAATTTCTTTTATAAAATATATTTTCCATTTTTTTCAATGTCAAATCATTTACAAAGAGAATAAATCATGTAAAGACTTATAATTAAATATAAGGCTCAAAAACAAACTATGTGAAGAAATACAACTTGATTTGACAAATAAATTGATTACAACGCGCGTGCTTAAAATATTGTTTTTAGCGCATTTTATTTTTCACGGTTTTATATTTTCCATTATATAAGATTGTGCGACGATTGCGCGCACTTTGCATTTTGCTTCCGCTTATTGATCCGACCAACTAATAAGACCAGTAAATCGGTTCGTCAATACAGGCACTGAGAACAAGCAAGTTTAATTAAAATTGTGATAAAAAAAAGCTAACAAACATTTTCCTCTATTATATAAATTAATAATTTCGGAATTATTAAGTGTGAAAGAATAAGAAGTTAAAGACTTAGAATCCCCTTGGAAACCTTTGAATACATCCAATATATCAAATACACACTAAGAAACCTCATATTCCTATTTAAGACCCTTGAATATTCAAGGTTTAGACCTACTTTATTAAAGGCGCAAGGCGCGCCGAGACGCAAAGGAGCCCTGGAGCCTAGGCGCAAAGTGCAGGCACGCGCTTGAGGCACGTGAGGCGCAAAAATGGGGAAAAATAAAATCAGCGAATTTGGCGCCTAATTCGCTGAATTTCTGCAAATTGGGCGCCCAATTCACTGAAATTCAGCAATTGGGCGCCTAGGTGCGCCTCGGGCGCGCCTCAGGCACATCGCCCGACTAAGCCTTGCTGGGGCGCAACAGGGTGCGCCCGGCGCCTCAAGCGCGCCTAGCTGCGCGCGTTGATAACTTAGGTTTAGACAGCAGAGAATATTTTCAAAACAGAGACTGCTTGTGACTCATACTAGCTGACGACAACTCCCAACAACCTCTTCAGCCTCGTCTCCATCTCCGATGGTTGGACAACCACCGGCAAGCCAAATCCGACATTCCACTAACGTCGTCAATCGCTCCAGAGGCTCGATCGAGTCATTTCTGACTACTGTCATGCCTGAAGTCGAAACACCAGCAATTGTTCATCTCCAGACATTTTACAAAAGCCTCACCTTCCTCCCCGATGCATGACAGAGCCTTCCCCTAACAAAATCGATCGATCCCCAACCCTTGGCACCTATCCAGCAATCTCTCCTCTACCAGGTCCTTAACCCGAACCAAAAAAGCCTCCCAGAAACCATATACTACATGAATGGATAGTAATGCAGTTTAGCCTCTCCAATGCACATAGCATCTTTATGTAGTTAATGAATCAAATCCTTTGACCCCTAAGAAGAGCTTGTATTGCAGTATATTCCGATGATATTTTGATTTATAGCATAGACCCAACCAACACATTAGCCACCTTTGACAGGTTTTACAGAGTTTGCAAGAAAACAAGTTACATGTAAACCTTAAGAAGTGCAATTTATGAGCAATAGTTTAACTATTTTTTTACATATAGTACAATTTGAAGGTATCAAAGTAGACCCCGAAAAGGTTCAGGCAATTAGTTCATGGAGAAGTCTCAAAACCATTACTGGGGCCCAAAGATTTCATGACCTAGCTTCTTTTTACGGCTGTTCATTAGGAATTTTAGTACTCTTATCGCTCCGGTGATTGACTCTCTTAGGAAAGGTCATTTTACATGGATTGGCGAGGCGGAGCGGGCTTTTACTCTCTCAAATTTTGACAATCTTTGAATTAGATTGTGATGACTTCGTTGTAGGAGACTAGGTGTAGAAGTTGTTCTGAGTAAGGAGGGTCTCCTCATTGTCATCTTTATTGAGAAACTAAATGAAACAAAAACTAGATGTTCCACCTACAATATTGAGTTTTACTAGTTCCGTACGCACTCTTGGATTTTGACAAAAACTTTGAAGTACATTGTGATGCCTCCATTATATGCACATGAGCCATTCTGAGTTAGTATGGTCGCATCATTGCCTTCTTTAGCGCAAAGAAGGATGAAGAAAAACTCAATATTTCACCTACAATATTGAGTTTATGCTATCTTTCAGGCTCTCCACCATTTCCTTCATTACCTGATTCAATGTTTGTTCATATTAAATATTGACCATGAAGCACGTAGGCATTTGAACTAACAGATGGAAGTACGACAGCATGCCAAGTGGGTTGTCAACCTCCAAAAGATTGCATTCCATCTGAAGCACAAACCAGGTGTTTCCAATAGGGTAAAAGATGCACTTAGTCAGAGAGTGCATTTATAAGTCACCTTGTAGCCGTAGATCATAGATTTAAACCCAAAAGGAGCTCTACTCTTTCGTCTCCTCCTTTAGAGAGATCCAAACCGTGTGTCAAGCTAGTGAAACTGATTCCACTACTAAACACGTTTTGAGTGATAGTCTTTTATCAAGAGAACCCACCTTTGTATATGTGATTGACCACTTCGGGATACCTTGCTTAAAGCACTTCATTAATCTGGTTCCAGGAGTCACATTGGTCTCCAAACTTTTGGATCTCGCTAGCACTCGATTCTATTCATCCAAAATGAGAGAAGATGTTATCATAGTTAGGAGTTGCACCAATTGCCAACTATAAAAGATACACAAAACACGGGACTTTATAACCATCTATCCATTTTTGAAAGGCTATGGGATTAAATATCAATGGACTCTGTATTTTGATTGCCACGCACAAAAAAAAGGTAGATTTGATTTTTGTCATGGTCAATAGGTTTTCAAAAATGGCACACATTATCCCCTATAAATAAACTTCTGATGCAATGCAGATTGTTGACCTTTTCTTTAGAGAGATTGTGTGAGTAATTGGGACTCCTAGGACCCTTCCCATAAGGATACACGACTCATGAGTACTTAACCTTGTAGAGAAAATTGGGGATCAAATTTGAATTTAGTTAGTGTTTATCATCCCCAAATAGATTGGCAAACCGAGATTGTAAATTAAAGTTTGGGTGACTTCCTTAGATACTTAGCAAGAGAACACCCGAGGAATTGAGAATGGGTTATTCCATAAAAGTTGCATACAATTGTTGAAAAATACCAGTATAGATTAATCACACTAAAATTAACTGAAGCATGCAAATCTATGTGTCATTTATACTCTTTTCTGCTCACTTTGATTGCTTTCTGATCACTGACATCTGCTACTAGGAACCCCACAGAACAAATAAGAACAATCATGCTAGTTCAAATACAGGCCAGATCCACGATAGAAAAAATATAAAAATCAAAAGCAGTGCATAACAAATTTTATTACGGGCGAGATTCAATGATCCACTCCTTCCCTGCTCCCAAAATCGATATCAAAACTGCTCTGAAATAACAATCCAAAACAAAGATCCAATGAATGAATTGAAAGGATTCAGACCCCCGAAACCATCTCAGGGCCAATGTCCCGTCTATGAGAAATCGATCCTATGAATTGACATGGGCAAGGAATTCAAACCAAGTGATCATCTGTAAACCGATAGTAATAATACAGCCCAAAACTCAGATCTAATGAAGAGACTCAACATCAAGCAATCAATAGCCCGTGCGAACTTTCGCCATTAAAAATAGGAACGTGTTCAAAACCCTAAACAGTCACGAAATTCCAGCGTGCAAATCCTTGAGTATAAATCGATTCGAATCGCGGATAAAGCTAAGATGTCTACAAAGAAATAGGAACGGGATTGAAAAGAAAGAAAGAAGATATGCCTGCGGGAAGCTCTCGCTCTGTGCCCAAACACCGCCTTCGTTCCCGACGATAGCGGCAGAAGTCAAAGTCTGGCCATCGATCTCGCACATTAAATGATCGTCGATGTACGATTGCCACGACATCTTCTCACTGCTCTCGATCTCCCCCTCGCTCGATCCTCCTCTCTGTGCTGAAATGGTCCGGCGAGCTTTCGAATGAAATGATCCTCCTCTCTGTGCTGAAAGAGGGGAGATATTATATTACGGATCGGATGCCGGACGCCTGCGGATTTAACTCGAATGGATAGTGGCATTCACGTCCAAGAATGGCGTGGCTACGTCTAAAAGCACCGGTGTCTCCTCCGGTCAACTTCAGCTGGATTGCATTATATGCACTAAAATTATCCAAGTATTGTGCGTTATATGCACTCAGTAGTGGCATTCACGTTCAAGAATCGTGGGTTATATGCACTAAATTATATTTTTTTTATAGGCAAAATATTTAATTTGGTCTTTTAATTTTGAGTATAGTTTCAAATAGATTCATTAAATTTCATTTGCTTCAAATAAGTTTTTTTATTTTTGGCTTGATTTCAAATTGATTCTTTAAGTTTTATTTGCTTTAAATTGTTAATTTTGGACATGATTTCAAATAAGTCCTTTAATTTTTATTTGTTTTAAATTGACGATTATCTTTATATTTTATTTCAAATAAGTTCATAAATCATCGTTATTCGGATTACTAAGTACTAACGAGGCATTAACAAATCATTTATGTATTGATAAAATATATTTTTAATTATCTAAAAATAATAATTAATATTTTCCTAATTTATAAATTTTCTAATTACTTTTCTCACCACATTATGAATTTATATCCATTTATTAGAAATAAATAACAAAAATTAGTGATTACAAAAATCAACACTGAATTGAAATATCAAACAAAAATGAAAGAAATTTAAAATGTAACAATCTTTGTGACACTTATTTCTCCCAAAATATATAAAATAGATGTCAATTAGTATAAATAAGTGTCACTGAGAATGCTACGTTTTGAATTTCTTTTATTATTTTTGATATTTCAATGGCGTCTTTGCTTTTATAATTTCTACTTTTTCTATTTTTTTAATAAATAGATATAAATTTATATTGTGTAGAGAAAAATTAATTAAAAATTATAAACTAGAAAAATAGTAATCATTTTTATTGTTGGTACAAAATTGTATCCCCACAACTTACACTAAAGGGAAAGGGAAAAAAATTGAGGACGACTGGTTACTAAGGGTCTAGAGCAGCTGAGAAGGATGTCGCTAGGCAGCGAGACCGGGAAAGGAACCTTAGGGAGGACAAAAACTGAGACCGCTTAGGCTATTACTACGGTCTAGATTTGAACCAAAAGTCATTTTCGGGGACCCCTACCCCCTATTTATAGACGCAGGAGTCTGCCTGAACGGGCATATCTCAAAATTAAGGGATGCCCAGGATATAAGTGTAAGACCCCATTTTTTCGCTACAAAACCGGGTCTTATGCCCAGAACCACCGTTTGCGGTGACACCAACACTCAGGAAGGTCGTCACTACAAAACCCTGATCTTGCCGTCCATATCAATCATAAAAGAAGAAAATTATATTTGAACATATAGAAGCTCAAGTCAACACCACATGCTATATATAGATCATAATAAAAGTCCACAAGATAATAACTGACATAACAGAGTAATAACAAGAAGGGCTCATGCCCAGTACATCAAGTCCTCACTACAAAATCACTCGCGGAAGCAAATCTACTGATAAACACTCGCAGATCCTGAACTGGTGCTCCCGTGCTAGATTGGCCCGCCTCCATCTGCACCAGCCTCTAGTGGTGTTGCATCTCCTTGATCCCCCTAAAATGATGTGGTCCACCGACCGTTAGTCAAAAAAACAGCCTCGTTTCCCACCACTCATCCCTCAGTGGCTCCTAGGCACCGTGCGGGAGGGATGAAGCGGAGGACAACAAATGGTATATAACAAAGCAGATGGCATGGCTACATGATTATCCACACTACACAGGTGTATAAATATATATATAAGGAAAATACTACGTAAAGTGCAGTAAGTAAAATATGGTAAGTATAAAATAAAAAAAGTAACCATTGACATATAAGAATGCTCATGCAAACCTATAGACCAAGGGGTCATTTAGCAAAGTCTATCGTATAAAAAGTCTCATAACCAATTTATATGATATGGGTAGGGGTTGAAATGTAATGCTTATGCTATGACATGCAGAGTTATGTTGGGTAATGTTATGATCATACAAGTGCAACTCACACACTTTGACTCTATGCGCACAAAGTTTTAGTCCCCCTTTTTGGAGCTAGCAAAACTCCCAGGATACCCACATAATGGCAAACAGAAGTGGTGGGTTGGGCCTCGCCCACTTCTAGGTTGGTATTCACACACTACCAGAAAATGGTCTTTTAGCCAAGGAAAATTGTCGTGGCTAAAAGTCCCAAACCGTGGCAAACGATTTTTAGCCACGGTCTGCCCGCGACAAATGGGCGTGGGCAAAACGAGCGTGGCAAAAAGTATTTGCCACGCTCATTCCGTGGCAAATACTTTTTGCCACGACTTTTTGCCACGGTTTTAAACCATGGCTAAATGTCTTAATTTCAGAAGCTATTAGCCACGGTTTCCCTGCCGTGGCAAAAAGACCATTATTTTCCACAATTTCTCTTTCGTGGTTAAAAGTCTATTATTTGCCACGGTACTAAACCGTGGCAAATACTCAACAATTTTATTAAAAAAACTATTTGCTTGAAACCGTGGCAAATATTTGGCAGGTTTATTAAAAAAAAACTGCCACGATTTAAAATCGCGGCAAATACATGTTTGATTTATTTAAAAAAATATTTGTCAGTGTCTAAATTTGTGGCATATAATTAAATACATTTACAAAGAATTAGATGATTATTTTGTGGTGAATAACTAATTTATCAGAAAAATACTAATGGAGCAATTTTACTGCATATGGATCAATATTCCTAAAAGAAAAAAAATGCTAATGCGCGAGCCATCTTGATCAGAAAATTTCTCAAACCCATTATGAGTTTCACAAAAGTTGCACTCAGGTTTCAAGTATTCAGATCAGGAGTCATCTTGATGGGCAATGGCAATACCTTAGCTTGATGTTCAAACCATGAAGATAAAAAATCGAATTAGCAAATCAAGTAAAACCTATACGCAAGCTGGAACAAACTCATTCACTCTCTGCATTTTGATCACCAAAGGTTGTATCACTTTTAAATATTCGGAGGTGTATATTTCCAAAGGGAAGCCTGAACTTCTCTTTTTACCTTTGGTAACTGCCAATATCTCAAAAAAAAAACTAATTTGCTCTCGTCTGAACAAATATAGAATTGGCTAAATCAAATAAAAAAACTTAACTGAATAAACATATAATTTCATTAGAAATTGTTCCAACAAAAGAGTTAAAACTCTAAAATATAGAGCATTTTAAAACGCCTTGTGGATTTTGCACCACATGCTACCCACTGGACCGTAATGACCATGCGTGGATTAGTCGAATAATAATATTAGTGAAAAAGCTGTGGTACAAATCAATTCATCCTAAATAGTATAGACTATTTAAGCATTGTAAACAAAATGATGGAGAGATTAAATGATTTTGGAGAACGCATCAAAGATGTGGTCAGGCTTAAATTTTCTAAGAGAGTACCATCTTTCAATCCTTATTCCCTTAAAAATATCAAACCATTAGTCGAAAGGGTTCATTAATGAGGAAGAACGTAACATGAAAATAAATTTTTACCTGTATGGAAGTTTCTCTCGGTCAACTTGTTATCATTCTAGGTCAACTTGATATCCAAATAAATGAAGTTTCTCTCGCAAAACAACCCATTCATCTTCCTTTTCCCTCAGCATTGTCTCTGCTTGCAGAGCTCGCTTCTGAACCTCTGTTAAAGCTAAAGCCTGCACCTCAGGAAAATCCTACAATATTACAAATGCAATTTGATGCTAGACACAACTCTAAACACATGTCAAGAAAAATCAAAACCAACACAATTCATCTTGCTCCACAAGGAAAGAAAAATGTAAATCAAATGTTGCGCTCTCCGTTAAAACATAAAGTAAAACAGTAGAAGAAGCATGCAAATCAAACCTAACATGACGCATGGTCTCACATGTGGTGAAAAATGATAATCAAGTTTTGACTCATGAACAGGGCATGCAAACCTAACCTAACATTATTCATATTGTTTCATATGTAGAAATAATGAGAATTGATGGTTAGAGTCATGAACAAAGACCAGATCACGAGGTATTGAAGTGCATATATGGCCTAACAAAACTATAATATATAACTGCAAATAGTGAAAGTTTACTTCATATTTCATTAGCAATATCTTATGCCAATCGATTATTAAATCCTTCTTAACAATTTATTTTCTTCAAGTGTAGAAAGTGACATTAGCGGAATTGAATCCAGCCTTTATCTGTCCTCCACACAATTTCTACATCAATGCCTTTTAAAAATAAAATTTTACACTTCTTCGATTCACATTAATTTTATCTAAAACCTTATTAATGAATCATGTACACTCTTTGGGGTCAGAGGAATCCATCTTAATGGTTAGATTTCTGCAGATTGTCATCAACTTATCTTGGTTGAACACTAAAGTCTAAGCAATATAATTATTTTTAATGCAATTTTTAGATCTTTTCGAAATTCTCTTGATACTCTATTTATTTCATGAGAAAAATTTCTATAAGGGCTCGTACGATGTCATCGTGCGAGCATAAATACGCTATTTTACGTCTGGGGCCCACACATTCGCCTTCTTCCCGAAAAAGAACCAGTTCGTAATGCTTCGCTTAGCCCTTTCAGACAACGAAACCACTCTGAGCTTCCTCCCTGCGCCTGCAGCTTCCTCTTCGCTTTGACTATCTTCTACTTTCGTATGCTCGTTTAAGCTTCTACATCGACGAGCTTCCTCAGCTGCAATACCCTAGCTTCTACGTCCACGAGCTTCGTCGGAACGGAATCCCCTACCGAGCTAGGTCTGAAGTTCCTCCCAGCCTTTGTGCCACTGGAGCGAGCTTCCTCCAGCTCCTAGATCTTCTTCCCAGCTTTCTCCAGCCTACGGTAGAATCTTGTGTTTATTTACACTCTTATCCGCAGTTCTTACCCATCAGACCTTGTCCCCTCGGTAGCTTCCTCCAGCTCCTCGAAGATTATTCAACCACTATCGATGTCGTCCGAGAAAGTTGATGAAAATGTTATTAATGTAAGTAAATCCGACTGGAAGTTATAATTAATATCCAACTGTAATTATTCTACCTCATTACAGTCGTATTTTCGTAATATATTACGACTGTATTATTTTCCGAAATTCCAGTTGGATCATGTTCTTTAATTCCAGTTGTGTTACATCATTTAACAGCAGGCCCAGAAGGACCCAGTTGTTTTCCCCATTGTGCACTCAGAGGATGAGGCTTGGGCAATGTATTGTAATTATGCCCACACAACATGATTTAGTGTTCGTAAATAACATCTGACATACTGGACTCATACAAGAATTATCAAAATGCGAGAATATACCTGCGCAAAAGCAGGTGTTAAGACAGAAAGGCCTTCGCCAAAGAAGTATCGCAAATTAGAAATGCGCACTGGATTCCTTGCCTGCATTGTGTTTCACACTGATAAAGATGGCAAGAATTGGGCAGTAACGAAGTTCGTCGAGGAGCATAACCATCCACTAGCAACCGAGAGTGAGAAGCATTTATTGAGGTCTAAATGAAGCATATCTGAAATGCAAGGTAATTTAATGAAGAATATGAACGGAGCCGGAATTAAAGCGGTGGATGCATATAATTTCATTTCTGAAGAAGCCGGTGGCGTTGAAAATATTGGGTTCAGTAAGTTTGATGCCTTCAACTTTGTTCAACGAGAAAGAAAAGCGTTAATAGAAAGCGGCGACGTCTCAAGCTTGCTAAAGATACTGCAAGGGAAACAATTGGAAGACAATATGTTCTCGTATGAGGTACAAACTGATGAATTGAATAGGTTGACTAATTTCTTTTGGATGGATGGGCATAGCAAGATAGATTACGACTACTTCGACGATGTCCTTATTTTTGACACGACTTATAGACTTAATAAATACAATCTTGCATGTGCGCCTTTCATTACTGTGAACAATCATTGGCAGAATATTTTTGTTGGAGGTGCATTCATAGCTGAAGAAACCATAGAATCGTTTTGCTGGGTGTTTGATACCTTTTTAAAATTCGTTGGTGGGAAGCAACCATTTTCTATTTTCACTGACCAAGATCAAGCCATGACAGTAGCTATTCAAAGGGTATTCACTACCAGTCGCCACCGTCTTTGTCAATGGCACATCTCGAAGAAAGCACCCTCAAAAGTCCCATGCTTCAACCAAGACAAAATTGTTCGGTCCTATTTTTATCAGTGCATGAGCAAGTGTGATGGTGAAGATGAGTTTGAAAGATGTTGGATTGAGATGGTGACAAGAGGATATTTGCAGGCTAACAAATGGTTGGCTGATTTATATACGGTCAAGAAGAAGTGGTCTACTGCCTTCAACAAAGTTATATTGGATCTCGGTATTTTGTCAACGCAAAGAAACGAATCAGCTAACAATCGTTTGCATGGGAGTTCGAAGACTACGAGTACACTTGTTGAGTGTTTTATCGGTTTGGAGAAGCTTGTATTATCGTGGCGTAGAAACGAGCATGAGGAAGACTTTAAATGCAAGCATGGTGTTGTCACCGTGCGATTCAGAAATTGTTATCTATTAAAACATTTGTCGAAGTTGTACACACGCAAGATTTATTCATTATTTGAGAAATCCTTTATGGAAGGAGTTTTTGAAGTGAGTATCATAGATGAAACAAGAAATGATGACCACCACACAGTATACATGACGTCTTTAAGGGATGAAGAAGAAAAGAGATGGTTTGTGAGCTTTAACAATGCAACCATGGATGCAGAATGTTCGTGCAGGGGTTTTGAGACTAAAGGTATATTATGTCAACATATCATGAGAATATACAATATTCGAAATGTAAGGCAGATCAACCCCAAATATATAATTAAAAGATTCACCCGTAATGCGAAGATTGACATTTACCTACCCAATACCCCTACCATGACCGAACACGATTCAAATATGATATTTAGACACCAATTGATGCGTTTTAGCTACGATTTAGCTAACCGGATTGAAAATTGCAAAATTGCAAAGGAATATGTTATATGCGTCATAAATGATTTGTCGAAGGCAACCAATAATATGGTGGACTGCGACGAGATGCAGAAGAAGGGGTTCTTGGAGGAGAACGACATAAATTCCAATTGTGTTAAGGATCCGGCAGTAAAGAGGCCGAAAGGTGCTCCTAGTGCGCCAATGAAGGACCATTGGGAGAAAGCAGCCAAAAAACCACGTAAGTTTTTGTTTATGAATTTACCAACGTACGTGTTAGCTTTCACTAAACTTGCCAATTTCACTATGCAATTGTATGCAGGGAAGAGAACGGATGAGAAGAAAAATTTAAAGCCACCTACTTTTGCTGACAAATCTGCGAAGGTGAAGGAGTTCAAGTTCGTTGATGACTACACAAAGGAATCAACGTCTGTAACAAATGAACTTAACTTCGTTGATGGGTTCACTAACGAGCAACCTTCTACTCAAACAGACAATCCATCCACCTTATTTTTACCCGAAGATTTTGGTCTGGATATGTCATTTAATTTTTCTGGTGTACCGAATGTATTTAAACCTTGAAGGGAAGCGATTGAGTTTTTCAGTTCTGCAGTTCTATGTAATCAGCCAGAACATTATTAAAAGGTTTTAAAAAGTTAAGTTATACCTTATCAAACACCACATTATAAAAGCATATCTACATAAATGTTTACTCATCATTTATACGTCATCAATCAGCTAAACAGATAAATGTTTACTAATCATTTAGCTAACATAAAAAATGTTTACTCATCATTCACTGTCATCCATTAGCTAAGAAAAGTGTTAAGAAAAGTTAGCTCAAATTAACGGAGAGAATGTTTTAAAAATTGCAGCTGCAATTTCAGCCCTGAATTTCGGCATTTCTTCCTGCCACCTCTGGAAACAATCCCAAGAGATCGTATTTGTAGATAGAACAGTCTCCATGAACTTGATTACGAAAACACCGCAGTCATTCCCATTCTCCTGCATTGGTATACCTGAGACGTTAGTTATTGGCCAGCTTAGGAAATCAGGTGGTATTGTATCACTGATATCCTCATATAATGTTGATACCTGCATGAACGGAAGAACAACAACAACATATTAGAGTGGCAGAGCATTATATCTTGATAAATTTTAAAATACAACATGCAAACCTACATACCAATGCGGGCAATGTTGCACAATGTCGGCTAGTCAGGAGAGAGTCGTAGTACTCCCACCGACCCTCTCTGATATGACATGCAAGCAAAGCCCAGTGACACTCGAAGTGGCAGGGCATTAATATTATCTCCGACGACTTAACACTTGCGGCTGTTATATGACTAAGAAGAATTTTGGAGTTTTGAAAATTGCATCTCTTACAGTTCTGCATTTGAATAGGTAAACGCGGTTTAAATCAATACGAATAAATTGTTTTACATGTGCAAAAAGTGCTTACATCGTAGTCCGGAGACACGTATAAAAATGACTTCATTTTTGACAATGCCCGCTTCCTTTTTGCGCAAAGAACGGGTGCATAAGCATTCAAATGCGTATCCTCTAGCCATCCATCAGTCAATAGCTCGTCGACTAATCGTCTAGTTAATAAAATGTTCCCACTTTGGAAAATAGTACTATTACTATAATTTCAACATTATAAAAAGTTAGTGAGAGCAAATAAACATCAACAAAAATAAGGCCACCACACACCATAATTACCTTCCAAAAAATTAGTGAGAACAAATTCTATAACTTCACGTAGTCGATCAGTTATCAAAACTTTGCCTGGGTAGTCCTTGATTTTCTTGGAAGGGATACCTAATGTCTTCTTCTTGCGACCTTCTCTTTTCTTTACATTCCTAATTAGACTACTGACCTTTTCTTCACTTTAGAACCCTAATACCTTTGACGGACTTTTCTGCATAAAATTGCTTTTTGGACTAATGGTAGGCTCCACCACTATGTACTCAACTTCTGATTTGCTTTGGGTGGAGTGAGTTTGTGGAACACAAGTTTCATGGGGTGAAGCGGGACTGGACCCAGAAGGGTGTTGGCCTTGCAGGGATTTAAACCCTGACTCAATTGACCTTCTAATTGAGTCTAAATTTCTAATAACATCCTTTCTTAGGGAGTCAAACTGACACGTTACTTGATCCTTAATAAATCCCTGGAGCCTACTCTCCATCCCTCTCCACCCTTCATCTGACTGCAGATATGCACACTTCTCTATTTCCAACTTTCTCTTCCCCTTACCAAACTCAATCTCCCTCCTTAACTTTCTCAACTTAACCTTCTCACTTTTTTTAACCTGTATCTTGTCATTCTCTTCCAAATCTTCACTACCTCTTCTTCCCTCAAAATCAGAATCTTCTTCCTCTGGCCCGAGTAGTGCCCTCTCACACCCTCCAATCTTCTGGAATTTGGTATACACCTTAAAACAAACAATTTTGGCGGTTAGCTTTGTCAAATTTCAAAAATATTTAATTTTACCATACAATTGTTGAACTTACTTGTGATGTGATCCTAAGCATTCCTTGTAAGGTGAGGCAATACTTTGCACTATAACTGACCTTGGGAGACCAACGAAAAATTCTAGGCCTTGCAGCCTCATCAACAGTTAACTGAACCCTTGTATGCTCGTATAAGAATGATTTAGGTATTTAACTCTGAAATAAGGTTTTTTAAAATTTGCATTCTCTTACCAATAACACCATTGTGCAACCTTCGAAGTACCCCAAATTGGCACCTGCTTCTCTTAGAACACTCATTCTACTTAAATCAACCAACTGCAAATGCAAGAGGTTGTGGACGGCCTTCGGCCAGTTGTACTCTTTAAAAACACTGAGCTTGGCGACCTTGTTAAGAGAGGCCGGAGTCTTTAGACCCTTCAAAGGAAAAAGAAAAATAACTACAAGATATTTAACTAATGCATCAATTCTCCTACTCTCCAATATAGGAGAAAACTCCTCAACAGCAAGCTGTTGTAGTTCATCAGTTATGTTCTTGTGAGTTAGGTCCAACAATGGTAGTCTAACGAACTTCAGAACACCGCCTCTGTTAGGTAGCCCCAATATCATCGCCACCTCATTCACGGTCAACTATAGGTAGTAATTTCCTAATAAGAATGCTTGCTTATCTCTATTGTAGCATCGAACAAGAAAATGTAATAACGGGATATTTTGGGGAAGACTTGGCATTTTAAAAAAGGTAGCACTTTAGCATCGGCAAGTGCAGACTTTGACTCAGCTGTTAGGACATCCAACAATGGTCGGGCATTGCTTTTGAAGGTGGACACAGCACACCGAGAACTCAGATATTGGCTCCCAGTCATTCTCAAGTCTGCAAAGAGTAATATTCAAAGCAGTAAAATGACTGTAAAATAAGAGAATTACAATAGAACTTTAAGAGGGCTGTGGTAAAATACAACTGTAAAGGGACTGTAAAACATAATAAAAATACAGCTGTAAAAGGACAAAAACACTAAAACAACACAACTCTCAACCTATTAACAATGCAATTGTTAAACAACAGTTCAACACAACAACAACACAGCAGTAAAATGACTGTAAGAAAATTTTTAAAGGGCTGTGGTAAAATGCAACTGTAAAAGGGCTGTAAAACCTAATAACAATATAGCTGTAAAAGGACCGTAACACTAAAACAACACAACTCTAAGCCTATTGTTAATGAAGCAGTTGTTAAACAACAGTTCAACACTACAACAGAACAACAACACAGCAGTAAAATGACTATAAGAGAACTTCAAAATGTCTGTGGTAAAACATAACTGTAAAAGGACTGTAAAACATAATAACAATACAACTGTAAAAGGACCGTAACACTAAATCAACACAGCTCTCAACCTATTAACATTGTAGTTGTTAAACAACAGTAAATAGAAGCTAACAAAACAGATGTAAAAGGACAGTAAGACTAAAAATACTCCATGAATACATAACACACCAACCATGACTACACAACCACAATACATCAGTAAAATGACTAACATAACGTTCAAACGACTATGGTAACATACTCCATGACTAGAAAACCATGACTCCACAACTATATCCGGCAGTAACATACTCCATGACAGCAGTAACATACCATTTAGGGCCTAAAATATGAGAAGAAGAGGGTCAGTAAATATCATACCTACGGGAACGGGGGTTTAAGAACGGTAAGCGAGGAAGGTACAGTAACTACTAAGCTTCGCCCCTAACTTCTGTGGTGAACATCGTGTAAGAGATGATCAGAACGGATTTGTCCAAGATCGGGAAGGGATTGAGAAGGTCGGGATGGGTTTGAGAAGAGATTGGGAGGGATTTCGCCTTTCGCCGGAGGGGGGAGGGAATTTGCGATTTTTTGGGGCGAGATGTGTGGGCCCCAAGCGTAAAATAGTGTATTTATGCTCGCTCGATTGCATCGTGCGAGCCCTTATAGAAAATTTTCTCTTATTTCATAGTGACATACACTATGCAAGAAGCCGTTGCAAATTTTTTGCCACAATTGAAATTGGCATGTGCCTTATGGGTGAAGTCATGGACAAATCTTGCATACTTCGCACATCAATACCATATCTTATGTCTTGCACCAATTGCAGACAAATTCTTTGTAAGGCTTCTTTAGCAACTCAACGGTTAATATTAGAAGGTGTGAGAAACTATTTTGAAAATCAGAATTGCTAGAAGGTAATGAGATGGCGGGTATTTGTGTGTGACTACAGAAATAGTTTGTGAATAATCTAACCTGAGACATATAACTAAGGATAGTTGTAGAAGAAAGTCAAAGAAGGTAGTGTGAGCAAGTTATTCTTTCTGGTGAGATTTGGCTAGAATCTGATGGTTTTGTTGAGCTTTTTGTTGGGAACAGTGCCCAACAGTGTTCCTGATTTGAAGAAGTGCTCAGCTCAATGATAAGTACAAATTGTATCTAATGTCATATCCAGTTCATGCTTGCAGAGATAAGACAATATGTCAAGTACTTCAATAACCTGCCTAAGTATAATAAAAGGTTAGATACGACAAGTATAGGCACATCGTTGAAATGATGAGCAAAGCAAAGAAGAATGATTGTGTTTGATGTCGTCGAAAAGGATCAAGCGTATCGTCGACAACATCAGGCATATCGTCGACAACAGCAGACATATCGTCAACAACATGCAGAGCAAGGCAAAATAGTGATATTGTTGGGACATTCACCTTACAGCGATATCAGGAAGTCGAGATGAAGAAGAAGACTCAAAGATGTCGACGATATCGTCGACAAGAATCCTTAACGTCGATAAGGCGAAGGAAGAACATATGTCGTCGACAAGAAACCTTGTCGTCAGAAAGGCTGAGCAAGACTGATGCCGATGACATCGTCGTAAAGAAGGCATAACGCCGAGAAGACTAAAGGAGGTCATATGAAGACAGGAAGTTGTTGAAGAACAGTTTGTAGACATAATATCAATTATGTCGTCGACAAGATAATGTGGTTTCAGTGACATCTAGCAGACAAGGAGTTCTCGTCGATAACAGTTTGATGACTTCGTGTCGTCTTAAGCTCGAGTGCAGAAGTGATGTCCCGTATCGTCGAGATATCACTATCTGACGAAGTATTGAAGAAGAGACCAGTTCAAGTCATCGACAAGCCCTGTCGTCGAGATATTGTCCATGTCGTCGTAACAATGGAAATATCGTTAGACAGATTCAAAAGTAGCCGGACGCGCTGTCAATATTTATTGTCGCCTCCTGATTGTCCAATCAGCGTGTGCTCTTGAGGGATGGGCGTCTGTAAGTAAAGGACATCATATGTGACCGTTAAGCGGCTCATCCATCCTATAAAAGGGAACAGTGATGCCCTAGAAAAAGAAGAGAGGAGAAATAAACCAAAAAGAATCCCGCCTAACAATACAACAGTACAGGTGGCGGTGAAGAAAGAAAGAAAGGAAGAACTAAATGATCATTCTGTGTTCTTCAAGTTGCAGTCAAGTTTCATCGACTATTAAGAAGTGTTCAAGGAAGATAGATAGTCAACACCCGGCACAACAAGAAGCTTGAAGAAGATTTGCATTGTCAAGGTTCACATCAAAAGCATCTTCTTCCAGTAAAGAAGTCAATCTCCATCAGGCAGAATCAATATTGTAAATCTATCTGTGTAAGGCTTGCGGGCCAAAGTTGTGAGATATGTGTTCAGATCTGAGTGTCAAGCTTGAGGGCTTGAGATCTGTGAGGCTTGAGGGCTAGGGAAGAGGGACTTGTGGGTCCAAACGTGTCGAGCTTGCAAGCTCGGGTGCAGTGAAGGGGCTTGCGGGCCTAGGCTGCAGGCAAGGCTTGTGGGTCTGTGCTGTGTAGGGCTTGAGGGCCTATGTGTTGAGCTTGCGGGCTCGGGTGCATTGAAGGTGCTTGAGGGCCTAGGTTGCAGGGACTTGTGGGTCCAAACGTGTCGAGCTTGCGGGCTCGGGTGCAGTGAAGGGGCTTGTCACAACCCGCATTTTCCCACGAATTTAATAAATATTATCAGATCGAAGGGAAAATACGCGCTATGATGCCACGTCAAGCAGAGGACAACTACCGACGCTCAGGCAAACACTCCTTACAGTTATTTTATAAAAGACATAAATGTGCTTGGATTAAAGAGAATTTTACATTTTAGCTTAAGACCGTATCCCTCGGTCCGGTGGATCATCTAGTCCATAAGTAGAAAACTATACATACGCAGCGGAAAATAGGTTCATTTTATCCTACATGAGCATGAAGGTCAACATCCCAGAAATGATATGCACATATCTATGTTTAGTATAGTACAAAAAGATTTTCTACGATCTTCAAAGTATGAGACATTTATTTAAAATCATGATATGCAAGAATGACAATTTTATACCAATAAAGTGACTAATGCATCCTAGCATAAAGCTTCCCATAGAGCAAGTAGGTAAGCAACCCGAAAGTAACAGCAAAACAACTAGCAAGTAATCTAGCACTAGAAAACTAGAACTATGGGCGTCAACAACTGACACGAACCCATAGAAAAACAAAGTACAAGCCTATAACTGAACAAAAGGAACAACTACCTCACAACCGAGAGGGAAGAACGAACCACTGCAACTAACAACAGCTCCAGAGGACACCAACTCTACTAATCAAACAGCTATGACTCCGAGCCTGAGACATTCAAAAGAAAAGAATGCCTCGGCAAGAAAATACAAGAAAACCCAAGGTTAGCAACAATCAGAAATAAAAAATTTCAGAAAGGAGGACTAATCAGATAAGCATCTATAATCTTACAACAACCCGAGCCAGCTCAACCAGTGCACTCGGTAAGAGGAAAAGCCTGCACCATAATGTATTAGCCAAAATAATCAAAGCCAACCACGTGTCCGTCCCTGCGGCTCAGATGTGATGGTTACACATATAATATCATAATACACATATATAAGCATATATGTTTATAAGAACTTGAAACTGATCAGCTCGAATTAAACCGGTGACGGTCCTTTATCCTCTGCCAACCCCAAAAGCCAAAACCGGGTGGTGGTACTTTATCCACTGCCACCCGAAAAGCCAAAACCGGGTGGTGGTCCTTTATCCACTCCCACCCGAAAAGCCAAAACCGGGTGGTGGTCCTTTATCCACTACCACCCAAAAACTACCCACCGCACAAGGCTTAAGACAAAGGTTCTAAATAATTAAATTAAGTTTCAATTAAGACACGGGACGTAATCCGAGATATCAGCACCATAACAGCCTAAGAATAGGGTCACCAAGAAATAAACACTACTCAACGATTCATTTGAAAGCACTTGGTGAGTCCAAACTTGACTCCCAACGAACTTCCCGTAACAGTATGATGAATAAAGCACGAGAAGACACCATAAAAGATCACTAACCAAATGCAGGACAACTCAAAGAACAAAGCATAGCTTCATCAAAAGTCTCAACAACAGGGCTTAAAATGCTTGATAACATCGCTTAAGATACCCGGGGACACCCGACAAAGGAACATAAAAATATATGAGGAAACAATTCAGAATAAGCGATGAAGTCGACAGAAAAACTTATCAAAAGTTGACAGGAAAGCTTAACAAAAGTTTACGGGAAAAGACTTATATCAAAGTCGACGAGAAGGACTTATATTCAAGTTGACTAGAAGACTTCCTGTCAAAGTCGAAGAGAAACTTAATAAAAGAAGAAACAATTGCACGATCTTAGGACGAGCAAACCTTTCTAAACCTCGGGAAGTCTTATCAGACTACCTGGTAGCATAACTAAACAGGTATAGAAGCTATCCAGATTCCAATGGGGATGACAGCAGGAATCAAGAACCCAGAACACCAATCAAGACCCAAAAAGGGAAACACAACATCCACTAACCTAAAATCAACAGGTTAGGCAGACAAGGAAGAAGAAAGGACTGAAATGAAAGACTTCCAATCACCCATCAACATCAAGCCAAGGGGACTACTACTTGAAGGACACAACCAACAAGAGAGCCTAGTATAACTAAGCTTCAAGAAACAAAGTCATTAAGGAGAAGGACCGCTATTTGCAGCCCACAACCACTAAAAAGAAATCTTTACATTCAATCAGATTGCTAAGACACTGAAGAGGAAGCATTACCCTTCACTGAGAAAGTTAACACAAACATTACATGGAAGACTGAGTCGGAAAGGCTTAAAATACTCAGAAGTAAAAGACAGATTACACAGACAGCCAGAGAGTTCTGGACAGAAATTCTGGACAGAATTGTTGGAAGATTTTGATAATAACAAATTCTATTGTATTTGATCATACTTGTCTTGTGTTTATAGTATGCAGGATTCTCTGCTTTCAAATCTCCAGGGTGGTGTGTGTTGTTGCTACCGCGTCGCGTTATGCCTACCGCTGGCATTAACAACCGCTGAGAAGAAACCGCTGAGAAGGAATCCTGCGTTCGACGAACTGGATACTGCGTTCGACGAACCGGGTTCGACGAACCCGGTGCTCTGTTCGACGAACTGCATGCTCTACCGCGGCGCTCGACGAAATAAATGCCATACCACGGAGTGGTAATACTACCGTTGGCGCTAGTTCCGTTCGACGAAATTCATATCAGGGCGTTCAATGATCGATGAAAGCTGAGGACCGATCGACGAACAGCTGCTCTACCGCGGAGCGTTAGCACTAATGCTGGCGCTAGCGTCTGAAAGACAAAATGGTGTTCAAAGAAAATGATGCCATTCGACGAACCAAATTGAGATCGACAAAAATAAGTTTCCGTTCGACGAACCAGATTGAGATCGACGAAGGCTGAGGTCAGCTCAACGAAGATGCGCCCGATGAAATGATCTACTGCGGAGCGCTAGCACTGACGCTGGCACTAGCATATTTGCAAACTATTGACAGAAAGGAAAGTGGAGAAAAAGGAATATCGACGGGTCGCTATGTTTGGCAAGTACTATCGCGACGCGTTAGGTCTAATGCACGGCGATAGCTTTTGGAAACATCCCGTCTGCAGTTGATTGAGGGGCATATTTGGAAAGAGATATTGGCTAAAGGAAGGAAATTGCACTATCGCGGGGCGATAGTGTTACCGCGGCGCGCTAGGCTGTCACAACCATTTGCGCTCAGAAGTTGCCTTAACTGCCACGATCTATTTGCGTGTCGTGTCACTATCGCAGGGCGGTAGTACTAGCTCAGGCGGTAGCTGTTAAATCTATTTAAATAGCGGTGCTTCCTCCATTACATTTTTGCTGTTACAGAAGTTATTGGAGCCTTACTTTCAGAGCACTCGAGTGAACCTTCAGAAGCATCCCGAAGAACTCCATCAATGTTCGTGAACGCAAAAGAACTTGAAGACCAATACGATCTCATCTACATCGACATCAAGTTCTACTTTTGAGGGAGTTTCTAGTTTGTGTCTTGTTTTACTTTTCTTATTGTAACCTTTATATCTTTTGTTCGGTAGAGGAACTCGCCACACGGCGACTAGGGCCTTGCGGGGACTAGGGGAAATTCGCCTCGTGTTGGCGACTAGGTCTAGGGTGTAGATCTAGGGAGTGCTTGAGGCCTTTACGGTGAGGGAAGGGCTAGAGCAGCTTGAGGTCTTGTCTAGGGAGAGATAGGCTAAAGCCAATCGGTCCTTGGGAGAAGGGTCGGTATAGAAAACCAAAAGAGTTTTCATTGGTCGCCTATTTCCAAGCGTTATTGGGAAAGTTTTGTAATCGTTTTTACTTCTTGTTAATGCTTAATGAAAATATGTTTATTGTTTCATCTCTGAGTCGTACTCTGTGATTCTCATTGTTCAAACGTAAAAGTATTCTCACTATTGCTAACACCGAGCGTTAACACTACCGCTAGCGGTAGTATCTAAGAATTATTTTGTCTCATAATCTCTGAAAATTTAAAACCCTTATTCACCCCCCCCCCCCCCTCTAAGGGCACCTACAGATCCAATACGTGGTATCAAAGCTAGGTTATTCCAATTTGGTCTAACAATCGGGAATAATGGCGCTCCATGATCTCGCTTTCCATGAGGGGCAGGGAATAAGTAGACCTCCGTTGTTTACTGGAACTGATTATAATTACTGGAGAACGCGTATGCGTTGTTTTTTGATAAACCTAGATCTAGATGTATGGGCATGTGTTGAGACTCCATACACTTCTCCTACATACATTATTGGAGAAGTAACTATGGAAAAACCTAGGGATAAATGGGACGATGGAGATAAGGCTAGGTGTAAGAATAATGCAAAAGCAATGAATGCCTTGTTCTGTGCTCTTGATAGGACTGAATTTAATAGAGTCAGTGGATGTGAATCTGCTTATGATATTTGGAACCTATTAGAAATAACCCATGAAGGTACCTCGCAGGTCAAAGACTCAAAACTATTCCAACTGGAATCTGAATTCGAGAGGTTCAGGATGGATCCGAATGAGGACGTCGACACCATGTACACTCGATTCACCAAGATCGCCAACGCCTCAAAAATTCTTGGAAAGACATTCTCAAACGGCGACTTGGTGAGAAAGCTTCTTTGATAACTCCCACCAAAGTTCAATCCAAAGGTGACGGCGATTTCCGAATCGCATGATCTTAGGTGGCTCCAAATTGAGAGCCTCATTGGGAACCTCAAAACCCATGAGGTAGAACTTAAGATTCAAGAAGAAGAGTACAATAAGGAGCCGAAGAAGAAAGCCTTGGCACTGAAGTCAAGAAAAGAAGACGACGACGAGGATGATGATGAGGAGAGTTTATTTGTGAAGAAGTTCACTAAATTCATGAAAAATCCGTAAAGGAGAAACACCTTCCGGAAATTTTTCCGCAAAGGCTCCTCATCCAAAAGAGAGAAGAAGGAGAAGTCTAGCGACGATGACAAAGAGCGGCCACCTCATGAGTGCTTCCACTGTAGGAAGACCGGGCATATTAGAAGTCAACGCCCAAAATTCCTGAAAGAGCAAAAAGAAAAACGGGTTAAAGGAAAGGAGAAGAAGAAGGTCTTAAAAGCAGCAACATGGGACGACTCTTCCTCCGGTTGCTCAAGTAGTTCAAGCTCAAGCGATGATGATGAGGCAAACTTGTGTCTTATGGGGAAAAGTAATGAATCAACCGATGACGAGTGCAGTGTCCAAAGCGACACTGAGGTAATTCCCTCTAACTATGATGATCTTTATTCTGAATATTTAAGAACTTGCAAATCTTTTGGCAAAACTTTAAAAGATCATGATTTACTTAAACTGAAAATAAATTTCTTTTGAAACAAAATAAAAAAATTATGTAAGGAAGTTTTTGCTTTGGGAAAGGAGATGGAGTCTTGCCAAAAGAATGATGATCTTTTGACAAGGATTAGCAAACTCGAAGTTGATCTTTCTAATGCTCTCTCAAATATCGAATCACTCACGAAACAAAAGAGAGACTTAGAAAGAAATTTAAAACTCTCTCTTTCTAATATTGAAAATGAAAAGAAAACTTTTGCAAATAGATGCGGAAATATAGTTAGTGAAAATTTTGCATTAAAAGCTAAAATCCATGACCTTAACTTAGCCATAGAAAAATTCGGTGTTGGCCAGAAAAGTCTTGATATGATTTTGGCCAACCAAAGGCATGGTAGTGCAAAAACTGGTCTAGGTTTTGTCTATGCTAACTACCGCCCAGTGGTAACTTCTAAGGCTGGCGGTAGTAACAAAACTTATAATTCTTCGAATAACCACAAATCTGAAATTTATTCTGCTGATTCCCCATCCTCCAGCAAGAGTCCTGATGCATAAAAATGCGTCGTAGTTATAAAAATACTTGACGTGCAAAATTATAACTACAAACGATAAACGACAAGTGTACCGTATCGAGTGAAGTATAGGATCTTGCTAGATCAAGGTTGTATTAGACTCGGGTTATATTGAGTACTCCTACTTCGAGTGAAATTATATTATTTTATCGATGATTAATGGATATGGTTTTGAATAACAGAAGAGCAAAAGATAGCAAGAAATACTAATATGAAAAAATAAAATAACTCTTAAGGAGAATCAAAATTAAAGAGTTAATTCGGAAAGCGAAAAGGATAGACTTGACCGTGGAGATTCCCAAAGCATGAACGCACCTCTCTCGAGGAATACACCCAACTAAGATTAAGGATATCAACTTAAACTCTCATTTAAGAAGAATACCTTAAAGCTTGCCTTAGCGCGGTGAATCCCACTATAGGCTTTTACTCCTATCCGGAAGAATCTCGTCGCCCTTTCTCAAGGGTTGCGATCAACTCCTTTCATTCTCGGCGATCGACCCGTATGCACGAGCCTCTCGGCTAACTAGAATACGACCTATGTGATTACTATAAGAATAAATCGAAGAACAAACCTTATGCTTCCGAAAATAAAGAAAAGAAATCACGACTCCAAAAGAGTTTACTCCGATCAAATGTTAATGCGAGACTAACTAAACATGATTCGAAAAATAGAAAGAGGAGAATTAAAATTAAAATGAGAACTGCTTTAATTTATTTTAACGAAGAACAAGTACATATGCAAGGAATAAAAATCCTAAGCTAACAATGAAGATTATAGTACTTGAAATTAAAACTACACTAAGAAAAGAAATACATGAAATTAGAATTGCATAAAGGAATGAAAAATACATAAAAACTAATCTAAGAAATGATCCAAAAGTAGCTGGTGGTAGATCGCTGACGTGGCTGGGCGGAGTTGGCGGAGGCGGGTTTGGAGGATGAAATGACTAGATTGCTGACGTGGCTGGGCGGAGTTGGCAGAGCAATTTTGGCGGAGCTGTTGTATGTGTTGGTGGCCTGACGTGGAGGAGCTTGAGCGGATATCCGGCTACGAGGAGGAGGATCAGGCGGAGGAGGAAACACCGCAGGCGGAGTTGGCGGAGCTGCGGATCGGTGACATGGAGGAGGTGCTGGAGCGGCGGAGCAGGCGGAGTTGGCGGAGCTGCGGCCGTCCTGCATGGCGGAGGCGGGAAAAATGAGCGGGAGTATTGATAAATATATATTACTATTCATATATATATATTACTATTCATATAATATATATATTTAGGATTTAGGGTATATATATATAATTTATACGATACGTATATATAATACTATAAATAATAATATAATAATATAATTTATATGATACTTATATGTAATAATATAAATATAAATATATATATATATATATATATATATATATAAATATAAACGATTTTTAAATAATGATATATATATGTTGCATGCATATACTAGAATTCCTATCATGCATGCGTGACCGAGCGCCCCTAAAGGTGGCGGATCGGCGCACGCCGCACTTGAACGGGTGTGACGGGACTTGCATGACGACGAAATCGATCGAGGCCAACGCGACAACTTCTATAAATCTTTCATTTGAAAGTTCGGAGCGCGATTACGGCAATCGACCTGCCAAAAATAAATAAAGCGTAAATTAGAACTCAAAATATAAAATAAATAAATTATAAATAAAAATAAATAATAAATTACTAATTTTACTTAAATATTATACTAAATTATATATAAATAATATGTATAAATTCTGCTCATCAAATACCCCCATACTTAAGCTTTTGCTCATCCCGAGCAAAACTATAAGAGGTATTCATAAGGCATTAATATCATTTAGAATTCAACTAAACATTTATTTACATCAAAGGAGAGTTAAGAGTTAGAATTCGAGGATTTTCGGCTTAAGTCCTAAATTATGAGATTAAATAAAAAGAGAAGAAATGATTAGCTAAGAATTCTCAAATAAATTTACTAACACACAAGATTGAGTAATTTTGCAAACAATACTTTAGATAAAAATTATTAAAACCTACACTTGAAGAAACTTGAAGAAAAGTAAGAACTACTACTTATGCTCTCCAAATATTTTAATTTAAAACTAAAATGCAATTCTATTGGCTAGGGTTTTTTGGGGGTTTTATGAAGAGAGTTTTGATTGGAGGTGATGAATTTTATCCTCTCACCTCCTTCTCTTTTATTTTCTTTTTGGATTTGAATATATTTAGGAAATCATGAATTTTATCCTCTAATTTCCATGACATATATTCTTTTCATAATTATTTTTCATAATAAGGGTGCATACGTTTAGGGAATAATGAATTTTATCCTCTTATTCCCATGCCGTATGATCTTTTCTTGGGTTAGGGGAAGGCTAAAGGATTTGGGCTAAAGGGTTAAAGGCTATTTTAATTTTATTTTAGATTAAACAAAAATACTAGAGAGCAACATTTAGTAGATTTCAAATTTTCTAAGGATCTAAAAGTATGAGATTGAAATAATTAGAATCTAAACATGTTACACATTATCACTACAAAATTGAGACTAATTAAAAATAAGCGAGAATAAATGCTAACTAAATCACTCTAATTAGATTAACATCATAAAATGATTCTTTAGTTAAAATCGCCTAAAAACTAAATCTAACTAACTATGACTAAAATAAAAGATTTAGCAAATTAAAATGATGAAAAAAATGCTTATAAATATTCTCAAAATAGTTTTGTGAGCGAGAAAAGGGTAAGATGGGGTTTATTATTATTTTTGTTTATTTTTTCAATTTTTTTGTGTTTTATTTAAGGGAAAAGTAAAAGAGACACTCCCCCATACTTAAAGATAAACATTGTCCCCAATGTTTATAAAGCATGGGGAAGGGGGAAAACAAAAGGAAAAAGGTCACTAAAAAAATTTAAAGCAAAAAGAAAGATAAGCATGGGGTGCCTCCCAAGAGCGCTTTGTTTTTCCCGTCTTTAAGCTAGACGGTTAGTGTTAGTTAAAAGGAAAATAAAATTTAAGGTGCACGGGCAACTCCCTGAATATGCGTTGCCGGAACTTGGATGTGATCCGTTGCCCGACGACTCCTCCACTTGCTATTTGATTCTCCTTGTTGCTTTTAGGTTGAGAGTGTAAATTCGAATCACCTATCCATACCTGAGGTGATTTGAATTTTTGTAGATGAGCGGCAAATGGGTCCAAGACGACGTTTAGTTGCGACGGCTCATCCTGTACATGAAAATCATTAGGAATTGAAGAATCAAAAGCAAAGGGGTCAGAAACAATTTCACAAGGAGGAGTCACTTGTGAAAGAAAAAGATTAAAATCCGATTGTTCGTTTAAAATAAAGGTTTTCTCCCCTAAAATAATCGTTATGTCAAAACGCGTAGAATCATCATTTTCATTTATTTCATTTTCAAAAATAGGTGGCGTTAGCGAATTATCATGAAAATGCGAAAAATTTTGACTTAACGAATTTTCTAAAATCTGGGAGGGAGGAGAAATTAGGGAATCAAAATTTTTAGGAGATGAAATTTCTTCATCGCCGCGAAGACTATCCGGGTGGCCTGCCCACCATGAATAATCCACGTCGGTGAGTGAAAAAGAATCACCAGCGTTATCTGGATTATAAAAAGTATTTTTCTTATAATAATTATTTTCCTCATGAAAATTGTTAGAATAAAAATCATGAAAATTATTTTCATAAGATTCATGAGAATTACCTTTATTAAAATTAAAAATATTTTCATAAGAAAATTTTTGAGAATTTAAATTATAGCTAGAAATCTCATAAGAGTTAGAAAAATTATTTTCATAAGAATCATAGAAATTATTTTGAGAAAAATTATTTCCATAATTAGAATAAAAATTATTTTCACTATTAAAATTTTGAGAATTTTGAAATTTAGAATTATTAGCGTTAGGAAAATTATTCTCGTAGAAATTTGAAAAATTGTTTTCACAAAAATTACTTTCATAGGAAAAATTATTTTGATAATTGTTATGAAAACTATTTTCTTTATTAAAATTTTGAGAATTTTGCGAAGAATGTTCCCTAATAACATTATTTATCCTAACCGCGGCTTCTAAATCATTGATTTTATCTTGAAGCGCGTTAATAGAAGAAGAAAGCTCTAAGACATTATTAGCATTCTCAAGCGCGGCGGATAGCCAAAACATATTTTTTTGAAAAACAAACGGATTTTAAATGAATGGAATTGAAATAAAAATAAGAAAATATTTTTTTCTTTCTTTTCTTTTAAAAGCGAATTAATATTAGTCTTGGACTTCCTGAGGACTACCCGGTGAAGGGTTCGCAGCGGTACTAGGAGATGTGATGGGATGGAAGCCCAAATCTCCCTTTCCAAGAATTTAGGTTGCGCTTTTAATTGAAAATAAATTTTTTTATATTTTAATAAATAAAAAAAATGATAAAATTAATAAAATTCACTCTTTTCAAAATATCAACAAATATCCTTGGCAACGGTGCCAAAAACTTGATGCATAAAAATGAGTCGCAGTTATAAAAATACTTGACGTGCAAAATTATAACTACAAACGATAAACGGCAAGTGTACCGTATCGAGTGAAGTATAGGATCTCGCTAGATCAAGGTCGTATTAGACTCGGGTTATATTGAGTACTCCTACTTCGAGTGAAATTCTATTATTTTATCGATGATTAATGGATATGGTTTTGAATAACAGAAGAGCAAAAGATAGCAAGAAATACTAATATGAAAAAATAAAATAACTCTTAAGGAGAATCAAAAGTAAAGAGTTAATTCGGAAAGCGAAAAGGATAGACTTGACCGTGGAGATTCCCAAAGCATGAACGCACCTCTCTCGAGGAATACACCCAACTAAGATTAAGGATATCAACTTAAACTCTCATTTAAGAAGAATACCTTAAAGCTTGCCTTAGCGCGGTGAATCCCACTATAGGCTTTTACTCCTATCCGGAAGAATCTCGTCGCCCTTTCTCAAGGGTTGCGATCAACTCCTTTCATTCTCGGCGATCGATCCGTATGCACGAGCCTCCCGGCTAACTAGAATACGACCTATGTGATTACTATAAGAATAAATCGCAGAACAAACCTTATGCTTCCGAAAATAAAGAAAAGAAATCACGACTCCAAAAGAGTTTACTCCGATCAAATGTTAATGCGAGACTAACTAAACATGATTCGAAAAATAGAAAGAGGAGAATTAAAATTAAAATGAGAATTGCTTTAATTTATTTTAACGAAGAACAAGTACATATGTAAGGAATAAAAATCCTAAGCTAACAATGAAGATTATAGTACTTGAAATTAAAACTACACTAAGAAAAGAAATACATGAAATTAGAATTGCGTAAAGGAATGAAAAATACATAAAAACTAATCTAAGAAATGATCCAAAAGTAGCTGGCAGTAGATCGCTGACGTGGCTGGGCGGAGTTGGCGGAGGCAGGTTTGGAGGATGAAACGACTAGATTGCTGACGTGGCTGGGCGGAGTTGGCGGAGCAGTTTTGGAGGAGCTGCTGTATGTGTTGGCGGCCTGACGTGGAGGAGCTTGAGCGGATATCCGGCTACGAGGATGCGGATCAGGCGGAGGAGGAAACGCCGCAGACGGAGTTGGCGGAGCTGCAGATCCGTGACGTGGAGGAGGTGCTGGAGCGGCGGAGCAGGCGGAGTTGGCGGAGCTGCGGCCGTCCTGCATGGCGGAGGCGGGAAAAATGAGCGGGAGTATTGATAAATATATATTACTATTCATATATATATATATATTACTATTCATATAATATATATATTTAGGATTTAGGGTATATATATATAATTTATACAATACGTATATATAATACTATAACTAATAATATAATAATATATTATATATAATAATAATATATATATATACTAATATAATTTATGTGATACGTATATGTAATAATATAAATATAAATATAAATATATATATATATATAAATATAAACGATTTTTAAATAATGATATATATATATATGTTGCATGCATATACTAGAATTCCTATCATGCATGCGTGACCGAGCGCCCCTAAAGGTGGCGGATCGGCGCACGTCGCACTTGAACGGGTGTGACGGGACTTGCATGACGACGAAATCGATCGAGGCCAACGTGACAACTTCTATAAATCTTTCATTTGAAAGTTCGGAGCGCGATTACGGCAATCGACCTGCCAAAAATAAATAAAGCGTAAATTAGAACTCAAAATATAAAATAAATAAATTATAAATAAAAATAAATAATAAATTACTAATTTTACTTAAATATTATACTAAATTATATATAAATAATATGTATAAATTCTGCTCATCAAGTCCACAACAAAAACTGAAAAAGGTCTAAACCCCTTTTGTGTTATGTGCCAAGTGCCATCACTTCGGGCATACTTTGGACTCTTGCAGGATGAAGGGTCGATGTACGGTCAAGCAAATCTGGGTGCCTAAGGCATCTACCTATTCTATGGGAGGAACCACTTGGGTATACGGATCTTTACTCTCATCTTCTTGTTAGGTATGTTGGCAGGCTAAGGAAAAGGAAGTCATGTGGTACTTGGACTCAGGGTGCTCCAAACACATGACAGGCGATAAAGTAAAATTCCTTAGCCTCACCAAGAAGAAAGGAGGAATGGTGACATTTGGGACAATGGAAAGGGAAGGATTTTAGGCACCGGTACTGTGGGTAACAATTCTTTCTCTCTTACTAATGTCTTATATGTAGAAGGTTTAAAACATAACTTAATTTCTATTAGTCAGCTTTGCGATAAAGGTCTGAATGTCTTATTTGAATCTTCTACTGATTTATGTAAGATTATTGATCCTAAAACCAATAGTATTGTACTCACTGCACCACGAATTCATAATGTGTATCTAATTGCCTTTCATGATCTATCATATGCATCACTAAAATGTCTTATATCAAAAAATGAAGAACTTGAATTATGACATAGGCGTCTCGGTCACTCTAGTATAAACCTAATCTTAAAACTGTCAAAGAATAAACTCATTAAAGGTTTGCCTACGCTAAATGGAAATCTGTCTTCCTTATGCTCACCATGCCAAAAAGGAAAATTTTCAAAAACATCGTTTAAAAGTAAAAGGAAATATCCACCTCAAGACCCTTACGACTAATTCACATGGATCTTTTTGGACCCATTAGCACGTGTAGTGTTGGTGGTAAGAAGTACACTTTTGTTTTTATTGATGATTTTTCTAGATTTACTTGGACCTTATTTCTTACCTCAAAATCCGATGCATTTTCTGAATTTTCAAAGCTTTGCAATCACATTCAAAATGAATTAGATTTAAAAATCAAGTGTATATGATCGGATCATGGAGGGGAATTTAAAAATGATAGTTTCACTACTTTCTATAATAATCTTGGTATTAAGCACGAATTTTCCGCTCCACGCACCCCCAAGAAAACGACATTGTGGAGAGGAAAAATAGAACTCTTCAAGAACTTGCACGCACTATGCTATCCGAGTATGGATTGCCCAGATATTTTTGGGCCGAAGCCGTAAATACAGCATGTTATGTTATAAATCGTGTTATGCTTCGCCCTGTTTTGAAATTAACTCCTTATGAATTGTACTTTCAAAGGAAACCTGATGTGTCTTATTTTCATGTCTTTGGGTGTAAATGTTTTATTCTAAACACCAAGGATGCATTAGCTAAATTTGATGAAAAGTGTGATGAAGGTATCTTTCTTGTCTATTCTTCCACTAGCAAAGCATATAGAGTGTATAATAAAAAATCTAAAAAGGTGGAAGAGTCTATTCATGTGAAGTTTGATGAACTTGTGCCTTGTGTAGACTCTACTTGTGCAGGAAATGAAGATGAAGCTCTTTCACCATTGGAGCATGATGATGATGATCCACTTGGAGAAGAAAAAGGAGTAGAGATTGTGCAAGAGGAGTTCGTGCCTCCATGTGTGCTTCGATTTACAAGGGATCATCCAAGGGAGCTTATCATTGGAGAACCATCAAGAGGGGTAACTACACGTTCTTCTTTTAATGAATCTTTTTCAAACTTATGTTTTGTTTTCGAAATAGAACCGAAAAATGTTTCCACCGCTTTGAATGATGAATTTTGGTTTATTGCTATGAATGACGAATTGAATCAATTTGAACACAATAGGGTATGGAAACTAGTTGAAAGACCATCAAATCATCCGGTTATAGGTGTCAAATAGATATTTAAAAATAAATTAGATGGAGAATCTAGAATAACTAGGAACAAAGCTCGATTAGTAGCACAAGGTTATTCTCAAATCGAGGGGGTAGATTTTGATGAAACATTTGCACCTGTTGCTCGCCTTGAATCGATTAGAATTTTTCTAGCATTTGCGAGTTATAAGAAATTTAAATTATTTCAAATGGATGTTAAAAGTGCGTTCTTAAACGGGATAATTAAAGAAGAAGTCTATGTCGAACAACCCCCCGGATTTATTGATGAAAAATTTCCAAATCATGTATATAGATTAGAAAAAGCGCTTTATGGTCTAAAACAAGCGCCCCGTGCTTGGTATGAATGCTTAACATCTTTTTTATTAAAGCACGGTTACAAAATGGGTAGTGCCGATAATACGCTCTTCATTAAACACTATGATAATGATTTGATTGTTTTACAAATATACGTTGACGATATTATTTTTGGAGCCACTAATGAAGAGATGTGTAAAGAAGTTATTCAAGTGATGCAAAATGAATTTGAAATGAGCCTAGTGGGTGAACTAACATACTTTTTAGGATTTCAAATAACCCAAAGAAATGCTGGAATTTTTATATGTCAATCCAAATATGTCCATGATATGCTACAACGTTTTGGCTTTGAAAATTTAAAACAAGCTAGTACTCCAATGAGAGCATCACTAAAATTAGGAAAAGATGAAGCGGGAATTTCAATTGATCAAACTTTATATAAAGAATGATTGGATCCCTATTATACCTTAGTGCATCTAGACCCGATATCATGTTTGCCGTATGCTTATGCGCTAGATTTCAAGCAAATCCAAAGGAATCTCATTTAAAAGCGGTGAAACGAATTTTTCGAAATCTAATAGGCACATCAAAATTAGGACTTTGGTATCCAAATAATGATTCTTTTCTCTTGCATGGGTATTCCGATTCTGATTATGCGGGTTATTCCCTAGATAGGAAAAGCACTAGTGATACATATCACTTTTTAGGTCCTTCTCTAGTTGCATGATCAAGTAGAAAACAAAATTCTGTTGCCCCTCTCCACCACCGAGGCAGAATACATTGCACTAGGAAGTTGTTGCGCCCAAGCACTATGGATGACACAAACCTTAGAAGACTTTGGTGTTCATTTAACTAATATTGAACTTAAGTGTGACAACAAGAGTGCTATTGACTTAACAAAAAACCCCGTTCATCACTCACGATCTAAACATATTGATGTAAGACACCACTTCATTAGGGATCACATCAAAAAGGAACACGTTCATGTAAACTTCATAGGAACCGAATCGCAACTTGCGGACATCTTTACCAAGCCTCTACCTGATTCACGATTTCATCTACTTAGACTAGAATTAGGGGTTTTGGACATTCTAGCTTGAACTTGCAAAATCCGCTTTATTCATGTACACATATGTCTGATTTTTTTGCTGAACTACATTGTCACAAATCCACACAAATATATTCAAAAGACAAATTCTAAAAAAATTCACGTTTTCCCAAAATTTGTAGCTCTGTCACTACCGCTCGGCGATAGCTGGGTACCGCTGGCTGTAGTGGATACTTCTGTATTTCCAGTCTCTTTTTCATCTTTTATTCAGTTCCTGTTATTTTCTTTTAAAAATTCTAAAAACAAAAAAACTATAAAACAAATCAAAATACAACCATAAACATGCTTCATTTTATTACTATAAAATAAAATGTGTTTTATCTTTCTTTTTCAACACCAACTACAAAATTTGAAAAACCAATAAAAACAACAAAAATATGCTTTTTATTTATTTTATTTTTGTTTTTTTTTAAACTTAAAATTTATAAAATTTGATGTAATTTTCTATGTTTCATGGATGCTATAGTTTATCTTGCCAAGCTTAGTATACGATGTTTCATTCTCTAGTTCAAGTATCTTAATAATATTGTTTTTGTATCATGCCTTTACCATTATCATATGTGTGCTTTGAAATTGATGATAGAAATCATGTGTAGTATTGCATCGCGTGCCTCTATGTATGAGTAAATGGCTTATATTTTCTAATGATTTTGTCTCACTCACACTTTTTGACAAACAACATATGCATTTAATCTTCTCTTACATGATTGTGTAGTGTAACAACGTCATATTATTGTTTGGCATGCTTAGTTTTACCTTCACCACAAGTAAAAATCTTTTTCATGCACCTATTTTTGAAGAAGTGTGTCTTTTCAAAAAAAAACTTGTGTTTGCACATACAAGTGAATTCGGAGACCTTTGTCTTTAAGCAAAAATTCAAATAAATAATTGACCAAGATAACTCCACCAAGCACTTCTCACCCTCCTGATAAGTCTTAATGAGCATTGTGAGGTTGAGCACCTTGGAGATAATTGTAAAGTGCCTTGTTGCAAACATTTTTTCCTTTTACACTACTTCTTCTTGTACACCGAATCACAAAAGAACTAAAATTCAAAATAATAATTGTGATTCCCCAAGCACTACTTTGCACCCTGATAAGTTTTAATAAGCATTGTGTGTGCAGAGCACCTTGGTAGTTGTACTATTCTTCTATGTGCATTGAAAATTTTATATAGCTTTGTAGGTAGAAGTAACTCTAAAAATGCTTCTTCAATAATATTGTGTTTATTTCATTATACATGTCATGTGTTTTGATTAACTCATATGTATACTTTTATCAAAAACACTAATTTATACACATCATTTTCACTTGTAAGCCTTCTACTCATGAGAATTGGAGTCTATTGCATATCTACATGTATTCTCTAAATTCTTAAGTAAATGCACTAGATAGCCCTGCATGATCATTACAATGTATAAGTGTACTTATTTTCTCAATTTAGAACATTGTATTCTTCCATCTTGACTTGATATCTTGTATCAAGCTTACATTTTTTCCGCTATGCCATGAAAACTCTGTATTGCATATCTTTCAAAACTAGTATATGGCCATGTTACAACTGCAATTATTTTATGTACTTCCAATGCTACAACATCTAATTTTGTTATGTCTAAAATTCTTAATCATTTACTATGCTTCACAATTCCTATATAGATCTTCACTTAACAAAAACATTAATTCGTCATGCTTTCCACATCTTTACTACTTGTACGCTCGATCATGAATACGTTTTTCCCAACAAGTGGTTTCTTTATGACTATTTCTTCATATTCTCTTTTCACTCCTATCTATTGTCCTTTTCTTTAGTGTTTAAACTCTTTATCATGCTCATTCCCTCTCTACACAGTAATTGCACACTTTTGTTGGCCTTCCTATCCACCCTCTTTTGATAATACCAAAAGGGGGAGATTAAATTTGAAAGAAATTAACATGTTTGGGGAGTTAAGCTCATAGGAAGATTTGTTGTAGGGGGAGCATTCACTTAGGGGGAGAATTCATTTAGGGGGAGCATATGCACATATCTTAACTTTCATGCTTATCTCTATTATAAACACAAGTTCCTAACAATTCTATTATTTCTTTCTAAGGGGATTGTTATTATCAAAAGGGGGAGTTTGTTGGAACATGCTTTCCGCATCTCTTGGTTTGACAATAACAAATCCTATTATATTTGATCATACTTGTTTTGTATTTATAGTATGCAGGATTCTCTGCTTTCAAATCTCTAGGGTCTTGTGTGTTGTTGCTACCCGCGCTGCGTTATGCCTACCGCTGGCGCCAACAACCGCTGAGAAGGAATCTTGCGTTCGACGAACTAGATGCTGCGTTCGATGAACCAGGTTCGACGAACTCGGTGCTTCGTTCGACGAACTGCATGCTCTACCGTGGCGCTCAACGAAATAAATGCCATACCGCGGAGCGGTAATACTACCATTGGCGCTAGTTCTGTTCGACGAAATTCATATCAGGGCGTTCGACGATCGGCGAAAGCTGAGGAGCGATCGATGAACTGCTGCTCTACCGCTGAGCGTTAGCACTAACGCTGGCGCTAGCGTCCGAAAGACGAAATGGTGTTCGAAGAAAATGATGTCGTTCGACGAACCAGATTGAGATCGACGAAAACAAGTTTCCGTTCGACGAACCAGATTGAGATCGACGAAAGCTGAGGTCAGCTCGACAAAGATGCGCCCGACGAAATGATCTACCGCAGAGCGCTAGCACTGATGCTGGCGCTAGCATATTTGTAAGCTATTGACAGAAAGGAAAGTGGAGAAAAAGGAATGTCGACAGGTCACTATGTTTGGCAAGTACTATCGCGGCACGTTAGGTCTAACGCCCGACGGTAGCTTTTGGAAACATCCCGTCTGCAGTTGATTGAGGGGCAAATTTGGAAAGAGATATTGGCTGAAGGAAGGAAATCGCACTATTGCGGGGCGATAGTGTTACCGTGGCGCGCTAGGCTGTCACAACCGTTTGTGCTCAGAATTTGCCTTAACTGCCACGATCCGTGTGCGCGTCGTGTCACTATCGCGGGGCGGTAGTACTAGCGCAGGCGGTAGCTATCAAATCTATTTAAAGAGCGGTGCTTCCTCCATTACGTTTTTGCTGTTACATAAGATATTGGAGCCTTACTTTCAGAGCACTCGAGTGAACCTTCAGAAGCAGCCCGAAGAACTCTATCAATGTTCATGAACGCAAAAGAACTTGAGGACCAATACGATCGCATCTACATCGACATCAAGTTCTATTTTTGAGGGAGTTTCTAGTTTGTGTCTTGTTTTACTTTTCTTATTATAACCTTTATATCTTTTGTTCGGTAGAGGAACTCGCCACACAGTGACTAGGGCCTTGCTGGGACTAGGGGAAATTCGTCTCGTGTTGGCGACTAGGTCTAGGGTGTAGATCTAGGGAGTGCTTGAGGCCTTTCCGGTGAGGGAAGGGCTAAAGCGGCTTGAGGCCTTGTCTAGGGAGAGATAGGCTAAAGCCAATCGGTCCTTGGGAGAAGGGTCGGCATAGAAAACCAAAAGAGTTTTCATTGGTCGCCTCTTTCCAAGCGTTATTGGGAAAAGTTTTGTAATCGTTTTTACTTCCAGTTAATGATTAATGAAAATATGTTTATTGTTTCATCTCTGAGTCGTACTCTGTGATTCTCATTGTTCAAACATAAAAGTATTCTCACTGTTGCTAACGCCGAGCGTTAACACTACCGCTGGCGGTAGTATCTGAGAATTATTTTCTCTCATAATCTCTGAAAATTTAAAACCCTTATTCACCCCCCTCTAAGGGCGCCTACAGATCCAACAAGAATGACTAAAAAATTCAGGGCAGAAGTTCTAATAAATTCTGGACAAAAAGGCTAGAAAATTCTGGAACTACATAGAGAGAACTTCTAAACAAGTCAATGGTATAAATAGGAATCAACATGCACAAGAAGAAACTTGATTTCCGAGAATACACAGAAAATGACATTTCTGAGAGAATCTATCAGAACACAAGGAAGACTACAGACAGAACTTCACTTGCATAAAAAAGGGGAGAAACAATCATTAAAGGGGAAGAGGAGCAAAATCAGGGAAAAAGGATTAAAAGAGAAGGGAACAGGCAATAGATGACCCCAACAACTAGGCTACTAGAGTGAGACTATGAGGACTTTATAATGTAACAAACATTTAAATATAATTGCCGAACATGACATCCATATTCTCTTATAACCAAGGCCATACAACCAAAGCAATTGGATGCCAGATAACAAGAATAAGCTTGAACTATGAATCGATTATGCAACTTGAATTATCAAGACTTGCAACCGGAAGGCGGCCCACCAGTCATGTAACAACAATTGAACATAATATCGAGAATAGAATTATATATGACAGCCCCCCCTCCCAAAAAAAAAAAAAATTCAGAATAGAGCTATATATAGCTAATAGAACTATATATAGCAGACCCCAAAGTCCAAACAGGAATTATACATAGCAGCCCCCCCAAACAAAATCGAGAATAGAATTATATATGGCAGCCCCCAAAAATCAGAATGGAATTATATATAGTAGCCCCCCCCCCCCCCCCCCCCCCCCCCCCCCCCCCCCCCCCCCCAAAAAAAAAAAATCGGGAATAGAATTATATAGCAGCCCCCAAACATCCAAGTGGAATTTATATATAGCAGCCCCCAAACATCCAACTGGAATTTATATATAGCAGCCCCCAAAGAATCCTAACTAGAATTATATATAGCAGCCCCCCCCCCCCCCACAACAAATCCAAACTAGAATTATATATAGCAGTCCCCAAAAGTCCAATTAGATTATATGTATAGCAGTCCCCCAAAATAAATCCAGAATAGAACCATATATATAGCAACCCCCAAAATAAATTTAGAATAGAACCATATATATAGCAGCCCCCAAAATAAATTTAGAATAGAACCATATATAGTAGCCCCCCAAATCCCGAAATAGACTATATATATAGCAGCCCCCAGAAATTTTATATCCATACAGCAGCCCCCAAAACCAAACGGGAGCCATGAATCATAAACCATCTCAAACAAGGAACAAAGAGGAAGAAGGAGAAGCAGTTTTCTTGCCTGATTCGGAAGCCGACACCACTCGCCGAAGCGAAAACCACGGCCGGGAGACTTCACCATCACCGCCGAAGCCAACTAGAACCTCCGCAACCCCGCTCCGGCGATGAAACAAGCCCCCGACGAACTCGAATCTCCCTTCTCCGACGGATCCGGCGCCATTCGACACTCGCCCGACGGAAACCTAACCCTCCTAGGCAACGAAAGAAAACACGGGAAAGGGGAGATTGGGAACATCTCTGCTGAAATCTTAATATACATATATATGTGTATATGCAGATATATGTATATATATATATATATATTTACATATATATATATGTATATACCTATATTTCTTTATGAAAAAAGTAAAAATTGCCTATACGCACTCACGTAATAACCTAGCATCAAACTCACCGGACGACGACGATCAAGAAATGGTAACGCCCTTCGCACTAACGCCACACAACGACAACATTCAAATTTAAACTATCTAGGTTGCCACAGCCCTACTTAGAAGACTAAGGAAATTCTGGGGCGTTACAAGGCTTGAGGGCCTATGCTGCAGGAACTTGCGGGACCGAGTTGTAAGGCTTGCAGGCTGGAGACATTGGCAGAGTTTGCCGAGCCTAGCGCACTGCTAGGTAGGCGCATAGGGAAAGAGGACTACTCAAGACATCCCTATCTTGAGGAATCTCTATAAGTCTTTGTGTGTTTTCTGTGTTATGCTCTACCAAACACTAACTCTATTATCCAGAAAACAAGAACATCTAAAGCGGAAGTAAAATAATTTGAAAAACCTATTCACCCCCCTCCCCCGTCTAAGTGATAAGTAGACACCCAATAACTAACAAGTGGTATCAGAGCGAGGTTGCTCAAAGAAAGCTTAACAGCTTGAGCAGATCTGCTATTGGGTGTGTCAAATCATCTGCTCAGGAACTTAAAAGCTCCATGGAGAAAGTTAGAAGATTTGACAGCAGGACGCTCAGATCTCTAAGTAAATGCATTTGGAGTTCTTCATATATTAAAGAGAAAAGGAGTATAGGGATCAGAGCACCCCTGACTACTTCAGACAGTGAATCGGATGATGAAGAATGCTCTGTAGCCAGAGAAAGAATAAGAGCACCCTTGACTCTCACAGACTGTGCCTTTGAGGATGAGGAAGTCTTTGGGCTGATGGCTCCATCAGATGAAGAAAATCATGATGAATCACATTATGATCAAGTATGCATCACTCACACACCTTTACTACCAGCTTCAATTAAGAAGACCAAGAGTGCATCAGATGATTGCTCATCTTCTGAAAATGATGCAGAAGACTGCTCGTCATGCAACAATAAGAACCATGCTGATCTAATAGAACATTTTGGTGATCTCTTGGCTGCTCTGAGAAAGAGCAAGATGCTTGTTAAGAAGTAAGCTAAGGAGTTAGAATCACTCATACCCATTAAGGCTGAGATGAATGAAGAAATGGGTATGTCCCACAATAAGGGCACCAAATCCCGTGAGCTCAAGAAGATCATAGGCAAGCTTCATGATGAGAGAGACCAAAGGGAATAACTCATCAGGAAACTTGAGAATGACCTTCTTAAGGAAAGAAGCTTAGTGGCTCAATTCTCCAAGACCAAAACCATACTGCCGATCATTGACACCTTCTCTTTCTATGAGAATAGAAGGGGATTGGGTTTCAAAAAGGGGGCAGTAGATGCTGGGAATGAAAAAAGGGGAAAAACTAAAGGAGAGCATCATACCACCTTTCAAAAGGTAGTACTTCCCTCTAACAAGTATAACCAGGACAGTGCCTATGGTCACTAGATGAATGAAAGCTCCATTAGCCTGAGAAATGCTCCTGACTATGGGAAGAGAAAGGGCATGGGAATGAGTGCATTAAAGGCTCCCCATGAAGAAATCCAAATGGCCCATCATGGACAATTTGTGTTTGGTGCCTCAGCCCCCACCTTTAAGGGTAAAAGAGCAACACCTTCCCAATATCTTCCAGATAAGAAGCAGGCTGGTAGCACCAGTATAATCAACTCTCGCTTGATCATACATGATGCCATCAAAACCATGTCAGCTACCAAGCTGACATCTGTCGCTGACCAACAGATAAAGTCAAGAAGAAATAATTATACTAGAGCAGCTAGCCAGCCCTTGGCTGAGAGAGATAGGAAGAATGCTGCTGCCTTCTCTACTGAACATAAGTATTGTGATTCTCCACCCACTTCAAAAATTGTTCAGAAAAGAAGGTACAACATCCATGAATGTTGGTGCTAAGGCAAAGTGGGCCACTTTACCATTGACTGTTGGCACAACCCTAGTGTGCCCAGTACAAAGGAGAGACCTCCTGGAAAGGTTGAGGTGAGTAGAAGAATTCCTTTTATGCTAACAAGAACCAAGGACCCAAGTCACCTTGGGTTCCTAAGGAATATTAAATCTGTCTTGCAGGGAAGTCCATATAGCCAATAAAAAGTAAACAAGGCTAATGGACAATAAGTGATCCGGGCTTAACTTTGGACTAAGAAAAACCTCACCACATGCCAAGATGCACTGATCAAGGGGGAGCTAAAAATAAAGATAAGAGAAACATCACATCAAGGGAGAGCTACTAGCTCAAGAAGATATACAAGCTAAGGTGGAGGTAACTATATTGATGTTCAATACATAACCTCATCTTTATCATTTTGTTAAAGGTAATTCTTACTTGAGCAAGCAAAAGCTGTCACTCAAGGAGCACATATGTATGGCACTACTAAAGCATTGTACTGATCATACAAAAGAGTGAAAAAGAACAATATCGTTTTGAACGCAAAACTATATCGTCGAAATGATGATTGGTATCGTCGGAATGATTCCTCGACATCGAATTTGCGTCACGATGATACCTAATCATCAATAGACTCTTAAATAGACCCGAGCTTAACCAATCATAACAACTTAACTCGAGTTAATCAGACATTTAACAAATAACACTTCGTCTTCCAACTCAGAAACTATAAATAAGGTAGATGTCTTAAGGTTAAAACACTTTCTACATTAGCCCTAAAAAGACGTCGTGCTCTACGCCTTCGAAGAGTGAACGAGTCAACTAAACTAGAATCCTCTCCGATCAAGTGAGAAATGGCGCCAAAGAAGGAAGGATTTCTCTATGAAGGAAGCGAAGTAGTGAGGGGCAGGTTCTCAGAAGGGCCAGAAGAGATTCAGAGTGCCATTAAGCTATTAGACACCGTCGGCCTGGAGTTTGCTCTCTTAGAGTCAACAATAATATTAAAAAGAGAAGTGCTGGAGTTCTACTTGAATGCCAAGGGTGGTTCAAAAGGAACATCTGTGAAAAGCTTGATAAATGGGATAAAGGTCAAGGTGAATCCCAAGAGGTTGGCCAGGGTTCTTCAGCTGCCGACCTTCGCCAAGGGGGAGGAAGATGAAAAGATCACCCAGGAAGACCTTAACAGGTCTCTGGAATGGTGCGGTCACTCCAGCAAGACCTATGGGTCTTTGGAAAGAAAGAATTTCAATCAACAAGGGAAACTCATGGGTGACATTGTAGGAAAATCCCTCCTCTGCAAGGTAGGGTCGCATGACAGGATATCCAAGACCATGTTTGAGATAATGGTAAGGATAATCCTAAGTAAGAAGATCAACTAGGGTCAGATTATTTTCAAGAGAATTCAAGACATCTTTCAAGTTCCAAATTTGGGAATAATACTATCACTGTATCTACTGATATCCTACCCTGAAAGCTTCAACAAGAAGTATGGCGTAAAAATCCATCACATGAGAAGGATGGACATCAGGATACTGGAAAGATGGGAGAAAACTCTGATTAAGTCTCCCAAGAAGCTGAAGACTGCTGAGGATGTGAAGAGGAAGGGAGAAAGATCATCAGAAGAAAGTGAATCAGGCAACATCTCAGACTCGTCTGACTCTGAAGTGCCTGTAGAGAAAAGAAATGTCTCCCCTTAGACATCTGCCCTAAGTCTGGGATCCGGGAAAATGGTAACAACAGGAACTGAGCAAGAGGATGCTGAGAGTGAGGGGGAGAAGAATGGTGAACTCCCTGCTCAAGTGGAAGAAGTGATCAATAAGATCATTGGGGCTGAGGATGCTGTCCATCATGGATCAGTAGACCAAGAGGACCCAAATAAAGATCCTTAAGAAGAGAAGCTAGAGAATTCTGCTGATGAGACTAGCAGAGATCTGCCAAGTCCTGAAAAGGAAAAAGAGCCAAACCAGTCACCCATCAAAAAATCTCCATCTCCAATGGTTGAGGGGAATAAAGAAGAGGAACCAAGACAAGATAGTTCACCTCCAGAGAATAGGCCAGCAGAGTTCTCGCTATTGTCTCAGATAAAGATGCTCCTAGAAGAGCAAAGATTAAAAATTGAAAGTTATGTTACCTCTGCGGTCAATGAACTAAAAAAGGAACTATCTGCTGAAACTGAGAGCTTGAGAAATGATGTGAAGAATCTACAAGAGTATACTGCCAAAAAGACAACACTTACACACAAGGGTCTATCTAATTTAGGGCTCAATCAGACATTGATTGTCAGCAACATAGAAAAGGCCTACATTGCATTCACCAAGAGGATGGCTGAACACAAAACTAATCTCTAAGAAAGTCTAGATCACCACAATAAGGATCTAGACAGTCATCTGCTTGAGACCAAGAATCACTTGGAAGCAGGAATTCACATGCTTAAAAATAATATATTGGTTTCTGAGGAGAATCTATAGAGTGGGATATCTGAAGAAGTCATAAAGGGGGAGAGATCAATGATAAAGGCCAGTGGTGAGCATGCCATCTGAACCACAAATACCATCAGGGAAGCAATGAATGTCCCTCCTCTACATTTTGACCAGCCTGCAGAAGAGTAGCCTGCTGAAGAGCAACATGCAGACATTCCTAACATTGCCACTGATAAGGGTAAAGAGAAGGAAGTACTGGAGGATGAAGAAGTAAAAATGAGGAAGAGAAAGTACAAGGGGGAAATGGAGAAAAAGGATGACTATGAAAGATGGAGTCCCAAATCCAGATTAATCATTCTAAAAGCATGGGAGCAAGTAAAAGCTAATTAATGTGAACGATACAACGTATACAGTCCTCAAGAATGGGCTAAATATGAAGATCAAGAAGACTCGAGAAGAAGTCACAGAAGAGATAAGCAAGCAGGGAGAATCCCAACTGATGCTCCTGAACCTCCCAAGTATCATCCCAAACCATTTGAATACTTCATCAGACAAGCTGAAAAGGAGCAGGAAGCCAGTGCCAAGAAAGCAAAAAGTGAAGCTGCTATGAGGGCACCAAAGATATAGATGGCTAAATCTTTAGGGGGCTAAATGTAGAAATGTCAAAATCCTTTAAAAACATTTGGCATTATTTATAAATGAAGTAATATTTGTCAAATTCTGTGTTCACTCAAACATAGCTGCAATGTCATCATTATATATGCTTATTTGCTTAAGATGTACTTTATCATTGAATGAGTTATGACTTCTTCAAATATGGGGAGATTGTTGGGAACAGTGCCCAGCAGTGTTCCTGATTTGAAGAAGTGCTCAGCTCAATGATAAGTACAAATTAAATCTAATGTCATATCTAGTTCATGCTTATAGAGATAAGACAATATGTCCAGTACTTCAATAACCTGCCTAAGTATAATATCATCGAAAAAGGCTGGATATATCGTCGACAAGTATAGGCACATCGTTGAAATGATGGGCAAAGCAATGAAGAATGATTGTGTCTGATGTCGTCGAAAAGGATCAAGCGTATCATTGACAACAACAAGCATATTGTCGACAACAGCAGGTGTACAACCCCGATATTTGCCAGGAGATGGGCATAGATTGAGAAGTCAACAGGAGAAAGAAGTAATAAGGAAGGCGAGCCAGAGTCTCAAAGGTCGCTCACAGGAAGGCGGGCGAGCCGGGCACTCGCCGACCGCTCGCGAGAAAGCGGGCGAGCCGGGTTCTCGCGGGCCGCTCGTAGGAAGGTGGGCGAGCCAAATCCTCGCGGTCCGCTTACAATGGTCTTCTGGGCAAGCTGGATTCTTTCCAAGTTCCTATGTTCGACGAACTTCAATCTGTGTTCGATGAAATCCGTTCTGCGTTCGACGAACATCACGCTTGAGTTCGACGAACTTGCTTTTCAGCTCGACGATTTTAGTCTTCTAGCCAGCTCTACAGATTTTGTCTTCAGTTCGACGAACTCTAGTTTGAGATCGATGAAATCCATTCTGCGTTCGATGAACGTCACGCTTCAGTTCGACGAACTTGCTTTTCAGCTCTACGATTTTAGTCTTCCAGCCAGCTCTACAGATTTTGTCTTCAGTTCGACGAACTCCAGTTTGAGATCGACGGACTCAGCTCTGTGTTCGACGTATAAGTAACAAGATGTTCAGTTCAACGAAATTGCTTCTCAGCTCGACGAACTCAATCTTCCAGCTCCTGTGGGTGGCTCATCTAGTAAGGGCCCAAAGGTGTTTTTTACCTAGAAACCCTGGTGGTCTGCAGTTAGCCCCTTCAAACAGCAGAGTTAGACTGTTGGCATACCATTTTGGGGTGCGTATAGTAAGAATGTAAGGCGGGATTCCGCCACTGGCAGACCACGAATAAAAAATTATAAATAGACCCTGAAGGACACCTTGGGAGAGGATTCCAATCTCAGTTCTCTGAGCTTCTTCCTCCCTTGGTTACTTTGCCTTAGCTCTCTAGCTCTCCAAGGTGCCCAAGTCTCAGCTTTGGCTTGGGAGGGGAAGCGCTCAACGATCTTCCAGGTTTGTGGTGGGACCTCCTCACTGTGACTAAGCTCTTAGTCTAGTTCCGAGTCTCCAGTTTGCTCCTTCGGAGGGATCAGTAAGGGCTAGCTGTCCCTCAACTTGTTGAGGGCCCGAGCTTCACAAGAGACCGAGAAATCAGTTTCAACATTTTGGTGCGGTGAGCGTGTAGTGTGGCTGGTCCAACAAAGTTCCTAGGAAGGGACATGACAGGAGATGAAGAACAGAGCGAGGAGTTTTGCGGGTTACCCCCGGTGGTGACGCCAAGGATGTTCTTGGACTTTAGGAGAAAAGTCCTCGACACCCTCGGGTTCGCAGTCGCAGCATTGTGAAGCGAGTTTGCGACCCTGGCGGCTCAGGCATTCCATACTCCGGCAGCGGCTGGCGAGAATGCCCCAGGAGGAAGGACAGGAAAGGAGGTGGCCGGGGGGGGGGGGGGGGGGTCAATGCAGGACCTGGAGGGGCGAGTGTTGTTCGCCAACCCGTCGAGCTCAGTTCCAGCGAGCTCAGTGCCAGCGAGCATGGGGCAGGCGAGTGTGGAACAGGCGAGCACATGGCAGGCGAGCACGACGCAGGCGAGCACAACGCAGGTGGGTGCGGTGCAGGCGGGTGTGGCGCCCGTAGGAGCAGCTCCGGGGAGTGTGGCTCTAGCGAGCATGGCCTCGTCGAGCTCAAACCTGGCGAGGGAGCTCGAGGGGGGGGGGGGGGGGGGGGGGGGGGGGGGCGAGTGGAGTAGGAAAGGGTAGCAGGGGGAGGGAGCCCCTTTTGCGAGCTAGTGCTTTCCGCACCCATTCCGGAAGGATTCAGGGAATGGGAAAGGGTCTACTACCATGGCAGGGATGGCCCAGTCCATCACCTGCACTCATTCTAGGACTCGATTTCTATCAGGCCGATGTCGGATGCCTTTAAATGTCGGCTCTTTGTCGTCACCCTAAAAGAGAAGGCCAGGGATTGGATCCACCAACTCCCTGTTGGATCAATCTACGCATTTGAGGATTTGCGTAGAAGCTTCTTGTTGCGGTTTTCAACTTCGAAGAAGATGAAGAAGGATGCCGAGTCCCTCTTCAAGGTGAAGCAGGAGCCTAAGGAGTTGTTGGCTCACTAGGCGGATCGGTTTCAGGAGGAGGTATTGCTCACCTAGGAGATGCTCGAGTTTGCCCTCCAGCTCGCCTTCACGTTGGGGCTGAGGGAGAGTTTCTTCAAGATGGGATTGAAGAGAAAAGCCCCCGTCTCCTACGAGGAGTTGATGGAGAGGGTGACGAAGGAAGTCGAAAGTAAGGAGGCCAATCCGGAGCTCACCAGGAGGCTATCAAAGCTCAGTGAGCCGGAGGTCAAGCAGCAGGAGGTGCGGAGAAGGGAAGTGCCCCAGGCCCCGGAGGGGGGATGGAGGCAGCAGGGCAGGGGGATGCAAGGTAAAGGAAGAGGTTATGCCCCGGGAGGGGGTAACTTCTATGTGGGTCAAGGAAGACCCCATCAGTTGGGATGGAGGCAAGGTCCAAGGCCGGTGCTTCCCCCGCCTCAGCAGGCCATGGCGATCAGGCAAGGGAGGGGAGGAAGAGGAAGGAGAGAAGGAGCAGAAGCAGGAGCAGGAAGGAGAAGGGGGAATAGGGCGGTAGAGGCCGAGAGGGGGGAGGTGACGTTGCCATACTGTGACTTCCATGATGAGGAAGGTCACGCAATGGCCACTTGCCCAGTGTTTTTGGAGACGAAGAGGGCTAGACTGTCGGCGCCGCGGCAACAGCAGCAGGTGAGGATTGAGGAGGTCCTGCCTCAGGAGGATGAGGAGGAAAGGTGCGAGGACCGGGTTGATGTGGGGACCCGAGGAGGGATCAGAGTGATCCAGGGGGGAGTAAGGGTGGAGGCACCCCGCAAGGAGAGCCTCCATACCATCTACCGCCGGAGCGTGGCTTCGACATCCACGACCCCACCCCCAGCAGAAAAAATTACTTTCTCTTAAAGGGACATGCCGGGTTATGAGGACCCTTTTTGCGATGTGTTGGTCATCCAGACCGCCATCGAGAACTTCACGGTGTCCCGGATTCTCGTGGACAACGGAAGCTCCATCAAGTTCATCTTCAAGAAGGCGTTCAATGAGATGAAGGTGGAAACCAAGAGGGTGTTGGCCTCAGATGGACCGTTGTTTGGGTTCTCTAGAGAGAGGAAGGAGGTAGAGGGGGGAGTGGGGATCCATGTGGTCATGGGCGGGCAATCTCGGAATTGCCGCTTCGTCATAGTGGATGCCCCCAGTAGCTATAGTGCCATCTTCGGACGGCCGCTAATCAGTGCTTTCCGATGCTTCCCCTCCACCTTCCACCAATGTCTCAAATTCAACTCAAGAGGAGTTCAGATTCGGGTAATGGGGGACCCGAAGGTAGCAAGGCAATGCTACGTGACGGCAGTAAACACCATCCCCTGGATAGCCAAAGCAGTGAAATGGGATCAGAAAGTGGGGGAGCCGACGGGTCTTGGAGAGGCAGAGGAGCAGATGGGGGAAGGAGAGGAGGAGAAGGAAGAGGTAGAGGGTCATGCCCAGGGGGAAGGGGCAGAAGAGGTGATGAAGGTTCAGGGAGGAGAAGGAGAGGAGAAGGTCGAAGTGCCGACTTGCGACGAGGAGAAGGAAGAAGCTTGGGGAGAGCAGTCTCGGATGGAAGCTGTGGAGGAGGTCATGGAGCTCGAGGTCATCACCCGACCTGGTGTGGTGGAAAAGGTCTGAATCAGCGGAGAGCTCATCCTGGAGGAGCAGAAGCAAATCCTGGCCTGCATCCAGGAAAATGTGGATGTCTTCGCTTGGAGTGCCGCAGAGATGCCCGAGATCGATGCAGATGCGGCTTGCCATCGCCTCAATCTCGACCCCGACACCCTCCCCATCCGTCAAAAGAAGAGGGCCATAGCAGACAAGATGGAGGGGCCCATCCGAGAGGAGGTGGGTAAGCTCCTATAGGCGGGTTTTGTATCAAAGATCTAGTATCCAGGCTGGGTCTCCAACGTGGTGATGGTAAAAAAGGGAGGAGGTAAGTGGAGGATGTGTATCGATTTTTCCTTGCCTAATAAATCATGCCCCAAGGATTGCTACCCCTTGCATAGAATCGACGCGCTGGTTGATTCAGCTGTCGGTTTCCCTGTAATGTCTTTTTTAGATGCTTTTTCAGGTTATCATTGTAACACCCCACCTTAGTTTTACCACAAATCAGCAGTCCGGCCGGGCCCCGTGATAAGAAGTAAACCAAGTAGCGGTAATAAAAATGGTACATAGCAGGCATAAATGAAAAGTGCTAAAGAGTACTTACAGTGGAAGCAGTAAAAGAAACTAAGGGGTAAAAGTGTACCTCAAAAATTGAATTCACAGAGCCACTAAAACCTGAAAGAGTCAGAATGCTTGTAAAACTGTAAACATAAACATAGTCTGATACAAGAACCATTAGAGGGATCCAGATACAAGTCCAAAACACAGAACAGAACTAAAAGAACAACTACATCATGCAAACAAACTAAAATAAGGGCGAACTGCAGGCAAGCTCATCCTAGGCGCAACACCCCACCTGTAACTCCTGTAATGAGAAGCCCAAGAAAATGGGTCAGCCCAACTGAAGAGTAAGAAAAACATTTTCTCTAGTGACACTAAAAATATTAATAATTGAAGAAACATGAGTGCATGCCAAAAACAGAAATAATTATTTTGTACTAAGTAAATAATTATACTTTATTATGAAGCATGCTTTTCTATCAAAAAGCCGCAAACATAAACGACTATTCTGTTGTAATTTAATCATGTGTTTCTATTTAAAAATCGTTCAATAAGAACTACAAGGGGGTTTCTAAACTGTGACGTACACTTGAATCTTGGAGTTGTATCTTATGCGCATTCTGACGATCCGAGTCTTTACTAACGAACGTATCACATTCTATGTCTCAAGGACTTAGACACGTATCTACTAATCAATTAGAGGATGTAATCTCTCCCCAAAAGTTGAGGCTCCTAGGGACTACTACGCCCTGTGAGTAAGATTATGTGCCTCAATCTATCACGAGTGATATCATCATTCGTGCCTCCTAACTGATTTCCATTATTAATTGGATTTTAATAAAATGTTCTGCTAGATGTTCTACGTAGATCCTCCTTTTTCCTAGAAATCTAACCTATAAGGGAACATCATATTCTTGCTCTACTAAAATACTTGAATGCATAATATATTTTAGTTCATACTGTCAATTATTAATTACATAATATGAGGACATAATGCTAATCAATTTCTTATCTACATAAGAAATATGCATGAACTACTATGTGATATGTCTCGCCAAAGGAAATAAAATTTCTTACCGTACTATTGCGGCGTTCGTACACAAGATGCGGTGGCATAGTTCCTTTTAAATTTCCCCGCAAACTTGATTTCTTCTCCGATCTACGATGACTCAATGCCTAAATGTTGAGAACACAAAATCAATAATTACATTTACTTCCCAACTTCTAAGGTTTACGTTGCAACCTAGAATATTTCAGATGAATCCAAAAGCGTCAAAGGATTATATGACTACGGATAACTAATTGCTACAACTAAAGGGAAAAGACAGGAATGGCTTAGAATCTGAAATTAACTTACAAAATAAGATGGGAACTTAAGGATCAGAGATTTCCCTCTGATTTGGGAAAGAGGAAGCCTCAGGCTACTGGTCAATCTCCTTGAAGCGACAGGAACTTCAGGGGAGCCAGAAATCACCACTGTCGATACCTAGAGATGAAGAGGAGGGGTCGACGAACCCTTTATAAGGAAGACGATGACCCACGGCTCGATCCCTAATTCTCCCTGGTTGATATCGACGATGCGTCTGACGGTAAGGACTTCACGCCGAGCCTCCACGATAAGGCCTCTAGATCTGCAGGGCAGATCGGGGTTGGAGGCAATCATCAGGGAAGCTAGGGCTTTTCTGCAGCAGCCGACGAATGCAGAAGAAAGGGCGGCCTTGAATCCTTGCTCGTCTGCCAGGAACGAGAACGTGGGGAGGGAGCGTCTGTGAGAGGAAGAAGATCGACAGTTACGTCCAACTGAAGGAGGGCTACTCGCTTACGCCTTTTATCGAGATGGCACTAGCGAGAGCGCTCAGCGCCGGTTACGAAGAGGCATGAGCGTGGCTTGCAGTTTCTATCTATATTGAACCATAAATTGATATGGGGGAAGAATTTAACTGAAAATCTTAGGAAGGAATCTCACCCCTTAAAATCGTAACCCAAATACCCATACCCTAATAACTGATTAGTCGACGCGCTACTCCCTCGCATAAAAATTAAAATGTGTCAAACAAAACATCAACAACTTCTATTCCTAAATTTATTAATGCGCAAACATTGCTTGAAAAGGAATTATACCTCAAACCGACGTAGGCTTGGTCAATCTTGCTCGAGATTGAGCCCTGCGGCCAAATTTAGTTTTGCGTATTAAAATATGGGTGTTACAAATCTCTCCTCCTAATAAAATTTTCGTCCTAAAAAATTACAAACACACCCAAGTCAAAAAGGAAAGCATAATCTGCAATGCTTCGGAGTTCATCTTCTCTTTCCCAGGAGTACTCTGGTCAGCCACAGTTCATCCAAAGGACCTTTACAAAACGGATCTCTCTGTTTCGGAGCTTCTGAATTCTTGAGTCCACTATCCCGACTGGCTTGATATTGATACTAAGATTTGATTCGATTGGTGCTTCCTCAGCACTGATTATTTGACTGGGATCTCTGACTTCTCTCCTCAGATTGGATATGAGGAATACGTCATGTAGACCACTCATTTCCTCGGGCAAGGCCAATCTATAAGCAACCTCACCTATGCGCTCCAGCACCTCGAAAGGACCAATGAACCTTGGACTCAATTTCTTCATCCGCTTGATTCGAGAGACACCCTTGACTGGTCTGACCTTCAGATAAACATAGTCTCCTACACTGAATTCAACTGATCTATGCCTCTGATCATAGTACTTGGCCTGACGATCTTGTGCCATCTTCATGCGCTCCTGAATGAGTTTGATTCGAGCTGTGGTCTTGTCAACCCATGATCCTTTGTTGGAAGACCTGTCTTCACTTTCAGCCCAACACAACGGAGTACGACACCGTCTGCCATAAAGAGCCTCAAAATGCGCCATTCCAATGCTTGCCTGAAAACTATTACTGTAGGAGAACTCTACTAAGGTGACATACTTCTCCCACTTACCTCCAAAGTCCAGAATGCACATACGAAGAATGTCTTCCATGGTTTTATTTGTGCGTTCGGTCTGCCCATCTGTCTGGGGGTGGAAGGCCGTACTGAAAAGTAGCTTAGTTCCCAGACGCTCCTGAATGTACTTCCATTCCTTGGAGGTAAACCTGCCATCCCTATCTGAAATAATCGTCTTGGGGACACCATGGAGTCGGACTATCTCATCCACATACAACTGAGCCAACCTCGGACCCTGATCCGTTTTCTTGTTAGGAATGAAATGGGCAACCTTGGAGAGATGGTCAACTATAACCCATAAAGAATCATTCCCACTCTACGAACGGGGAAGTCCATGAACAAAATCCATTGATATATCTTCGAACTTCCATTCTGGAATAGGTAGTTGCTGCAACTTGCCCCTGGCATTCAGCTTTAACTAATTTGCAAATTTCACACTTACCAACATACTCTGCCACATCGTTCTTCAGACCTGGCCACCAGACTAACATTTTAAGATCTGCATACATCTTTGTGCTACCTGGATGTATCGAATATCTTGAGTTATGAGCTTCAAAAAGTATGTCTTCTCGGAGGTGACTAATATCAGGAATGCACACCCTACCATCATGAAGTAATAAACCCTCTTGAATGCTGAATTTCTCCTTCTTCCCAGCCTAGGTCAAATCCCATAACTCTACCATCTTTGGATCTAGGGGCAAAGCTTTTCTGATCCTGTCTTTAATATCACAAGTGATTTCCATCCAATTTAACCTTGCAGAACCAAAACTGGAGCGTGGTATGATACTGATCTCCAATCTCTCTAGATCTCGCACAAGCTCTTCCTGCTGAGTAATGAGGGCATAACTCGAACCTCTTCTAAGCGCATCAACTACCATATTTTCATTCCCCGGGTGATACTGGATACCAATGTCATAATCTGAGAGGAATTCCACCCACCTACGCTGCCTCATATTAAGCTCTTGCTGATCATATATATATATCTGAGACTTTTATGATCCATAAAGACCTCACAACGAACTTTGTAGAGGTAGTGTCTCCAAATATTAAAGGTGTGGATGACCGCTGCAAGTTCCAAATCGTGCACATGATAATTTCTCTCATGAACCTTTAACTGCCTGGAGGCATAAGCTATGAACTTACCATGCTGCATAAGTACACAACCCAAACCTTGACCTGAGGCATCGCTATATATCTGAAATCCTTCTGAGTCTGAAGGAAAGCTCAAAATCGGGGCGGTCATCAATCTAGAATTCAACTCCTCAAACGCAAACTCACACTCAACTGTCCATGTGAAGGCTTTCCCCTTCCTGGTAAGTGTAGTCATTGGTAGTGCTATTTTTGAAAAATCCTTAATGAATCTCCTATAATATCCTGCTAGACCGAGAAAACTGTGAACCTCAGTCACTTCCTTCAGCCTGGGCCAATCCTTTATTGCTTCTATCTTTTTTCGGGTCCACTGCAAGCCCCTTCTGACTGATAACATGACCCAAGAATGCAACCTCTGCAAGCCAGAACTCACACATAGAAAATTTTGCGTACAACTTGTTGTTAATGGAACGTTCACCTAGGGGGGGGGGGGGTGTTAGGTGATCGGGGTTCTTTTGAAAATATTTGCGCGAGTTTCGAATATTCAAGCAGAGCACAAAAGTATCGCATAGATAAACACAGATAAAACACAGCAGACGACACAAGATCCATAGAGGTTCCTCAAGACCAGGTGTCTTGAGTAGTCCTCTGTCCCTCTGCGCCTACCTATCAGTGTGCTAGGATCAGCAAACTCCGCCAAAAACTTCAGGCTCTCAAGCCTTACACCACGGACCCACAAGTCCTACAGCCTAGGCCCGCAAGCCCCTACTGCACCCGAGCCCGCAAGCTCGACACTCAGGCCCTCAAGCCCTACACTACACAGACCCGCAAGTCCTATGCCTACAACCTAGGCCCGCAAGCCCCTACTACGCCCGAGCCCTCAATATCGACAAGATCGGACCCACAAGTCCACTACCGTGGCCCTCAAGCCTCACAGCTCTCCATCCCTCAAGCTAGACGGTGTCGGACCCGTAAGTCCACTGCCCTGGTCCTCAAGCCTCACAGCTCTCCAGCCCTCAAGCTAGACAAATAGGTCCGCAAGCCTTACAAGAAATTACAGTGAAAAAGACTGCTTCTTTTGCCGTATGAAGATCAACAACTTTAGCCTGATGAAGATCGGCTTCTTATGATTGAAGAAGATGTTTTTGATTTAGATCTGGAATGCACAGTTCTTCTTCAATCTTCTCTTAGCCTGATGAGTATTGTCTTCTTATGAGTCAATGAAGATGACTGCTTCTTCCTTCTTTTTCTCTTTCTTGCGCCGCTTTTTCTATTCTTTTCGCTGTATGCGCAAGTTCTTTCTTATTGATCGATCGATGATCACATTAGGGCAACCTCTTATCTCTTTTATAAGACTGCGAGGCTCCCAACGGTCTTCTGAAAAAGTTCCTTAAGTGCCAGATGCTCCTTTACTTAATAGCACACGCTGATTGGACAATCAGGCGGCGACATTAAATGCTGACAGCGTGTTCACAACATTTGAATCTGTCTCGATGATATTTCCATTGTTACTACGACATGTATGATATCTCGTCGACATTTATTTTCAGCTTCACGTTGATACTAATAACATCATGACGATATGAGTAATATCTCGACGACAGGACTTTGTCGATGCCTTAAACATTGGTAGACTTTCAATTCTATTTGCTTCTGCCTTTGATGCTGGTATCTCGACGATACGAGACATTCTGGCACTTCTGCATATACGACAATATGCTATCTCTAACTGTGTCCTCGAGATCTTCTTTCTTGCAGACTGTCGTTGTAATCACGTTGTTCTCTCGACGACATGAGTGATAACATGTCGACAGAACATACTTTAGCAACTGCTTGTCTTCAGCTGTCCTTCTTCAGTCTTCTTGATGACATGCCTCCTTTACGACGATGTTCACCGCCGTCAGTCATACTTATCCTTTTCAGCGACAAAGCTTCTTCATAACAATGTCTGTTCTTCTTTGACTTTCTCAACGATACAGTTCTTTATCGATGATCTCTTCGACACTGATCTTCTCTTTGTCTTTTCAACGACAAGGCTTCTTCATCTTCTCGACGACAAGGCCACTTTGGTGATGTCGATGATACCGCGTCTTCTTGACGACATTTCTTCCCTTTGTCTTCATTCTTCTCTGCGTTCGACGAACGACAATCTTCGTTTGACGAACAACATTTTGCGTTCGACGATCTTTCTTCTGTGTTCGACGAACAACATTCTTCGTTTCGACGAGCTTCATTCTTCTATCCCGTGTCTGCGTTCGTCGAACATCATTTTCTGCGTCCGACGATCTCCATTCTTCGGTTCCATCTCTGCATTCGATGAACTTCATTCTCCGTTCGACGAACTCGGCAAATCTCAGTGTTTGCTTTTGTCCTGTCTTTGCGTTCGACGAACTTCATTCTTCGTTCGAGGAACTTCCTTCTGCGTTCGACGAACAACATTCTGCGTTCGACGAACTTGCCAAGTCTCAGCTTTTGCTTTGCTCATCATCATGATGACAAGCATACTTTGTCGATGACATCTCCTGTTCTTCTCGACGACATACCTTTAACTTCCTGAGATTATGATCTAGAGAAGTGATCAAATACAAAGTGAAGTTTTCTTGACTTGGTGACTTCTTCAAATCAGGAATCATGTGGGCAAGATTCCCAACAACCTCTCCCTATTTGAAGAAGTCAGAATCTCAATTCATGACTACTTTCACTTGACGATAAACAGTATAATCTTAACTTTTGAGCATGTAAGATTGTACTTATCTTTTGCTGAACTATCTGAGTACATCAGGCTTGTAGCTCCCCCTTGATTTGATGTCTCTTCTTTTGTGGCTCCCCCTACACCTTTGCTCCCCCTATCTTTGAGGTCTTCTTGAGCAGATTTGTCTTGAACATATTGATGTGCTATCTCTCCCCCTTTCTGACTTCTTTCCTGGAGCTCCTCTTTAGGTAGACAATAGTCCAAGCTCTCCCTTACCCGGTCATAGTTCTTCCAAATCCTGAGAGATTTTCTAACCAATGATTTGGAAAGGGATTAGTGCAGAATAAGTTGAGAACTACTCTAAGTTTAACATCCCCAATTGGAATTTGAAGAAGTTAAACTTAGCTTTATCTAGGGCTTTGTAAATATATCAGCCACTTGTTTGTCTGTTGGGACAAATTCAAGGGTGATATCTTCATTTTCCACATGCTCCCTGATGAAGTGATACCTGATCTCAATATGCTTAGTCCTGCTGTGAGAGACAGAGTTCTTAGAAATTGAGATTGCACTTGGCGAGTCACAAAACATGGGTGTTTTGGTCATCTTTAGATTGTAGTCTTCAAGTTGATGCTGAATCCATAACAGTTGGGCACAACAGCTCCTAGCAGAGATATACTATGATTCTGCTGTTGAGATTGCCACACTGGTCTGCTTCTTACTGCTCCAAGAGATCAGTCTTCCACCAAGGAATTGACATGTCCCTGAGGTACTCTTCCTGTCTTCCTTGCACCCTGTATAATCTGCATCTGAGTAGCCAGTTAGTTCACATCCATTGTTCCTAGGGTACCATAGGCCAAGATTTGATGTACCCTTTAGGCATCTTAAGATTCTCTTGATAGAGACATGATGAGATTCCTTAGGATTCACTTGATATCTAGCACAGACACATGTATCAAACATTATGTCAGGCCTACTTGCAGTTAGATAAAGCAAGGATCCAATCATGCATCTGTACTTGGTTTCATCAAAAGGTATGGCCTTCACATCCTTGTCCAGAGACACATTGGTTCCCATTGGAGTCTTCATTGAATAAGCACTCTCCAATCCAAATTTCTTGACTAGCTCCCTAGTGAACTTAGTCTGGGAGATGAAAATTCCATCTTCAGATTGTTTCACTTGGAGACCTAGGAAGTATTTGAGCTCACCCATACTTCTCATCTCAAACTTTCCCTACATCAAGTTGGCAAACTTTTTGCAGAGATTGTTATCTGTAGAGCCAAAGATTATGTCATCCACATGGATCTGCACTAGCAAGATCTTGCCCTTCACTTCCCTTAGGAACAATGTTTTATCAATCTTTCCCCTTGAGAACTTGTTCTCAATTAGAAAGCTTGACAGAGTTTCATACCAGGCTCTAGGTACCTGCTTTAATCCATAAAGGGATTTTCTAAGAAAATAAACATAATCAGGGGTGTGTAGGATCTACAAAACCTGAGGGCTGCTATACATATACCTCCTTTTTGAGGTCACCATTTAGAAAGGCTGACTTCACATCCATCTGGTAGACCTTGAAACCTTGGTATGCTGCATAGGACAGAAACAGTCTTATTGCTTCCAGTCTGGCTACTGGAGCAAATGTCTGATCAAAATCTATCCCTTCCTCTTGTCTGTATCCTTTTGCCACTAGCCTTGCTTTATTCTTGGTGATGATTCCATTTTCATCCAATTTGTTTCTGTAGACCCATTTAGTTCCTATGATGTTCTGTCCTTGGGGTCTTGGAACCAATTTCCAAACCTTGCATCTCTTAAACTGGTTCAGTTCCTCCTGCATTGATGCAATCCAAAATGGATCCTGATTTGCTTCCTCAAATTTCTTGGGTTCAATTTGAAAGAGAAAACTCAGGTACAATGCTTCATTTGCAGCTCTGCTCCTTGTCATCACACCTTGGTTGACATTTCCTATTATCTGTTCTTGAGGATGATCTCTTACTTGTCTCAAGGCAATGGGTAGTATTCTGGGCACTTCTGCATCAGCAACTTCTTCAGGTTGCATTTCTTCAGCCGTTTCTGAACTTTCTGCAGATTCTTCCTCGATTTCAACTACCACTGACTGATTCTTATTTCTGAGTGAGGTATCAGCATTGTCTTTAATGGATAACTTCTCTATTCTCTCCATTGTACCTGCATTCACTAGAGAACTAGACCAGCCCTTATGTATAAGGCTAGTCTCTTCAAATACCACATGTACAGATTCTTCCAATGTTTGAGAATTGATGTTGTACACTCTATAGGCCTTGCTATGAGAGCTGTAGCCAACAAAAAAACCCTCACTGCTTTTCTCAGCAAACTTGGTTAGTTTGGATTTCCCATTATTAAGGACATAACATTTGCTACCAAAGATCCTAAAATAGGATAAGGTTGGTTTTCTGCCCTTCATTAACTCATAGGGAGTTTTCTTGTCGTCTTTGATGATGAAAGCCCTATTTATCATATGACACGCAGTGTTGACAGCCTTTGCCCAGAAATATTCTGGTAGAAAGGAGTCACTTAACATTGTCCTACTTGCCTCTATCAAGGTTCTGTTCTTCCTTTCAGCAACCCCATTCTGTTGAGGAGTTCTGGGTGAGGAAAATTCTTGGGAGATACCTAGTTCTTGGCAGAATTCTGTCATGGCTCCTGACTGAAATTCTGTCCCATGGTCACTTTTGAGTTTGACCACAGTACAGTCCATCTCATTCTGAATATGCCTGACAAAATTTTTCAAGATATCTAGGGTATCTGATTTCTTTTGAGGAAGAATACTTAAGTGAACCTTGAATAATCATCAACAACTACAAGGGTGTAGGCCTTCCCTCCTAAGCTATGAACTTACATAGGACCAAACAAATCCAGGTGCAGTAAAAACAAGCACCTAGTGGATTCTTTGTTAGATACGCTCTTAGAGCTGGTCCTAGTCTGCTTTCCAAGTTGGCAAGCTTGACATGGTCCATCTTTGATGCACTTAATATCAGGTCCATTCCTAACTAGGTTTTGTGAGAAAAGCTTGCCTATTGTCTTATAGTTGATGTGTGCAAGTCTCTTGTGCCATTGTACACATATAGCCTCTTTACCATCAGCTACAAGACATATGGGCATGGAGGAATTTGCATTGAGAAAGTTTAAGCAATAAATATTCCCACTCCTAGTGCCAATTAAGGTAGCCTCAGAATCTAAGGACTTCTTAATTAGACACTTGTCCTTGTGGAAGATAATAACAAAGCCTAAGTCACAAAGTTGACTTATGCTTATGAGATTGTGTTTCAATCCCTCCACATAAGCAACCTTTGTGATTGTAACTAACCCATTTGAGATGTTGCCATAGCCCCTGGTCACTCCCTTTTCTGAACCACCAAAGATCACGGTTGGTCCATTCTCCACAGGGATGAACTCTTTCAAGTACCTTCTGACTCTAGTCATATGCCTAGAGCAGCCACTGTCCAAATACCAAATTGGAGATTGGTTTGCATTTGGACCTACCTGCAAGACAAATTACTTCCCCTTAGGTACCCAATATGGATTGGGTCCTTGGTTTCTGTTAGGGTGGTATAAAGGAACACAAAACCTTGGAGGGTTATGCACTCTCTTTGCATTGAGCCCTGTTGGGTTGAACCAACAGTCCAAGGCAAAGTGGTCTACTTTCCCACATCACCAGCATTCAAGTTTGTTGTATCTTCTCTTCTGCTTCCCCATCTGAATGGGGTGGCAGTGCTGATGAGCAGAAGAGAATGATTCTTGCCTAACAGATCTTGGGTGAACCTCATATGTGTGAGTCTGGGGTGGAATCGGTCTCAACACATTTTGGTTCACCTTCTTGGGAACAAGCTTTGTAGGAACAGCCTTTCCCTTGCTCTTGATTGCTGTAGCTGCAGGTTTGTGGGCTGAAGGACTTGACACCAGCACCTTATTGTAGGAAGGTCTAGCTTCAGAATCTTTGCCCGTAACTGTCTCCTGATTAAAACCAATACCAGCTCTGAACTGTCCAGAGAAGGTGTCAATGATGGGCATGATAGTATTGGGCATAGAGAAGCTGGATGCAAGTTTCTTCTCAGCCAACAACATTTCCTCAAGGTCCTTGATGACCTTGTTCTTCTATCCTAATTCAGCATTTTTAAGCCTTATGGATTCCTTGAATTTGTCCACTTCTTTGCTCATAGTAGCCAGCTTCTCAGCTGTCTCCTGGAGCTCAGATTGAATAGGCGTCAAGGAATCTAACTCCTTGGTCTGGACTTTGAGGAGTTTCTTACAGCTTTTGAAAGCTTTCCACAAGGATTTATATTGCCTTATCAGTTCAGATTCAACATCATATTGGGATCTTGTGGTTGTGCTGTTGACAACAGACACATCCTCATCATCATGCAAGGAATCTGCTACTGATTCAGAATTAGAGTCAGATAGAGAAGTTCTGTTAGTTACCTTCCTAGGAGAGATGTCATCCTGGTTGTCTTCACTGATGGCCATCAAGCCAATGAGTGCATCTTCCTCAGTACTAGAGGAACTTGAGTCAGAATCACTCAGTGTTCTGACCTTCTTTGCCATGAATCCTTTTTCTGATTTCCTCTTGCTCCTTGAGCTTCTTCTTTCTTCATGGTTCCTTGACTCCTTCTTAGAGAGGCAGTCAGCAGCCATGTGACCTGTCTTGCTACAGGAATAGCAAACAGTATTATTTAAATCATGTTTACCAGGATTAGACCTGTACCTTTCCTCCCTGGGGGCTCTGGATCTGTCACGATAATCAGATCTTTTGGAACTTGAGGATGAATTTCTGTGATTGTCCCTCCTTCTTCTGTGTATCAGCTTCCTGAACTGTTTTGAGAGAAGGGCCACCTCTCTGTCAGTGTCATCAGAATCTGAAGAGCTAGCTTCTGATTCCTCACTGCTCTCAGATATGTTCTGGGTTGCAGAGATCTTGCCCTTGGATCTTCTGGTGCTCTCAGCCTTTAGGGCCACAGATCTGTCTCTTGAGCTCACCTTTGAGCTTTCTTCTTCAGCCTTCCTGGTGTTGAGTTGAAGTTCATGAGACAACAACTTACCATACAGATTTTTGGGCTCCATGATGCCCAGCTGACCCATCTCTCTGATGGCATAGATCTTGATATCCCATTCTTTTGTGAGGGATCTAAGAAACTTGTCATTAAGATCTGAGTTTGTGAACTCTCTTTCATAGTTTCTCAATCCATTCACTATCTTAAAAATCTCTCATAACAGTTAGAGATTGTTTCATTCTTGCCTTGTTTGAAGGCCTCATACTCTTGGTTGAGAAGGGATTTTCTATCATCCCTTACCTCTTCAGTACCCTCCATGTACATGATCAAGGAGTCCCACATCTCCTTGGCCATTTTGCAGTGAATCAGATTCTGGAGGGTTGAATCATCTATGGCACTTACAATAACATTTTGTGCCCTCTTATCTAGGCCTGCCAAGGCTAGCTCGTCCTTGGTCATGTCCTCATATTTCTTTATCACCTTCCTTGTTGGATCAATGGTGGAGGGAGTTGTAGGGATAAAGGGACCCGGTTGGATTGTCAGATAGATTCTTGGATCAGCCGCTTCCATGAAAAACCTTACCCTTTCCTTCCAGATAGGAAAGTTCTCCTTTGTGCAGATTGGAAGTTTCATGGATCTCATCTCCTGATTCTGATCTCCACCAGCCATAGTGAGTCGTTCCACGATCTAGATCAGACGGTTAAGTCTTCTTTTGATCAACCTCGCTTTGATACCACTTGTTGTTAATGGAACGTTCACGTAGAGGGGGGGGGGGGGGGGGGGGGGTGTTAGGTGATCGGGGTTCTTTTGAAAATATTTACGCGAGTTTCGAATATTCAAGCAGAGCACAAAAACATCGCAAAGATAAAACACAGTAGACGACACAAGATCTATAGAGGTTCCTCAAGAACGGGTGTCTTGAGTAGTGCTCTGTCCCTCTGCGCCTACGCAGCAGTGTGCTAGGATCAGCAAACTCCGCCAGAAACTTCAGGCCCTCAAGCCTTACACCACGGACCCGCAAGTCCTACAGCCTAGGCCCGCAAGCCCCTACTGCACCCGAGCCCGCAAGCTCGATACTCAGTCCCTCAAGCCCTACACTACACACACCCGCAAGTCCTGTGCCTACAGCCTAGGCCCGCAAGCCCCTACTGCGCCCGAGCCCTCAAGCTCAACAAGATCGGACCTGCAAGTCCACTGCCCTGGCCCTCAAGCCTCATAGCTCTCCAACCCTCAAGCTAGACAGTGTCGAACCCGAAAGTCCACTGCCCTGGCCCTCAAGCCTCACAGCTCTCCAGCCCTCAAGCTAGACAAATAGGCCCGCAAGCCTTACAAGATATAACAGTGAAAAAGACTGCTTCTTCTGCCGGATGAAGATCAGCAACTTTAGCCTGATGAAGATCGGCTTCTTATGATTGAAGAAGATGTTTCTGATTTAGATCTGGAACGCACGGTTCTTCTTCAATCTTCTCTTAGCCTGATGAGGATTGGCTTCTTATGATGTTGGGTATATTGCTCTCAATAGTACCTTGATTTGAAGAGGCATCACTCTCAATACTAAAGACATATTGTATTTGATAAAGCTTTGTTTTTGTAAGTCAAACAGGCTTAGGTGACTCAAGAGTAAGGGCCAAACAAGCCCTTAGATATGAATATATCATCTACAAGGAGATGAAGATTTGTCTCAGCAGAACGGCTGAGATGAAGGGTCAGAACCGCTGAGACAAGTAGCCGTCTCAGCGGATCCGCTGAGAAGAAGGTGTCTCAGCTGATAAACTCATCAAATGCTGAGAATCTACGCGTTCGTCGAACGCAGAGAGCCGTTCGTCGAACGCAGGACAAAGTTCGTCGACCGCTGAGACGAGATAGAAGAAACTGCAGACAATAGTCTATTCGTCGAATGCAGGACAAAGTTCGTCGACTGCTGAGACGAGATAGAAGAAACTGCAGACAATAGTCTGTTCGTCGAACGCAGGACAAAGTTCGTTGACCGCTGAGACGAGATAGAAGAAACTGCAAACAATAGTCTGTTCGTCGAACGCAGGATGCAGCGGGTTCATTGAACGCAGAGTGATGCGGGTTCGTCAAATGCAGAGTGAAGCGGGTTCGTCGAACGCAGAGTGAAGCGGGTTCGTCGAACGCAGAGTGAAGCGGGATCGTCGAACGCAGATTTTGACAAGATCGTCGAACGCAGAGTTTGACAAGTTTGTCAAATGCAGAGTACAATGCGTTCGTCGAGCGCAGTCCTTCTCTACGGAAAAGTAGGGCGGCGGAACCTGCGGCTAGGGCAAGTTGCAGACAAGCCGTGTGGGGTCCACCAACTTCTCCCATACTTCTCAGAAGGACATTTAAGAGCCGTTGAAGATCAGAGCTGTATAAAAGGAAAATGCTAGGGCACATTTGAAGCTCTCCTCCGCCGTGTGCAAAAAGAAAATCAACTGTTTCTTTGACGGCAGCTGCAATCGACTTTCTTCCTGCTCACTGAAAGAGAAGAAGAAACAGAGAGAAGAAGATAGCTCCTCCACCCGAAGGAGAAAGGTGATCTTCCATCACTCTATTGAAGAGGAAGATCAAGTTGTTGTTGTAATCAACACCTTCAGCAACATGAAGCACAGTCAGTGCAGGATCTACAGGAGAGTACCTCTACTGTAGAATAAACTTCTAAATCATTTTGCTGTAGGGCATCTTGCCTGAGCTGTAAGACCATTTGGTCTGAGTTTGTAGGAACCTGAGGGTTCTGAGTTGTACGGCTGAAGGCCTGAGTGTAGGATCTGAGTGATCTGAGTTGTAGGGCTTCATTGCCTGAGCTGTAGGAGGAGGAATCCTCTGAGTTGTAGGACCAGCTCTGGTCTGAGCTATAGGATCAGGAGCTGATCTGAGGTAGGGTTGTTGTGCCTGAGGTAGGACCTGTTGTGGTCTGAGTTGTAGGATCTGCTGAGGTTTGAGCTGTAGGATCAGGAGCTGATCTGAGTTGTAGGGCTGCTGTGCCTGAGGCAGGGTTTGAGAAAACTTGAGAGATCCCGAGGGATCTGTGTTGTAAGCTCTTTTGAGCAGAGTTTGGAGGAGTTGGCCTTGTCTAACACATTGTTAGAAAGGTGAAGGGGGAAAGAGGACTACTCAAGACACCCTGTCTTGAGGAACCTCTATACATGTATGTGTGTTTTCTGTGTTGCTTGATTTTCTGCTTAGAATAGTTCTAACAGTCCATAATAATCAAGTAAAACCCAAAAGACCTATTCACCCCCCTCTAGGTGATTTAGACTACAAACCTTATATTCTTTCAAGTGGTATCAGAGGGAGGTTGGTCAAAAAGGACTTAACAGTCTGACCAAATCCTAAAAGGTTTAGTCAAATCGGATCCCATGGCCTCCTCTGGATTGCAAAAGGAAATGAGGTCCATGAAGTTGCCATATGCAACAAAGAGAATTTTGGCATATGGAAGCAAAGGATCAGGTTGTTTATGGAAGCATCTGATCCAAGGATCTTCATTACAGTTGAAGAAGAACCTTTCACCTTTCACACTGCATCCACTATAGATCCAATAAGAAGAGTGGCCAAACAATTCAAAGATCTGACCAAGGATGAACTTGAGTTGTTCACCATGGACAAAAGGGTCCAGAACATCATTGTCAATGCTATTGATGATTCCACCTTTCAAAACTTGGTACACTGCACCTCTGCCAAGGAAATGTGGGATACTTTGATAGTATATATGGAAGGGACAGCTGAAGTTAGGGATGACAGGAAGTCACTCCTAAATTAGGAGTGAAGCCTTTAGGCAACTGAACTAGGAATGCATAACTGATTGCTATGAAAGATTTTTCAGGATAGTGAATGAGTTGAGGAACTATGAAAGGAACTTCACCATTTATGAGCTGAATGATAAGTTCCTTAGATCCCTCACAAGAGACTGGGACACAAAGATATGTGCCATCAGGGAAGTGGCCAAGCTAGGTGAGACCCCAACTCACACACTGTTTGGTAAGCTGCTCTTCTATGAGATGCAGCTGTCTGCAAGGAAGGAAGAGGACACCTCTTCAAGGGTTCAAGCAAGGGAGAAATCTGTTGCTCTCAAAGCTGACAGCTCCAAGAAAAGCAAAAGCAGGATGGTGTCTCCTCCTAGGAGAAGTGCTGAACCTGAAGTCAGCACCTCAGGATACTCTTCCTCTGATGAGGAGTTTGCTTCCTTCACAAGGCAGTTCAAGAAGATGATGAAGAGGAAGCAGTGGAAAAACATGCCCTCCTCATCTTCACACAACAAAAAGGACAGCAGCAAATCAGAAAGACATCACCCAAAGGGTGACAGGTATGACTCTAAACTGAGTAAACATTCTTCTAACAATATAATCTGTTATAGCTGCAGCAAGTGTAACACCTCCCCTGCAATGATCATATAACATGGGTCCAGCCGGGACCCCACAACATATAACCGCCACAGCATTAGTATTAAAAGATGATATTAACTACCCATTCTCAAAACTCAGACAACACAGCGGAAACAAACATAAAACACAGAGATTGTCCACACTACAAAGGAGTCCAACTGGCCTTAAGGCCATACAAAACCACAGTCCAAATCACCTAACATTCAACACAAAGGACGTCCCAACAAAAGGGGACAGATAGTAGTTTTACCTAAACTACCTAGGCATGCAAGCCGATTACAACAAAATGTAATAATAGAAGTGCATGAAGACAAGGTAAACACTTCATGAGGCTTTAGGCCTTTTTGGCCGGCGCGCTGGGTCCAGCCTTCGATTCTTGCCCTACAACCAAATCACAAAGAGCGATAAACGAGGGTCAGCTATGGCTGACCACAAAGGGTGTAACAACATCCCTCCTCTCGGCCATCCTAGCGGACCCCGGGGAACTACTTCATCCTGCAAGTCAGCACTTCGTATGCAAATGTACATAAAAGGAAACAGCATAAAAACAGGTATGAGTGTCACATACAACATCCATGTTTCTATGTTGAGCAGATAATAAAAAGGGGCCTACCAATGCAAAATGAATGCAAACCCGGGTTTCACCCAAGGCACCCTAAAGCGTATGAATCTATCACATCATCATACATCATCATCACATCACAAACACAAGGGTACTTATCATTTCCCCGCAAGGGCATCATAACCCAAGGCCAAGAGCTCTCTCTGAGACACACCTCGCCTGGCTCACCATGCCATCGGGCTTGTCTAACAGCTCACACGCTCGGGCCGCCAACAACACACCAAGACCGATACTAAGAATTCTGGCTCACCAAAACGTCCCAAGGCCCTGGACTTACTCTCGGGACAACGTCCACCGATTGCCTCGCCTGGCGACCGTCAATGGACTCATCCGTAGCACAGACATTCTCGTCAGTCAACAATCGAAGGGACTAATCTTGCCGGGACACTCTCCACACGTGAATCTCAGTCTTCACGGGATAGCCAGCCGACCACAAAGACCAATCGCGCCTTCGCACAACACTAGGCATCACAAGCCCCATATTCCGCACACTACCTCTCCGCCCTAAACCCAACGTTCGTTACCACACGAAGCTACAAGGGCATCACAACGACGAGTTTGCCGTATTCGGATTTCTAACAAAACCCCTAAAATGCGCGTAAATCAACATCACCGAATCGGACCAACGGCCACAAATCCGGCTTCACCCACAATGCCTAATCCGCTAACGGAGCGGATCTCTAGTGCAAATCATGTAGGGGATGGACTCAATCAACCCTATGGTTCCTTTTGAACCAAGGCGACCCGGACCCCTCTCACTCGACGGATCCGGTGCCAAAATGCAGAAATTAAAGGGATGCTATGCACGCATCCTAAAGATCGGGAGGAGAAATGTCATTACCTTTTGAGATCTCCTCCTAGCCATGAGAAGCTTGCAAACAAACGGTGGAGAAGAAGCGCCTCGACGCCCTCTACGCGTTGCCGGTCTCGGATCGGCGAATGGAGCTCCGAAGCTCCGGCAATGGCGGATTCCCCTTCTTCTTCCTCCTTGCCTCCTCCTCCTTTCTCCAACCTAAGAGAGAGAAAGTCTTGGAAATAATGAAGGTTTAACTCCTCTACCAAGCCCTAAAACCCCCCAGCCATCCATCGCAGCCGATGGATCAAATCCCAACATTTTTGGACGACCAGATTATCTTCCCCGTCACTTTTCGCGGAGCAGAATAAACAGTGCGCACGAGCAGCGGCGCACGGTCAGTGATCGTGCGCGGCCAACATCCCCTGATCGTGCGCACTACACAATCAGCCAACCTTCAACCCTTGTCAATTAACGCACGATCAGGCGCACGACCACTGGTCGTGCACGAAGGAGGCCAGTGAGCGTGCGCGAAGAACCTGCTATGGAATTTTCAGCCTATTCCGAGCGCGACGCTACCACTCCGCCTACCTCGCTGGACTATGATTTTTGGGGTGTTACAACTCCACCCCCCTTAAAAGAATTTCATCCTCGAAATTTCAGAATTTAAACAGGAAATTCATAAAGCATACCTGGAGCAAAAAGTTCCGGGAAATCCTCCCGCATCGCTTGCTCACGCTCCCAAGAGAATTCGTCTCGCCCGCAGTTGTCCCATTGCACCATTACAAGTTTGACTTCCTTATTGCGCAACTGCCGGACTTCCGAATCCTCCACGCAAACCGGATGAACCCTCGTCCCCAAATCCTCCATCACCGGCACCGTCGCCGCTTCGACTACGACGCTCGGCTCCACCAGAGCTTTCCTCAACACAGAGACGTGGAAGACATCATGTAATCCACTCAGCTCTGCGGATAACGCCAAACGATAGGCTGCTTCGCCTATACATTCCGTAACCTCGAACGGACCCAGATACCGCGGACTCAACTTCTTGAGTCGCCGCACCCGCGAAACACCCTTGAACGGCTTGATCTTCAGGTAGACCATGTCGCCCACTGCAAACTCCATATTTCCGTGGCGCGCATTGAAATACTTCGCTTGTCGATCCTGAGCAACCTTCATGCGCTCCTGAACCGTCCGCACAATCTCGCAAGCATCTTCCACCACTTGCTTCCCCAACAGCTTAGTGTCTCCCACCTTTGCCCAAGACATCGGCGTTCGACACTTCCTTCCATACAAAGCTTCATAGGGCGCCATTTTGATACCCGCCTGGAAGCTATTGTTATAGGCAAACTCCACCATGAAGAGGTGGTCTTCCCAACCTTTACCAAAGTTGAGAGCACACATTCTCAACATGTCCTCCATCATACGGTTCGTTCGCTCTGTCTGACCATCGGTCTGCGGATGGAACGCGGTACTAAACTTGAGCTTTGTGCCTAAGCTCTTCTGTACTAGCCTCCAGTCCTTTGAAGTGAAACGCCCATCGCGATCAATAACGATGCTCTTCGGAATCCCGTGCAACCACACAATGTTTCGAACATAGAGCTCCACGAGCTTCTCCACGCTATCGCCCTTCTGATTCGGAATGAAGTGAGCCACCTTGGTCAGGCGATCCACTATCACCCAAATTGCATCGTTACCCTGCTGCGATCGAGGCAAACCATGTACAAAATCCATGGAGATGTCATCGAACTTCCATTCGGGAATAGGGAGAGGCTTCAAGAACCCACCGGGCCTTTGTCACTCAGCCTTCACCAAGGCGCAAGTCTGACATTGGCTCACGTACTCGGCTACATCCCGCTTCATCCCAGGCCACCAAAAAGATTTCTTCAAATCCGCGTACATCTTTGTACTTCCTGGATGAACGGAGTACTTCGTAAAGTGAGCTTCAAACATCAACTCCTCGCGAAGCTTGCCAAAGCGCGGAACACAGATCTTTCCGTCTCTCTTCAGAATTCCACCAACCATCTCCAAAGCCGTGCCTTCGCTTTGCTGAGCCTCCAACACCAACTGTTGGCACTCCTCGTCCGCACTGGTCGCCTCTCGGATTCGATCCGCTATATCACACTGCATTTAAATCCAGTTCAAACGAGCTACGCTAGACTCACCTCTAGCCACACAAGAAATGTCAAGAGACTCCAAGTCTCGAATCAAACACTCGTTATGCACCTCCATCCAATTACCTTGCCCGGAGTACTTCCTACTCAAGGCATCCACCACCACGTTGGCTTTACCCAGCGTATACTGAATCTCCACGTCGTAGTCCCCAAGGAACTCGACCCATCTACGCTGGCGCATATTCAAATCCTTCTGGTCCAGGAGATACCTCAGGCTCTTGTGATCCGTGAAGATCTCCACCTTCGCACCATAAACGTAGTGCCGCCACAATTTTAGCGCAAAAATTACCGCCGCCAACTCTAGATCATGGACGGGATAATTCCTCTCATGAGTCTTTAACTGCCTTGACCCATACGCTATCACCTTGCCGTGCTGCACCAGCACGCAACCCAACCCGCAACGTGACGCGTCGCTGAAAATCTGAAATCCTTCCGTCCCACTAGGAAGACTAAGGATTGGAGCAGACATCAACCTTTCCTTCAAATTCTCAAATGCACGGGCACACTCCGGTGTCCATACGAACCTTTGGTCCTTGCGAGTGAGAGTGGTGAGGGGCAACGCCATCCGCGAAAAGTTCTCCACAAACCTTCTGTAATAACCGACTAGTCCAAGGAAGCTCCGGACTTCCGCCACGGTTCTCAATACAGGCCAATCCCTAATGGCTTCAATCTTTGCTGGATCTACTGCCACCCCATCTCCACTAATTACGTGACCCAAGAAAGCCACCTTCTTGATCCAAAACTCGCATTTTGAGAACTTAGCATAAAGCTGATTCTCCCTTAGAGTCTGCAATACCAGCCTCAAGTGAGACTCATGCTCTGCCTCTGTTTTTGAGTACACCAAAATGTCATCAATAAACACCACCATGAACGAATCTAGAAACGGTCGAAAAACCCGGTTCATCAGATCCATGAAGATAGATGGCGCGTTCGTCAGTCCGAATGACATCACCGAAAACTCGTAATGGCCATACCGAGTTCCAAACGCTTTCTTAGCGATGTCCTCTTCTCAAATCTTCAAATGGTAGTACCCCGACTTCAAGTCTAACTTGGAGTACACCACCGACCCTACTAACTGGTCGAATAAATCATCGATTTGCGGAATCGGATATTTATTCTTAACGGTCAATTTATTCAGTTCACGGTAGTCGATACACAACCGCATACTTCCGTCTTTCTTCTTCACAAACAATATCGGCGCGCTCCACGACGAAGAGCTGGGCCTAACGTACCCTTGCTCTAACAACTCCTGCAACTGAAACTTTAACTCGGCCAGTTCCTTCGGTGCCATCCTAAACGGAGGACGCGACACCGGCCTCGCACCCGGTACCAACTCGATCGAAAAATCGATCTCACGCTGAGGGGGTGCTCCCGGAAGCTCCTCGGGGAACACGTCCTCAAATTCTTCCACCACCGGAACTTCTCCAATGGCCAACTTTGTGGAGTGAGTCTCCAACAAAGCCAAAAACGCCTTGCCTCCTTGGTTTACCGCACGCCTCATTTCCACGGCGGAAATCAGGGAGCAAGCAACTCCGCTTAGGCCTTCGAACTTGACCTCTGCTCTACCTTCTCCTCTCAGGGTTACCACCTTCAACTGGAAATCGATACTAGCTCGCTGCGCGGCAAGCCAGTCCATCCCTAAGATAACATCGAATTCAGCTAGTGGCAGAATCGCTGCTACCAACACGAAATCATAATCGCCAATTTGCATCACAATGCGTCCCTTCCTCAAGGTAGTCATGAAAGACCCATTCGGCATACGCACACTCAGCTCCACTTCTGCCTCTACGGACTCAGCAACAATCTTCCGGATAAAACTTTCCGCAAGAAAAGAGTGTGACGCCCCCGTGTCGAACAACACTCGAGAGGGGTAGCCCAAAACTAGCACGAAACCTAACCACGTGCAAAAATAAACCTAAAAGGTCGTAACCTACATTATAGTAACAAACGAAAACTTAAACTTTTCGTACCTGTCACCACGTCGGGTTGACGTATCGCTTCCTGTTGCCCAAGATTATAGGCTCTAGGCTGCACTGGAGGGAACCGCGAAGCACTTGACTCCGCCGCTTTCCCCTTCTCTGCAACACCGGGACCCGAACGCACCGATTGTTCCTGTCTCGGCTCTGGCTCAACTCCGCCCTCGGTACAAAACCGACTAATGTGACCCACATTGCCACACTGGTAATAAGTCAACGAACCTTTGAATCGAAAATCTCCCGAGGGTGCGCCACTTCTCTCCCCAGTCCTATTAGGACGGGGTTTCTTCTTGTATCGGTTTCCCTCTGACTTCCACTGAGATTGGGACTGAGAAGACTTTCCTTCTCCCTGCTTTGCCGCAACACCCTTTCGCCATTGGGTTCGCTCCAAGTCGCTCTCCAGTGTGCAAGCGGCTTCGACCAATTCATTGAATCCCGCATTCTTCAAGGCTATGAGTGGTTGCCTTAAATTTTCTCTCAACCTTTGATAGAAGAGATTATCCCTCTCTTCATCATCTGCCATGGTCGTTCCCGCATAACGACCCAAATGAGTGAACTCTTGCAGATATTCATCCACTGTCTTCTCCCGCTGCACCAAATGCAGAAACTGCCGCTGCAGTGCTAACCTTGTCGAGGCCGGAATATAACGCTTGAGGAAAGCGTTCCCGAACTCCTCCATGGACGGAACACGCCCAACAAAATGGCGACCGTTATGGTTCACCCACCACAACTTCGCATCGCCCTCTAACATGAAACTCGCAAAGTGAGACTGCCTCTCAGCTGGGGTCTCAGCTGCCTTCAAGAGCTCCTGGATCCTCGAAAGCCAATCCTCGGCATCCGTTGGAGTGCCCACTCCCTTGAATGTCGGAGGGTGGAAACTCAAAAAGTATTTCATGAATCGATCACCCATCGGAATAGCTCTCTCCGCTATTGCCTCTGCTTGCCTCACTTTGACATCCGGTGTAGCCGGCGTAGCCGCCGGAGTAACAGGAGTCGCAACTTGCACCACCGGTGTCGGAACCCGTGGCATCGCTCCAGCTTGAGCCGCTACCATTGCTTCCGCTAGCATGCGACAGAAATCAGCCGGGGACATGCCCACATTCATGAGGCCCGGAGCAGTATCACTGCTTCCCGAAGGCTCCTCTTGCCTTCGTGACGTCCCCGCATCGTCGCCAACATCCTAGCATAAGCAAGGAAAAAGACTTATCAAGCTCTATTCACAAGACTCGAACATAGGGATACTCATGATCCTGCGCAATACTCCTATGTGGACAATCTCTAACGCGATCCAAATACACTAGACCTCGCAAGAATACGCAAACCTATCTCTGATACCAAATTGTAACACCTCCCCTGCAATGATCATATAACATGGGTCCGGCCGGGACCCCACATCATATAACCGCCACAGCATCAATATTAAAAGATGATATTAACTACCCATTCTCAAAACTCAGACAACACAGCGGAAACAAATATAAAACACAGAGATTGTCCACACTACATAGGAGTCCAACTGGCCTTAAGGACATACAAAACCACAGTCCAAATCACCAAACATTCAACACAAAAGGACGTCCCAACAAAAGGGGACAGATAGTAGTTTTACCTAAACTACCTCGGCATGCAAGCCGGTTACAACAAAATGTAATAATAGAAGTGCATGAAGACAAGGTAAACACTTCATGAGGCTTTAGGCCTTTTTGCCCGGCGCGCTGGGTCCAGCCTACGATTCTTGCCCTGCAACCAAATCACAAAGAGCGGTAAACGAGGGTCAGCTATGGCTGACCACAAATGGTGTAACAACATCCCTCCTCCCGGCCGTCCTAGCGGATCCCAGGGAACTACTTCACCCTGCAAGTCAGCACTTCGTATGCAAATGTACATAAAAGGAAACAGCATAAAAATAGGTATGAGTGTCACATACAGCATCCACGTTTCTATGTTGAGCAGATAATAAAAAGGGGCCTACCAATGCATAATGAATGCAAACCCGGGTTTCACCCAAGGCACCCTAAAGCGTATGAATCTATCACATCATCATACATCATCATCACATCACAAACACAAGGGTACTTATCATTTCCCCGCAAGGGCATCATAACCCAAGGCCAAGAGCTCTCGCTGAGACCCACCTCGCCTGGCTTACCATGCCATCGGGCTTGTCTAACAGCTCACACGCTCAGGCCGCCAACAACACACCAAGACCGATACTAAGAATTCTGGCTAACCAAAACGTCCCAAGGCCCTGGACTTACTCTCGGGACAATGTCCACCGATTGCCTCGCCTGGCGACCGTCAACGGACTCATCCGTAGCACAGACATTCTCGTCAGTCAACAATCGAAGGGACTAATCTTGCCGGGACACTCTCCACACGTGAATCTTAGTCTTCACAGGATAGCCAGCCGACCACAAAGACCAATCGCGCCTTCGCACAACATTAGGCATCACAAGCCCCATATTCCGCACATTACCTCTCCGCCCTAAACCCAACGTTCGTTACCACACGAAGCTACAAGGGCATCACAACGACGAGTTCGCCGTATTCGGATTTCTAACAAATCCCCTAAAATGCGCGTAAATCAACATCACCGAATCGGACCAACGACCACAAATCCGGCTTCACCCACAATGCCTAATCCGCTAACGGAGCGGATCTGTAGTGCAAATCATGTCGGGGACGGACTCAATCAACCCGATGGTTCCTTTTGAACCAAGGCGACCCGGACCCCTCTCACTCGACGGATCCGGTGCCAAAATGCAGAAATTAAAGGGATGCCATGCACGCATCCTAAAGACCGGGAGGAGAAATGTCGTTACCTTTTGAGATCTCCTCCTAGCCATGAGAAGCTTGCAAACAAATGGTGGAGAAGAAGCGCCTCGACGCCCTCTACGCGTTGCCGGTCTCGGATCGGCGAACGGAGCTCCGAAGCTCCGGCAATGGCGGATTCCCCTTCTTCTTCCTCCTTGCCTCCTCCTCCTTTCTCCAACCTAAGAGAGAGAAAGTCTTGGAAATAATGAGGGTTTAACTCCTCTACCAAGCCCTAAAACCCCCCAACCATCCATCGCAGTCGTTGGATCAAATCCCAACATTTTTGGACGGCCGGATTATCTTCCCCGTCACTTTTTGCGGAGCAGAATAAACAATGCGCACGAGCAGCGGCGCATGGTCAGTGATCGTGCGCGGCCAACATCCCCTGATCGAGCGCACTACACAATCAGCCGACCTTCAACCCTTGTGAATTAACGCACGATCAGGCGCACGACCACTGGTTGTGCGCGAAGGAGGCCAGTGAGCGTGCGCAAAGAACCTGCTATGGAATTTTCAGCCTATTCCGAGCGCGACGCTACCACTCCGCCTACCTCGCTGGACTACGATTTTTGGGATGTTACAACAAGCCTGGGCATGTCATTGCTGACTACCCAGTCAAAAGGAAAGAAAGAGGTGAAAAGAAGGCTCATCACAAGAAGGGGAGGAAGGGAGAACAATCCCTTTTAGCCAAAAAAAGCAAGAGCTGGAGTGAATCTGAATCTTCCTCTTCAGATTCAGATGAAGAAGAGAAAGCCTACATAGGGCTGTTTGCTGCTCAGGAGGATGAAGACTATCCTGCTACTAGAATAGGAATCAGTGCCCCTCTTTCACACTCAGATAGTGATGAAGAGGAGGATGAAGAAGACACTGTTCAGCTAGGCCTTATGGCCTTCACTGATGAGGAAGGGAGTCAGAATGCTTCTGACAATGATCAGGTAATATCTCATTCCACTGCAATTTCTGATCTTCTGACTAGTCCAGAATCTGTTGCACCTTCATCAATTGATGGAAGGGGATGGATGCTGAGGAAGAATTCAATCAATTGATTGATAAATATGGTGTTCTTTTGGAGGCTCTGAAGAAGAGCAAGAAGCTTGCCAAGAGGCAAGCCCAGGAAATTATTTCCCTCAAAATGACTAAGGATGTCAACACTAAACCTACCACCCTGGTGGCTCAGATGAGTAGATAAATTAGCCATTTGCAGGGGATAACTGTTGTGCAATTAAGCACTATTTCCCTGAAGAACAAGGCCATCAAGGACCTTGAGGAAAAACTTAAGAAGGAGAAGAGCCTGGTGGCTCAATTCTCCAAGCTCAGATCTGTGCTTCCTATCATTAACACCTTCTCCTCTCAAACCAATAGGAGAGGACTAGGATTCAAGAAAATGGAAGTAGGAGAAGGGAGTGGAGTAAAGAGCAAGGAGAAGGCTAAGCCTCAACCCACCTTTCAAAATGTGATACTTCCCTCCAACAGGTATGACCATGAAAGCATTTATGGTCACTGGAAGAATGAGAGGTGCTATAGGAAGGAAAATGATCCTTCACATAGTGGAAGAAAGGGAATGGGATTGAGTGTCATGAAGGCTCCCCATGAGGAAATTCAAATGGCCTAACATGGACCATTGGTTTTTGGTACTTCAGCCACTTCATTCAAGAATGAGAAGGCAAGCCCTTCTAAGATTGGATCAGTCAAGAACATGACTGCTGCCAATTCTGTAAACATGTCTGATTGCTCAGTGTCAGATGCCATCAAATCTTGTATGGCTACCAAGTCATTGCAAGCTGATGCCATCAGGACAAAGAGCCTCAAGACAGCACACAGAATGACATTCAGTCAAATAATTGCTGAGAGGAACAGGAAGAATGCTGCTGTATCTATTCCTGAACATGAGGACTGTGCTGCACAATCCTCAAGAAATGCTAAGAAGAGAAGGTACAACATTCATGAATGTTGGTGCTGTGGTAAAGTGGGACACTTTGCCATCGATTGTTGGTACAACCCCAATGTACCTAATGCAAAGAAGAGTCTTCCTGCCAAGGGTGCAGCTAGAGTAAGGCCTTTTGATCATGCTAACAAGAACCTAGGACCCAAGTCATCTTGGGCTCCTAAGGAACATTAAACTCTATTTTGCAGGATAGCTCAAGTACCAGCTTCATCATCGTTTGGTACTTGGACAGTATGTGCTTGTGGCACATGAAAGGAAGGAGGGTGATATCATGAATTTGATATCAGATAGAGGAATAAATCCTCAAGGTAAGTATTTCTCCTCCATATTGTGAATTTATCATCAAATTCTATCTATAACAGTGTTAAAGTAGGTTGATAGAATTATCCAGCAAAATCTGCGTTGGCTGAGCTCTAAATTTTGCTTAAATAGCTGGGTTAAGTCTGGGTTCGACGAACTTAGTTTTAAAACATTAGCTGTTCAATGAATTTAGCCCTAGGTTGAAACTTTAGATGAACCCTCTCAGCTGAACCGCTGAGTCGATTTAGTTAACACGCTGAACCGCTAAGTCGATTAGGTTAATACTTTGGCCCATTATATTAACTCACGACGGCATTAAATGACTTTTCACATTCTCTCGCACCACTCCAGCCGCCGATACGAAATCTCTTCCGTCCCTGCGTCTTCATTTTTCTCATTCGACTAGATGGCGCCCAAGATTGTGAAGGAATTGCAAGAGGGTTATGAGTTGGCGAGGGATGGGTTTCTCCATGCCTCACCATAGTTTTTGAGCGTTATATCCTTAATTACTGATGCTGGACAAGACTTCTTGTTGTCTGAACCCTCTCAGATCTTCAAGCAAGAAGTGCTAGAGTTCTTTGCAAATGCCAAGCAGTCGTCTTCCAAGGATGGCCTAACATCTAAGGTTGGAGAAATTAGGGGGAAACTGTCCCCTAAGAGACTGGAAAAGGTACTACACCTTCCTAGAGTGGAAGAAGAGGAAATATCAGCAGCAGACAAGGAGCATGCCTTGAAGTGGTGTGAATACAGTGACCCCCAAACTTCATCACTGAAAAAGAAATTCTTCAATCAGAAAGGGAAGCTGCTGTGTGACATTGTGGGAAAGGCACTCCTGTGCAAGCCAGGCTCTCATGACACAATCTCTCAACCCATGTTTGAGCTGATTGTAAGGATCATTTTAAAGAAAAGGACATGCTGGGGAAATGTCCTGTTCCTAAGGATCAAGCAATGCCTGCAGGCTCCAAACCTTGGAAGGATCTTATCTCTCTTCCTGCTGAAGGCTTATCCTGACCAGTTCTCCTCTTTTAAGGGTGTAAACATTCATTACCTGAAGAGAATAGATATCAAAACTTTGGACAGGTCTACCAGGGTTCTCCCCATGAGCCAACCCTCTATGGTGGCTGAAATAAAGGAGAAGAAGAGAGCTAAGATGAATGAAGGAGAAGGTGCTGGATCCTCCAACAAGGATGATGAACCTCCAATGCCCAAGGATGGTTTGGTAGGAGAAGATGTTCCCAGGACAAGTGGGGATGAGGAGCCCCAAGGAAGAGTTGAACCCAATCCTAAGCCAACTCAGATGAATACTGATCCAGCTGTTCCTCAAGCTGAAGATGATCTTCTCAATTCACCGATCCATGGTAAATTAGGATTTCTGTTAGGCATCTCCTCTCTAACAATAGTATAGTCTAGGTGTTTAACACCTCAATCATTTTCAGGTGACCCTAGACAAAATTCTCCATCTATGGATGCCCCAAGTGAGGGGGAGCATAGCCCAGCCTATGAAGGAGGGGGTGGGTATGCTAGTGTGGGGAGCATCAACAGGAGCCAACCCCCCCAAATCTTTAAGGTACACCTAATGCCCCATCTGAGGGGGAGAAGATCCCTGATGATGGAAGGGCTAATGCTCTGAGTGGAGTTGAAGAGGTGGTTGTAAAAGTAGTGACCCAGGAAAGGCCAGTTGCTGTTCTAGACACATCTGACCTGCTAAACTCAATTCAAACCATAATTGAGGGTCAGATGATGTCAGTAAAAGAACTTGTTGTTAAAAGGATACAAAGTGCTACTGCTCAAGTTAGGGATGAGCTGAATGCTACGAGAGCAGCTTTATCTCAAGAAATCCAAGCCAGTGAGCAGAGGTTGGAGATAAGGGTGGATGATGTGAGGGATGAGATGAATACTCAAATCAAGACTGTCACTGCTGACTCTGCTCATATCCTCCAGCAAATGACCAGATGGTTTGAGATGGCCAAAAACACTGTTGCTGCCCAGCACATAGTTCTGAAAAATATTGCAGACCATCAAGGGGATTCCACTAAAGACATTACATATGTAAAGAATCACTGTACAGGAATCAAAATGTCTGGGAGAATGCTGTTACCAGGATGACACAAGTGGTCAACACATCAAGCAGCCAAGTTAAGTCCCACATTGACAAGGCAAAGGAAAACATTTTGGATGATGCAAACAGCACCTTCCAAACTCTCTCTCAATCCACAATAGATCAACACTCTGAGATAGAGAAAAGATAATGGACAATGGCAAGGAAGGAGAGGAGAAGCTTACCAAGATAAATGCTAAGATGAAAGGTGCTCATATAAAGCTGTATAACAGCATGGAGTCTGCCCACCAGCTGATACTCTCCAATCAGGCAGAAGCCAGCAAGCAAGTGGTGGAAGTGGTCAACAATGCTTCCAATGCTATTGAAGAAAATATCCTAACCATGGTCAAACAGGTTAATGAAACTCAGTGGGACTCAAGCTTAAAGGTACTGCAAGGAACAAGGATTGCTTTAAATATTCCAATCTTGAATCCAAGCAGAAATGAAGACTTTGACTTCCAAAGTCAATCAAATATGATTCAAGATGAGAGAGCAGCAATGAGGAGTAGTGCAGAGGGCATTCAAACTGCCGAAGAATATATGGCCCAGAAAAGAATGGAAAAATTAGAGGATCCACTCCACGAAGATGACAATCTGGAACTGGACACAATTGTTGTCAATACCTGGGTGAGCCATGGTAATCAAATGAAGGACATTGATCATGTCTATTCAGCTGCTGAATGGATCAAGCACCTTGAGAGGGAATCCTTAAGGGAAAGGGTTCTCAAAGAGAACATGGTGAGAAGGGAAACTCCTTTAAGGATTCCCACAAGATATCTTCCCAAGCCTATTCTGTACTTCAAAGTAAAAGAGAAGATCAAGGCTGATGCTGGAGCTAGGAAGAGAAAGTCTGAAGATGGAGAAAGCTCTTCTCAGGGACCATCTAAGAAGAACCTGTCATGAAATGCCTTTTAAATTATTCCATGTACAATCACAAGTTGAATTGTGTGAAATGTCTGTATTAAACATTTAAATTGAAATGATATTTCAAATTCTAAAGATCATATTGTGTTTATTGGCATATGCACTATGTTTTTTTACCTGTAGTATCCAGGAACTAGAATGGGTTGTTCAATTTGAACAGGATCTGCTATTACAAAAAATAGCTTTCCAATTGAGGGGGAGCAAATTCCCTGCTCAGGTTGAGGGGGAGATGGCAAATGCTAAGTGTGTATAGGTTGACCTATAAGTTGATCCAAAAGGATTAATAGATGTTGACTCCCTATCCATAGAAGGTTAAAGTTTGAAGAAACCAGAAAGGGGGTTATAGGGCCATGATGAGTCCCAATTATATACACATAGATGGACTCATCTGGGCCATTTCACTAGTCATTCCACTGCACTTTAGCCTTGTTTTAGCTCATATTTGTCATTCTATGCTAGGTGCACTTCTTGACCTATTTTGGTGTGTTTTATGTTTATTCTTTCTTGTTAGCCTTATCGTATTGTTGAGTGCCACTTTCAGTGGCTTGATTAGTATTTCTGTAGGAACAGGAGTCGTTCAGGTGTTCCCGGTACAATTCTGTACAGGAACACTGCGCACGATCACCGGTTCTATTGCGCACGACCACTGGTCGTGCGCCACTGATCGTGTGCACTCAACCCCCAAAATTTAAGTTCTGTTTGACCGAACGCACGACCATTTACGATAGTGCGCACGACTACTTGTCGTGCGCCACTGGTCGTGCGAACATGTTATTTTATAAATTTCTTAGCGTGCAGGTTCTGCCCAGGCAGGCGCACGATCACAGAAATCTAGTGCGCACGACCACTGGTCGTGCGCCAATGACCGTGCGCAGTATTTTCGCCAGCGCCTATATAATGACATGTTCCTCAAATTAGGGATAGGCGGGCTTCCGGGAGCGGGATTTTCAGTCCGTACGCCGCCGTTTTCCACTTCCAGCCATCTCCACCTCATCTTCTCTGGAAGGGGAAGTCGTCTCCGGCCATCCTAAGCATTTTCCCATCGTCCGGAAGCATTCTCCGCCATCCGCAAGCACTCAAGCAAGCAGTCTCCATTTTTGTCCGGTGAGAAGAACAACAATCCTGAGGTAGAAGACGACGGAAGCACGTGGAGAAATCATGACAGTCTCTCGACGCCGGAAGCACAGTCCGCCCGAGTCCGGAGGTAGCTTGACAACCTACCATTCAGGCCGTGAACGGCCGCTAGTCTTCATCCATTGGTTGTCTTCCTCTTCTCCTCTTTGTAGTATTTCTTTGAATCATTTGAACTTGAATATCATGATGTTTAGTTTAAATGCAATGTTTGTTTCTTCTCTGTTCATCAACATTTGCTTGTGATTCGTTTCACCTCCACTCACTCACTCACGCACCCATTGTGCTCGTTTTGCGTTAGCAAGAGCTAGCGGCGATTTGTGAAGAGGTGTCTGCGACCCTCACTCTCCGCACTAGTGATCACTTCACTCGCTTGCGCACCGTCCATCCGCCTCACGAAGCTCGGCATCGCGGCCGTGCACCCATCTCGCCTTGCGAAGCGGTGAGTTCGACCCGCACTTCTTTTATTGTTGTTAATAATAGGAAACCAAATCAAAACCCCTCTAGTTGTGTTTGTTCCCGCTTGTGTAACAATTGTCACACAACGCAATTCGTTCACCCAACCTGCATTCCTCAAGAGACCGATACTCGGGGATTCTATTCCCAACATTTATTACTTGACAGCTACCGGTGCACTTACCGAACATAGCATCAAGTTTTTGGCGCCGTTGACGGGGAATGTTCAGGCGTGTAACGTCGTGAGTTGTGAACTTTTGTTATAAGAGCAGTTGTTTTTGATTTTCTTTGTTTTGTTTTCTCTTGGTTGTGATTGTGCATGCAGAGACAAGAACTTGTACCCTTTGATCCCGAGATCGAATGGACCGCTCACGCACGAAGGCGCGCAGTAGCCGTACATGCGGCAATGGGTGACAACATAAACCCAGATGATGCTGAACCAAGAGTGCCCAACGTGGAGCAGCACCATCCTGGAGATGAGAAAGAGGTAGTTAGGCCTCGACCCCGAACGATGAGAGATTATACCACTCCGACAGCTGGGAGTGTGTATCCTGGGTTCGGTCCCAACATTATGAACAATCAGTTCGAGATCAAACCTGCGATCTTGAACATCATCCGGAACAATGCTCAGTTCTCAGGGATGGCCAGTGAAGATCCGCACCTGCACCTGGCAGAGTTTTCCGATATCTGCGGGACCTTCCGCTACGCTGGGATTCCTGACGATACAGTCAAGCTGTGACTGTTCCCATTCTCACTTCGCGACAAGGCCAAGGTGTGGCTCCATTCTATTCCTCCTGGGACCGCTGCGACTTGGGATGCTCTCGCATCCAAGTTCCTGGCCAAATTCCACCCCGTTTATAAAATTATGAGCCCGGGGCGGGAGATCGCCACCTTTCGCCAAGCTGACCAAGAGACCCTTGCCGAGGCGTGGGAGCGCCTTAATGATCTTCTCCGCCGCTGCCCGAACCACGAGCTCCAAACTTGGAACGTGGTAGAGACATTCTACTTCGTGATCGAGCCCAACTACCGGGCGATGATCGATGCTGTTGCGGGTGGTACTCTAATGAACCATACTCCAGTGGAGGCTCTTCGAATTCTGCGAGACACCGCCTCCCACAGCACATTTTGGACTGCCGGGAGGAATGCACCAAGAAGCGCCCGTGGTCTCTTGGTGGTCGATTCACTCCCTCCTACATCCGCACCGGCTGCTGTCATTACGTGTGAAGGATGTGGAGGCGGCGGACACCACGCGTATGAATGTTGGGCAATGATCTATCAGGTGACTTCTCGCACGTTTCTTTAAACGAATCCATTAATTTTGTTGGTAATCAACCTAAGGGGGCGCCGTTTAATAACACATATCATCCGGGAGTGAGAAGTCACCCAAACTTCTCATGGAACCCCAACACACCTGGCCAACGATGGGCACCGGGGCAGCATCAAAACGATACCTACGCCTCCAGGAGCCAACCAAGGCCACCTCACCCAGAATATAACCAAGGCCCCCCAGCTCCCAAAAAGAGTAACTTGGAGGAGATGATGGAAAAATTTATGCAGGTGGCTAGCTCAAACATGGTTAACCAAACCGCATCCATGCGGAACTTGGAAACGCAGCTGGGCCAATTGGCCCAAGTGCTAACCGAGCGGTCGCATGGGACTCTCCCTAGTAATACCGAAAAAAACCCAATAGACCAAGGAAAGAGTCTCGACAATGTGGAAGTGGGTCATCCGCGTGAGTTAGTAATCTCCTGTTCCATTAATAAAATTGAAACTAAGGCCTTGTGTGATTCTGGCTCCTCCCGCAACGTTATTGCTTTGCAAGACGTTGATAAATTGCAACTTGAAATTAACACGGAGGACCGGAAATCTCTTGTGCTCGTAACCGGTACCGTCATACAATCGGAGGGGGAAGTTAAAAATGTAGAAGTTACAGTTGAGGGGACATTGGTGGTTGCTGATTTTCAAGTGTTGGGACCACGGGAGAATCACTCCATCCCTATCTTGGGTGTACCGTTCTTGAAAGAGAGCGGTGCCACCCTTGACTTTTTTGCGGGATGTGTCCTCCTACCTAATAAGGTACCGTTGTCCACTTGCCCCAAGGCTATAACTGAAACATCTATTTGCCCCCCTCCTTTTATTTTTGATGAATCACTGAGTTGTGCAGGAGATATGAAAGATACTGGATCATCTGAAGGAGAAAAGGAAGAATACCAGTCAAGCGGAGAGGAAAAAGTGGATTTTCGGAAAGACTATGATTCCAAGAGGGAGGAGGACAGCAGTCCTAAACATACTAAGCTGAACTTGATTCAGGACGACATCCCATTATTTTCTTGCATTGAATCATGTAATAAACAATTTAAGCGTTCCATCTCTTGGGCTGATCCGGTCGTCACTGCGGCGACGGAAGCGACGCCACCCACTACTAAGAGGGGAGAATCTGAAAACGTTCAACGTTGGCAGTCTCCGACTGTTGCTAAACTTAAACAAGAGAAGCGTCTGCGCGATGCGCGCTCTGCCGCTCTCCGTGGCAAGAGGGCGGAGGATAGAGGAACACTGGGTGACACCAGTGTTGGCCCTAAAGCCTTCACCTCCCGCTTACAAGCTACGAGAGACGTGCACCACAAAAGCGCCTACAACTGATTCTTTTTAGTTCTTAGTTTGTGAAACTTTTTTTTATGCCCTTTTATTTTCTGCACTCTTTGAACAATTTTAATACAGGTATTTGGTCCAGCTTAAGGACATAAAACAAAAGCGCTGCTAGGAGACAACCCAATTTTTTGTTGCTATCCTGTTAATTGTTTAGTTTTATGTATTTTTGCTTGGAGCCTTTTTGCCTGCAGGTGTGCGGCAATTTCTTTTGGTGGCGGACTTGGATTCCCTTCGCAATATTAACGCCAATCTTCTGGTGTGCTCATATCTGAGCATAGTACCCTCTTCCTCAACATTTCTTTATTCTCATTGTCATAATTCATGTGATTGTCCAATTTAAGTCTGGGGGTGGGGGGAGTGTACCGAGTGTTCACTGCACGTGCACTAGTGCTTAGCATGCTAGAAGTAATTTTATTTTCAGTTTTATGATTTATTTACTTTCTCCGCACACCACTGCACCCACTTTAACGCGTACTCACTTGTTTGTGTACTTCCGTTCACACTTATCTTGGTTTGGAATGTGAAATAAGATGTTAGCTTAGGAATTGCAAATCGGAGTGCGATGTTGACCCCTGTAGTGCTCTAGTCGCATATTCCTTGCTTGCATAGAAATTTGAGTAGAATTAGATTGTCTCTATACTTGTTATTTACAATTAGTATTCTTGCGTAGTTTTTGATTTATTTTACTCATTTGGTGAATGTAACCAAAATTTGCGGTAGCACAGTGTTGTGTGTAAGCAAGCGCTAGTTGTGTGTTGCTCGAGTCGGAAGGAAGCTTTACCTTTCTCGTGGGCTAAGAACTTGCCCCAAGCGACTCTTGAAGCATGGGCGAGAGCAACTCATTTTGTTAAATGTGATGTGGGCCTTTTTTGCCTAGTTTGAGCCTTGTTTTCCATGACCTATGCATTCACCTTTGCAAGCCAAGTTTGTGTCTACCTTTCTTTTGTTTCAGCTCTTCTTTCAAATCACCAATGCCTGAAGCTTATCCTATTATCGCAGCCAAGTAGTGAGTTAACTGGAATTACATGTCACATTTGGATGTGATGTATGGAAATTTTTGTGATGTGAAGAGAAAGTGTATTGCGTGCTGAACATATTGTTGTAAACTAACCGGGGGATAAATGAAAAAAATGAAGTTAAAAGAAAAAAAAAATCTGTAAAGAATAAAAATGACAAGAAATCCCCTTGGGCGTAATAGAAAAATTTAGTTGGTATTTGTTTGGAGTAGGCTGTGTACACACCTGTTTTTCAAGCTAAGTCTGGGGGTGTGGTACACTTGCGCTGTTTTGGGCTTGTTCCGGGTAAGCATTTCGATGTTGCTCATTTGGGTTGCGTAGCCATTTCGTTTATCATTGAATATCATACCGTAACCTAAGCCCAAATTTCAACCCGAAGTCCTATTGATTTAACTTCTGAGTTTGCTAGTGCCGTGGAGAGAGTGTAACCGGGCAAGCTTATGGTTCTCGTCATTGATGGATTTCAGCAGAGTTATTCCCGAACTCCGGTCTTTAGCAACACCCTCCTGAGTGACTTGTTTACTTTCACATCGGGCACGACCACACAAATTCTTCATGATTCACCATCTGAGTACAAATAAATCTCTATTTACGCATGTATACTTTTGTAAATTAATTAGTATAGTTAAAATCTTCTTTTACAGAATTTCTATTTGCATGGGTATGATACTTCGCATCTGACTCTTTATTTGCAATTCTCTACGCCAACCACCATTTTCCCTACTCCGCCGGTTGTGTTTGCTCGGGACACGCAAAAAGGTAAGTCTGGGGGTGTGATGAGTCCCAATTATATACACATATGGACTCATCTGGGCCATTTCTCTAGTCATTCCACTACACTTTAGCCTTGTTTTAGCTCATATTTGTCGTTCTATGCTAGGTGCACTTCTTGGCCTATTTTGGTGTGTTTTATGTTTATTCTTTCTTGTTAGCCTTATCGTATTGTTGAGTGCCACTTTCAGTGGCCTGATTAGCATTTCTGTAGGAACAGGAGTCGTGCAGGTGTTCCCGGTACAGTTCTGTACAGGAACACTGCGCACAATCACTGGTTCTATTGTGCACGACCACTGGTCGTGCGCCACTGATCGTGTGCACTCAACCCCCAAAACTTGAGTTCTGTTTGACCGAACGCACGACCATTTACGATAGTGCGCACGACTACTGGTCGTGCACCACTGGTCGTGCGAACATGTTATTTTATAAATTTCTTAGCGTGCAGGTTCCGCCCAGGCAGGCGCACGATCACAGAAATCCAGCGCGCACGACCACTGGTCGTGCGCCAATGACCGTGCGCAGTATTTTCGCCAGCGCCTATATAATGACCTGTTCCACAAATAGGTTAGGCGGGCTTCCGGGAGCGGGATTTTCAGTCCGTACGCCGCCGTTTTCCACTTCCAGCCATCTCCACCTCATCTTCTCTGGAAGGGGAAGTCATCTCCGGCCATCCTAAGCATTTTCCCATCGTCCGGAAGCATTCTCCACCATCCGCAAGCACTCAAGCAAGCAGTCTCCATTTTTGTCCGGTGAGAAGAACAACAATCCTGAGGTAGAAGATGACGGAAGCACGTGGAGAGATCGTGACAGTCTCTCGACGCCGGAAGCACAGTCCGCCCGAGTCCGGAGGTAGCTTGACAACCTCCCATTCCGGCCGTGAACGGCCGCTAGTCTTCGTCCATTGGTTGTCTTCCTCTTCTCCTCTTTGTAGTATTTCTTTGAATCATTTTAACTTGAATATCATGATGTTTAGTTTAAATGCAATGTTTGTTTCTTCTCTGTTCATCAACATTTGCTTGTGATTCGTTTCACCTCCACTCACTCACTCACGCACCCATTGTGCTCATTTTGCGTTAGCAAGAGCTAGCGGCGATTTGTGAAGAGGTGTCTGCGACCCTCACTCTCCGCACTAGTGATCACTTCACTCGCTTGCGCACCGTCCATCCGCCTCACGAAGCTCGGCATCGCGGCCGTGCACCCATCTCGCCTTGTGAAGCGGTGAGTTTGACCCGCACTTCTTTTATTATTGTTAATAATAGGAAACCAAATCAAAACCCCTCTAGTAGTGTTTGTTCCCGCTTGTGTAACAATTGTCACACAACGCAATTCGTTCACCCAACCTGCATTCCTCAAGAGACCGATACTCGGGGATTCTATTCCCAACATTTATTACTTGACAGCGACCGATGCACTTGCCGAACATAGCATCAGGCCAATGCTTAGGATAGGCCATGCTAAAGATCATTTATTGCAATATGTCTTTGCTGTTAATGTACCTTGGAGTTGGGAATGTTCTGCCTTATTCAAATATGGGGAGATTGTTGGGTATATTGCCCTCAATAGTACCTTGATTTGAAGAGGCATCACTCTCAATACTAAGGACATATTGTATTTGATAAAAGTATTGTTTTTGTAAGTCAAACAGGCTTAGGTGACTCAAGAGTAAGGGCCAAATAAGCCCTTAGATATGAAGATATCATCTACACGGAGATGAAGATTTGTCTCAGCAGAACCGCTGAGACGAAGGGACAGAACCGCTGAGACAAGGAGACGTCTCAGCGGATCTGCTGAGAAGAAGGTGTCTCAGCTGATAAACTCATCAAACAATGAGAATCTGCGCGTTCGTCGAACGCAGAGAGCCGTTCGTCGAACGCAGGACAAAGTTCGTCGTCCGCTGAGACGAGATAGAAGAAACTGCAGACAATAGTCTGTTCGTCGAACGCAGGACAAAGTTCGTTGACCGCTGAGACGAGATAGAAGAAACTGCAGACAATAGTCTGTTCATTGAGCGCAGGACAAAGTTCGTCGACCGATGAGATGAGATAGAAGAACCTGCAGACAATAGTCTGTTCATCGAACGCAGGATGCAGCGGGTTCATCGAACACAGAGTGAAGCGGGTTCGTCGAACGCAGAGTGAAGCGGGTTCGTCGAACGCAGAGTGAAGCGGGTTCGTCGAACGCAGAGTGAAGCGGGATCGTCGAACGCAGAGTTTGACAAGATCGTCGAACGCAGAGTTTGACAAGTTCATCGAACGCAGAGTACAGCGCGTTCGTCGAGCGCAGTCCTTCTCTACAGAAAAGTAGGGCGGCGGAACCTGCGGCTAGGGCAAGTTGCAGACAAGCCGTGTGGGGTCCACCAGCTTCTCCCATACTTCTCAGAAGGACATCTAAGAGCCGTTGAAGATCAGAGCTGTATAAAAGGAAAATGCTAGGGCACATTTGAAGCTCTCCTCCATCGCGTGCAAAAAGAAAATCAACTGTTTCATTGATGGCAGCTGCTCTCGACTTTCTTCCTGCTCCCTGAAAGAGAAGAAGAAACAGAGAGAAGAAGATAGATCCTCCACCAGAAGGAGCAAGGTGATCTTCCATCACTCTATTAAAGAGGAAGATCAAGTTGTTGCTGTAATCAACACCTTCAGCAACAGGAAGCACAGTCAGTGCAAGATCTACATGAGAGTACCTCTACTGTAGAATAAACTTCTAAATCATTTTTCTGTAGGGCATCTTGCTTGAGCTGTAAGACCATTTGGTCTGAGTTTGTAGAAACCTGAGGGTTCTGAGTTGTAGGGCTGAAGGCCGGAGTGTAGGATCTGAGTGATCTGAGTTGTAGGGCTTCATTGCCTGAGCTGTAGGAGGAGGAATCCTCTGAGTTGTAGGACCAGCTGTGGTCTGAGTTGTAGGATCAGGAGCTGATCTGAGGTAGGGGTGTTGTGCCTGAGGTAGGACCTATTGTGGTCTGAGTTGTAGGACCTATTGAGGTCTGAGCTGTAGGATCAGGAGCTGATCTGAGTTGTAGGGCTGTTGTGCCTGAGGTAGGGTTTGAGAAAACCTGAGAGATCCCAAGGGATCTGTGTTGTAAGCTCTTTTGAGTTGAGTTTGGAGGAGTTGGCCTTGTCTAACACATTGTTAGAAAGGTGAAGGGGGAAAGAGGACTACTTAAGACACCATATCTTGAGGAACCTCTATACATGCATGCGTGTTTTCTGTGTTGCTTGATTTTCTGCTTAGAATAGTTCTAACAGTCCATAATAATCAAGTAATACCCAAAAGACCTATTCACCCCCCTCTAGGTGATTTAGTCTACAAACCTTATATTCTTTCATATGAGTCAATGAAGATGACTGCTTCTTCCTTCTTTTTCTTTCTTTCTTGCGCCGCTTTTTCTGTTCTTTTCGCTGTATGCGCAAGTTCTTTCTTATTGATTGATCGATGATCACATTTGGGCAACCTCTTATCTATTTTATAAGACTGCAAGGCTCCCAACAGTCTTCTGAAAAAGTTCCTTAAGTGTCAGACGCTCCTTTACTTAATAGCACGCGTTGATTGGACAATCAGGCGGCGGCATTAAATGCTGACATCGCGTCTGCAACATTTGAATCTGTCTCGACGATATTTCCATTGTTACTACGACATGTATGATATCTCGACGATATTTTCAACTTCACGCTGTTACTGATACCATCACGACGATATGAGTAATATCTCGATGACAGGACTTTGTCGATGCCTTGAACTTTGGTAGACTTTCAATTCTTCTTGCTTCTGCCTCTGATGCTGGTATGTCGACGATACGAGACATTCTGGCACTTTTGCATATACGACGATATGCTATCTCTGACTGTGTCGTCGAGATCTTCTTTCTTGCAGATTGTCATTGTAATCACGTTGTTCTCTCGACGACATGAGTGATAATATGTCGACAGAACATACTTTAGCAACTGCTTGTCTTCAGCTGTCCTTCTTCAGTCTTCTTGACGACATGCCTCCTTTACGGCGATGTTCAGAGCCATCAGTCATATTTAGCCTTTTCAGCGACAAGGCTTCTTCACAACGATGTCTATTCTTCTTTGACTTTCTTGACGATACAGTTCATTATCGACGATCTCTTCGACACTGATCTTCTCTTTGTCTTTTCAACGACAAGGATTCTTCATCTTCTCAACGACAAGGCCACTTTGGTGATGTAGATGATACCGCATCTTCTTGATGACATTTCTTCTTTTTGTCTTCATTCTTCTCTGCGTTCGACGAACGACAATCTTCGTTTGACGAACAACATTCTGTGTTCGACGATCTTTCTTCTGTGTTCGATGAACAATATTCTCCGTTTCGACGAGCTTCATTCTTCTATCCCATCTCTGCGTTCGTCGAACAGCATTCTCTGCGTCCGACGATCTCCATTCTTCGGTTCCATCTCCGCGTTCGACGAATTTCATTCTGTGTTCGGCGAACTGGGAAAATCTCAGTGTTTGCTTTTGTCCCGTCTTTGCGTTCGACGAACTTCATTCTTCATTCGACGAACTTCCTTCTACGTTCGACGAACAACATTCTGCATTCGACGAACTTGCCAAGTCTCAAGCTTTTGCTTTGTTCATCATCATGACGACAAGCATACTTGGTCGACGACATCTCCTGTTCTTCTCGACGACATACCTTTAATTTCCTGAGATTATGATCTAGAGAAGTGATCAAATACAAAGTGAAGTTTTCTTGACTTGGTGACTTCTTCAAATCAGGAATCATGTGGGCAAGATTCCCAATACAGCTGATTCTTCCTGAGAGTGTTCAACACTATCCGGAGGTGCTCAGCGTGATCTTCTTGACTCTTTGAATACACCAAAATGTCGTCTATGAAGACGATAACGAATCAGTCTAGAAATTCTCGAAACACCCAATTCATCAGATCCATAAAGGCGGACGGGGCATTGGTTAGCCCGAAAGGCATGATCACGAACTTATATATCCATACCTAGTGCTGAACGCCGTCTTCTGGATGTCCACATCTCGAATTTTCAACTGGTGGTAACCCGACCTCAGATCAGACTTGGAGAATGTGCTAGATCTCTCAAGCTGATCAAACAAGTCATCTATTCTGGGGATAGGATACTTATTCTTAATTGTCAGCTTGTTAAGCTCACGGTAGTCTATGCACAATCTCAGGCTACCATCTTTCTTCTTAACAAAAGTACAGGGGCACTCCAAGGTGAAGTACTGGTGTTGGAACATGGTCTTCCACATCTCCTAGGTTTGAGAATAACAAATCCTATGTGTATTTGATCTTGTGTGTTTAAGTGTGTAGGAAAACAAGTCCACATGACTCAAGGATAACATAAGAATATTGCGCCAAATTTTGAAGCCAAAATTCCAACATTCCCGCTAGCACCGGCGCTAGCGCTAGCGCAGGCGCTAGCACTGACTTGAAAAAATTTCGGAAACAGTTATGGAAGGTGCTAGCGCCTGGCGATAACAGCTAACGTAGGTGGTAGAAGCTAGTGCAGGCGGTATCTACTAGCGCCGGCGGTAGCACAAAGCACAAGAGGAAGGCAGCCGACTTGCTTAAAATGAAGGATTCTCACGCGGAGAATATTGCCTAATCTGGGATAGCACCCGCGGTAGCGATAGCGCGGGCGCTAGCTCCAAGGCTATAAAAAGGACCCCTTGGATTCGTCTTCTTCATCCTCTTGAGATACAAAATTCCAGAGCTTCGCGCCACAGCATAGAGAGGAAGGTTCAGAGAGATACTCCCACAAATCCATGCAGGCTTAAGGAGATCCGTGGAGAAGATTTCAACACGCGTCATCATCGTGATGAAAGACCGTATCGACTACGATCATACTCTGCGCGTCTTCGTCTACTTCTCCAAGAGATCCATATAGGGAGTTTTTATATTATTGTCTTTTTATTTCACATCTTTTCTTGTAATCGTGTAGTAAATTCGCCTCGTGTTGGCGACTAGGTCTGGGTAGGACTTAGGGCAGAAATTCGCCTCGTGTTGGCGACTAGGTCTCGGGTGTAGGTTTAGGGGGTGCTCGAGAGCATATCCGGGGAAGGGTTGGCTAGAGTGGCTTGAGGCCGTATCCGGGGAAGGATCGGCTAAAGCCAACCGGTTCGTGGGGATACGAGTCGGTATATAAAACAAAAAGAGTCTTTCATATTTCGCTTTGATTTCTAGCGTCATTGAAATCAAAATTTTGTAATCATTTTTATTAATAGTAATCATGTCTCTCCTTTTATAATAAAAATGATTTGTTCTTCATTTCTCTAAATTGTTTATTATCATCTCTTTTATTATAAAACAATTTAGATCTTTATTCAAAATCACTATTTTGATCTCTTATTATTTCAAGTATTACAAAATATAATATAAGTTTTTAAAACCCTTATTCACCCCCCCTCTAAGGGCGCCTACCGATCCAACAAGTGGTATCAGAGCGAGGTTATTCCAAATCAGCTTAACTACCGGGAATAACGACGTCTCATGATCTCGCTTCTACTAGTGGGGTAAATTTTTATGAAGAAGAAAAATCTCCTAAACCACCTTTATTCGAAGGGAGAAATTATAAAGGGTGGAAATTATTAATGGAAAAATTTATTAAAAGTTTAGATATCAATGCATGTGATATAGCAATAGTTAGACCAGCGGACGAATCAAATAAAAAGAGCGGGACCTAAATGCAAAAGCTATGCATTATATTTTTTGTGTTTTATCTCAAGATATTTTCAAATTAATATATTGTTTCTCTAGTGCATACAAAGTATGGAAATTTCTTGAAGAAATGTATGATTCTCCTTCTACAGGTATGGAACAATCGTAAGAATCGGAGAATATGCAAGCTTGCACAAGTCTTCAAGAATGCTCCTCTCATGACGGATCAATGGAGCACACATCAAATGGAAAAGAAGAAGAAGTAATGTCTTCGGAAGAGGAGTGCCAAAAAGATGTAAAAGAAACGATATGCTCAAATCGTGCCTCTCCCAAAAGCAATGTAAGGAAATCAAATCCCATTTTCTGTACTTCTATTTCTATATTATAAATGCTTCACACTACAAAGCGCAAAATTAAGAAATTTAAAAATGCTAATAAACATTGCGCTTAGAAAATACAAATTTAAAGGCAAAAATTAATGAACAATCAAATTCAAATTTATCTAGTTCTATCCATGGTTCTTTAGTTGAAAACACTACACCTTGTATGAAATTTGATGACTTAAAAGAAAAATGCAAGGAACTTCTTTTCATAAAAGAACAAAATACAAAATTATGTTTAGAAAATTTATCTTTGAAAAATGATTGTGCTAAGTGTAAAGAATATAAAATTGAAATTAAAGAGATGGATGAAACATTTGATGAATATAGAAACAATTATCAAGATCATATATATTCAATTGTTTTAACTCTTAAAAATAGCACAATCGTTTATATAAAGCTAGACATAATTTAAAGATTAAAAATGATGAATTAAAATCAAAAAATCAACTTGCTTATGAAAATTGTAAATACAAATTCACAATATCAAACTATATCTAAAAACATGTTGAATACGAATATGAACATCTTAACTAAGTCTAATAATGGGAGCAAGAATTACAAAGTGTTTGTAAATCAAAATCAAAATCATCATTACTTGCAAAACCATGTTTCTCCCAACTCAAAATTAAAATTGCACAAATTTCCTATGAACAATACTTGTAATAATCATTACAATCATAATCATCAATATAAAGATTATCATAAGGGAAATTTGACATATAAGAATAACATTAAACCAAAGTTTGAATGGAGGCCCAAAATTAAAAATGAAACATTAACTTCACATGAAAGGACCCATTCATCACTAACTACCCACAAACATACACGATCTATTTGGGTACCCAAAGGAACCACCACACTTGGTCCCCTTTGGATACCTAAATCTCTTATTCATTAGGTATCATCAATTGCATGAAGTAGAATCCTTTCAAAATGAAATATATAAAGTTCTACTTCATGATATGCCTTCATGTCTTTTAATTTTTCTTGTTTTCCTATTTTTTTTGAACTATCATGTCATGGTCATCCTATACAGTATTAAAAATATGAGTTTATATCTTAAAAGCTTAATATGTTCATAAAATCAAATTGATCAAAATTCAAAATCATATTTTATTTTGACGACCTATCTTTTATTCTTATATTCATTGCTTCTAAATATCTTATATTATCCATATGAATCAAACTGTAAATTTGCTATAAGATATTTCAAATTAAATCCGGTTATTAGGCTATTAAGATTCTTAGCCTTCACCAACAAGTGGTGTAGTGAAATAACTTGATCTAAAAGAAAATTCAAGATCTAAATAAAAGCTCAACTTTCAATATGGTTGTCATTGTTCACAACAAAAAATTATATTGTGTTCACTCCTTGATGTTAAACATGATCTAAACCATCACTATTGTTCACCTATCAAAAAACATATATATGTATATATATTCAAAATTCTTAATTAAAGGAAAATCACTAAAATGTATTGAAAGAATTTATCTTCATAATGAATATTGAATTCACAAACACCACTATGATCTATTGATGACCTTTGCTAAAATTCTCTAACATCATAAGTCATATAAAAAATCTTCTAAAAATAATTATTTCTATCACATTTATGTGAATTATAATTGATATATTAACTGATGACAATTGATATTATAATGGAGACCTTTGAATCATCTTGATATCAAATCAAATAAAATCGTCACTCCATTCTAGGTCTATAAGTTGAAACATTGTATCAACAAACCTTGGTATAACATTAATCTCAAACTTATCATACTAACATTGTCGCCTAAAGAATATTTGTGTTTATGTTAGGCTTTATATGTTTACCAAGACATACAGGCTGTGTATTCTCATCTAGGGCTTATTCATGGTATTCCTGTGCATGAACATTATGGTTAATCACTAAAATCATGCATATTTGATTTGTTCATTCATGTCATCTCATGCAAAGTTTCATTGGTAATGTCATATACAAAATCGCTAATGTTTCATGAAATTTGCACTATCTAGACATTTCCTAAAAATTTGAAATTTCAGCATGAAACTACTGTTTGGACACTTAATCAAGATCAACAAACAAAAATTTCAAAATCATCAAAAATCGTGTACTGTTTCCCGCGCTAGCGCTAACGCCGGCGCTAGCGCACCTATGTGTTTTTCTGTATTATTAAAATTTTGAAAAATCCCTAGAAATATATTAATCTATGTGTACTATTCATTTCTGCATTTTTGCTTCTATTACATTTTTGAAAAATTAAATACAAAAATACAAAAGCCAAATTACAAAAAATATGTTTTGCCTTTAGGTATTTGTCATTTGTTTAAATTCTATTTCTAAAAGCAAAAATCAAATACAATAATATAAAACAAAAAAAATTTATCAAAAATTGTTATTTTTGAACTTAACTTTTTTACTTGTATCTTGCGAAAGGGTGATTTGGGCTATCATCCCATCATATCACCTAGTATCGGGTGAACCTCTCACAGGGTAGACCTCGGGAAGTCCAAGATCAAATTATAAGAGTTCAAACTTTAAATTAAAATTATTTTTAAAAAAATATCAAAAATACTGTATGGACTTTATTGTAAAAATCAAGCATGATTTAATCTATTATTTAGAACTTCTATATTGTTGTAATTTATCTTTTCAAACTACTTTGAACATTGTTTTCATTATGCTTAGATATATCTATTAATATGTGCATCAATTATATTTTAAAGGTTGTGTAGAACTACGCTTAGCATGCCTCTAAGTATGAGTAAATGTTTTATGTTTGATAATGATATTTATTCACTCACTTAGTTTTGGTATTGTCTACATATGTGCTTAATCTAAGAATGCCTGTGTATGTTTTGTATTAGTACAATGAATTAAAATTGCACAAGTATCTTACCTACACTCCTTTATTTGCACTTTTAAAAGTTAAGAAAAGTGGTTATGTTTTTCATAAATTATATTGGTTTGCAAAACAAGTGTATTCAGAGAACTTTGTACAAAACAAAAATCATAAAATAATATGACAAAGATAACTCCACCAAGCACTACTTAAACCTCCTGATAAGTCTTAATAAGCGTTGTGAGGTTGAGCACCGTGGAAAGAATAGTAAAGTTTCTTGTGCAAACCATATCTTTCTTTCAAAATAAAAACCACTTACTCTTAAGTACACTGGATCACTAGTTTCAATATTAAAATAAAATAAAATATGTGATCCCCCAAGCACTACTTTGCACCCTGATAAGTCTTAATGAGCATTGTGTGTGCAAAGCACCTTGGTAGTTGTACTTTTTGTTTGTGCATTAAAGTGTGTGGAAGTAAAATTATTTGTGTTTTATTGTGCTCTTACTTTACATATTTCTTGTATTTTTGATTAAAACATTTGTTTACTCTACTCAAAAATACACTTATGTGCACATCATTATCTTCCATAACACTTCTTCTCATGAGTATTGGATCCTAATGCTAATTTTATCCTACTCTTTATTTATGAAATGCACTAGATAACCTAGCATGCTTTCTACAATGTTTGGTATGTTTTGAAATTGTGAATTAAAGTAACATTGTAGTAATCTCTTTTTGATAACATTATTTCATGCTTGGTTACTTCATTATCAAACTTAAAGATTTTAATTGAAAAATGATTTACAAAAACATCTTCTTTATGAAATTTAACTCATATATCTTTTTATGGGTCATCATTACAATAAGATGTTTCTTGTATTTCTATAAGTCTTCCGCATCATAACCATATAATTGTTTTACCTTGCGCTTTCATGCTTATTTAAAGTCTTTCATTTTGTATGCATCATCACTTGAATCTTCAAATTCCTTTCTTGTAACAAGTGGTAGACTTGCTTGGTAAACTTTATATTGGTTGCTTTTAACATGGATTGTTTTTCTTAAAACTCTGATTTATTTCTATGAAAATACTATTACGCTAAAAACTCTGATTCATTAATGGATTTCAAAATAGCTATGTGAGTGGTTTCATAAATTCAAATAAAAATATAAATCCATAGGCTATGTCATTAGATTTACAACGCTTATATGTTTCCAATAATTATTATCCATGACTTCATTTCTCACCATAGCGGGGGCGTAGGGTTGTAGACATTAGATAACCTTTATCTCTAGTCATGTCTTGTCCTTAACAGGGGAGGGTTCCAGTGGGGCCTTGCGAGGCACTGGGGGGAAAGAGTGCTAGGTTAAGTTGTGTCTAGTGTTTGTATATGGGACTAACACCCCAACCTACGACATGTTTGTAGCTCCTCATGCCCATCCGTCACTTAGTACGGGGCTAGGGTGTAGACATATTGTCTGGGTAGTTTAGTTACTTGGAAATCATTTCATTCTGTTTATGCTACAAACTCTGATTTATGAAAATGTTGTAATACTCAAACTCTGATCTAGTTCAATGAAAAGTATTCTAAAACTCCTTATCATTTCCTTCTCTACAAGCTCGATCATGTCTTTATCTTATTATCAACTCTTTAGTGGTGTCTCCTTACCCACTTTTGTTAATAACAAAAGGGGGAGAACTAACATGATAAATATAATTCGCTATCAAAATAGAAAACTAACATGATTAATTAAGATGATAGCTTACATATTAGGGGAGCATTCACTTAGGGGGAGTATGTATTTAGGAGGAGCAATTCTAAATGCTAAAATCAATAATTATCCTAAGTCATCACTCTCACACACACACAAGTAAGTTTCATCACGCTTATATATTAATGCCCTGATTTATCATTAATGGATTTGTTATTATCAAAAGGGGGAGTTTGTTGGAACATGGACTTCCACATCTCCTAGGTTTGAGAATAACAAATCCTATGTGTATTTGATCTTGTGTGTTTAAGTGTGCAGGAAAATAAGTCCACATGACTCAAGGATAACATAAGAATGTTGCGCCAAAATTTGAATCCAAAATTCCAACATGCCCGCTAGCACCGGCGCTAGCGCTAGCGCAGGAGCTAGCGCTGACTTGAGAAAATTTTGGAAACAGTTATGGAAGGTGCAAGCGCCTGGCGATAGCAGCTAACGCAGGCGGTAGCAGCTAGCGCATGCGGTATCTATTAGCGTCGGTGGTAGCGCAAATCACAAGAGGAAGGCAGCCGGCTTGCTTAAAATAAAGGATTCTCACGCGGAGAATATTGCCTAATCTGGGATAGCGCCGACGGTAGCGATAGCGCGAGTGCTAGCTCCAAGGCTATAAAAAGGACCCCTTGGATCCGTCTTCTTAATTCTCTTGAGATCCAAAATTCCAGAGCTTCGCGCCACAACATAGAGAGGAAGGTTCGGAGAGATACTCCCACAAATCCATGAAGGCTTAAGGAGATCCGTGGAGAAGATTTCAACACGCGTCATCATCGTGATGAAAGACCGTATCGACTACGATCATACTCTGTGGGTCTTCGTCTACTTCTCCAAGAGATCCATATAGGGAGTTTTTATATTATTGTCTTTTTATTTCACATCTTTTCTTGTAATCGTGTAGTAAATTTGCCTCGTGTTGGCGACTAGGTCTGGGTAGGACTTAGGGCAGAAATTTGCCTCGTGTTGGCGACTAGGTCTCGGGTGTAGGTCTAGGGGGTGCTCGAGGCCATATCCGGGGAAGGGTTGGCTAGATCGGCTTGAGGCCGTATCCGGGGAAGGATCGACTAAAGCCAACCGGTTCGTGGGGATACGAGTTGATATAGAAAACAAAAAGAGTCTTTCATATTTCGCTTTGATTTCTAGCGTCATTGAAATCAAAATTTTGTAATCATTTTTATTAATAGTAATCATGTTTCTCCTTTTATAATAAAAATGATTTGTTCTTCATTTCTCTAAATTGTTTATTATCATCTCTTTTATTATAAAACAATTTAGATCTTTATTCAAGATCACTATTTTGATCTCTTATTATTTCAAGTATTACAAAATATAATATAAGTTTTTAAAACCCTTATTCACCCCCTCTAAGAGCGCCTACCGATCCAACAACTGGGGTGGATAAAACCCAAGTCGATCAATTCCTGTAACTGGATCTTCAACTCGACAAGTTCTCTGGGAGACATTCTGTTGGGAAAATGATTTCTCTTAACCCCTAGAAATGAGTTAAAGAAGAATTCTAAGAATGAAAAATAAGGCTAAGTAAATATGCATCGAATAGTATTCGACGCAACGTCGAAATGTAGTCGACGTTTCCTTCAGATTGAGTCGAAGTAACTCTAGGAAGATTTCGACGTATGTGTTGTCGATGTTACTCTGATTTCTAGTCGACACATCTAATGTAGTCGACGCACCTTTGTCGACGCACCTTCCTTATTCTCCTCTCGACGTCCAGACAGGATGTATTCGACGCTTGCGTCGAATGGTAATCGACGCACGTCGATTTATGTGACAGATCTAAATATGCGCCAGATCTCTTTCCTTCTTTCAGTAGATCTGATTTGTATGGAATAATGTTAATATTTTATAGCCGTTCTGAATCATTCTTTCCTTCTATTTGATTCTTGGCTAAGCTGATTAACTCTATTTTGGATATCATTTGAAATCGGGATTCATTCTTTCCTTCTACTGAAAATGTTATTATGGAAATATTTCTTTCTTTCTAATACTCTGCCTGCTAATTGATTACTCTCATTTAGTGTTATTTGATTGAAACAGAGCTATAAATAAAGAGGAGGTCGGCAGAAGTAGTAGTCAAGTGATTCACCATTTTTACATTTGAAAAGAGGAAAAGCTCCCAAGTGAAAAAGAGAGAATTGAGAAATAGTCCTGCTGCAATATTCAAGCATTCTTCTTCCTCTGCTTCTGAAGTCACCCTGCTGCAAATTCTGATAGCTCTCACATAAGAGAGAAAAGATACAAATCTTCTTCTCTCTATAGAAGAAAGATTTAATTCACTTCTTGTGCTTCCAATCTTCTTGCTAGGAAGAAGATTCATTCTTGTTCTTATTTCTTTCTTCTTTCTTATTTTTACTTAAACATTGTAAAAGAGTTTTTAGAATCTCTCTTCAAAAAATTCAGTGTACTGGTTCTAAGAGTCTCCTTTTCAAAAGACTCTGTTGGTTCTAAGAGTCTCCTTGTCAAATGACTCAGGGTGGTTCTAAGAGTCTCCTTATCAAAAGATTCAGTGCAAGATAGTGAATTCCTACCAAGGGGGTAGAAGAGTGGACTACCCAAAGTTTGGGGAACCACTATATTTTCTTGTGTTGTGCTGTGATTTCTTTTCTTGCATTTACTTTCTTTATTTGTTTAATTCTTGTTGGTGTGTGGGAAGCTATAATCTGTGATCATACACATATATATATTAACATTGCAGAAAATATTTTTTAATCTCTATTCACCCCCCCTCTAGAGAATTCTAGTGAGGTTAACTGTGCACTTTCAATTGGTATCAGAGGGAGGTTGATCTAAAAAGGTTAACTCCTTGATCAAAAAGATTCTACCTCTTGTTTTTATATATATATATTTTTAAATTATTTTCATGGCACAAATCAAAGATTATGCTTCCACCAGACCACCAGTTTGCACTTTGGAAAACAAGAATTAGAATCTATTTAAACTCTATTGATAATGAATTATTTAATGTTGTCATGACAGGTCCCCCCAAGCCATTCAAAAAGGATTCAAGTGGAAAAGCAACTGAAACACTTGCTCCAAAGGCTGAATGGACAGAAGAGGAAAAGAAAGCCCAAGCATATGATGCCAAGGTTATGAATATCCTAGTTTCAACTCTCTCAGATGAAATCTTCCAAAAGATTGCTGAGTGTGAGTCAGCTAAGGAAGTATGGGAAGTTCTCACCAAAATGGTTGAGGGAAGTGCTGATGAGAAAAAGGACAGAAAGGCACTACTCATCTCCCAATATGAAAACTTCCAAAAGAAAGAAAGTGAAAGTGTTGCTGACATGTATTCAAGATTCAGCCTCATAGTCAATGAATTGAGAACACTTGAGAAGGATATATCTCTTACTGAGATAAATGACAAATTGCTGACTTGCTTCCCTAGATCTTGGGATTCAAGAATCTGGCCAATCAAAGACTCCATAAGTCAAAAAGAAATCTCAACAGATGTCCTGTTGGGTAAATTAAAATCCTATGAACGACTGTTGAAAACAAGGGGTGAGAAAGAAGAGAAAGAAAAGGCTCCTCCACTCCCAAAAGAAAAGAGTATTGCTTTGAAGGCTATTGAAGGAGAACCCTCTACAAGTGATGAGGAGCTGATCAGTCTACTGGCCAGAAGGTTCAAGAAGTGGATCAAAACAGAAGGATCCAGAGGAAGAGACTCAAAAACCAGGTATAATAAAACACCTACTAAAGAGATTATATGCTACTCTTGCAGGAAACCTGGACACATTGCACTTGAATGTCATAAAGAGATCAACAATAAGAAGGATCTAAAAAGAACAGATCTAAAGGAGATGAAGAAGAAAGAAAAAGGATTCATTGCTCAATCTTGGAGTGATTCAGAATCTGAAGGAAGTACCTCATCAGATAATGATCAGCAAGAGGTCAAGCAAGAGGAAACCTGTCTGATGGCCACTGAGAAGCCTGATGATACATCTATGGTAAATATACTTGATAATATAGATTTCTCTTCTACTGATTTCAAACAAAGTTTCAAAGAATTCTGTTTAGATCTAATCAAATCTGAAAAAGAAGTAAGAGAATTAAGAATTGAATTAAAAAAATCTCAAACAGGTAAATACACATCATAAAAATTATAAGCTCAATCTAGAACTCTCAGAAGAGGAATTAGACAAAATCTATTCAGAAAATCTAACACTAAGGAAGGAGCTTGCAAAGGCTAAGGTCTTTGAAGACTCTCTAAATGGAAGAGGTCAGAAGCTCAAAAATATATCTGAGAATCTCACTAATAGATTTAGACAGATAAATCAGAATACTAATGAAGCATCTAAACCTCAAACATCCAGCAAATCTGTCTGGAAACATCCAATTCACTTCACCCGGGAGAATTATCTAACAGGAGAAATATCACAAGAAAGCCCTGAAATAACCACTGTTTTTAATAAACCTAATCCCATTACAGATAAAGGAATCTTAGGAAAATATCCTCACAAAAAATTTGAACATGCGTCGAATTCTTACCAACGTGCGTCAAGTTCTAATCGACGCTTACACCAAAATGCGTCGACTTCTACTCAACGCAACCTCTCTTATGCTTCGACTGAAAATAGACTCAGAATGAAGAAAGCGTCGAATTCATATCGACGCAACCATAAGTCTACGTCGAATCCCTATCGACGCAATAAACCAGGCAGAAAATTTTCTGTTTCCAAACAGGCCTCTCAATCCATGTCCTTCTATTATAAACTTTATTTCTGTGATATCATCCAAGAAGATTGGTATGATAAGCCAGTACCCCATAAGAAGGAAGGATATCCTGAAAGACCCACTTATTCTTTTATTAAATCTTTTACTAATGAGAGGAAGGGACCCCAGCTTAGCAGGGTCCAAACTAATGTTTAAAATTTTATGTGCAGATGTATCACATCTCCAGGATGGTGTGGTACTTGGATAGTGGATGCTCCATGCACATGATAGGATGCAAAAAACTATTAATCAACTTTGAGGATAGACTTGGACCATCAGTAACCTTTGGAGATTCTAGCTGTGGCCAAACTAAGGGCTTTGGAGATTTCAAAGAAGGGAAAGTCACCTTTAAGAATGTGGCAGTAGTCAAAGGACTAAAGCACAATCTGATAAGTATAAGTCAGATATGTGAAAATGGTAGGTATGAGGTAAAATTCACCACACTATTCTGCCATATTATTGATATCAAGACTGGTGCTACAGTACTAAATGGAACTAGAAAAGGAAAAGTATATGTAGTGGACTTTAGCTCTTCACCCACAGAAGTTTGCTTATTCAACAATATCATAGATAAAAATGAACTATGGCATAGGAGACTAGGTCATCTAAACTACAAAACCATTAGTAAACTAGCAAAGAATAACCTAGTCAGAAGTTTACCAAAGGGTAGGTACTCTAAGGATTCTCCATGCAGACCTTGCCAACTGGGAAAACAGACCAAATCATCTTTCAAACCCATTGGTAAGGATGACTCTCCCAGGGCCCTATACTTACTACACATGGATCTCTTTGGTCCCATATCCACTCAGAGCTTAGGTGGAAAATCCTATACCTTGGTTATTGTTGATGATTATTCTAGGTTTAGCTGGGTATTCTTTCTAAGGGTTAAATCTGAAACCCATAAAATTCTCTCAAAATTCATAAAACAGATTCAATCTGAGTTCAACTCCAATGTTTCAATTATAAGAAGTGATCATGGGACTGAATTTGAGAATCAGATGATTTGTAGTTTCTGTGAGGAAAATGGTATTAAACAAAGCTTCTCAGCACCTAGAACTCCTCAACAAAATGGAGTTGCTGAGAGGAAAAATAGAACCTTAATAGAATCAGGAAGGACCCTGCTTGCAGAATCAGGATTACCAAAAACCTTTTGGGCTGAAGCAGTCAACACTGCAAACTATGTTCTAAATAGAAGCCTCATACACAAAACTAAATCAAAGACTCCATATGAGCTCCTGAAAAATAAAACACCCACTGTTAAATATTTTAAAATTTTTTGATGTGCTTGCTTTATTTTAAACAATGGGAAAGATCATCTTGCCAAATTTAACAAGAAGTCTGATGATGGAATATTTCTGGGATACTCATCATCTAGTAAAGCCTATAGGTGCTACAATAGAAGAACTCTTAAAATTGAAGAATCCATGCACATTGTATTTGATGAAACTAACATGCTACTTAAGGGGGAGGAGACTCCCACCAGTTCTTTTCCACAGGAAAACAACAGCATAGAAACCCAGCTTGAGCAACTAGCTCTAGAGAACACAGAAAATGGAAAGGAAAACCAGTTAGAGGAACCAAGTGAGGAGTCTGAACAAGAAACCTCAGAAAAGAGCATTCAAGACCCATTTCCACAAGAGAACATGGTTCAGGAAGAACAATTGAACAATGATCTCATTGAGAATGAAGAAGAAGAACAACTGACAAGTTCAAGCAGAACAGGGATCAATTTGAAGGATCATCCACAAACTCAAGTAATTGGAGACCCCAATACAGGAGTAAGAACAAGACACCAGGTCTCCACTGGGATGGTGCTCCAATGCTTCCTATCACAAGTTGAACCAAAGAAGTTTGAGGAAGCAAATTGTGATACTCACTGGATTATGGCCATGCAAGAAGAACTAGGCCAATTTGAAAGAAACAAAGTATGGAATTTAGTGAAAAGACCAAGAAACTACCCAGTGATTGGCACAAAATGGGTATATAGAAACAAATTAGATTCCACTGGAGTAATTGTCAGGAACAAGGCAAGACTTGTAGCACAAGGATATAGACAAGAAGAAGGAATAGACTACAATCAAACCTTTGCTCCAGTAGCCAGACTGGAAGCAATTAGGCTCTTTCTTGCCTATACAGCTTTCATGAAGATAGAAGTATATCAGATGGATGTCAAGAGTGCTTTTCTGAATGGTGACCTTCAAGAAGAGGTATATGTGGAGCAACCACCAGGTTTTGTTAATCCCTCCTCTCCTAACTTTGTTTATAAACTCAACAAAGCACTATATGGTCTTAAGCAAGCTCCTAGAGCTTGGTATGAAACTCTCTCTAACTTTCTTTTGGAAAATTCCTTTGAAAGAAGAAAAGTAGACAAGACACTCTTCACTAGAACCCATAAAAACCAACTTCTTCTTGTTCAAATATATATAGATGATATCATCTTTAGCTCAACACATCCTAAACTGTGTAAAAGATTTGCTAATCTCATGCAATCTAATTTTGAAATGAGTAGTATGGGAGAACTCTCATATTTCTTAGGATTACAAGTAAAACAAAGTAGTGAAGGAATCTTTATCTCACAATCAAAGTACACTAAAGAGCTTATCAAAAAGTTTGGTATGGAATCAGCCTCCTCTATGAAAACTCCCATGACAACAAATGCCATTATAGAAAAAGATGACAAGGGAAAAACATAGATCAAAAGACATATAGGGCAATCATAGGATCCCTTCTATATCTCACTGCTAGCAGACCTGACACCAATTTCCATCAGACAAAGTTACGTCGATCTTTTATCGACGCACCGTCGAATTCATATCGACGCATTACTATGATCACGTCGATAGAGCTCCAGGCTGGCCAATCTCCACGGAGCGCCGACTCTATATCGACACAAACGTCGACATCCATTCGACGTAACGATGACTTCAGGTTAAAATTAGAATCAAATCCTTACTTCCTCTTCTGACGATTGGATTACCTTGATTTCTGTTTCCTTTCTCGACGTTTCATCTTCTTTAAATAATACTTCTTATTTCATAACATATACCTTTTTGAACCCGCCAAAACTTTGTCTTCCACCTCTCTCTCTTTCTGTATCAATGGCGCCTACTCCTGTTCAAACTGCCCTTATCTAAGCGATGAACGATGCTCTAGAAAATCTTCTCACCGACTTCCAGACACGTCTAACCAACTTCTCCAATGAATGTGCCAATATGATCACCACCTGTGAAGCCAAATTGGCCACCCTATCTGCCTCTCTTCCTGAGCTTCATGCTCTTCTTCGAGAAGAACCTCTGTCGCCACAAAGGTTTACATCCTTCCTGAAAGATATAAACCAGGGGGAGAGTTGCTCCAGAAACCCCTCTTGCCAGGTCTTTGATCTCACTTAAAGCTCAGGTTTAACTCTCTTCTCTCCAACTCTAAATAGTCTCTCTAACTATTACTCCAATTCCATTATAGGCTCCACTCCTCTCAAATCACTCTGACTACACCTTCATCAAACATTTTGGTGAATCCTCCTCTTACAACACTGAAGGGGATCATGCTGTGGATTCAGCATTCAGAGTTGATAATCCATATAACCAGGGGGAGATTCCTGTAGTAAGGAACCCAGAAATCCAGGGGGAGGAAGAAGCAGTCACCTCTGATGATTGGAATGGACAGATATGGATTGATGCACCCTTATGTGAGGAGGAACTTCAACATCACTCCCCTGGTTTCTCTGCCAGTTACATCAAGCTGAAGACACCTATACTTGAGGACATCCCTACAAAAGAGCTTGGAGGAGACAATCATCCCTCAGCAGAGATCATTCTACCTAAAGTCATTCTGCCTTCTATTGCAGAACAGACTCCTCTTCTTGATATTGTTCCCTCTCCACCCAAAGAGAAAACTCACTCTCCTTCATCTCCACCTCTACCTCTACCTCCACTTCAACCTTCTTCTTTACCTCCTCTGCTACCTCTACCTCCACAAGTGGCAAGCTTCTCCAAACAAATCCTACCTAGGCAAAGTTCAAGAGGACAGATGAAAAGGAAAAGAGAAGACATTCCCTACTGGCAAAACTTCTCCAAAGAAGAAAGGAGAGAGTATGCAAAAGAAAGGAAGTATAGAAAAGCATGTGAGCAAATAAAAAGATTTGAAAAGATGCCTATTATCACTCCTAACAACCCTGTGAAGGAGTACCATGACCCTGACATGGAAAAGAGGCATGAAGAGATACGAGAAAGAGAACTGTATGAATATGAAGCAGCTAGGAAAGAAGTGGAAGATAAAAGGAATGCCTGGATGGAAACGATCAACAAGGGAATGACTAAAGAACAAATTCTTGCTGAATCTTCTATCAGAATTCCAAAGAAGTTGTTTGATATTGAAGCTTATCAAAAGAAAAAAACTCAGGCAGGGATTGTTCAACCCCGATATTCGCCTAGTGGACGATCGAACAGAAGTAATGCGAGCCAGCGCTCGACGAAGTCCAAACAGCGCTCGATGATCCCGTCTCAGCGGATCCGCTGGGACGAGCACTTGGCCGGCTGCTCGCAAGAGGGCGAGCGAGTCAGGAGTGCGAGCGGGGCAGGAGTGCGGACGAGGTCTTCACGGGCCATTCACCCAAAGGGGAGGGGCGAGCCAGATCCATCAAAGGTCACCCGCGGGAAGAGTCGCGAGTCAAGTTTCCGCGTGCCAGAGCCCAAGGTCGACCAGCGAGAAAGCAAGCGAGCCAAGTGCTCGCCGAATGCTCGCAAGGAAGCGAGCGAGCTAGAAACTCGCCGAAGGATCGCGAGAAGACAAGCAAGCCAGATTTCTTCCAAAGTCTCTGTGATCGACGAATCTCAGTCGGGGTCGACGAGCTCAGCCCGACGCCCGACGAAGTGCAGGCCGCGTTCGACGAATTCGCCAAAACCCTGCGTTCGACGAACTCTCCAAGCTGCCACGCTCGACGAATCTGTTGATCATCTCTGATCGACGAAATCATTCGTTGGCCTGCCATTAGCCCGTCCAAACAGCGGAGTTTGGCTGGTAGCAGACCCATTTTGGGTGCGGATAGTAAAATCAAGAGGCGGAATCCTGCTATTTGCAGGCCAGATCAGAAAATATATAAATAGGACCTCAAGGGCACCTTTGGAGGGGATCTCACTTCAGCTTCCCTCTCCTTAGGCTTTCTTTGGTTAGCATTTCTAGAGCTCTCCAAGGTGCCCAAGTCTCAGCTTTGGCTTGGGAGGGGAAGCGCTCAACGATCTTCCGGGTTAGTGGAGGGACCTCCTCGCTGTGACCAGGGTCTAGGTCATTTTCCTAATCTTCCGCCTACCCTCCTCGAGGGATCAGTAAGGACTAGCCGCCCCTCATCTCGGTGAGGGCCCCGAGCTCTACGGGAGACCGAGAAATCGGTTTCAACATTTTGGTGCGGTGAGCGTGGAGCGTGGCTGGTTCAAGAAAGTTCCAGAGAAGGGTTATGGCAGGAGATGAGGAGCAGGGCGAGGAGTTCGGCGAGACTCCTCAGGAGGCGATGGCTAGGATGCTCGCAGATTTCAGAAAGGAGGTGCTCGACACCTTGGGGTTCACGGTCACAACTCTGCGAAGTGAGTTTGCGACCCCGGCACCTCAGGCGACCACTCCCCCAACAACAGTCGGCGAGAGGGCACCAGGAGGAAGGGCTGGAAAGGAAGTTGCCGTCGGCTTAGGTCAGAGCCAGGAAGGGCGGGTATTGTTTGCCAGTCCGGCGAGCTCAGTGATGGCGAGCTCCATCTCAGCGAGCGCGTCACTGGCGAGTGCACGCCAATAGGAAGCGGCGACTGTCGGGGTGGTTTAGGCGAGCACCGCCCTCACGAGCACAGTCCCGGCGAGCTCAAGTTTAGCGAGCGAGCTTGGGGGACGAGTGGAGCCGGGAAGAGTGACAGGAGGGGGAAGCCCCTTTTGCGAGTTGGTGCTTTCCGCACCCGTCCCGGGGGGATTTGGAGAATGGGACCGGGTGTACTACAACGGCAGAGATGACCCTGTCCAGCACCTGCAGAGTTTCGAAGACTCGGTCTCCATCAGGCCGATGTCAGATGCCTTTAAGTGTCGGCTCTTTGCCGTCACCCTCAAGGAGAAGGCCAGGGACTGGTTCCATCATCTCCCAGCAGGGTCCATCTACTCGTTCGAAGATTTGCGCCGAAGTTTTTTGCTGAGGTTCTCGACCTCAAAAAAGAGGAAGAAGGACGCTGATTCCCTCTTCGCAGTGAAGCACGGACCTAGGGAGTCGCTGGCTCAGTACGCCGATCGATTCCAGGAGGAAGTGCAGCTCACTCAGGAGATGCCTGGGTTTGCACTCCAACTCGCCTTCACGGTCGGGTTGAAAGAGAGTTTCTTCAAGATGGCGTTGAAGAGAAAAGCCCCCGTCTCCTTTGAAGAGCTGATGGAGAGGGTGTCGGAGGAAGTCGCGAGTGAGGAGGCCAATCCAGAGCTCCCCAAGAGGCTAGCAAAGCTCAGTGAGCCGGAGGTGAGGCAGCAGGAGGTCAGGAGAAGGGAAGAGCCCCGGGCCCCGGAGGGAGAATGGAGGCCGCAAGGTGGAGGAATGCAAGGGCAGGGAAGGGGTTACGGCCCAGGAAGGGGTAACCATGCCGGAGGTCAATGGAGGCCCCCCCAGTTAGGGTGGAGGCAAGGTCCGATGCAAGTGCCTCCCCATCCCCAACAGGCCATGGCGATCGGAAGGGGAAGAGGAAGAGTAAGAGGAAGGGGAGGAGAGGCAGAAACGGCAGCCGCTAGGAGGAGAAGGAATAGGGCGGCAGAGGCCGAGGCGAGTGAAGTGGCGTTGCCATATTGCATCTTCCATGATGTGGAAGGTCACTCGACAGACACCTGTCCGGAGTTCCTGGAAGTAAAGAGGGGCAGAGCGCCTGTGCCACCACAGAAGCAGCCAGTAAGGATCGTGGAGGTTGAACCTCGAGAGGAGGAGGAGGAAAGATGTGAAGATAGAACCGATATGGGAAGTAGAGGAGGGATCGGGGTGATCCATGGGGGGGTAGGGGTGGAGGCGACCCGCAAGGCTAGCCTCCATACCATCTACCGCCGGAGCGTGGCTTCGACATCCACCGCTCCACCCCCGACCGAAAAAATTGTTTTCACCCAGAAAGATATGCTGGGCTACGAGGACCCGTTCTGCGACGCGCTGGTCATCCAGACGGTGATCGAGAACTTCACCGTCTCCCGGATCCTAGTGGACAACGGAAGTTCGGTCAACGTCATCTTCAAGAAGGCGTTTGACAAGATGGAGGTGGAGCCTAGGAGGGTCAAGGGTGTTGGCCTCAGATGGCCCTTTGTTTGGATTCTCGGGGGAGAGGAAGGAAGTAGAAGGGGGAGTGGGGCTTCATGTAACCCTGGGTGGGCAGTCCCGGAACTGTCGTTTTGTCATTGTGGACGCCCCACGCAGTTACAGTGCTATCTTCGGACGACCACTTATTAGTGCGTTCCGCTGTGTCCCTTCCACCTTTCATCAATGCCTCAAGTTCAACGATGGAGGGGTTCAGGTGAGGATCAGAGGGGATCCCAAGGTGGTAAGACAGTGCTACGTTACGGCTGTCAACACCATCTCCTGGATGGGAGAAGCTGAGAAGTGGGATAGGATGATGGAGGAGGCGGCCGAAGCCGGAGGTAAGAGGGTAGCCGAGGAGAAGTTGGAAGGAGATGAAGTCCATGCCCAGAAAGGGGTAGCTGAGGAACCCCAGGCGAAAAGAGAGGAAGAAGAAGAGAAGGCCCAGGAAGGGAGGGCAGAAGAGCTGATGGTGGTAGAAAAGGAAGTGGAGGAGGAATCCCAGGCTCCCACGTGTGCCGAAGAGGAGAAGGCTTGGGGAGAGCAGTCCCGGTTGGAGGCTGTGGACGAGGTCGTAGAGCTCGAGGTCACCACCTGGCTGGGGGTGGTGGAAAAAGTCCGGGTCAGCGGAGAACTTAGACCAGAAGATCAAGCGGAGATTCTGGCTTGCGTACAGAAGAACGTGGACGTCTTCGCTTGGAGCACCGCGGAAATGCCCGGGATCGACGCGGATGTGGCTTGCCATCGCCTCAATCTCGACCCCGGCGCCCGCCCCATCCGCCAGAAGAGGAGGGCCATCGCAGACAAGCTAGAAGGGCCCATCCGCGAGGAGGTGGGCAAACTCCTATAGGCCGAATTTGTATCGGAGATCCAGTATCTAGGCTGGGTCTCCAACATCATTATGGTAAAAAAGGGAGGAGGTAAGTGGGGTATGTGTATCGACTTTTCGCTTCTTAATAAATCATGCCCGAAAGATTGCTACCCCCTGCCCATAATCGACGCGCTGGTTGACTCAGCTGTTGGTTTTTCTGTAATGTCTTTCTTAGATGCTTTTTCAGGTTACCATCAAATCCGCATGCATCCCCCGGACATCAAGGATGTTTCCTTCATCACGGGGGATGGATGTTATTGCTATAAGATGATGCCCTTCGGGCTCAAGAACGCAGGGGCTACATACCAAAGGATGATGGATAGGGTCTTCCGCGAGCAGAAAGGAAGAAATTTAGAAGTCTATGTTGACGACCTCATTGTGAAGAGCCGAGACCTTGGGTCTCACCTCCGAGACCTCGAGGAGACATTCGGGACCCTGCGGCGGTACAAGATGAAACTCAATCCCTTGAAGTGTGTCTTCGGGGCGAGCCGAGGGAAGTTCCTGGGCCACTTGCTCACCCCCGCAGGAGTGGAACCCAACCCGGACAAAGTTAAAGCGGTGATGGAGTTGGGGTCGCCAAGAAATCCGAAGGAGGTTCAGAGCCTTATAGGGAAGTTGGCTGGGCTCAGCAGGTTCCTCTCCAAGGCGGGAGAAAAGTGTGCACCTTTTTTCAAAGTACTGTGGGGAAACCAGAAGTTTGAATGGACCCCGGAGTGCGAGAAGGCCTTCCAGGCTCTGAAAGAGCAGCTCACCCAAACCCCTCTGCTCTAGGGACCGAGGCCAGGAGAAGACCTATCCCTGTACCTGGGGGTAGGGTCCGAAGCTGTGAGCTCCGTGTTAATCCGGGAGGAAGGGAAGAAACAGTTCCCTATCTACTACGTCAGCCGAGTGCTGAAGAAGGCAGAGCTCCGGTACCCGATTTTGGAAAAGTTGGCCTTCGCAATGGTGGTGTCAGCCCGGAGGCTCCGGCCTTACTTTCAAGCCCATTCAATTAAAGTAGTGACGGACCACCCGCTCCGCAAAATCATGGAAGGGGTGGAGCACTCAGGAAGGTTAGCAAAGTGGTCCGTGGAGTTAAGCGAATTCAATATCACGTTCGTGCCCAGGACGTCCATCAGGGCTCAAGCGGTGGCAGACTTCATGGCTGACTATGCGGCCGAAGTGGGGGAGCACGAGCCACCTCCCCCAGAAGCATGGAAGATGTTGGTGGACGAAGCGTCCGGAAAATACTCCTATGGAGGGGGAATAGTCCTGGTTAGTCCTCAGGGGACTCGGATTGAGCAAGCCTTAAACATCCATTTCCCAATCACCAACAACCAGGCTGAGTACGAAGCAGTGATAGCGGGCCTTCGGCTGGCCCAGGAACTGGGTGTGCAGGACGTGGAGGTCTCCACAGACTCCATGGTGGTAGCATGCCAGATCAAGGGAGAATTTGAAGCAAAGGACCCGACCCTCCTATTATACCTGGAAAAGGTTAAGGGGGTCATCGGGCAGTTCCACACCATCTCCATCAAGCACGTGCCGAGGGAGGAGAGCACCCAGGCGGACCTCCTAGCCAAGTTCGGTCCCCGAGCGGGAGGGACGACTTCGGAACTCTTCCGGCCCTCCATCGAGGAAGGAGAATTGATGGAGGTGGATCAACATGCCTCGTGGATGGATCCGTTCATCACCTTCTTATCCTCCGGGCAGTTCCCTGGAGAGGATGTGGACAAGAGACGCTTCAGGTATAAGTACGCCTATTACTCCTTGCATGCAGGGGGGCTATATAGGAAGACCCTCTCGGGACTCCTGGCCCGTTGTGTCTCCGAGGAGGAGGTCCCGAGAGTGCTGGAAGAAATCCACTCCGGGGAGTGCGGCAGTCACTCCGGGAGTCGGACCCTGGAAGGGAGGGTGTTGAGACAAGGCTACTTCTGGCCCACTCTCAGCAAGGATGCGGCAGAGTTCGCAAGAAAGTGTCCGAAATGCCAGCTCTACGCTCCGCTCCAGCTCCTCCCAGCTCAAATACTCCGGACCATCACGGCTCCCTGGCCCTTCGCCATATGGGGGCTGGACCTGGTCAGCCCCTTTCCCCAAGCCAGTGGTCAGAGGAAGTTCCTGCTGGTCATGATCGACTACTTCTCCAAGTGGGTAGAGGTGAAAGCACTTGCTAAGGTAACCTCTCAGGTTGTAAGGAATTTTGTGTGGGGATAAATAATTTGCAGGCATGGACTCCCTCTAGCTATAGTGACGGACAATGGGCCGCAGTTTGCGAGTGAAGAGTTTGTCGGCTTCTGCACTCAGCTCGGCATTGACCTCAGGTTCGCTTCGGTCCACCACCTGAGGAGCAATGGGCAGGTGGAGGCGGCGAACAAGATAATCGTTAACCTGCTAAAAAAGAAAGTGGAAAACCTTCGAGGAAATTGGGTGGAACAGCTACCCTCCGTCCTCTGGGCCATGAGGACTACTCCGAATACCGCCACTGGGGAGACTCCATTCAAGCTCTCTCACGGGTCCGAGGCCGTTCTCCCCATAGAGTTTGAGGTAAATACCCCCCGGGTGATCGCTGCGAGCGAGGGGGATGAAAAGTGGTTGGAAGGTAACAATGCAGAGCAGAGGCTGTCCTTGGACCTGGTGGAAGAACTCCGAGAATTGGCCACCATCAGGCAGGAAGAGGTCAAGCGGCGGATGGCTCGATATTTTGACAGACATATCCGGATAAAACACTTTCAGAAAGGAGATCTAGTCCTGAAGAAGGTCGACGCGGCCGGCAGAGGGGCCACGGTGGGAAAGCTTAACCCCAACTGGGAAGGTCCATATATTGTAAGTAGGGTGCTCAAGTTGGGAGGGTATCATCTCCAGGATGTGGAAGGGGTACCCCTCGACCGAGCCCGAAGTGGGGATGATTTGAAAAGGTTTTACCCTTGAGTGCTTTATTATGTTGTTTAATTAACGCCTTGCTCCTTTCTTATGACGCTTATAACTACTGCCATGCCGACGTGACAAAGGTTGGGTATGATAGTGCTGGAATGCCCCAAATCGATTCCGCTCCCGGGCTCTCACTAGACGGGGGGTTCAGGTTGATCTCTGGAGAGGCTGGCGAGGTAACAAGTGATGGTGCTGGAATGCCCCAGATCGATTCCGCTCCCGGGCTCTCACTAGACGGGGGGTTCAGGTTGATCTCTGGAGAGGCTGGCGAGGTAACAAGTGATGGTGCTGGAATGCCCCAGATCGATTCCGCTCCCGGGCTCTCACTAGACGGGGGGTTCAGGTTGATCTCTAGAGAGGCTGGCAAAGTAACAAGTGATGGTGCTGGAATGCCCCAGATCGATTCCGCTCCCGGGCTCTCACTAGACGGGGGGTTAAGGTTGATCTCTGGAGAGGTTGGCAAAGTAACAAGGGTTGGTGCTGGAATGCCTCAGATCGATTCCGCTCCCGGGATCTCAATAGACGGGGGGTTCAGGTTGATCTCTGGAGAGGCTGGCGAGGTAACAAGTGTTGGTGCTGGAATGCCCCAGATCGATTCCGCTCCCGGGCTCTCACTAGACGGGGGGTTCAGGTTGATCTCTGGAGAGGCTGGCGTGGTAACAAGTATTGGTGCTAGAATGCCCCAGATCGATTCCGCTCCCGGGCTCTCACTAGACGGGGGGTCCAGGTTGATCTCTGGAGAAGCCGGCAAAGTCGTGCGTGGGTTGAGCATGTAAGACAAGATACTCTTGCCAGGGGATTCTGGCTCGCGAGCGACCCCAAGACCCGGGCAAGGCGAGACCAGAGGTCCGCTCGCGCACGAGGATCATTCACGACAGGGTAATAGAGTCGATGGCTCGCAAGGTCACTCACAAAAGGTATCGAAGCGAATAAAGAAAATGACCCGGGAGGAGTCCGCTCTCGCGAGAAACCGCAGATATCGGCGGAAACCCGCCAGTGGCAAGTGCGAATGAGGTAGGCGAGAGCGACCCAGATATAATACAACGAGAAAAGGCCGCCGACAAAATAGGGGCGAGCGCGAGCGCCAAATGAGGTTCCACATACACGAACATAAAAAGATAGGGGCCTCACGGACACAATGGAAAAGACTGCATGCGAACCATGAATAAAACATAACACAGAAAAAGATTGACAAAGCGTTCCCTTTCATTCCTCACAAAAGATTACAATTCGGCGGCGGTCTCGCCGGAAACAAAAAGAAAGGAAAACTTTTACATCATTAACAAGAAGAAAAATCAAGGCGGCTCGCCGGACAGCTCTTCAATCGCTCTCTCGACCCTCCGCCTCGGAGATGGGCGCGAACAAGTCGGGAACGACTTGCTCCGCGGTGAACTCCATGGCATCGGGGATGATCATGCCCGCTCCCTTGAGAATGTCGAGGACAAGCTCCGCGATCTCCATCGACCTCTTGCGGTCGGCTTCCTTCTCTTCCCGCGATTGACCGCGAATCCCAGTTCGTGAAGGAGGGGGAGGTAGCACCACCGAGGCTAGGTCGTGGACCTGGGCCTTGAGACAAGTGTTCTCCAACTCCAAGTCAGCGATCCGCGCGTGGAGCTGACTGACGGACTCGGCGTCCTGCAAGAGGTGGGTTAGCGAGAGGAGAACGAAGCCAAACTGGAAGAGACTTCCACCGAGCAATACTTACCAGCCCGCCTTGAAGGCTGGCGAGGAGGCCCTCTGACAAGGCCTCTTTCCCCTTAAGCTCCGTGACTTCATCCGCGGACTTCTAAAGCTCGACTTTGAGATCCTTGATCTCCCTATCCGCCGTGAGGTACCGACGACCCACCATGTGTGTTAGCTCCATCGCCCGGAATTGGGCTCGCATCGCCTCGTACACGACCCCCCTCGGCATGAAGGACCGAAAGAGGGAGGCGTCCTCGCGACCATAGAGACCAAAGGCGAGGGCGAACGCCTCACCCCCGGCCTTGCCGGCCTCTACCCAGGAAGGGAGCAGAGAGGAGCAGGCGATCTTGTTCTGGTCAGGGTCCCACGCGAGTACCGGTTCGCCTACCGCATCCACCAGCTTCATGCCGAGCCCGAAGTTAGTATGGCTCGACGGCTTGGGACGGACGACAGTCTCCCCTGGCTTGCCCCCCTCTTTGGCGAGCTCCTGATCCGCAGAAGGAAAGGGGAGGTCGGGCTCGGACAGGTCCACAACCTCCTTCGCCTTGGAAACAGAGGGAGTCTTCCTGGGCTTCTTCCCCTCCCCCTGCGAAGTAGGCCGGCATTGGGGGGGAGGACACTTCTTTCTCGATGAGGAGCCCGGGACGTCGCGGCAGGCCTCGGCGGCCACGCGCGCGAGCGAGCCGGGAGAAAGAGAAGAGGGAGGCGCATGAGGCGGATTGAGGGGGAGATCGCATTCTCCTACAAAGATAACGAGCGTTAGACGATCAAAAGAAAGAGGATTAAGAAAGTGGGCGAGTTCGAGCAAAACCTTCTCCCGGAAGGACGGGTGGCAGGAGGTCCACTCGCTCTCGGAGGAATGCGACCTCGAAGTTTTTTCCTTTGAGGAACTGATACAGTGCCGCGTCACAACCACCTAGCGAGATCAGAGGGCGGTAGGCAGCCTCGTCTCGCTGGATAGGGGTGTAAGAGATGTTGCCGAAGGGACCTTTCACCAGGATGAACTTTTGCGTCCAGTAATGAGTTTTGTTCACCGTCTCGCAGACGGTAACATGCTGGCTCGCAAAGTGAGCCGTTCCGTCCCTGTTCGCGCGAAATGAGAAGATCTTGCGGAAGGCGAGCAGGCTGAACTCGATCCTCTCCACCCTGAGGTAACTGGGGAACGCGACCACCACGGCGATCGCGTTCGGCGTCAGCTAGCTCGGCAAGACGCCGGAGTACTTTAACACTTGGAAAAGCCGATAAACACTATGCGCTGTTTGCAAAGCAGTTCAGGGAAGCCAAGGATGAGAAATAGACAATACCTGGCGCACTTCCGGCCAGAGAGGGAGTCGAAACCCCTTTTCGAAATGGGCGACAGGAATTGCGAGCTCGTCCGGGTGCGGGTCGCTGAGGGAATCCCTATCGGTAGGGCAGCGAGCCACGAAACCGGAGTGGATGAACTGGTCAGCGGCGGCCCGATATTCCTCCTTCGTGAGGTTGGCGCAGTAGAAAATGTCGTCGAGGAAAGCCTTGGCGCACTTGGCTCGCCCCTCTGTTTCCGCCTCGCCAACCATAGTAGGTGATCCGCCGAATCACGAAGGTCGCGAAAAAGAGCTAAAAATCTGCGAGAGAAACAGAAGGAGAAAGAGCGCGAGGAGGGAACAGTAAATGCGGTGGTTGAAAAGAAAAATAGTCGTCTAATTATAGGAATAAGGAAGGCGGGAAGAAGCCGAAGCGTCGTTATCTGCGGATAGCGGATCCGCGCGGTACTCTCCCGCCTCCAGGGATCCAATTCGCTCCGTGCGAGTCGATAACCTGTTAAAAGCTTTTCCCCATTGGCGAGCTCACGCTAAAAATAATGAATCATAAAGGGAGGTGCGCGAGTGCGAGCAGTAGAGATGTAATTCACACGAGAGCAAACCGAGCGGGGAAAAAGAGCGAGATAAAAAGCAAAAAATAATAAGAGGCTCGCAAGCGAGTCAAAGTACTGTTGTTACAGACTCATAAAGATTGTTCGCAACTCCTCTTAATGAAGAGGAAGGGAAAAGAAAAACAATAAAAAAGCAATACGAAGATCCTCAATATCGCAACCACTTCCAGCGACCGCGACCCCGGACACCGGAGCGAGGGGGGACTCGCGGGTAGTGATACTCGCGGAGTGACCGGTTTGCCTGGCTCGTCAGCCGCATGTAGTCATCGATGCGAGCAATATACACCCCGGGGGAGGTCGCGTCGCCCTGATCGGTTGGTCGTATCTCAGCGAGAACGCGCGCGTTCGCGTCCTCCATCGCGGCGAACCTTTCTTCATTGGCGAGCCGGTCTAGCCGATTCTGCTCGTGTAGATCCCTTAGCAGGATGGTATGCTTCTGAAATATCTCCGTGACCCGCCTCTTCATTCGCTCCGGATCGCTGGGATCCCCCAAAAAGTCAGCAACCTGGCTCGGCGAAGGGGGTGGAGACATCTCCAGCGCTCCAGACTCTGACTCGGAGAGAGGGGTCGACGGGTTACCTGCGAAGTAGGAATCAGCGACAAAGTGAAGAGCAACACTCAGTGACAACAGTCTAACCTAGTGGAGGAATTGGAGTACTGGGCCACTGGCGGGAGGTGCCCGGCTGACCCCGGAATGCCTCAATAAAGGCAGGGGTGAGGGCCTTACCCAGACCAGGGGCGAGCGCGGGTCTGAAGCCAAGTCCAGGCTCGGCAATCAATGTCCCTCCTGGGCTCCTCTGACCCAGGACGCCGAACCCCAGAGTGGAAATATTCTGATTCGGCATGAGGGGAGAGTTCGCTGGAGGAGGAACTTGATCCTCTGGCGCCGCGAGGGAAGACACTGCATGAAAAGTAAGTGCGACTTAGCGAGTCAAGGAACGTAAGGTAAAATGAGGTAGTTCGCTCACCTCGTTGCGAAGGCGAGTCCTGTCTATCAACAGCCCTCGTATCCGCAAGAAGAACGTCACCCCCACCCGTAGAGGAGAGACGGATCTCCGTGTTTGGCCTTCCCGATTCGCTCTCGTCCGGAGGATCATTCTGCGAATAGGGTAAATAAATACGAAAAGGAAGAGCACCAAATAAGCAACTGGGCGATAATACCTGAGAGGCGCGCTCGTCATCCGGAGAGGGCGGCGAAGAGGAAGGCCCACCCCCACCAGCCGGGCGCCGGACGGCCTTTGCCGTCCTTAGGGAAGGGGGAGGCGGAGAGCGTCGCGGAGAATTCCAAGAGGCGATGACAGCGGTCTTCCCCTTCTGGGCCGCCTGCGAAGCCTTTAGGCGGGCCAGCATCTCATCCTTTTTCGACATTGCGTTGGGGGCGAGAGACCGAGTAAGAAAGGCCAGAGAAAAATGAAAAGTTCGAGTGACAGCCAAGGAGAGTGGTATTTATAGTGGTATGCGTGGGACCCATCAAAAGATTCTCGCCACGTCACCGAGGGGCCGACGAATATCAAGGGTTGGACGATTCTTCGCGAGCCTGAAAAGCCTCGCGAAGAGCGGGGATTGTGTACAACACCGATATTCGCCTAGTGGACGATCGAACAGAAGTAATGCGAGCCAGCGCTCGACGAAGTCCAAACAGCGCTCGATGATCCCGTCTCAGCGGATCCGCTGGGACGAGCACTTGGCCGGCTGCTCGCAAGAGGGCGAGCGAGTCAGGAGTGCGAGCGGGGCAGGAGTGCAGATGAGGTCTTCACGGGCCATTCACCCAAAGGGGAGGGGCGAGCCAGATCCATCAAAGGTCACCCGCGGGAAGAGTCGCGAGTCGAGTTTCCGCGTGCCAGAGCCCCAAGGTCGACCAGCGAGAAAGAGAGCGAGCCAAGTGCTCGCCGAATGCTCGCAAGGAAGCGAGCGAGCTAGAAACTCGCCGAAGGATCGCGAAAAGACAAGCGAGCCAGATTTCTTCCAAAGTCTTCGTGATCGACAAATCTCAATCGGGGTCGACGAGCTCAGCCCGACGCCCGACAAAGTGCAGGCCGCGTTCGACGAATTCGCCAAAACCCTGCGTTTGACGAACTCTCCAAGCTGCCACGCTCGACGAATCTGTTGATCATCTCTGATCGACGAAATCATTCATTGGCCTGCCATTAGCCCGTCCAAACAGCGGAGTTTGGCTGGTAGCAGACCCATTTGGGGTGCGGATAGTAAAATCAAGAGGCGGAATCCTGCTATTTGCAGGCCAGATCAGAAAATCTATAAATAGGACCTCAAGGGCACCTTTGGAGGGGATCTCACTTCAGCTTCCCTCTCCTTAGGCTTTCTTTGGTTAGCATTTCCAGAGCTCTCCAAGGTGCCCAAGTCTCAACTTTGGCTTGGGAGGGGAAGCGCTCAACGATCTTCCGGGTTAGTGGAGGGACCTCCTCGCTGTGACCAGGGTCTAGGTCATTTTCCTAATCTTCCGCCTACCCTCCTCGAGGGATCAGCAAGGACTAGCCGCCCCTCATCTCGGTGAGGGCCCCGAGCTCTACGGGAGACCGAGAAATCGGTTTCAACAGAGATCATCCTAGATAAAGTTCAAAAACACAAGAAGGGTGTAGGGTGTACAGAAGATACTTACATTCCCTATAAGAAGCCCAACAGACCTATAAAATTAGACAAGTGGCGTGCCTCACCCTGGAAAGGGAAAGGAAAAATGGCTGACATTCCAGAGAAGCAGCAATCAGAAAAGAAAACAAAATATAGGCCCAAGGTTGATAACAAGGGACCACCTGAGATCAAGCCTACTGAAAAGAAAGTTCAAAACATTACAATTGAGATGATTGATGAAAAGGCAGCAATCATCATCAGCAAAGGCTACTCCTTAAATGACACAATCCCTGATGGTGATAAACTATTGGAAAAACTGCATACAATCATCAGAAATGTCCAGGAACGACCTGATAGAGTTAGGGGCTACATTCTTGATGCTATTGAAAACTTATCTAGGAAACTTTATTCTGCTTTTGTCAACTTCATGTACAAAAAGAAGTTTCTGGTTTAAATTTTTGTGAAAGACAAATACTTGTCATATGCTTTCTTATTCCAAATTCTCTTCAGATTATTTAATATATTTCTTATCCTTACAAATGCTGTGCTGGGTTAATTATATGCTAGTACAATTTCCCTCTAAATAGGGTTAAGGAAAATAGGGGGAGATTGTTGGGAAAATGATTTCTCTTAACCCCTAGAAATGAGTTAAAGAAGAATTCTAAGAATGAAAAATAAGGCTAAGTAAATATGCGTCGAATAGTATTCGACGCAACGTCGAAATGTAGTCGACGTTTCCTTCAGATTGAGTCGAAGTAACTCTAGGAAGATTTCGACGTATGTGTTGTCAACGTTACTCTGATTTCTAGTCGACGCATCTAATGTAGTCGACGCACCTTCCTTATTCTCCTCTCGACGTCCAGACAGGATGTATTTGACGCTTGCGTCGAATGGTAATCGACGCACGTCGATTTATGTGACAGATCTAAATATGCGCCAGATCTCTTTCCTTCTTTCAGTAGATCTGATTTGTATGGAATAATGTTAATATTTTATAGCCGTTCTGAATCATTCTTTCCTTCTATTTGATTCTTGGCTAATCTGATTAACTCTATTTTGGATATCATTTGAAATCGGGATTCATTCTTTCCTTCTACTGAAAATGTTATTATGGAAATATTTCTTTCTTTCTAATACTCTGCATGTTAATTGATTACTCTCCTTTAGTATTATTTGATTGAAACAGAGCTATAAATAAAGAGGAGGTCGGAAGAAGTAGTAGTCAAGTGATTCACCATTTTTACATTTGAAAAGAGGAAAAGCTCCCAAGTGAAAAAGAGAGAATTGAGAAATAGTCCTGCAGCAATATTCAAGCATTCTTCTTCCTCTGCTTCTGAAGTCACCCTGCTGCAAATTCGGATAGCTCTCACATAAGAGAGAAAAGCTACAAATCTTCTTCTCTCTATAGAAGAAAGATTTAATTCACTTCTTGTGCTTCCAATCTTCTTGCTAGGAAGAAGATTCATTCTTGTTCTTATTTCTTTCTTCTTTCTTATTTTTACTTAAACATTGTAAAAGAGTTTTTAGAATCTCTCTTCAAAAAATTCAGTGTACTGGTTCTAAGAGTCTCCTTTTCAAAAGACTCAGTTGGTTATAAGAGTCTCCTTGTCAAAAGACTCAGGGTGGTTCTAAGAGTCTCCTTATCAAAAGACTCAGTGCAAGATAGTGAATTCCTACCAAGGGGGTAGAAGAGTGGACTACCCAAAGTTTGGGGAACCACTATATTTTCTTGTGTTGTGCTGTGATTTTCTCTCTTGCATTTACTTTAATTACTTGTCTAATTCTTGTTGGTGTGTGGGAAGCTCTAATCTGTGATCATACACATATATATATTAACATTGCACAAAATATTTTTTAATCTCTATTCACCCACCCTCTAGAGAATTCTAGTGAGGTTAACTGTGCACTTTCACATTCGGTAAGGACTCTTGGCCACTAGCGCAGCTCCAGGTACAAGATCTATCTGAAAGTCAATCTCTCTGGTAGGAGGGGAACCAGTTAATTCCTCTGGAAAGATATTAGGAAACTCCTTAACAACAGGTGCTTCTAAGAGATCAACCTTGGCTTCAGCATTCATCAGTACCAAGAAGGTGTACAACCCTTATTGATGCATCTTATAGACTTGATTGAGGAAATTATCAAATTGGAGACTCTCTTCATGCCCCGGAAAATAAAGGCAACTTGGTTGGGTCCTTCGAACTGTATCACCTTATTCCTACAATCAATCTTTGCATTCACATCCGATAGCCAATCCATACCCACTATCAGGTCGAATCCCGCAATAGGTAGGAGTGAAGCTTCTACAATGATTTCAGTTTCTCCAAACCACACTAGAACTCTACACTTATTCCTGGTCTGCAAAAAAGATCCATTAGGCATCATAACCTCTAATGATGTAGACTCTGGAAGGACTCCTAAACCCAGTCTATGAACAAGAGATTCTGCTATGAACGAGTGTGAGGCACCCATGTCATAGAGAATCTTGGAGGGGAAGTTTTGTATCATAAGTATTCATACATGCATGAAAGCAACCGAGGTATAATATTTTTAGTGTCACTAGGGGAAATGGTTTTTCTTACTCTTCATTTGGGCTAACCAATTTTTTTGGGCTTCTCATTACAGGAGTTACAGGTGGGGTGTTGCGCCTAGGATGAGCTTGCCTGCAGTTCGCCCTTCTTTTAGTTCGTTTGCATGATGTAGTTGTTCTTTTAGTTTTGTTCTGTGTTTTGGACTTGTATCTGGATCCCTTTAATGGTTCTTGTATCAGACTATGTTTAAGTTTACAGTTTTACAAGCATTCTGACTCTTTCAGTTTTTAGTGGCTCTGTGAATTCAATTTTTGAGGTACACTTTTACCCCTTAGTTTCTTTTACTTCTTCCGTTGTAAGTACTCTTTAGTACTTTTCATTTATGCCTGCTATGTACCATTTTTATTACCGCTACTTGGTTTACTTCTTATCACGGGGCCCGACCGGAATGTTGATTTGTGGTAAAACTAAGGGGGGGTGTTACAATTGGTATCAGAGGCAGGTTTAGGATCCTACGACCCAGAAAGTTCACAGAGCCTTAAGATTTTGACTGAATCTTTCCTTTGACATTAGAGTCATCAAAATTAATTTCATCTAGCTCAGATATGCGTTGTATGGAAATATCTTTCCAATAGATCCTTATCTGTGTCTCGTACATCAATAATTCTTTCCCTTCCATCGTATAGGCACCACGTAGCAACGAAGTGGGCGAGCCTTCGCGGCAGAATACCACTCCTGAGATTGTCATGGATGACGGTGGTGCGCCAGCAACAGCACCAACAGTAGTAGCAGTACCAGAACCTACCAACTTAGCAGCCGTTATTGCCAGGGCAGTGGCCTTAGCTCTGCTGGAATTCAAAAATGGACTGCCTGCAACAGATCCAGCAGCAGTTCCTGTACCAGCTGCCAGAGACTTAGGAATGGATCGTTATCTGAGGAATTTCTGGGATCTTCTGCCCTCCAATTTCAATGGAGAAGAAACACCAATGGAGACCGATGATTGGCTGATAAAGAATCGCGACCTGCTCGAAGTGATGCAGTGCCCAGAGAACAAGAATGTTCCTCTAACCGCCTTTCTCCTGAAAGGTGAGGCAAATCTGTGGTCGACTAGGCATCTTGCGGACGTTCCCGCTGGTAAGTAACGTTGTTCAAAGTACCCTTTTTCCTAGAATACTTTGTTCTTTTAACGTAATGGTAATATGAGTTTTTCATTTATGTTAGGTCGCACATCAGATATGTTCACATGGAACAATTTCTCGACGGCGCTAGCTAGCTGGATTGTACCCCCATCCGAGCGCCGCAGTCTCCAGGAGAAGTACCTCAGGCTCATCCAGGGGGATAGAACTGTAATAGCCTACGAGCGGGAGTTAACTCACTTGTCTCGTTATGCAGGAAATATGCAAGGGGATGAGAAGGAGAAATGTAGCCGGTTCGTGGACGGGCTGCGTGACTCCCTGAGACAGCCACTGATGACGATAGTCAATGCTGATTACAAGAGCTTGGTGGACACTACAAGGAAGCTGGAGGCTGATCAGCAGAAGGTGAAAAAGCGAATTAACTTCCGTTCAAAGCGGACTCAGGATGCACCACAGCAGCAGCAACAACAGAACAAGATTAGTCAAGGTAAGAATTGGAACAAGAAGCAGAGAACTGATGATAGGAGAGATGGTCAGCCAGGGGGCAAGGTCAAGGATTACCCCCTCTGTCCTAAGTGCTACCGCCACCATTGATGAGTCCTGATCATATACACATTTATGGACTCATCCGGGCCGTTTTTTAGTCAATTCACCGCACTATAGCCTTGTTATAGCTTATATTTGATAATCCATGCTAGGTGCACATCTAGGCCCACTTTGGTGTGATTTTCGTGCTTTTTGTCATTAGTAGTATTCATGTGCTGTCAAGTGCCACTTTCAGTGGCTAGATTTGTGGTTGTGCCTGGAATAGGAGTCATGCGAGTGTTCCCGGTGCAATTCTGCACAGGAACACTGCGCACGATCGCCGGTTCTATTGCGCACGACCACTGGTCGTGCACCACTGATCGTGTGCACTTAACCCTTTTTCACGAGTTCTGTTTGGTGCAGTGCGCACGACCACCAACGCCAGTGCGCAAGACCACCGGTCGTGCGCCACTGCTCGTGCGCACTTATCATTAAAATTCTGAGTTCTGTTTGCTGTATTGCGCACGACCATCAATGCTAGTGCGCACGACCACTGATCGTGCGCCACTGGTCGTGCGAACATTTTATTTTATAATTTCGTATCTTGCAGGTTCCACCCAGGCAGTGCGCACGATCGCAGAATTCCAGTGCGCATGACCACTGGTCGTGCGACAATGACCGTGCGCAGTATTTATTCCAGCGCCTATTTAAACGCCTGTTGCAATTTTTAGGGCATTATCAGCCGCCGGGAGCGGGATTCCTGTTCCGTACGCCGTCGACCTCCACCTTGGGACGCCTCCAATTCATCTCCTACGCAAGGGGAAGCCTCCTCCATCCATTCCAAGACTTCCTCCATTGTCCGTGAGTGTTCTCCATCGTCCGCAAGCCTCCAAGCAACCATTCTCTCACTCCGCCCGGTGAGAAGAAGGAGAAACCTGAAGTCGAAGACGACGGAGCTACGTAGGGAGATCGTGACAGCTCTCTACGCCGGAAGCATTGTCCGCCCGAGTCCGGAGGTAGCCCGACAACCTACCATTCCGGCCGTGAACGGCCGCTAGTCTTCACCATCGGTTATTTCTTTCCTCTTTCCTCCATTGTACTCGTTGAACCGTGTAAACTCGAATATTATGATGATGTTTGTTGAAATGAATGTTTCCTTGTTATTCTTCATGGTTTGCTAGTGATTCACTCCGTTCTCACTCACTCACTCGCACACGCACGCAAGGTGTTTGTTCCATGTTAGCAAGTGCTAACGACGGTTGTGAAGAGGTGTTTACGACCCTCACACTTTCGTGCTAGAACACACTCCATTCCGCCTCACGAAGCACGGCATCGCGGCCGTTGCATCCATCTCACCTTGCGAAGCGGTGTTTTCAACCCGCATCTTTTTTTGTTGTTGTTAAGATTAGGAAACCCAACCAAGAACCCCCCTTTTTCATGTGTGTTTTGCTTGTGTAACAAGAGTCACGCTACGCGTTTCGTTCACCCAACCTGCATTCCTCAAGAGACCGACATTCGGGGAGTCCACTCTCCACATTTATTACTTGACAGCGACCGGTGCACTTGCCGACACGCATCAAGTTTTTGGCGCCGTTGCCGGGGAATGCAGGCGTGTTTCGTCTTGTGTTGTGACTTTCGTTATACGAGCAGTTGTTTTTGATTTTCTTTGTTTTTCTTTTTTTTGTTTGTGACAGTGCATGCAGAGACAAGCCGCAGGGGAGCTAGTACCCTTCGATCCTGAGATTTAACAGACCGCTCGCGCATGAAGGCGCGCGGCTGCCGTACAAGCGGCAATGGGTGATCAGGTAGACCCAAACGATGTTGATCCGAGAATGCCCGGCGTGGGGGAACATCAGCCTGGGATTGAGCAGGAGGCAGCTAGGCCTCGACCCCGCACGATGAGGGACTACACCACTCCAACTGCTGGGAGTGTGTATCCGGGGTTCGGGCCAAATATTATGAATAATCAGTTCGAGATTAAGCCAGCAATCTTGAACATTATCCGGAACAACGCTCAATTTTCCGGGCTGGCCAGCGAAGACCCGCATCTGCATCTGGCAGAATTTTCTGATATTTGCGGAACCTTCCGCTACGCAGGTTTTGCTGACGACACAGTCAAGCTCAGACTGTTTCCCTTTTCACTCCGCGATAAAGCAAAGGTGTGGCTCCACTCCATTCCGCCCGGGACTGCTGCAACTTGGGATGCCCTCGCATCCAAGTTCCTTGCTAAATTCCATCCTGTGGATAAGATTGTAAGCTTGCGGTGGGAGATCGCCACATTTCGCCAACTTGACCAAGAGACCCTTGCTGAAGCTTGGGAGCACCTCAACGATCTCCTTCGTCGTTGCCCTGGCCACGAGCTCCAACCATGGAATGTGGTTGAATTGTTCTACTTCGCGATCGAGCCCAACTATCGGGCAATGATCGATGCTGCGGCGGGTGGTACCTTGATGAACCACACTCCTGAAGAAGCCCTTCGGATTCTGCGCGACACTGCCTCCCACAGTACATTCTGGACTGCAGGGAGAAACGCTCCAAGATGTGGCCGAGGTCTTTTCATGGTCGACTCTCTCCCCTCTCCATCCGCGACTGCTGCTGTCATTACCTGCGAGGGATGTGGAGGCGGAGGCCACCACGCGTATGAGTGTTCGGGGAACAACGTGGCAGGTGACTTCGCACACTTGAACTTGAACGAATCTGTTAACTATGTAGGAAATCAGCCTAGGGGGACGCCTTTCAATAATGCTTATAATCCGGGAGCGAGAAGTCACCCGAACTTCTCGTGGAATCCAAACACACCTGGCCAACGATGGGCACCGGGGCAGCATCAAAACGATGCTTACGCCTCCGGGAGCCAACCGAGGCCACCACACCCGGACTATAATCAAGCACCCCCTACTCAAAAAAAGAGTAATCTAGAAGAGATGATGGAGAAATTCATGCAAGTAGCTAATTCGAATATGGTAAATCAAACTGCATCCATGCGAAACCTGGAAACGCAGTTGGGCCAATTGGCCCAAGTGCTAACCGAGCGATCGCAGGGGACCCTTCCCAGCAACACGGAGAAGAACCCAATTGATCAAGGGAAGAGTCTTGGGGATGTGGTAGAGGTTGAACCGAGTGAGCTGGTAATTTCTTGTTCCATCAATAAGGTTGAAACAAAAGCTTTATGCGATTCCGGTTCCTCCCGCAACGTCATTGCACTGCAAGATGTTGCGAGATTACAACTTGAGATGAACACGGAGGAAAGGAAATCGCTAATTCTCGCTAACGGCACTATTATCCAATCTGAGGGGGAAGTGAGAAATGTGGAAGTAACAGTTGAGGGGACAACTGTTGTTGCTGATTTTCAGGTTTTGGGCCCGCAGGACAATCATTCTATTCCTATCTTGGGTGTGCCGTTCTTGAAAGAGAGCGGCACCACCCTTGATTTTGCTACGGGGTGCATTTCCCTCACCAATTTGGTGCTGCAGCCCACTTGCCCCGAAGCCACAGCTGACACATCCACTCCTCCCCTTCTCATTATTTCTGATGAATTTCTAAGCTGTGCAGGAAAGATATATGATCAAGAAACAAGTGAAGGAGGAAAGGAGGAGCTCCAATCAGATGAGGAAGAAGAGGTTGACTTCCGGAAAGAGTTCAACTCCGAGAAGGAGGAAGACTGCAGTTCGGGAAACGTTGACTTGGATCTAGTTAGGGATGCTGATTATTTATCTTCTTGTGGTGAATCTTGTAATAAACTATCTAAGCGCTCCATCTCCTGGGCCGATCCGGTGGTCACCGTGATACCGGACGTGATGCCACCCCCCACTAAAGTGGAGAAATCTGAAAACGCTCAACGGTGGCAGTCTCCGACTGTCGCCAAACTTAAAAAGGAAAAACTTCTGCGCGATGCTCGTGCTGCCGCTCTCCGTGGCAAGATGACGGAGGTTAGGGGAGCATTGGGTAATACCAGTGCTGGCCCTAAAGCCTTCACCTCCCGCCTACGTGTTACGGGAGACGCGCACCATAAGAGCGCTTTCAGCTGATTTGTGTTTTATTTGTTGTGGTGAACTGTTTCTGAGTATCTCTTTTAATTCCTGCACTTTATAAACAATGCTAATACATGTATTTGGTCCAGCTTAAGGACGTTAAATGAAAGCGCTACTGGGAGACAACCCAGATTTCCTGATTTCGTATTTCTCCTTATCTAACTTCTTTTAGTTCAGCTTTTGCATTTGCTTTTGTTGTTTTGAGTTTTGTGCTTGCAGGTTTTGTGTTCGATGTGCTGCGGAATATTCTTGATCATAAACGCCGATCGTCTGGTATGCTCAATTCTGAGCATTGGGTAACACTTCCTCCCCTCTTTTAGTTTCAAATTTCTAGATATATTGTTTAGCTTAAGTCTGGGGAGCGTATGTTGTCATCCACCGTGCACGAGTTGCACCGCATACTAGAAGGTTGTTTCTTATTTATTCCAGTCTTTATCATTGTTTTCTTGCTTCACACACCACTTCACCCACTTGAGTGCGTGCTTATCTTTTTGTCGTTGTTCCGTTTGAACTATTTTGGTCGGAATGTGAAATAGATTGTTAACGTAGGAATTGTTATTTGGAGTGCGATGTTGACTCATGTAGTGTTCTAGTCACTTCGCATGCTATGGTAGAATTTGAGTAGAACTAGATTTTCTTTATGCATCTAATTTATGTTTAGTATTTCTGCGTAAATTTAGATTTAATATACTCAAGTGGTGAATTTGAATGAAATTGACGATAATCCGGTGTTGTGTGTGTGCGATTACTAGTCGTGTGTTGCTCGAGTCGGGAGGAAGGTTTACCTTTCTCGTGGGCTAAGAACTTGCCCCAAGCGACTCTCGAAGCATGGGTGAGAGCGACTCGTTGAGTTAAGCATGATGTAGGCCACCATTTGGCTAGTTTGAGCTTTGTTATTCCATGTCCTTTTCGTTCACCGTTGCAAGCCCATTTTGTGCCTACTAATCCTTTGTTCAGCTCCTCTTCATCCACCAAAGCCTGAAGCCTATCCTACACCCGCAACCAAATTGTTTTAAACTGCGCTCATAAGTCTCAACTTGTGTGGTGTGTGGAATCATTGTGTCATGAAGGGAAACAAAGTCTATCTGCTGATTTTGAACCAACCGGAGGATATATAAAAGAAGTAAAAGATGTTTAAAAAAAAAAAAGAGTATTTTAAAAAAAAAATCCTTCCGAGCTAGAAAGACAATCTGTTGGTATTTGTGAAGTAGGCCGTGTGCACACCTGGTTTTCATGATAAGCCTGGGGGTGTGTCACACGAGCATAGTGGTTGGTCTTGCGTGTTGCAGCGTTCCGTTAGCTCACTTGGGTTGCGTAGCCATCGTGTTTAACTTTGAAATATCATACCGTAACCTAAGCCCCATTTTAATCCTAAAAGCCCTACTGATTTGACTTGCGAGTTTGCTAGCGCCGTGGAGAGAGTGTGACCGGGCAAGCGTATGGTTCACGACGTTGATGGATTTCAGCGGAGTTATTCCTAAGCCTCGATCTTTTGCAACACCCGCCTCAGTGTCTCGTCACTTTCATACCGGGCATGATCGTCAAATTCTTCATAACTCACCAACTGAGTACATCTAAATCTTTAATTACGCTTTAATACTCTTGTAAATTAGTTAGCATAGTTAGAATCTCCTTCTACTAAATTCTCTACTTGCATGCGTATGTTACTTCGCACCGTACTCCTTTGTGTAATTCTCTATGTTAATTATCGTTTTCACGCTCCGCCGGATTCGTTTGCTCGGGACGCGCAAACAGTTAAGTCTGGGGGTGTGATGAGTCCTGATCATATACACATTTATGGACTCATCCGGGCCGTTATTTAGTCAATTCACCGCACTATAGCCTTGTTATAGCTTATATTTGATAATCCATGCTAGGTGCACATCTAGGCCCACTTTGGTGTGATTTTCATGCTTTTTGTCATTAGTAGTATTCATGTGCTGTCAAGTGCCACTTTCAGTGGCTAGATTTGTGGTTGTGCCTGGAATAGGAGTCGTGCGAGTGTTCCCGGTGCAATTCTGCACAGGAACACTGCGCACGATCGCCGGTTCTATTGCGCACGACCACTGGTCGTGCGCCACTGATCGTGTGCACTTAACCCTTTTTCACGAGTTCTGTTTGGTGCAGTGCGCACGACCACCAACGCCAGTGCGCACGACCACCGGTCGTGCGCCACTGCTCGTGCGCACTTATCATTAAAATTTTGAGTTCTGTTTGCTGTATTGCGCACGACCATCAACGCTAGTGCGCACGACCACCGGTCGTGCGCCACTGGTCGTGCGAACATTTTATTTTATAATTTCGTATCTTGCAGGTTCCACCCAGGCAGTGCGCATGATCGCAGAATTCCAGTGCGCACGACCACTGGTCGTGCGACAATGACCGTGCGCAGTATTTATTCCAGCGCCTATTTAAACGCATGTTCGATTTTTAGGGCATTATCAGCCGCCGGGAGCGGGATTCCTGTTCCGTACGCCGTCGACCTCCACCTTGGGACGCCTCCAATTCATCTCCTACGCAAGGGGAAGCCTCCTCCATCCATTCCAAGACTTCCTCCATTGTCCGTGAGTGTTCTCCATCGTCCGCAAGCCTCCAAGCAACCATTCTCTCACTCCGCCCGGTGAGAAGAAGGAGAAACCTGAAGTCGAAGACGACGGAGCTACGTAGGGAGATCGTGACAGCTCTCTACGCCGGAAGCATTGTCCGCCCGAGTCCGGAGGTAGCCCGACAACCTACCATTCCGGCCGTGAATGGCCGCTAGTCTTCACCATCGGTTATTTCTTTCCTCTTTCCTCCATTGTACACGTTGAACCGTGTAAACTCGAATATTATGATGATGTTTGTTGAAATGAATGTTTCCTTGTTGTTCTTCATGGTTTGCTAGTGATTCACTCCGTTCTCACTCACTCACTCGCACACGCATGCAAGGTGTTTGTTCCGTGTTAGCAAGTGCTAACGACGGTTGTGAAGAGGTGTTTACGACCCTCACACTTTCGCACCAGAACACACTCCATTCCTCCTCACGAAGCACGACATCGCGGCCGTTGCATCCATCTCACCTTGCGAAGCGGTGTTTTCGACCCGCATCTTTTTTTGTTGTTGTTAAGATTAGGAAACCCAACCAAGAACCCCCCTTTTTCATGTGTGTTTTGCTTGTGTAACAAGAGTCACGCTACGCGTTTCGTTCACCCAACCTGCATTCCTCAAGAGACCGACATTCGGGGAGTCCACTCTCCACATTTATTACTTGACAGCGACCGGTGCACTTGCCGACACGCATCAACCATCTGGGAGAGTGTTTAGCGAATGCAGGAGTTTGCTACAAGTGCCAACAACCAGAACATATAACCCGTTACTGCCAGGGAACTCCAGTGGTTCAGGTACGAAATTTCGTTGAGTAATCATCTTAAGTTATACCTTTTCCACAGTAGTCCTATAATTATGATTCTTTTGTAGTCGAAGTTTGAGGTCGGTGGTCCTAGCAGAACCGACAGGGGAAAGGCTCATGTCGGATCCGAGGTGCAATCAACTACAGGGTGAGGTCCGGTGCAACCCAGAGCTTATGGTCTAGGCCAGCATGAGGCTAAATATCAGGAGGACGTGGTGACAGGTATGTGTATGTCCTAGACAATTTAGCACTTCTCTCCTTAGTGACACTTAAAATATTATACCTCGGTTGCTTTCATGCATGTAGGAATACTTATGATACGAAACTTCCCCACTAAGATTCTCTTTGACACGGGTGCCTCACACTCGTTCATAGCAGAATCTCTTGTTCATAGACTGGGTTTAGGAGTCCTTCCAGAGTCTATATCATTAGAGGTTATGATGCCTAATGGATCCTTTTTGCAGACCAGGAATAAGTGTAGAGTTCCAGTGTGGTTTGGAGAAATTGAAATCATTGTAGAAGCTTCACTCCTCCCTATTGCAGGATTCGACCTAATAGTGGGTATGGATTGGCTATCGGATGTGAATGCAAAGATTGATTGCAGGAATAAGGTGATACAGTTCGAAGGACCCAACCAAGTTGCCTTTACTTTCCGGGGCATGAAGGGAGTCTCCAATTTGATAATTTCCTCAATTAAGGCTATAAAATGCATCAATAAGGGTTGTACAACCTTCTTGGTACTGATGAATGCTGAAGCCAAGGTTGATCTTTTAGAAGTGCATGTTGTTAAGGAGTTTCCTGATGTCTTTCTAGAGGAATTACCTGGTTCCCTTCCTACCAGAGAGATTGAATTTCAGATAGACCTTGTACCTGGAGCTACGCCAGTGGCCAAGAGTCCTTACCGAATGGCTCCTAGAGAACTTGCCTAGTTGAAGATCCAATTACAGGAATTGATCGACTTAGGTTTCATTCGCCCTAGTACTTCACCTTGGAGTGCCCCTATACTTTTTGTTAAGAAGAAAGATGGTAGCCTGAGATTGTGCATAGACTACCGTGAGATTAACAAGCTGACAATTAAAAATAAGTATCCTATCCCCAGAATAGACGAATTGTTTGTCAGCTTAAGGGATCTAGCATGTTCTCCAAGTTAGATCTGAGGTCGGGTTACCACCAGTTGAAAATTCGAGATGTGAACATCCAGAAGATGGCGTTCAGCACTAGGTATGGACACTATGAGTGCATTCCAAAAATAGAAATAATTATTTTGTACTAAATAAATAATTATACTTTATTATGACGCACGCTTTTCTATCAAAAAGCCGCAAACATAAATGACTATTCTGTTGTAATTTAATCGTGTGTTTTCATTTAAAAATCGTTCAATAATAACTACAATGGGGTTTCTAAACTGTGACGTACACTTAAATCTTGGAGTTGTATCTTATGCGCATTCTGACGATCCGAGTCTTTACTAATGAACGTATCACGTTCCATGTCTCATGGACTTAGACACGTATTGTAACGCCTATTAGTTTTATAAATTTTGATCGGTGTGCGAATAGCCGAATGGGGGTGCGGTTAGCCTCATCCGTTTAGGGTTTTGATAAAACCCGATTCTCCCCCCCTCTCTCTTTCGTGCTTCACGCGATTTAGTCGCAATCCCCTCCTTCTCTCCCGATCCTTCTCTCTCTCGCCCTTGTCTAGGTCGGACGACGCCCCTCTCCCTCTCTTACTCGCGCGGATCCAGGAAGGAGGAGGCCGACACCCTCCTCTCCTCCCTCTCTCTCGCCGGTCAGGAGGAGGCCGACACCCCCCTCTCCCTCTCTTGCTCGCGCTGCTCCAGGAAGGAGGAAGTCAACCCTCCCCTCTCCTCCCTTTCTCTCGCTATTTTGGCGCTTGACCGAGGATCTAGAGGAGATTTCTTGCGAGAGTCGTATGTGGAGCCGAGTCGAGTCTAGATCCGAAGTAGGGCAGCGATTACCATCTCCGTGATGCCTCCGCGACGCTCTACAAGGGTAACGACTCTTTTCCCCGGTCTTAGGACCGTCTTTTTCTGTATTTATGTCCTTGCATTTGCTAATCGTGCAATGAGAGTCCCCTCACGCCGTTTCGGTTGAGGATGGGGACTCCGCCAGGGCGTGGGATTGCATCCCCGGCGTATGTTTGTGTGAACTGCACGTAGAGTCCCTCTCCCGCTATGCGGTGGAGAGTGGGGACTTCGCCAGGGCGTTGGATTGCGACCCCGGTGTGTTTTCTGCTTTTACTTTTGCTTAGGAGGGCCACCCGTCTCCAATTGGACGCGGTGTGTGTTTCCCTCGGTTCATTGTGAACCCCCCTCCAGGTCGATTGTGTCCGTACCCGGCATAAACTGCATTAGTAATCCGATGCGCGAGTCTAGATTTAGGCATGCTGTGTGAAGCCTACCCGTGGCGTTCAGCCCAGATCGGTTATGTTGTTATGTTGTGCATTGCGGTTAGCCTTAAACACGCGAACGGGAATGTCCCGTGTTATTCACCATAGAGATCATAGGATTCGTGGGTTTCGTTCGTGAATACCCCATTCCTAGGCTGGCTTCGGTGAGCTCGGTAGAATGACGTTCGTGAGGATTGTGCGAAACGGGTGAGTTTCCCCGTCACGACGTTTCAGGACCGGGAGTAGTGCTATGCTCTCGGTCGTGCTCCTTTGGACAGTGGCAGATTGTGTCCCCCCCTGTCGCGCTCGTTTGGGCAATTGCGGACCGTTTCTTCCCGCTGTCGCGCTCGTTTGGACAATTGCGGACCATTTCTTCCCGCTGTCGCGCTCGTTTGGACAATTGCGGATAATTTCTTCCCGCTGTCGCACTCGTTCGGACGGTTGGAGATTGTCTTCTCCTCTGTCGCGCTCGTTCGGATGGTTGGAGACTGTCTTCTCCTCTGTCGCGCTCTGTTAGATAGATACGTACTTCGTACCTTGCTATCGCTTTCCGTCGAATCGATGCGAACCGTAGTTCACCTACCTCTACGTTCGAGTGCGAAAGGCGATCACCCGCCTCTCGTCATGAGTACTCGGTTTGGAAGGCCTCTGTGGTTTAGATCGTGTGACTTTGGGAGTCAACGACTCGTGTGCTTTGGGATGCTATGGGTACCCCCGTGTGTGCCCTTGGTCCTTTGTTTGGTGCTTTATTTTTCGTGCGTGCTTGCAGGAGAGCGATGTACTCGCCCCGGAGTCCGCTAGGTTGGCCGGGGGGAGGGGTCATTACGTTGTGTTGGTCAGCCCCATGCTGACCTTCGTTGCACCGCCTGTTTGTTCTTGGTTTCACGTGGCGGAGCTCGCAGTGGTGTGTAGTGGGCCGGAGCCCATGGGTTGCTGAGGAGCTGGTTAGGGTCCTCGCTGTTTTGGAGTTTTTCTTGTAGCCCTGTTATTTGTCTGTACCTCTTTTGGAAGTCATGTAAGGCCTTAAGGCCGTATCTTTTCAGAACTATTTTCCTTGTTGATGTGAACATTCTGGCCCCTTTGTTTTGGGCTTGTGTTTAGCTTCCGTTTCTGTTTACTCTGAGTTTTATTAGCATGTTTTCTTGTATCAATTATTAACGTTCTAGATTTTGTGGGTATTATATGTCGTGGGGTGCCGGCCGGACCCATGTTATATTCTATTTGCAGATCAAGGATGTTACAATTGGTATCGGACTTTAGGTTTCGTGATCCGTTAGTTTTTAGGTTTCGGGACGAACCCTTTTTAACGGGTAGTGAGCACGTGTAGTGCAAGAGCCTAAATAAGTAAATTTAGGCAGAATGTTCACTTACGATTGACGGAAAGCGTGTGTTTACATTGCTTTTGGGAACTTGAAGTTCCAAATTCTTGATTTTTGCCTAATTTAGGCCTCTAAATGTAGTATTTTTTGCGTTTTTAGGCAACTAGAAGTGGTGCGGGCCCTTCCCGCAATACTGCCGACAGCAGTACTTCTGGGTCTACTGCTACCAGCCCACCGTCTGCTGAGACAGTTAGATTAATCACGGAAGCAGTACTTGCTGCTTTGTATGCGAGACAAGGCAGATTGGTACCAAATGCCGCACCCGCCATTCCTGCCACTCTTGAAGCAATCCCGACACCCGTCCCTGCTGCTGTACCCATTAATGTTGCGGTACCAGATATTGTTGCTATACCCGCTCCTACTGCTGTGTCTCCTGCCATCGCAGTACCTGCTGCTGTTACTGTCCCTATTGTTATTGCTGTCCCTGTTGCTGCTGCGATGTCATCTGGTAATCCATGTGCCCGGGATGACTCGTTGAAGCATTTCTTGAGCTTCAACCCGCCATCTTTCTCGGGGAACGAGACAGCTGTTGAGGCCAAGGATTGGTTGTCCAGGATTAGAAGAACTCTGACTGCCACTCTGACTGTTAGGGAGCAGATGGTGACCCTGGCCACCTTCCTACTCAATGGGGAGGCAAGGCTCTGGTGGGAAGAGGAAGCAGAGATGAGTTTCCGTGGGAGAGAGCTGACGGAGATATCGTTGGAGGAGTTCTCCGAGTCCTTTCTGGTGCGTTTCATTCCTGAGGCGACTCGCCTACAGCTGCAGAACCAGTTCTTTTGTTTGCTGCAGAGAGATATGAAGGTGGATGAGTATCTCCACGAGTTCACCCGCTTGGGTCTCTACTCTGGTGGGTTATTAGCCAAGGAGAAGACCAAAACTCACAGGTTCTTCGACGGATTACGTGATAACCTGAGGTTGAACCTGTCAGGGCCCAAAGCCCTTGGATTCAATGCACTGGTGGAGGAGGCAAGAGCGTTAGAGATGGACTTGGAGAGAGTCCAACGCCGTAGAGGATTCTAGTCAAAGAACACCGAGTCCAAGGCATCAAAGTCCAAGGGGAGTTCAGAATCCAAGAGGTATAACAAGAAGCAGAAATATTACACCACAACTCAGTCTACTTCTTCAGAAGTTACTACTGGTCGTGGTCCCATTTGCTACAGTTGCGGAGCGGTAGGACACATTGCACGTTCATGTCGTTAGGGCCCCCCGAGGACTGATCGTTTAGCAGTGGATGCTTCGAGGGCGGCAAGGCCCAACCTTGCGGAGAAAGGGAAGGTAGCAGAGTCGTCTGCTTCCCAGTACCCACCGACACAGCCAAGAGTCTTCGCTCTAGGCCAGCAGGAGGCCATCCGACAGAACGACGTCGTGACAGGTATATTTATGTTTGGTTTACTTTCATGATTTCTGCTTATAACCCTTGTATGCGCCTACTCATCGTGTACCCGCTAGGATTCATATTGGTCTTTAATTACCCTGCGAGAGCATTGTTCGACACCGGCGCATCCCACTCCTTTTTATCAGAAGAATTTGTTGTGCGAGTCGGAGTTCCTTGTATGCGGGAAGAAGAGAAGTTGAATGTGCTCTTACCCAATGGGTTCTTAATGAGTACGATGAGAAAGAGCCGCGTGAAGGTTCGGATTAGAGAACAAGACTTCGATTTAGAAGTCGCGCTGCTATCGCTGTCGGAGTTCGACGTCATTTTTGGTATGGATTGGCTGACAAAGCAGAGCGCATGCATTGATTGCAGGACAAAAGAAGTCTTGTTAGGCGGAGGGTGCGGAAGCGGAACTCGTTTTACTGGTCTAAGAGGTGCAAACAAAACCTTGATGACCGCCCTCCAGGTAGTGAAAGCAACTCGGAAAGGCGTGGAGCTATTTTTCGCTTTGGTAGAGGCTTCAGAGTGCAAGCCCAAACTGTGTGACGTGCCAGTTGTAGCGGAGTTTGCGGACGTCTTTCCGGATGAGCTCCCTGGGGCTCCGCCCCAGAGGGAAATTGACTTTTGCATTGAGCTCGTGCCGGGTGCCAAACCCGTATCACGCTCGCCCTATCGTATGGCGCCAAGAGAGATACCAGAGTTGAAAGTGCAATTGCAGGAATTGCTCGAGCAAGGATATATACGTCCGAGCTCGTCACCGTGGAGTGCACCGGCCCTTTTCGTCAAGAAGAAGGATGATAGATTAATTTACTATCAACCCGAAAAGGCAAGTGTACCTATCGAATTGTAGTATCAAGGTCGTATTTAAAACACGGGGTTGTCAATTACTACTACTCACGCCGTTACTAATATCCTACCGAATGAAAGTTGATTTTGGTTTTTGAAATTGAAAATTGCAAGTACGAAAAATTAATGAAAGAGAAATTCACGATTTTAAAAAGACTTAGCACTTGATTAGGTGTTCTTGGGAATCCGATTATAAAAGAGGCGCTCTAATTCTTAAAAATTCTGTTTCGATTGGAGGATTGAAGAAATACAATAGAGGCTCACTAGAGACAACTACCGCCTAATTTTAATAATATTTCAAACCTAATCTCTTAAAATTTGAAATAAATTAAAATTGCATGAACGTTAATCCCGAATCCAAAAGCAACGATATTTTCAATTCTCAAAGAAAATACGGCAAACCCTTTATTTCTGAGAGATCTAAAGCATCCACGAGCCTCTCGGCTAACTAGAATACCAAATCGGATGGCAAAATTTATATTCTAGCAATATAAACTCGCAACCAAAGTTTGATCAGAAATAAATCGAAACGAGAAAAATCTAAGAAATAGAGATGATAAATTATAAATTAATATTCATCCCAATACTAACCAACCAAGCACTAAGAGAAAATTTAGCTACGCATATTAGAAAAGGAAATGACAACGAGATAAAGAGAAAGCATTTTCATTAGTTATATAAAAAGAGTACAATAATAAAAGTAAAATGACAATAATAATTCTCAAGAGAAAGCAATACAAAGCATGGAAAACTAAAAGCTTGAACACAAACTAACTCTCCCTTGATCTCTCTCTTGCTCTCTTGCCAAAAGTTCTCCAAAAGAATGAGGCATGGGCTCCTTTTATAGATGGAGGGGAAGGTTCTAGAAATAAGAAGAGGAGAGGGGAGATAAGGGGGTGGCCGGCCATATGCATGGGAAATGCATGCATTTCATTTAATGGGAGGAGGGAGAGAGAGGTTCATGCATGGGAAAATACATGCTTGAATTAAATAGGAGGAGGGAGAAAGGGGTTCATGCATGCATATTATTTAAAAGAAGCATAAAAAGATAAATAAGAGAGAGAGGGGGGGGGGGGGGGGGGGGGGATGTATGAGAGTTAAATGGGGATGAAAAAAAATAAAAAAAGGGAAGAGAGAGTGGGGGGGGGGGGGGGGGGGGGGGGGGCGGCGGCCAAGCAATAATGGAGGCAATGCATGAATATTCATGCAAAGGTGGCGGTATTTTAATATGGAGATAAAATGCAATTGTAGCTTTGAACGGAGGTGGAGTGCATGCATGCATTTGATGTCGGCGTGAATGTGAAATAATATATTATATTATTATTAAGAGGTAAGAGTAGTGGCATGAATTAAAATGGATGGGGAGGGTCACGTGAAATCATATGGATAAAACATGGAAATGCGCGCATGAAATCAGATGATGATCGATGCATGGGATTAAATTAGAAGTAGTGAATAAAGGAGAGGGTATTTAATTTGGAAATATTGGAGGTGGGCTGCATGGGTGTTGACGGGCTGCACCAAAGGAGGAGCGGGCTGCACCAAATTGCACGCATGAAGTTGACGGGCTGCAACATTTTAACTCCGAGAATATGTCACGACGATGCTTTGACAGCGGGCACCAATTATTTCCCCCAGGCCTGTCGAATAACACAAAATAATCATTAGTGCGAATAATATAAAAATAATAATAAGTAGATAATTATACTAAAATTTAGAGAAATATATTGAATTTATATTAAAAATATAATAATAATGATAAGCATATTTAAGTCAAAATATGCGTCATCAAATTCCCCCAGACTTAGCAATTTGCTTGTCCCCAAGCAAAGACATACGAGCTAGCAAAATAAAAAGGACTAAATAATCAAATTGGCTATGTGGTGCACGAGTACGATGCGAAATTAGAAGTAGTGAAATTATGAAAAATAACTGAAAATTCTTACTTAACCATGACATAAAATTTTATAGATTTCACTAACATAAAAATAAATCATTCCAAGTTTTAGCAAAATTAAAAACTAAGTAATGAGATGAATGAAAAGGACATTGAGTTGCTACTAAAATCTAAGAGAAATTTTATAACCACCTTAATCTAAATCAAGAGTCTAAACTCCTACCAAAAGGCTTACCCAATCTACTTTTTCGCCTTCTTTACTAAAAATAAACCTAGGAGCATGAATCAAAAGGACTTCATTAGATATAACATTTAAGGCTTGGGTTTAAGGTGCAGATATCAAAAGATAAACGTGAAGGGTTAAGACACACTTAAAACATAAAGAAGAGCTTTGCAAACACTTGTATGCTAGCAAAAATAAATTTTGACACCCCAAATAATTTTGAAATATAAAGGTAGGGGTCAAAATTGCATTCTTCAAAATTTTTTCTCAATAATTTTTTTTTTCATTTCATTTTTTTTCATACTCATCTGGTAATTTTCTTCTTCTTTTGTAGCAGAAGGATAACAAAATTAAAACTCCACCATTTTCACAAAAAGAGGCACAAATTAGCAACAAATAAAGCTCTAAATTTCAAGCGTGCACCATAGGTAGGTTATTTGACTTTGGTGAGAATAAGTGGAGCTACAAACGAAATGGGGGAAGCTCAAAGTGGCTAGCAAAGGTTAAGATTTTATGGCTTGGAATGCAACGGCTCAAACGAATCAAGAGGTGGCCTAAATCATTTTCATGCTCCTATGTCTATCTAAAGCAAAAACTTGAAAAAAATCAAAAGGTGCAAGACTAGGTAGAAAATAAAGAAACTTGACTTATCATGAGAGTGAAAATAATAAGCGTCTAGACCGGTTCACATCTACTACACTAAACATAAGTCAACCTTGCAAAGATTTTGTAAAAGAGAAAACAAGGGATGATAGATTTTATATAAGTGAAAAACATAAAAAGAAAATCATGAAAAAGTGCAAATTTTCAAAAGATTTTTCATAAATAACATGCTACCCTAATTAGAAACACTACACGAGTCAACATATTACCCGCGAAACATAGTCAAAATGAAAATTTAGAAAAATTTATATAGCTAAACCAGTACACTGATGATTAAAAACAAGAAAATACCAAGTCGCGGGGTACTAAAGACTAAGCAAAATTTTAACTCAAAATTTTTTTTGTTTGTTTTCTTAATTTTCACTTTTTTTTGGAATATTTTTTTATAAAAGAAAGAAAAAGCAACAATTTTTTTTATAAAAACAAAGAGAACAAAATGCAATTCAATCCCCCCCCCCCCCCCAGACTTGAGAGAGACATCGTCCTCGATGTTAAAAGAAGAGAAGAAGAAAGAGGAAAAGAAAGGACAAGAAATGTAAATAATTAAAAAGGTACTTCCCCGAATTGGTGAGTCGAAGGTTGATGTTGCTCCACCATGCTTGTGCATTAGACCATCTTTAGAATTAGCTCGAACCATCATGAAAGCAGCAATGTTGAAGCAGGCGATCAAGGAATCCAATTCGCTGGGGCCGCCGAAACAAAAAACAAAAAGAAAAGGAAATGCAGAAAGAAAAGTACAAAAAGCAAGAAAAAGGATGACCAACATACTTAAGTGTTTGGTAAGAGCATAGATTCATTGTTCTCAGCGATAGTATCACCAGAAAAATAAAGTTTGAGACGCTGGCTATTAACTTTAAAATCACCCTTATCCGGGTGTGAAATCAACACAGTACCATAAGGAAAAAACTTCTTTCACAATAAAAGGACCAGACCAACGCGATTTTAATTTGTCAGGAAATAAGCACAAGCGAGAGTTATAAAGCAAGACTTGATCGCCTGGTTTAAAAGTTTTTGGATGCCTTAAATTTTTATCGTGAAAGTGCTTCGTTCGCTCTTTATAGATCTTATTATTTTCATAAGCGTTGGAGCGCCACTCGTCGAGTTCATTGAGTTGAAATTTACGATGCTCGGCGACTAAGTGAGGATCGAGATTTAGAAACTTCAAAGCCCAAAATGCACGGCGTTCGAGTTCTACCGGTAAGTGACATGATTTTCCATAGACTAGGCGGTACGAAGTACAACCGATGGCGGTTTTGTAAGCCGTCCGATAAGACCAAAGACCATCGTCGAGTTTTAAAGACCAATCTTTTCTAGAAGATGAAACAGTTTTTTCCAATATACATTTAATTTCTCGGTTGACAACTTCGACTTGGCCGTTAGTTTGAGGGTGGTATGCAGTGGAGAGCTTGTGTGTAATGCCATATTTTGTTAAAAATTTTGCAAGCTGGGCGTTACAAAAATGCGCACCCCTATCACTAAAGATCGCCCTAGGCATACCAAATCGAGAAAATATTTTTTTGAGAAAAGAAATAACAACACGAGAGTCAGTCGTAGGAAGTGCTTGGGCTTCCACCCATCGGGAAACGTAATCAACCGCAACTAAAATATACTTATTTCCGCAACTAGAAGGGAGGGGGCCAACAAAGTCTATGCCCCAAAGATCAAAAACTTCGCATTCAAGAAAATAATTTTGCGTCATTTCATTTTTACTAGAAATATTTCTTGTCAGTTGGCAACTATCGCACCGACTCACCAAAGATTGAGCATATTTGAAAAGGCTAGGCCAATAAAAGCATGCACTTAGAACTTTGTGAGCGGTTCGATTGGCTTGATAATGGCCACCGGTCGGTCCTTCATGTAGATGTTTCAAAATATTTTGACCTTCTTCAAACGAGACACATCTTCTTATTACTTGGTCTGCACATACTCTAAAGAGAAATGGGTCCTCCCAAAAGTAATTCTTCAAATCGGAAAAGAATTTCTTCTTTTGCTGAAAAGAAAATTCTTTTGGGAGAACACGGGCCACTAGATAATTGGCAAAATTGGCAAACCAAGGAGTAGAAGATGAAGTGTTAATTTTCAAAAGTTTTTCATCCGGAAAAGAGTCGTTAAAAGATTTTTCGTTTAATTCTTCGATATAAGGATTTTCTAAACGAGATAAGTGATCCGCCGCCAAATTTTCGGCTCCTTTCTTATCCCATATTTCCAAGTCAAACTCTTGAAGTAGTAGAATCCAACGAATTAAGCGTGGCTTGGCATCCGGTTTTGAAAGTAAGTATTTAAGGGCCGAGTGATCCGTAAAAACAATGATTTTGGAGAGGGTTAAATAAGGGCGAAACTTATCGAACGCAAAAATAATGGCCAAAAGTTCTTTTTCCATTGTGGTGTAGTTTTATTGTGCCGAAGTGAGAGTCTTACTCGCATAGTAAATAGGATGAAATTTTTCAGAAATACGTTGGCCTAAAACCGCACCAACGGCGAAACTACTCGCATCGCACATAATCTCAAAAGGAAGGTTCCAAACCGGAGCGATCATAATCGGTGCGTTAATGAGTTTTTCTTTAATTAAATTAAAAGTGGATAAACAAGCATCGTCAAACAGAAATGGAGTGTCCTTTTTTAAGAGATGAGTGAGAGGTTTAGTGATATTAGAGAAGTCTTTTATAAAACGACGATAAAAACCGGCATGTCCTAGAAAACTTATAATTGCTTTTACGCTTGTAGGTGGAGGTAATTTTTCGAATACTTCTATCTTAGCCTTATCTACCTCGATACCCTTAGTCGAAATCTTATGACCCAAGACTAAACCCTCTCGTACCATAAAATGACACTTCTCCCAGTTCAAAACAAGATTTGTTTCTTTGCATCTTTTCAAAACTTTTTCTAAATTACCTAAACATAAATCAAAAGAATCCCCATACACCGAAAAGTCGTCCATGAATACTTCCATAAAATCTTCTACGTACTTGTCGATGATAGCCAGCATACACCTTTGGAATGTAGCCGGCGCATTACAATGACCGAAAGGAATTCTACGATAGGCAAAAGTTCCGAAGGGGCAAGTAAATGTTGTCTTCTCTTGGTCCTCGGGTGCTATAGGGATTTGGAAGTATCCCGAGAGACCATCAAGAAAGCAATAAAAATTATGCCCGGATAAACGTTCTAACATTTGATCGATAAAGGGAAGAGGGAAGTGATCTTTACGAGTGACATCATTTAATTTATGGTAGTCGATGCACATCCTCCATTCTGTTACCATCCTAGTTGGAATCAACTCGTTATTCTCGTTTGCCACCACCGTAATCCCACCTTTCTTCGGCACTACCTGGACTGGACTCACCCACTTGCTATCCGAGATTGGAAAGATAATCCCCGCATCTAATAATTTAAGTACCTCGCCTTTTACAACCTCTTTCATATTTGGGTTTAATCGGCGTTGAGGTTGAACGACATTACGGGAGTTATCTTCTAAAAGGATTTTATGTGTGCAAAAAGATGGACTTATACCCTTGATATCTGAAATTTGCCAAGCTATAGCTTGGCGGTGTTTTTGTAAAACCGTTAATAATTTTTCATTTTCCGATTTAGTTAAAAATGCCGAGACTATAACTGGTAGATTAGAATTTTTCTCCAAGAAAATATATTTAAGGTGCTCGGGTAGTTGTTTAAGTTCCAAAGTAGGTGACTGCTCGTACGAAGATTTTAATACCTTGTCCTTATCAAAAATAATTTCTTCAAAAGATTTGGGTTTTGTTTGATTTTCAGAAATATTGCTAATAGCCATAACTGTATTGGGTGGAAAATCATGCGGGAGTTCAGAAAAAGAAGAAAAACTTTTTTCAGAAACATTTTCAAAAGAAAAGTTTTGCTCGTCATGAGAAACGTCTAAGAAGAAACATGAATCATCATTTGATAAAGTATTTTTCATGGACGGAGTGATGGAAAATGAAACTTCATCATCGCCTACTCGTAGAAAGAGTTTTCCGTTACTTACATCGATTACCGGATGAGAGGTGGCAAGAAAAGGTCGGCCAAGGATCAAGGGGACCTCGACATCCTCTTCGATATCCAAAATGACAAAGTCTAATGGGAATATAAACTTGTCAACCTTTACGAGCACATCCTCTACTATTCCTAACGGGTACTTAATTGACCTATCAACAAGTTGTATACTCATCCTAGTCGGGCTTAGAGTACCCAAACCTAGCTTTTTAAATAGAGAAAAAGGCATCAAGTTGATGCTCGCTCCTAAATCGGCCAACGCGTGATTTACAAATAAATCGCCAAAAATGCATGGAATAGAAAAACTACCCGGATCATTTATTTTTTTAGGCAAATTCTTTGTTAAAACCGCGGAGCACTCAGCGTTTAAAGTAACATGAGATAGATTTTCCATTTTCTTTTTGTTGGTTAGAAGATCCTTCAAATACTTAGCATATTTGGGCATTTGTGAAATTGCTTCATAAAAGGTAAATTAATATGAATTTGTTTGAAGATTTCCAAAACCGATGATATTGATCATCTAACTTTTCTTTATTTAATTGAGATGGATACGGCAGAGCGGGAGAATTTTTAAGAACGGGAGGCGAAACAATAACTTCATTTGAAAGAGGTGGTTCAGTTAAAATAGGGGCAATAGTCGCTTCGGGCTCTTCGCTAACGGATGGACCGGATAATTCTTTCCCACTCCGAATAGTTATAGCGTTCGCTTGTTCTCTCGGATTGGGCTCGGAATTAGCGGAAAGAGTCCCCGACGGTCGCTCGGATATAATTTTGGCGAGCTGCCCAATTTGATTTTCAAGATTTTTAACCGTTCCTGTTAAGTTACGAATTGTCGCCTCATTCACATTAATATATTTTGAAAACATTTCCTCCATGGTGGGAGGTTTTGGAAAATTTGGATTTTGATTTTGTGGTGGTGGTGGAGTGAAATCATGTGGTGGATGTGCGACATTTGCGGGATTACTCCACAAAAAATTAGGGTGGTTACGCCATCCGAGGTGATACGAATTAGACGCAACATTAAAACAAGGAGGAGCAGAAAAAGCAGAAAAATTATTAAAATTATTTTGAGCAGGCCTGGGTATGTTCTCCAGATAATCCACCTGCTCGGCAACAGCAACATTTGCATGTTCATGTACCTGAATGGCAGAGGCAGCAATCATCTCCGTTACTTTCTTGTTCAGCGTCTCTACTTGAAGCGCCAGTTGGGACACAGAGTCCACTTCGTAGATACCTGCAGGTTTAATTGGGCGATACCTAGGCGTATTCCACTGATAGGTGTTCATTGCCATATCCTCAATAAGCTCAAGAGCACCCTCCGGAGTTTTTCGGTTCAAAGTACCACCGGATGCGGCGTCTATCATTTGCTGGGTTGCTTGATTTAGCCCATTATAAAATGTCTGGACCTGTAACCGTACAGGCAGAGCATGATGAGGGCAACGTCTTAAAAGTTCTTTGAACCTCTCCCAAGTGTCATAGAGGGTCTCAGAATCGATTTGACTAAAAGTACAAATATTAGTTCGAAGTTTAGCAGTTTTAGCGTGGGGAAAATACCTAGCAAGAAATTTTTTGTTAAAGTGTCCCAAGTAGTGATTGATCCTCTTGGGAGAGAACTCAACCACTGTTTGGCTTTTGTTCTTAAGGAGAAGGGGAAGAGTCATAGCCTAATCGCATCGTCTGAAACACCATTAATTTTGAAGGTATCACAAATCTCAAGGAAATTAGCAATATGCAAGTTCGGATCTTCATCTGGTAATCCGTCGAACTGCACATATTGCTGCACCATTTGTATAGTGCCGGGCTTAAGCTCAAAATTGTTGTTCGCTATTGCAGGTCGAACAATACTTGATTCTGTACCCTCCAAGTTAGGCCGAGCATAATAGGACATGGTCCGTTGCTGTTCTTCATCTGGATTGGGTTCACCCATATTTTCTGAATTACGATCACAATCTGAAAGTGCACAGTTAACCTCACTAGAATTCTCTAGAGGGGGGGTGAATAGAGATTTAAAATATTTTGTGCTAAGTTAATATATATATATATGTGTATGATCACAGATTAGAGCTTCCCACACACCAACAAGAATTAGACAAGTAATTAAAGTAAATGCAAGAGAGAAAATCACAGCACAACACAAGAAAATATAGTGGTTCCCCAAACTTTGGGTAGTCCACTCTTCTACCCCCTTGGTAGGAATTCACTATCTTGCACTGAGTCTTTTGATAAGGAGACTCTTAGAACCACCCTGAGTCTTTTGACAAGGAGACTCTTAGAACCAACTGAGTCTTTTGACAAGGAGACTCTTAGAACCAGTACACTGAATTTTTTGAAGAGAGATTCTAAAAACTCTTTTACAATATTTAAGTAAGAAAGAAAGAAAGAAACAATAATGAATCTTCTTCCTAGCAAGAAGATTGGAAGCACAAGATTGATGGCGCGTTCCCTCCGACACTCCTTGATGATGATGACCCGGCTGCCGAGGCACTGCGCCACAAAGATCCGAGGTGCCATGTTGATGCTGAAGGAAGTCCGCGTTATAATCTCCGCCCGCGGCATGCCAAAATCGCCATGAAAATTTAACTTTTATTCATGCACTTTTATTTTATATTAATAAATATAAAATTATTTCATGCTAGATGATAATTTTATATTTATTAAAGTGGTTGTAATTTTAATTTTGAACTCTTTATTTATTTTGGTGTGTATTTAACCTTACGGATGGATAAGATTTTATCTCCATCATGGATGGTTAAGATTTTGTGTAAACTCCTATTTAAGGAGGTCTTTATGAAGGAATGAAAATAATGGAAGAACAAAAAAACCAAACCCTATTTCCCCTTGGAAATTTCGGCCACAAGGAGTTCTCCCTCCTAGCCGCCGCCCCCCTCTTGGTGTGACTCCAAGGCCGCCTCCCTCCATCCTCTTCGGTGCGACTCCGGCGAGACTTCCGTGGTGCGACTCCAAGGAAGAAAGGGTGCTTCTCCGTTCAGTGCGACGCCGGTGGAATCGTGGAGAGAGAGATTCTCCCACCTTATCTTGTGTGTTCATCTTCTTGGTTGGGTAACCCCTCTCCTTGTTAGTGATTCTTTCTACGCTTTAGTTTGTGGAGGTTTTGTCGAATCGTTTTATCCGCGATCTTAAATCTTTTCGCTTACAAGATCTGAAATAATAGTGTTGTTATTGAATCTCTTGTTGTTCGGATCGGGTAGATCCGGTGCGGGAGCGAAACTCGGCCTAGCCTTGGTTTGCTCTCCAAGATTGGCGCACTTAGCGTTAACAAGGGAGTTAATCTCAACTAAAGCTTTATCGCCGCTTGAATGTTCACCGCCGCTCCAAAATATTGTCGCTGCGTTTTGAAATGAATCGATTGATGGAATAGATGCTTGTGTAGGTGCGGTGAGTTGTGTGCTTGTTGGAGAGGTAGGTCCTAAGAACGTTGTATCGAGTCCCGCATATTTTTTCTCCATCGGATTTGGGAGCCAACCGACCCCTTTTCGTTCGCTTTTGGTCGGAGCCCTCCTATGTTATTTTAATTTCTGTGATGAATGTCTTTCCGTTAGCGTAACGTACACGTTGTCACGGTACCCCTACATCAGAAGTGAATTAAATCTTTCTTCTATAGAGAGAAGAAGATTTGTAGCCTTTCTCTCTTTTAGTGAGAGCAATCAGATTTTGCAGCAGTGAGATTTCAGAAGCAGAAGGAGAAATGGTTGAATATTGCTGCAGAGCTTTTTCTCAATTTCTCTCTTTTCTCTTGGGAGCTTTTCCTCTATTTCAAAATGTATGTGGTAGATCACTCAACTCCTTTATTTTCTGCCGACCTCCACTTTATTTATAGCTCTGTGTATTCAAAATAATGCTATAGGAGGATAATTAATTAGCAGTCAGAGAATTTGAAAAAATAGAAATGTTTCTATAATTAGCATACCAATAGAAGGAAAGAATTCATTCCAAATTCAAATAATATCCATAATGAGTTTTATCAGATTAGCCAAGAATCAAATAGAAGGAAGGAATGATTCAGAACGGCTATAAAATATTAACATTATTCCATATAAATTAGATCTACTGAAAGAAGGAAAGAGATCTGGCGCATATTTAAATCTGTCATATAAATCGACGTGCGTCGATTACTATTCGACGTAAGCGTCGAATTCATCCTGGCTGGACGTCGAGAGAAGAATAAGGAAGGTGCGTCGACTAAGGTGCGTCGACTTCATTAGATGCGTCGACTAGAAATCAGAGTGGCGTCGACAACACATACGTCGAAATCTTCCTAAAGTTACTTCGACATATCCTGAAGAAAACGTCGACTACATTTCGACGTTGCGTCGAATACTATTCGACGTATATTTACTTAGTCTTGTTTTTCATTCATATAACTCTTTCTTTAACTCATTTCTATAGAGAGAAGAAGATTTGTAGCCTTTCTCTCTTTTAGTGAGAGCAATCAGATTTTGCAGCAGTGAGATTTCAGAAGCAGAAGGAGAAATGGTTGAATATTGCTGCAGAGCTTTTTCTCAATTTCTCTCTTTTCTCTTGGGAGCTTTTCCTCTATTTCAAAATGTATATGGTAGATCACTCAACTCCTTTATTTTCTGCCGACCTCCTCTTTATTTATAGCTCTGTGTATTCAAAATAATGCTATAAGAGGATAATTAATTAGCAGTCAGAGAATTTGAAAAAATAGAAATGTTTCTATAATTAGCATACCAATAGAAGGAAAGAATTCATTCCAAATTCAAATAATATCCATAATGAGTTTTATCAGATTAGCCAAGAATCAAATAGAAGGAAGGAATGATTCAGAACGGCTATAAAATATTAACATTATTCCATATAAATTAGATCTACTGAAAGAAGGAAAGAGATCTGGCGCATATTTAAATCTGTCATATAAATCGACGTGCGTCGATTACTATTCGACGTAAGCGTCGAATTCATCCTGGCTGGACGTCGAGAGAAGAATAAGGAAGGTGCGTCGACTAAGGTGCGTCTACTTCATTAGATGCGTCGACTAGAAATCAGAGTGGCGTCGATAACACATACGTCGAAATCTTCCTAAAGTTACTTCGACATATCCTGAAGAAAACGTCGACTACATTTCGACGTTGCGTCAAATACAATTCGACGTATATTTACTTAGTCTTGTTTTTCATTCATAAAACTCTTTCTTTAACTCATTTCTAGGGGTTAAGAGAAATCATTTCCCCAACACAATCACCGTTAGAATCCTCAACCGTATCCTGAGAAGTGGAACCCCCGAATCGTAAATTTCTCCGGAAGGAGCGTTCGATTTCCGGGTCCAATTCAACAAGTAACGACGAATTCGTGCGGGTCATGCACTAGTGGGAAGAAAAGGGAAAGAGGGGAAAATAAACAAAAGTGAAGGAATACCAAAATTAAAAATGATGATGATGATTTTTTTTCCTTTTTCTCTTTTTTTAGAAGGATTATATTAGGCGGATTATATTAGTCCTGGACTTCCCGAGATCTGCCCTGTGAGGGGTTTGCAATGGTACTAGAGGCTATGATGGGAATTCAAGCCCAAAACATCCTTTCCAGGAATTTAGGTGGGATAGAAAAATGATGATGTGGGTTGATTATAATATATAATAAATTTTTTTTGGATTTTTTTAGAAGTAATAGCGACGGCGTTCTCTTAATATTGACAAATGTCCCCGGCAACGGCGCCAAAAACTTGATAGATTAATTTACTATCAACCCGAAAAGGCAAGTGTACCTATCGAATTGTAGTATCAAGGTCGTATTTAAAACATGGGGTTGTCAATTACTACTACTCACGCCGTTACTAATATCCTACCGAATGAAAGTTGATTTTGGTTTTTGAAATTGAAAATTGCAAGTACGAAAAATTAATGAAAGAGAAATTCACGATTTTAAAAAGACGTAGCACTTGATTAGGTGTTCTTGGGAATCCGATTATAAAAGAGGTGCTCTAATTCTTAAAAATTCTGTTTCGATTGGAGGATTGAAATACGATAGAGGCTCGCTAGAGACAACTACCGCCTAATTTTAATAATATTTCAAACCTAATCTCTTAAAATTTGAAATAAATTAAAAATGCATGAACGTTAATCCCGAATCCAAAAGCAGCGATATTTTCAATTCTCAAAGAAAATACGGCAAACCCTTTATTTCTGAGAGATTTAAAGCATCCACGAGCCTCTCGGCTAACTAGAATACCAAATCGGATGGCAAAATTTATATACTAGCAATATAAACTCGCAACCAAAGTTTAATCAGAAATAATCAAAATGAGAAAAATCTAAGAAATAGAGATGATAAATTATAAATTAATCTTCATCCCAATACTAACCAACCAAGCACTAAGAGAAAATTTAGCTACGCATATTAGAAAAGGAAATGACAACGAGATAAAGAGAAAGCATTTTCATTAGTTATATAAAAAGAGTACAATAATAAAAGTAAAATGACAATAATAATTCTCAAGAGAAAGCAATAAAAAGCATGGAAAACTAAAAGCTTGAACACAAACTAACTCTCCCTTGATCTCTCTCTTGCTCTCTTACCAAAAGTTCTCCAAAAGCATGAGGCATGGGCTCCTTTTATAGATGGAGGGGAAGGTTCTAGAAATAAGAAGAGGAGAGGGGAGATAAGGGGGTGGCCGACCATATGCATGGGAAATGCATGCATTTCATTTAATGGGAGGAGGGAGAGAGAGGTTCATGCATGGGAAAATACATGCATGAATTAATAGGAGGAGGGAGAAAGGGGTTCATGAATGCATATTATTTAAAAGAAGCATAGAAAGACAAATAAGAGAGAGGGGGGGGGGGGATGTATGAGAGTTAAATGGGGATGAAAAAAAATAAAAAAAGGGAAGAGAGAGTGGGGGGGGGGGGGGCGGCCAAGCAATAATGGAGGCAATGCATGAATATTCATGCAAAGGTGGCGGTATTTTAATATGGAGATAAAATGCAATTGTAGCTTTGAACGGAGGTGGAGTGCATGCATGCTTGATGTTGGCGTGAATGTGAAATAATATATTATATTATTATTAAGAGGTAAGAGTAGTGGCATGAATTAAAATGGATGGGGAGGGTCAAGTGAAATCATATGGATAAAACATGGAAATGCGCGCATGAAATCAGATGATGATCGATGCATGGGATTAAATTAGAAGTAGTGAATAAAGGAGAGGTTATTTAATTTAGAAATATTGGAGGTGGGCTGCATGGGTGTTGACGGGCTGCACCAAAGGAGGAGCAGGCTGCACCAAATTGCACGCATCAAGTTGACGAGCTGCAACAATTTAACTCTGATAATATGTCACGACGATGCTTTGACAGCGGGCACCAATTATTTCCCCCAGGCCCGTGGAATAACACAAAAATAATCATTAGTGCGAATAATATAAAAATAATAATAAGTAGATAATTATACTAAAATTTAGAGAAATATATAGAATTTATATTAAAAATACAATAATAATGATAAGCATATTTAAGTCAAAATATGCGTCATCAAAGGACGGTAGTTTGCGTCTGTGCATAGATTACAGGGAGCTAAACAAGTTGACGGAAAAGAACAAGTATCCGATTCCCCGTATTGACGATCTGTTTGATCAGTTGGTAGGATCCACGGTGTATTCAAAGTTGGATTTGAAGTCGGGTTATTATCAGCTCAGGATACGGGAGTCTGACATCCCAAAGACTGCGTTCAGCACTCGTTACGGGCATTATGAGTTCATGGTGATGCCTTTTGGGATCACGAATGCGCCGTCTGTCTTTATGGACCTGATGAATAGAAATTTCAGGGAGTACCTAGATCTACTTGTTATTGTCTTCATCGATGATATTTTTGTGTACTCGCAATCCGAGGAAGAGCATGCTGGCCATCTTCGTACGGTCTTGACCGTCCTAAGGAGACATCAGTTATATGCAAAATTTTCCAAGTGCGAGTTCTGGCTACCGTCTGTAGCATTTCTGGGGCATATCGTCAGTGGAGAGGGTATTACGGTAGATCCGGCGAAAGTTGCAGTGATCCGAGAGTGGCCTGAGCTGAGGAGTGTAGCGGAGGTCCGAAGCTTTTTGGGGCTTGCCGGTTATTACAGGCGCTTTGTGGAGAACTTCTCGCGGATTGCGCTTCCCCTCACTACTTTGACTAGGAAGGATCAGAGGTTCCTCTGGAAGCCAGAGTGCGCTCGAGCTTTTGAGGAGCTGAAGAGCCGACTGATTTCCGCCCCGATTCTGTGTTCGCCTTGTGGGACTGAAGGTTACCAGGTGTACAGTGACACCTCGGGTAGTGGTCTGGGCTGCGTTCTTTGTCAGTTTGGAAAAGTTATCGCTTACAGATCGCGTCAGCTGAAGGCACACGAGAGAAACTACCCGGTCCACGATCTAGAATTGGTGGCCGTGGTGTTTGCTCCGAAGTTGTGGAGACATTACCTTTATGGTTTGAAATCGAAATCTTCACAGACCACAAGAGTCTGAAGTACCTAGTGGATCAGAAAGATCTGAATATGCGTCAGAGAAGGTGGATGGAGTTCTTGGGAGACTACACATTTGAGATACTTTATACCCCTGGGAAGGGAAATGTGGTAGCAGACGCTCTGAGTCGTCGGGCACCAGCGCATGCTAGTTGGATTCTGGCTCACGATGAGCGGTTGATACGTGAGTTGGAGGCTTTGGAGATCTCTTGTGTAGATCAAGGATCGTTTTCCACTACCGTTCTTAGCTGGATGGAGGTACAATACGACATTGGTGATCGTGTGAGACAGGCCTTGGAGTTTGATCCAAGCATGCAACGTTATATGGCAGAGTCCGCTGAGGGCCGAACGCCGAGTTTCTCTTTGAGGATGGGTTACTACGGAAAAATGGCAGACTTTGTGTTCCAAATTATGGGAAACTGCGTGATGAATTGATGAACGAGACCCATTTCACCAAGTACTCGATTCATCCGGGGAGTACCAAAATGTACCAAGATATGAAAACACTGTTCTGGTGGCCAGGTATGAAGAAGGATATATTTCTTTTCGTAGCAAAATGCCAAACTTGCGCGTTGGTGAAGGCCGAGTGTCAACGGCCAGGAGGATTTTTGAAATCATTACCAATTCCGGAATGGAAATTTGATGATATTTCCATGGACTTTGTGCACGGGTTGCCAAAGTCGCTGCAGAAAAATGATTCGATTTGGGTGATCGTAGATCGGTTAACTAAGGTGGCACACTTCATTCCAAATCAGAAGTGCGATTCGGTTGAGAAGCTGGCAAAGCTTTATGTGGATAACATTGTTCGATTACATGGCGTCCCTCGCAGCATCGTTAGTGACCGTGATGGGCGGTTTACATCCGGAGATTGGAGGCATGACCATCGTTTGTTGGGCACAAAACTCAAGTTTAGCACAACCTTCCATCCACAAACGGATGGGCAGACCGAGAGGACAAATCGGACGATGGAGGACATGCTTCGCATGTGCGTCATGGATTTTGGATAGCGTTGGGAAGATCACCTTTGCATGGTAGAGTTTGCCTATAACAACAGTTATCAGACGAGTATTCAGATGGCCCCGTTTGAGGCATTATATGGGAGGAGGTGTCGCATTCCTTTAGCTTGGGAGGTGACCGGTGATACCAAGCTTTTGAAGCGCAAAGAGGTTGATGAGGCGAATGAGTCGATACGGACCATTCGAGAATGGTTGTTGACTGCCCAAGACTGACAGGCAAAATATTACAACGCCAAACATCGGAACGTGGAGTTCGCAGTAGGCGACTGGGTGTATTTGAAAATAAAGCCTTTCAAAGGAGTGTCGAGGATTCGACGCTTGAAGAAGTTGAGCCCGAGGTACCTAGGGCCATTCGAGATCACCGAGCGCATCAGTGAGGCAGCTTATCGACTTGCATTGTCGACAGAGCTGAGTGGGTTGCACGACGTCTTCCATATTTCTGTGTTGAGGAAGGCGGTGCGGGAGCCCGAGTCAGTGTTGGAAGCCGATAGTGTGCCGGTGGATAGTGGTCTATCTACCAGGGTGACGCCGATTTGCATCATCAATTTCGATATTCGACAGTTACGGAGGAAGTCAATCAAGATGGTGAGAGCCCGTTGGGACAACTGTGGCCGTGAGGAGCTCTCTTGGGAGCCAGAAGAAGTCATGCGCGAGGAATACCCCGACCTTTTTACTCAGGTATGATGAATTTTGTTTAGCTAGTTATGCTTCAAATTTCGGGGCGAAATTTCTTTAAGGAGGAGAGAATTATAACGCCTATTAGTTTTATAAATTTTGATCGGTGTGCGAATAGCCGAATGGGGGTGCAGTTAGTCTCATCCATTTAGGGTTTTGATAAAACCCGATTCTCCCCCCCTCTCTCTTTCGTGCTTCACGTGATTTAGCCGCAATCCCCTCCTTCTCTCCCGATCCTTCTCCCTGTCGCCCTCGTCTAGGTCGGCCGACGCCCCTCTCCCTCTCTTACTCGCGAGGCTCCAGAAAAGAGGAGGCCGACACCCTCCTCTCCTCCCTCTCTCTCGCCGGTCAGGAGGAGGCCGACACCCCCTCTCCCTCTCTTGCTCGCGCTTCTCCAGGAAGGAGGAAGTCGACCCTCCCCCTCTCCTCCCTTTCTCTCACTATTTTGGCGCTTGACCGAGGATCTAGAGGAGATTTCTTGCGAGAGCTATGTGTGGAGCCGAGTCGAGTCTAGATCCGAAGTAGGGCAGCGTTAACGTCTTCGTGATGCCTCCGCGGCGCTCTACAAGGGTAACGACTCTTTTCCCCGGTCTTAGGACCGTCTTTTTCTGTATTTATGTGCTTGCATTTGCTAATCGTGCAATGAGAGTCCCCTCACGTCGTTTCGGTTGAGGATGGGGACTCCGCCAGGGCGTGGGATTGCATCCCCGGCATATGTTTGTGTGAACTGCACGTAGAGTCCCTCTCCCGCTACGCGGTGGAGAGCGGGGACTTCGCCAGGGCGTGGGATTGTGACCCCGGTGTGTTTTTTGCTTTTACTTTTGCTTAGGAGGGCCACCCGTCTCCAATTGGACGCAGTGTGTGTTTCCCTCGGTTCATTGTGAACCCCCCCTCCGGGTCGATTGTGTCCATCCCCAGCATGAACTGCATTAGTAATCCGACGCGCGAGTCTGGATTTAGGCATGCTGTGTGAAGCCTACCCGTGGCGTTCAGCCCAGATCGGCGATGTTGTTGTGTTATCCATTGCGGTTAGCCTTAAACACGCGAACGGTAATGTCCCGTGTTATTCGCCGTAGAGATCATAGGATTCGTGGGTTTCGTTCGTGAATACCCCGTTCCTAGGCGGGCTTAGGTGAGCTCGGTAGAATGACATTCGTGAGGATTGTGCGGAATGGGTGAGTTTCCCCGTCACGACGTTTCAGGACCGGGAGTAGTGCAATGCTCTCGGTCGCGCTCCTTTGGATAGTGGAGGATTGTGTCCCCCCTGTCGCGCTCGTTTGGACAATTGCAGACCATTTCTTCCCATTGTCGCGCTCGTTTGGACAATTGCGGACCGTTTCTTCCCACTGTCGTGCTCGTTTGGACAATTGCAGACCGTTTATTCCCGCTATCGCGCTCGTTCGGACGGTTGGAGACTATCTTCTCCTCTATCGCGCTCGTTCGGATGGTTGGAGACTTTCTTCTCCTCTATCGCGCTCTGTTAGATAGATACGTACTTCGTAACTTGCTATCGCATTCTGTCGAATCGATGCGAACCGTAGTTCACCTACCTCTACGTTCGAGTGCGAAAGGCGATCACCCGCCTCTTGTCATGAGTACTCGGTTTGGAAGGCCTATGTGGTTTAGATCGTGTGACTTTGGGAGTCAACGACCCGTGTGCTTTGGGATGCTATGGGTACCCCCGTGTGTGCCCTTGGTCCTTTGTTTGGTGCTTTATTTTCCGTGCGTGCTTGCAGGAGAGCGATGTACTCGCCCCGGAGTCTGCTAGGATGGCCGGGGGGGAGGGGTCATTACGTTGTGTTGGTCAACCCCATGCTGACCTTCGTTGCACCGCCTGTTTGTTCTTGGTTTCAGGTGGCGGAGCTCGTAGTGGTGTGTAGTGGGCTAGAGCCCATGGGTTGCTGAGGAGCTGGTTAGGGTCCTCACTATTTTGGAGTTTTTCTTGTAGCCCTGTTATTTGTCTGTACATCTTTTGGAAGTCATGTAAGGCCTTAAGGCCGTATCTTTCAGAACTATTTTCCTTGGTGATGTGAACATTCTGGCCCCTTTGTTTTGGGCGTGTGTTTAGCTTCCGTTTCTGTTTACTCTGAGTTTTATTAGCATGTTTTCTTGTATCAATTATTAACATTCTAGATTTTGTGGGTATTATATGTCGTGGGGTCCCGGCCGAACCCATGTTATATTCTATTTGCAGATCAGGGATGTTTCACGTATCTACTAATCTATTAGAGGATGTTATCTCTCCCCAAAAGTTGAGGCTCCTAGGGACTACTATGCCCTGTGAGTACGATTGTGCGCCTCAATTTATCACGAGTGATATCATCATTCGTGCCTCCTAACTGATTTCCATTATTAATTGGATTTTAATAAAATGTTCTGCTAGATGTTCTACGTAGATCCTCCTTTTTCCTAGAAATCTAACCTATAAGGGAACATTATATTCTTGCTCTACTAAAATACTTTAATGCTTAATACATTTTAGTTCATACTGTCAATTATTAATTACATAACATGAGGACATAATGCTAATCAGTTTCTTATCTACATAAGAAATATGCATGCGCTACTATGTGATATGTCTAGCCAAAGGAAATATAATTTCTTATCGTAGTATTGCGGCGTTCGTACACAAGACACGTCGGCATAGATCCTTTTAAATTTCCCCCGCAAACTTGATTTCTTCTCCGATCTACGAGGACTCAAGCCCTAAATATTGAGAACACAAAATCAATAATTACATTTACTTCCCAACTTCTAAGGTTTACGTTGCAACCTAGAATATTTCAGATGAATCCAAAAGCGTCAAAGGATTATATGGCTACGGATAACTAATTGCTACAACTAAAGGGAAAAGACAGGAAGGGCTTAGAATCTAAAATTAACTTACAAAATAAGACGGGAACTTAATGATCAGAGATTTCCCTCTGATTTGGGAAAGAGGAAGCCTCAGGCTACTGGTCAATCTCCTTGAAGCGACAGGAACTTCAGGCGAGCCAGAAATCACCACTGTCGATACCTAGAGATGAAGAGGAGGGGTCGACGAACCCTTCAGAAGGAAGACGATGACCCACGGCTCGATCCCTGATTCTCCCTGGCTGCTATTGACGATGCGTCTGACGGTAAAAACATCACGCCGAGCCTCCACGATAAGGCCTCTAGATCTATAGGGGGAGATCAGGGCTGGAGGCAATCATCGGGGAAGCTAGGGCTTTTCTGCAGCAGCCAACGAACGCAGATGAAAGGGCGGCCTTGAATCCTTGCTCGTCTGTCAGGAACGAGAACGTGGGGAGGGAGCGTCTGCAAGAGGAAGAAGATCGACGGTTACGTCCAACTGAAGGAGGGCTACTCGCTTACGCCTTTTATCGAGATGGTAGTGGTGAGAGCGCTCAGCGCCGGTTACGAAGAGGCGTGCGCGTGGCTTGCGGTTTCTATCTATATTGAACCGTAAATTTATATGGGGGAAGAATTTGACATAAACTCTTAGGAAGGAATCGAAGTAACCCAAATACCCATACCCTAATAACTGATTAGTTGACGCGCTACGCCCTCGCATAAAAATTAAAATGCGTCAAACAAAACATCAACAACTTTTATTCCTAAATTTATTAATGCGCAAACATTGCTCGAAAAGGAATTATACCTCAAACCGACGTCGGCTTGGTCAATCTTGCTCGAGATCAGGCCATGCGACCAAATTTAGTTTTGCTTATTAAAATATGGGTGTTACAATCATCAGATCCACATGCACGCCCCCCCCCCCCCCCCCCCCCCCCCCCCCCCCCCCCCCGACATCAAGGATGTCTCCTTTATCACAGGGGATGGGTGTTATTGTTATAAGATGATGCCCTTTGGGCTCAAGAATGCAGGGCCACGTACCAACGAATGATGGACAGGGTATTCCGAGAGCAGAAGGGAAGAAACCTGGAGGTCTATGTTGATGAACTCATGATAAAGAGCCGGGACCTCAAGTCACACCTCCAAGACCTTGAAGTGACCTTTGGGACCTTGTAGAAGTATAAGATGAAGCTCAACCCCCTAAAGTGTGTCTTCGGGGCTAACCGGGGAAAGTTCCTGGGTCACTTGCTCACCCCAGCTGGGGGGGAGCCTAACCCAGATAAGGTTAAAGCAATCATGGAGTTGGGGTCGCCAAGAAATGCGAAGGAGGTTCAGCGCCTCACGGGAAAATTGGCCGGACTCAGTAGGTTCCTCTCCAAGGCGGGTGAGAAGTGTGCACCTTTCTTCAAGGTGCTACGGGGAAACAAGAAATTTGAATGGACCTCGGAATGTTAGGAAGCCTTTCAAGCTTTGAAAGGGCAACTCACCCAGACTCCTCTACTCCAGGGACCAAGGCAAGGGGAGGATCTATCCCAATACTTGGGGGTAGGATCTGAGGCAGTAAGTTCGGTGTTGGTCCGGGAAGAAGGGAGGAGGCAGTTCCCCATCTACTACGTCAGCCGAGTGCTGAGGAAGGTGGAGCTCCGATACCCAATTTAGGAAAAGTTGGCTTTTGCTTTGGTGGTATCGGCTCGGAAGCTCATGCCATACTTCCAAGAACACTCAATCAAAGTGGTGACCGACCACCCACTTCGCAAATTCATGGAAGGGGAGGAGCATTCGGGGAGGATAGCAAAATGGTCCGTGGAGCTGAGTGAGTTCGACATCGCGTTTGTGCCTAGGATGTCAATCAAGGCACAAGCGGTGGCGGACTTCATGGCGGACTACGCAATCGAAGTGGGGGAGCATGAATCACCTCCCCCGGTGGCATGTAAGATGCTGGTGGATGGTGCGTTAGGGAAGAACTCCTATGGAGGAGGAATCATCCTGATAAGCCCCCAAGGGATAAAGATTGAGCAAGCCTTGAGCATCCATTTTCTAATTACCAACAACCAGGCCGAGTACGAGGCAGTGATAGAGGGCCTGCGGCTGGCCAGGGAGCTGGGAGTGCAAGATGTGAAGGTCTCAACCGACTCCATGGTGGTGGCATGCCAAGTCAGAGGGGAATTTGAATCAAAGGAACCGACCCTCCAACGCTACCTGGAGATGGTCAAGGGGGTCATCGGTCAATTTCGCACTTTCTCCATCAAACATGTGTCAAGGGAGGAGAGCACCTCGGCGGACCTCCTAGCCAAGTTTGGCCCTCGAGTTGGGGGGACAGTATCGGAACTCTTCCAACCTTCCATCGAGGAAGGGGAGCTAATGGAGGTGGATCAGCGAGCATCATGGATGGATCCCTTCCTCACCTTACTGGCATCGGGAAAGTTCCCTGAAGGGGACGTGGATAAACGATGCTTCAGGTACAAGTCAACTTATTATTCCTTACATGCAGGAGGACTATACAGAAAAACACTATCGGGGCTCCTGGCCCGTTGTGTATTAGAGGAGGAGGTCCCGAGAGTCCTCGAAGAAATCAACTTGGGAGAATGCGACAGTCACTTTGGGAGATGAACTCTGGAGGGAAGAGTGTTGAGGCAAGGCTATTTTTGGCCTACCCTCAGCAAGGATGCGCCAGAGTTCGCAAGGAAGTGTCCAAAGTGTCAGCTCTATGCTCCACTCCAACTCCTCCCAGCTCAGAAGCTCTGGACCATCAGATCTCTGTGGCCCTTCGCCATATGGGGTTTGGACCTAGTGGGTCCTTTCCCACAAGCTAGTGGCCAAAGGAAGTTCCTATTGGTAATGATTGATTATTTCTCCAAGTGGGTAGAAGTGAAAGCGCTGGCCAAGGTAACGTCCCAAGTGGTAAGGAATTTTGTATGGGGTGAGATAATATGCAGGCACGAGCTCCCATTGGCCATAGTGACGGACAACGGACCACAATTTGCCAGCGAAGAGTTTGTTAATTTTTTTACCCAACTCGACATCGACCTCAGGTTCGCATCGGTCCTCCAACCAAGGAGTAATGGTCAGGTGGAGGCAACAAACAAGATAATTGTCAACCTGCTCAAGAAGAAAGTGGAGAACCTCAGGGGCAACTGGGTAGAGTAGCTGCCCTCGGTCTAGTCGGCCTTGAGGACTACTCCGAACACGGCCACGGGGGAGACCCCCTTCAAACTGTATCATGGGTCTGAGGTCGTCCTCCCGATAGAATTTGAGGTAAAAACCACCAGGGTGATCACCGCAGGCGAAGGGGATGAAGAATGGCTAGTGGAAAATGATGCAGAGCAAAGGTTGTCTCTCGACCTGGTGGAAGAGCTTTGAGACCTCGCTACTGTTCAACGGGAGGAAGTCAAGAGGCGAATGGACAGGTACTTTGATCAACGTATCAGAATAAAACACTTCGAGGAAGGAGACTTGGTCCTGAAGAAGGTAGATGCGGCAGGGAGAGGAGCCGCTGTAGGTAAGCTAGAGCCCAACTGGGAGGGGCCTTACATTGTAAGCGAAGTGCTCAAGTCAGGAGGGTACCACCTCCAGGATGTGGAAGGGATACCCCTTGGCCGAGCCAGGAGTGGGGACGATTTGAAAAGATTCTATCCTTGAAACAATTGTAACTAACTTTTTGTGTGTTTCATTATCCATACATAGATTCTGAGGTCGTTTTTGAGCAGGTAACAAGTTCTTTGGTGCTGAAATGCCCCAGATCGATTCCGCTGCCAGGCTCTCATAGACAGTGAGTCAGGTTGATCTCTGGAGAGGCTGGCAAGTGGCAAGTTCTTAGGTGCTGGAATGCCCCTGATCGATTCCGCTGTGGGGCTCTCATAGACGATGGGTCTGGTTGATCTCTGGAGAGGATGGCAAAAGGAAAGTTCTTTGGTGCTGGAATGCCCCAAATCGATTCCGCTGCCAGGCTCTCATAGATGGTGGGTCAGGTTGATCTCTGGAGAGGCTGGAAAGTGGCAAGTTCTTTAGTGATGGAATGCCCCAGATCGATTTCGCTGCCGGGCTCTCATAGATGGTGGGTCAGGTTGATCTCTGGAGAGGCTGGCAAGTGGCAAGTTTTTTGGTGCTGGAATGCCCCAGATTGATTCCGCTGCCGGGCTCTCATAGACGTTGGGTCAGGATGATCTCTAGAGAGGCTGGCAAGTAGCAAGCATTGGTGCCGGAGTGCCCTGGATGATTCCGCTGTCGGGCTCTCACGATCCGGTGGAGTAAATAGGTCCCAAGGACCAGCTAACAAGTAAGTTATTCATACTAAGGGACTCGGCTCGCAAAATCTCTCAAGGCCTAGGCAAGGCGAGCCCTGGGGCTCGCTTGCATGAAAACAAAAACCCGCGACGGATGAAAAACACCTAAGCCCAAGGGTAAAAGCGGGGTTATGGAGTACGGAGGTCGCAAAGCTTGCCGGGTCGGGCCCTAGCTCGCGAAAATACTTAGAGAATTTTGGTGGCATGAATAAAATCATCAAGCCAGAGGGTCCGTCTACAGGGCAGCCAACATGCAGCACTGGAAGCTCGCAAGGGTCAAGCAAGCGAAGCAGGGTTATGTCGACCCCGCTCGCAAGGGCGTCAAGGGGGCGAACCAGAGGAGCAAAGCGGCCCAGACTTCTCCCAGGTGCGGAGGTAGAACGGGTTTATCGAACGAGGCTTCAAAGCTAAAGAAGCTATGTGAACGATGTATTGATAGTGTGCGATGCGTAGTGGTGAGATGAGACGAAAGTATGCTCAAGGGGTTAACCTACCATCGTCGAAAAGAAATCTGCGAGCGCGAGCCTGACTAAAAATGCAGAAATTCGAAAACAAAGGCGTGAAGATGCGAGCATATTAGTGCAAGCGTGGCAAAATACATCCGCGCGAGCATGAATACAGGTACGAGTGTGAGTAATGAAATAAAAAGGAAATGACATTCAAGAGATATAAAAAATATTTCTTTATCATTGATCAAAAGGTGTTACAGTCAACGACGAACTCGCCGGCCAAAACAGAAATTTTACAGTTAGAAAAATTAAAGGGTCAAAGCTGCCTACTGAAGAATCCTTCACTCGCTCTCGCGATCTTCCTCCTCTGAGATCGGCATGAACAGGTGGGGACGATGTCTTCCGCGGTGAGCTCCATAGCGTCAGGAACGATCAGGTTTGCCCCTTTAAGGGTGTCGAAGACAAGTTCTGCGATCCCCATCGAGTTTTTGCGGGCGGCCTCCTTTTCATCTCGCGACTGGCCGCGAGCCCTAGCTCGCGGAGGAGGTGGGGGAGCACCGCCATGGTTAGCTCACGAACCTGAGCCTTGAGGAAGGAATTCTCCATCTCTAGATCAGTGATCCTCGCGGTAAGTTTGCTCGCGGACTCAGCGTCCTGCAAAAAGGAAGTTAGAAAGAGGCGAAGGGTAGCGAGACAGGGAAAGACTCTCTGCAGGCAATACTTACCAGGCCTCCTTGAAGGCTGGCGAGGAGGCCCTCAGATAAGGCCTCCTTTCCCTTAAGCTCCGCGGCCTCATCCGTGGACTTCCGGAGCTCGCCATTGAGCCCTTTGATTTCCCAATCCGCGGTGAAGTACCGGTGGCCCACCATGTGGGTAAGCTCCGTCGCCCAGAACTGGGCTCGCATGGCCTCATATATGAGCCCTTTTGGCGTGAAGGCCCTGAAGAGGGAAGCGTCCTCGCGGCCGTAGAGCCCGAAGGCGAGGGCGAACGCTTCACCCCCAACTTTGTCACTCTTCACCCAGGAGGGGAGGAGGGAGGAACAAACAATCTTATTCTGCTTGGGGTCCCACGCGAGAATCAGCTCGCCAACTGCGTCCGAGAGCTTTGCGCCGAGCCCAAAATTCTTGTGGCTCGTCGTCTTGGGCTTATCGGCGGAACCACCCAGCTCGCCACTCTCATCAGCGGGCTTTTGGTTCGCCGAAGGAGAGAGGGGATGTCTAGTTCGGACAGATCCACGACATCCTTCCCCTTAGGTGCGGGGGGGGGGGGGGGGGGGGGGGGGGGGCATTCGAGGGATTCTTCGCCAATCCCTGCGAGGCGGGCCGACTTGGTGGGGGTGGACGTTTCTTTCCAGACGAAGTGCTCAGGCGATCGCGGCACGCCTCGGCGGCCGCGTTTGCGAGCGAGCCAGTGGTGAGTGCTGATGGGATCGTGTGCGGGGGGGGGGGGGGGGGGGTTGCGCAGAAGATCGTGTTCTTCTGAAAAGATTGTTACAAATGTTAGCAAAACACGAAAGAAAGGGAAAGTTTGCGAGGGCGGGTCATACCTTCGCCCTGGAGAACGGACGTCGGCGAGTCCAACCTCTGCCGGAGGAAGACGACCTAGAAGTTCTTCCCCTAAAGGTACTGGTATAGTTTGGCACCGTCGCCCCCCCAGCGAGGCGGGAGGGCGGTAGGTGGCCTCGTCCTGCTGAAGGGGAGAGTAGGAGATGTTGCCGAAGGGGACTTCACTAGGATATATTTCTGTGTCCAGTAATGGTCCTTATTCACCGTTTCGCAGATGGTGACATGCTGACTCGCGAAGTGAACAGTCCCATCTTTGTATGCACGAAAAGAAAATACCTTGCGGAAAACGAGCAGACTAAACTCGATCCTCTCTGCCCGAAGGTAGCTGGCGAACGCGACCACCACACCAAAGTTTTTGAGTACCTAGAAGAGTCAGCAAGGGTTAGAGTGCTCTTCGCGAAGCGAGCCAGGAATACTATGTCCAAAGAATAAACATACCTGGCGCACTTCCGGCCATAGGGGGAGTCGCAGCCCATTCTCAAAGTGAGCCATGGGGATGGCGAGCTCGTCGGGGTGCAGGGTCAGCTTATGGTTTCTCGATCAGTAAGGCGGCGAGCCGCAAATCCAGGATGGATATACTGGTCAACGGTGGCGAGAAATTACTCTGAGGTGAGGTTGGCACAGAAGAAAGGGCCCTCGAGGAAGGATCCGACACACTTGGCTCTCCCCTCCGCCTCCACATCTACGACCATGATGTTAGAAGGTTGCTGACTCGCGAAAGCAGCGAGCGCGAGCTAGGTTCCGCGAGAGGGTTAGAAGAAGAGAGCAAAGAGAAAGCAGTAAATGCGGTGGTTGAAACGATAAAGACAGAGACTATTTGTAGAAATGAAAATGGTGGGAAGGATATGAAGGGCCGGGGGCTGCGGATAGCGGATCCGTGCTGTATTCTCAAACCTCTCGGAGCATTATCTGCACCTGGCGAGTTGGCGCCCCGCAAAAGAAAATCCCTCCAACTAGCCCTGGGGCGAGCAAGACCTGTACAAAGAAGTAGAGCGAGAGCGAGAGTAAGGCGACCAAATATAGTTATTATGAGAAAAGTTTGCAAAGAGCGAACGAGGTGGACATAGCGATGGATGTAATGAAAACAGAAAAGGTGGGCTCGCAAGAGAGCCAAGAACGTCTTAATATTACAAATCATCAAATTATTTAAGCCCCCCCCATAAAGAGGAGGGGAAGAGGAAGACAACAACAAAATTGCAAAGAGAAGCTTTTCAGTAACTGAAGCCACTTCCAGCGTACGTGGCCCCGCACACCCGAGCGTTGGTGGGACTCGCGAGTAGTGGTACTCGCTAACCGACTGGGCCTCACGAGTTAGCAGCCGCGCGTAATCCTCAATTCGAGCGATGTGCATCCTCGGGGGAGGTCACCTAGCTCGAGGTCGACCGGCCGCACCTTGGCAAGGACTCGCGCGTTCGCATCCTCCATCGCAGCAAATATTTCTTCATACGCGAGCCGATCCGGCCGATTTTGTTCTTATAGCTCCCGCAGCATGGAAGTGTGCTTCTGGAATATCTCGGTGACCCGCCTCTTCATTTGCTCTGGATTGTCGGGGTCACCCAGAAAATCCGCGACCTGACCCGGCGAGGGGGGGGGGGGGGGGCGCCGACATCTCTACCTCTCCATACTCCGACTCAGTGAGCGGGGTTGGGGGATCACCTGCTTGGTAGAAATCAGGGAGGAGGAGGTGGAAATGGCACTCGGCAGGGATGGTCAAACCTGGCGGGGGAATTTGGGTACTAGGCCGCTGGCGAAAGGTGTCTGGCCGGCCCTGGAATGCTTCGACGAAGGCAGGGGTAACAGCCTTCCCCAGGACCGGGGGGTGGGGGGGGGGGGACGCGACTTCGGCAGCGAGTCTGGGCTCAACAAGTAATGTCCCTCCGGGGCTCCTTTGTCCCAGAATGCCGAATCCAGGAGTGATGATGGTCTGATTCGGCGGGGCCGGCGGGAGGAGGAATCCGCTCCTCCAAATTTGCGAGAAGGGGCACTGCATAAGGGATAAGGGAAACTTAGCTATTAAGGAAATATATTACAAAGGAAGGTGAGGAGAACTACTCACCTGACTGCGAGGGCGGGGACCGCATATCATAGGTCCCCACGACCCGGGATGCGGGGTCAATCCCCCCAGGGGTGGAGGTGCGAATCTCCGAAGTCGTTTTCTCCAGTGTATTCTCTCCCGGGGGAGTATTCTGCGAGCGAAGAAGCAATGTCAGGTAAGAAAGACATTAAATTAGCAAGTTTGGCATTATTACCTACGAGGCGAGTTCGTCATGGGAGGATGGAGGTAGAGGAGAAGACCCATCTTCGCCAGGCGAGCTCCGGGCAGTTTTTGCCATTTTTGTGAGGGTCTGAGGCGAAGCACACTTTGGCAAGGCCCAGGAAGCGAGCACGGCTGCCTTGGCCTTCTGAGCCACCTGCGAGGCCCTAAGGTGGGCCAGCACCTCTTTCTTTTTGGACATGGAACTGAGTCTCACGACGAGGGGAAAAGCTTCACAAGACGAAGAAAAAGTTTGAACACCAGCTGGGAGGAATGGTATTTATTGCTACAGGCCTGGGCCCCACCAGAAGATTCGCGCCACGTCATCAAGAGGCTGGAGAATAGCAGGGGTTGGATGTTTCTTCGCGAGCCTAGGTAGCCCCGCGAATAGCGGGGATTGTGTACAACCTCGATATTTGCCAGGAGATGGGCATAGATTGAGAAGTCAACAGGCGAAAGAAGTAATAAGGAAGGCGAGCCAGAGTCTCAAAGGTTGCTCGTAGGAAGGTGGGTGAGCCGGGTACTCGCCGACCGCTCGCGAGAAAGCAGGCGAGCCGGGTTCTCGCGAGCCGCTCGTAGGAAGGTGGGCGAGCCAGATCCTCGTGGTCCGCTTACAGTGGTCTTCTGGGAGCCGGATTCTTTACAAGTTCCTGTGTTCAACGAACTTCAATCTGCGTTCGATGAAATCCGTTCGGCGTTCGACGAACGTCACGCTTCAGTTCGATGAACTTGCTTTTCAGCTCGACGATTTCAGCCTTCCAGCCAACTCTATAGATTTTGTCTTCAGTTCGACGAACTCCAGTTTGATATCGACGAAATCCATTCTGCATTCGACGAATGTCATGCTTCAGTTCGACGAACTTGCTTTTCAGCTCGACGATTTCAGTCTTCCAGCCAGCTCTACAGATTTTGTCTTCAGTTCGACGAACTCTAGTTTGAGATCGACGAACTCAGCTCTGTGTTCGACGTATAAGTAACAAGATGTTCAGTTCGACGAAATTGCTTCTCAGCTCGACGAACTCAATCTTCCAGCTCCTGTGGGTGGCTCATCTAGTAAGGGCCCATAGGTGTTTTTTTACCTAGAAACCCCTGGTGGTCTGCGGTTAGCCCCTTCAAACATCGGAGTTAGGCTGTTGGCAGACCATTTTGGGCTGCGTATAGTAAGAATGTAAGGCGGGATTCCGCTACTGGCATACCACGAACAAAAAACTATAAATAGACCTTGAAGGGCACCTTGGGAGAGGATGTCAATCTCAGTTCTCTGAGATTCTTCCTCCCTTGGTTACTTTGGCTTAGCTCTCTAGCTCTCCAAGGTGCCCAAGTCTCATCTTTGGCTTGGGAGGGGAAACACTCAACGATCTTCCGGGTTTGTGGTGGGACCTCCTCGCTGTGACTAAGGTCTTAGTCTAGTTCCGAGTCTCCAGTCTGCTCCTTCCGACGGATCAGTAAGGGCTAGCTGCCCCTCAACTTGTTGAGGTCCCGAGCTTCACAAGAGACCGAGAAATCAGTTTCAATAGCAGGCATATCAACAACAACATGCAGAGCAAGGAAAAATAGTGATATCGTTGGGACATTCACCTTACATCGATATAAGGAAGTCGAGATGAAGAAGAAGACTCAAAGATGTCAACGATATCGTCGACAAGAAGCCTTAACGTCGATAAGGCTAAGGAAGAACAGATGTCATCGACAAGAAGCCTTGTTGGGAAAATGATTTCTCTTAACCCCTAGAAATAAGTTGAATATGAATTCTAAGAAAGAAAACCAAGGTTAAGTAAATATGCGTCGAATTGTATTCGACGCAACGTCGAAATGTAGTCGACGTTTCCTTCAGGTTGAGTCAAAGTAACTTTAGGAAGATTTCGACGTATGTGTTGTCGACGCTACTCTGATTTCTAGCCGACGCATATGGAGAAGTCGATGCACCTTAGTCGACGCACCTTCCTTATTCTCCTCTCGACGTCCAGCCAGGATGAATTCGACGCTTACGTCGAATGGTAATCGACGCACGTCGATTTATGTGACAGATTTAAATATGCGCCAGATCTCTTTCCTTCTTTCAGTAGATCTGATTTGTATGGAATAATGTTAATATTTTATTGTCGTTCTGAATCATTCTTTCCTTCTATTTGATTCTTGGCTAATCTGATTAACTCTATTTTGGATATTATTTGAAATCAGGATTCATTCTTTCCTTCTACAGAAAATGTCATTATGGAAATATTTCCTTCTTTCTATTTGTCTGATTGCTAATTGATTTTCCTCCTACAGTATTATTTGACTGAACAGAGCTATAAATTAAGAGGAGGTCGGCAGAAAAAGTTTGTGGAGTGATCTACCCCTTACATTTGAAATAGAGGAAAAGCTCCTAAAAGAATAGAGAGAAAAACTGAGAAAAGAGATTGGGTGTTGTAGAGAAAAAGCCTTCATCTTCTTCTTCTCCTTCTTCAGAAGCCATTCTACTGCAAGCTTTGAAAGCTCTCACAAAAGAGAGAAAAGTTTTTACAATCTCCTTCTCACTATAAAGAGAGATTTCATTCACTACCTCTTGTGCTTCCAATCTTCTTGCTAGGAAGACAATTCATTATTATTCTTATTTCTTTCTTTCTTTCTTCTTACTTAAACATTGTAAAAGAGTTTTTAGAATCTCTCTCCAAAAAATTCATTGTACTGGTTCTAAGAGTCTCCTTGTCAAAAGACTCAGTTGGTTCTAAGAGTGTCCTTGTCAAAAGACTCAGGGTGGTTCTAAGAGTCTCCTTATCAAAAGACTCAGTGCAAGATAGTGAATTCCTCCCAAGGGGGTAGAAGAGTGGACTACCCAAAGTTTGGGGAACCACTATATTTTCTTGTGTTGAGCTGTGATTTCTTTTCTTGCATTTACTTTCATTATTTGTTTAATTCTTGTTGGTGTGTGGGAAGCTCTAATCTGTGATCATACATATATATATATATATATATATATATTAACTTTGCACAAAATATTTTTAATCTTTATTCACCCCCCTCTGGAGAATTCTATTGAGGTTAACTGTGCACTTTCAATTGGTATCAGAGGGAGGTTGATCTAAAAAGGATAACTCCTTGATCAAAAAGATCCTACCTCTTATATATATATATTTTTTTTTTCTACAAAATTATTTTCATGGCACAAATCAAAGATTATGCTTCCACCAGACCACCAATGTGCAATCTTGAAAAGTTTGCAGTTTGGAAAACAAGAATCAGAATTTATATGAATTCCATTGATACTGACTTGTTCAATATTACTGTGACAGGTCCCCAAAAGCCTTATAGAAAGGATGCAAGTGGCAATGTCACACAAACACTTGTTCCAAGATCTGAATGGACAGAAGATGAGAAGAAGGCAAGAACACATGATCTAAAGGTCATGAACATACTTGTCTCAACTCTCTTAGATGACATCTTTCAAAGGGTTGTTGACTGTGAATCATCCAAAGAAATTTGGGATGCTCTCACAAAAATGGTGGAAGGAAGTGCTGATGAAAAGAAAGATAAGAAGGCCCTACTAATCTCTCAATATGAGAACTTCCAAAAGAAGGCTGAAGAAAGCATCTCAGAAATGTATGACAGATTCAGTCTGATCATCAATCAACTAAGAGACTTGGATAGAGAAATCTCTCTCACAGAGATCAATGACAAATTGCTGATGAGTCTCCCAAGCTCATGGGACTCAAGGATATGCGCAATAAGAGACACAAGGGGTCAAAGGAAATTTCAACAGATGCTCTCTTAGGAAAACTCAGATCCTATGAGCAATTGCTGAAAACTAGAGAAGAGAAGGAAAGAAGAGAAAACACTCCAATTTCCTCAAATGGCAGGAACATTGCTCTAAAGGCAACAGAAGAAGGAACTCCTATCACTGAAGAAGAACTATTCAGTTTCTTGCCCAGAAGATTTAAGAAATGGGTCAAGACAGATGGATCAAAAAGGAGGGAGTCAAAACCAAGGTATGACAAAACCCCCACTAAAGAAATTATTTGCTATTCTTGCAGGAAACCTGGACATATTGCCCCAGAATGTCCAGAGAATGCAGAAACAAAGAAAGATCTGAAAAAGAAAGATCTCAAGAAAAAGGGGAAGAAGAAAGAAAGAGGCTTTATTGCAGAAGCCTGGAGTGAAACAGACTCTGAGGACAGTTCATCCTCTAAGAGTGACAATGAAGAATCTAGGCAAGAAGACCTATGCTTGATGGCCTTTGAAGGCCCCAAGAATGATGATAGTGCTAAATCTTGGAGTGAGACAGGATCAGAAGAAAGCATATCTTCTGAAGATGAAAAAGAAAATAGCCTTATTCTCATAGAGGAATCTGAGGATAAGGATGAGGTAAGCATCTTTGATGAAATAGATTTTCAAAGTGATAAATTCAGAAATGATTTTATGGGAATGTGTCTAGATCAATTAAAAGCTAAACAAGAAATCAAGGACCTAAAAGAACAAATTCATATGGTCAAGAACCAAAGAAATAAAAAGGATATAAGCTCAATAGATCATGTATTAAGGGCTAACATAAGAGAGAAGGAAATAGAAAAGGGCTAGAATAGAAAATCAGTTCCTTAAGGATAAGGTTTCTCAGGCAAAGGCCTTTGAAGAATCAATAAAAATGAGAAGCCAAACTCTTAAAGAAATCACTGAAAAACAAACAATAAGACACAAAAATCTTGGGCTAGGGGCTGATCCATCAATCAGACTAATTCCATCCAACAAGCCTGCATGGATGAGCCCTGTAAAATTCATTAAACCCATCAAATCAGCAAACCAAGAAAAAGAATCACAACATAAGAAAGAACACCTCTTCAAGGAAATAAAGGAATTTAATGAAACATCATATTATTCAGCTGATGACTCACAAACTTCATCTGAAGAGACAACTAAACCAAAAGAAACAACATACAAAGGAGTAAAAACAAAAAAAAGGTAAAATGAAAATTTATGAAGACACGGTTGCGTCGACTTCATATCGATGCATGAATGATAGTGCGTCGACTTGTACTCGACGTAACCTCTCAGATGCCTCGACCTCCACTCGACGCTTGAATAAAGATACGTCGACATTAAATTGACGCAACTTCCTCCATGCGTCGATACTAGATCAACGCAATCTGAGGAATGCGCCGAATATAAATTGACACAACTATCAACATACGTCGAATAGATATCGACGCATAAAAACTCAGAGCAACATGAATACCTATATTCCAAAATTCTTCCATCTTAACCCCCATTCAGGACCCATTCATCCTGATAATGATTTCTATCCTAATCAACATTCTAACCAAAATTTTTACCCAAAACTTGGTAACCAAACTTCCCATCCTAATTAAACCTTCTATCCTAATCAACACTGGTATCCTAGTCAACACTTCTATTCCCTTTTAAACTCAAACTCTCACAAAAATAAGATACTCAAGTGTTACATATGCAACAAAAATGGCCACCTTGCTAAAAAGTGTTCGTATAATCAATCAAATTGGTCTTAAAACCCAGTCCTAGGCTAATTTAGAAACCTTTAGGATTAAGAAAAGATAAAAATAAATAAACACCTAGAACTTTTCAGGAAAATTAAAAGTCACGTCGACTTCTAATCGACTCTCCGTCGATAACTCAGATAAATAGGTACAATCGACGCATGCGTCGACTACTATCGACGCATACGTCGATAAGAAACCCTTGCATCCCAGAACAGACCACTACAACATTTTTGGTCTTTGGCAACACTTAAAAAATTGTTGCCAAAGACAGTAAACTGTTGCCAAAACATAAAAAAATGTTGCCAAATGGTGTTGTCTATACCAGTGTTACCTAAAGTCTAAGGCAACAGTTTTTGTACTTTTTGGCAACACTAGTAAAAAAACTGTTGCCTATACTTTATTTATAGGCAACAGTTTTTTTGTACACCTATTGCAACATTTGTAAAATGTTGACATAAGGGTTACATTTACAAACTGTTGCTAAACCTTAGGCAACAGTTTTTTTGCATACTTATGACAACATTTGCAATATATTGTTTTGTAAGTGTTACATTTAAAAACTGTTGCTAAAACTTTTAATTTTAAAAAAAATATTATTTTTATTCAACATAAGCATCACGTGGTCTTGATATATATAAGACTCCGTTCGGCACGGCGATCGTGAACGCGGTGGTTAAATCGTCATTCGTGAACACCCACATACGAAGCTTAATGCACACGAACATAAAAGTTTGTAATCAATCCCTATCAAAAATCCAATTGTTAAAATCTCTACAAAAACGCCTTCATCACAGATGGAAAAGAATCAAATCATTAAATTCCTTCATTATTCAACACTGCTAAGTTATTTGGAACTTATATGCACAAAGCCATAACAATATATTACTTAAAAAATATTTATTACAATCCTAAAGCATTACTGTCAATATTCATCATGTAGAAAAAATAATAGAAAATTCATATAAGACAATCTCTTCAGGGTAGGAGCTGGGTCCGGGGAGCAGAGATCTGGACTGTAGCAGGCACACTCCTGCAGGAACCTCTGCTGACATTAACCTGGTTCAAAGAATCAAAATGGGTTTAACATTGGTATGATTTCCTATTTTCGACGTTTTATTTTGTTTAATCAGTTATGGAGTGATATATTTACCTGAATAAAAACTGGGTACAAAATATTGGTATATTTTCCATGATAAAAAAAACCTATAGCTAATAACCTATATTTTCCATGGTAAAAGACCTATAGAAAAAACCGGGTACATAAACAAAAAAAATCAAGCCACAAATCTGCTATATATTGTAATGGCAATTTGTATATATTGTTTTACCGTGCAATGTCGACTGCTACATCCACAATCAAATTGCAAACCGATATATTCAGAACTTAACATATTAAGTCAAACTTGTATAAAAAAGAACCGATGTAAAAAACTTTGCAGCAATTATAAGTCAAACTAAACTTCCAAACAGTGAAATTTTCAAATGGAAAGACCTTTAAGAACTAAACTTCTTCAGATTATAAGTCAAACTAAACCAATTGATGCTCCAGGTTACTAAATTTCTGTTTTAGCAAAAATTGAGAAGCATCAATTTCTGAACTTCATTAAAAATCATTATTATTTTTGTTGTATCATAAATCTATCTACATTAAATTGAGAATCATTATTATTTCTGAACATCATCAATTGCTAATACAAATCATCAATCTGTTTTGAAACAAATCATTATTATCTTTGCTAAAACAGAAATTTAGGAACCTGGAGCTTCATTAAAATCTATCTACATTTGATGTTAATACTCATACTCTTATATATATAATCAGATTTTGAATTTCCCATAAATGCTTAAAATACATAAATGCTTGAAATAATTTACCTGAATCAAAAACTGAACGGAATTTCGCAACAATATTGATTCAGCTTTTGACTTTCCCAACTTGAATCAAAAGCAAAAATAATAATGATTTGAGTGTCCATTCGGCATGCACAGTACATGAATTTCTGTTTTAGCAATAAGATGTCAGTTGACAAGTTTTTAATGAGACTGCAAGAGATTGATGAATAGAAAACTGATTTCATATATTATATTTTCTATTCTGCTTGATATTATATTCTGCAAGAGATCTTCCTCAATAATGAAAGCGCTATCTCATACTTAGCAGCCTTATAAGAATAGTCAGTATCCACTAACATGTTGCTGCTTATACTTTTTTTTTGTTTAACCAATTCCTTATCATTTTAAGTAATTAGGGGACTGAGATTAATGTAGAGTTATTCACATTCTCTTACTATATATGCTTTGAATCTCATATATGTGAAAGATCAGCCTACAACACCTGTTATGAGTGGCTTCGCCAAATCGAGCTTAACGCACACAAGAGCATATTCAATCCTACCAAGTGAACTGGTTACTCCATCAAGAACATTGCGTAAATTTGTAACTAAAACGTTCACTTGACAAACACAACGCCTGCTTCTTTAAAAACCAGTAAACACCTCTGACCTTGTTCAAATAATTCATCTACGTGATCACACATGTACTCTATCAATGAAACTAGGCTGCCCCACCAACATCCAATGAATTGATGATGCTACCACACTGATAGGCACAGAAATAATAAAAGAAGAGTGAGTTCTCAAGCCTTGTTACGCAATTCAAGTTGCCTCTGCAGTTCTAAGGGATTGCGAGCATTGCAAGGAGCATCCACAAACATTAAGGCAATATAAGCTACGGAAAGAAATCTAGGAATGACAAGGCCATTGGATGTCACCATGATTATTAGTTAAAATGAGGTTTTATTCAATAAATACTCATACATATAATCCAATGCTACAGTTTCTCTCTGTTTAAATTCAGTTCCAAGTATAAAAAGAAACAACCAATAAAAGATCTTTTAGAAAACCAATATTGAAGCTTACAAAAAATTGCACAATACTCATTGATAATAGTGCAGATAAGTTGCTCAAGGAAACAATAACGCAATAGTGCATGCTTCTATCTACTCAGAGATAACGCATAAAAAAACTAAAAATACATGAAATGGTAGTACTAACCTCCCAAATTTTCTCTCGCAGCGGAAAATTTTAGGCACACGGACTTCAAACGAGCACATTGATGTTGTTCCGCTAGCGTCAATGTGGATGCGACAGTATCTGCACTGATTTCCTGACATAATTTGCCTTCACATAGTAATTTCAGACGCTCTAATCCATACCTATCAGCTGCAGCCAATAGATGTTGTACCATATTTATTGATGTGCACATTACAATGGATCCACTTAGTTCGACAACATCAGGAAGTTCATCAGAATACATAAATATAAGCATAGCCTGAAAAGGATGAAAAGGGGAAAATGTTAAGTTGTTACACCTCTCCAGATGCACATGAGCATTACTCACGGATTATAACAAAACCAGGAAGAACTACCTAGCTTCAGTGGAAAAAAGAAGAAACAAATGAGAAGTTCTTATTTGGGATAATAATCTTTTTCAAGTGAAAGTATAAAAATGATTTAAAGAGTAGGACTTCTTAGAAATATCCATCTAATAATTAAAACATATGGACGTTTAAGGATAAAATGTATCTCAAAATTACAACTTGTTGTTCCATTGATAGAGTACCCACAAGCTTGAAGTTCTCTTCCTGGACAAGCGCTTTGAATGATAGGTCCGACTCAGCACTGAGATTTAAAGCATGAAGGTCTCCTCTACTCAAATGGGTTGGCACACCTTGTGCTACATTCCTAAAATGTACAGAGCATATAGCTTGCAAATGTGCATCGTACATATGAATAAAAAAAATATAGGAAAAATATAAGTTTACAAATTCAAATAGTTGAAGGATGGCCCAGACAAGTAATATAGAGTTTACAAATTCATAGATGAGAAACACACAAAAGCATCATGAACATAACATGAAAAGTCTTAAGTCCACAAAAGGAATAATATAAAAATGAACTTGAACATCAAATAATCTTCATGATTCATCATCGGCATATTGCAACTCCTCGTTTGCCTCCCCAGCATAAGGAAATTTCTGCACAAAATAAAGAAATATATGAAAAGATCATGAACATTGATCAATATATGAAAGTCTATAATGTACCTCTCCAAAATTTGGTAAATGACTTGATGTTGAAGAATATGCATGTGGTACTCCAATTATCTTTTGAGCACTATTTTCATCACCGGGAGATGAACCCAATAGATCTTCATTTAAGGTTACCTCTTCTCGTTCCTCCATAGTTCATGCATGAATGTCTTTGCACATTGTTTTCCCACGAGCTACTTTAATCATCATTTCTAATACTATTGTACATATGTTAGCATAATGAAATATAAAAATGAAAAGAAAATAAATGAATTAATAAAATACCAGCTTTTTTATTTGATTCTGCAACCATCCCTTCTTTATTAATATCTTTATCAACTTGAAGTGACTTAGTTCTCCCACCAGAATGTGGTTGATTTTGATTCACTTGAGTAGGAAGCTGATTTCTTCCTTCAAGACAATCCACTTGAGCTTCAACGAAGTCATCAATCAACGTTGATGCACATCTTTTGTTCCTCATTACTTTGTTATTAGGACTTCCCTTAGCTTTTTTGTTTGATTCTGTAATCATCCCTTCTTGATTAATACCTTCATCAACTTGAAGTGGCTTAGTTCTCCCACCAAAATGTGGTTGACTTCCCTTAATGTTATTGCATTCTTGGGGCATAGCTTGAACTTGATTTTGATCAAATTTGTCATCAACCACCTGAATTTTATTTGCACTATTACCTCGAAGCCTTTTATGCAAAATATCAGCCTTCTCCTGCTTAATTTGACGAAATTTTCGTGCCAACTCAATACTTGACCTTGCTTGAATAGGTAAATCAAAACCAGTTGCTGCTTTCTTCATTCTTGAAGCTCTGAAATCAAATCATTAAAATAATATTAAGCTTCAATATGCACTTGTGTGATAAATAGAATAAATAAATTTCAGTGAATACAAAGAAAAAAGTAATACATAATTTGTGATAAATTGAGCAAGTTAATTCATAGAGCAAAAAATAAATGAGCAATACCTAATGAGTCAGTGTCACTTTCGGTTTCAAAAAAAGCCACATCATCCTTGCATTGAACATGAATTTCAGATAAAGGCATTTCAATAATATCATCTGGTACATCTTCTCTAGCCAAATCAACTTCAGAATCATCCTCGGATACAGCAATATTTATTGAAATTTCAGGTGTTTCTTGGATATTTGAACTTGTATTATCTCCTATATCAAATGTGTCCCTTGGAAGTACTTTCAATACATAGTGTTTATTTTCATTTAAAGGATCTTGAACATAAAAGCATTGTTGTACTTGAGACGCTAGAACAAACGGATCATTCTTGTAACATTTTTTTAAGTAAACACATGTCATCCCGTATTTGTCTTCTTCAGCCTCAAACCAAACGCATTTGAACAATACATAATTCAAATGCCCATAATAATCAATTTCTATTATATTGGTTATTGCTTCATAATATCTCATAGAAATCTTATCAAGATTTCCATCCTTAACACTTTTGAAGCTCCGGGTTACCGCTTCCAAAGTGACACCATTGTTTTGAGTTTTTCTCCTAGCATCACATTGTCTTGTATGGAATCTATATCCATTGATAATATATGCAGAATACATTTTTGCAATATTATTTGGTCCCCTAGATAACTCCTTTATATAATCAGATACATCCTCATTCATGACACGTGTTTCAAACCATTGAATAAAATCATCTCTTTGATTTCTACCTTTGCTCCATGTACTTCTTTTTTTATAATTCTGAAGATAAATCTCACGTTCTCTACAAAATAAAAAAAATTGTCAAGTACTATTTTTATTAAAAGGCAAATCTCATGTACTATATTGAAAATATAAAATATTTTTGTAGATAAATTATATTACTTGATGTAATCTTCAACTCCGTCAGAATTGAATAAAATGTAACCATGAGCTTGGTTTTGTGACTTATGATCGAGAGAAAAGAGAGTCCTTCCCCCAATAGGATAGCCGTTGTTAGAAAATTCACAATTATTTCGTGAAATTCTATTCATTCGTGTATCTACATCCCTGGATAAATATCTTGAACAAAATGTCAAAGATTCCTTAGCCAAATATGCTTCAGCGATAGAGCCTTCTGGGCGACTGTTATTTCGAACAAATGATTTTAGTTCACCCAAATATCTTTCCATATAATACATCCATCTAAATTGAACTGGTCCACCTAATCTAACCTCATTTGCAAGGTGAATGGGTAAATGGACCATTATGTCAAAGAAACTAGGAGGAAAGATTCTTTCAAACTGACAAAGTGTTTCAGCAATCTCAACTTCTAAATGATCTAAACTTTTCATCTCAATAACCTTTTGGCATAAACAACGAAAGAAGGAACAAAACCTAATCAATGGAATTGCAACTTGATTAGGAGTTATACCTCTTATTGCTATTTGTAGCAAGAAATGTACCATAATATGAGCATCATGACTCTTGTATCCTGATATTTTTCCTTCATCAACTTGAACACATCGTGAAATATTAGAGGCCATACCATCAGGAAATTTTACATCCTTTAAAACACGACAAAAAATAGATTTCTCATTTTTTGTTAGAGAGAAACAAGCTTTTGGGAGCTGAGTTTTCTTGCCATCACTTGTTGCCTTCAAATGGAGCTTCTTTCTTATCCCCATTTCTTGAAGGTCCAAATGAGCATTTGCATGATCCTTTCTTTTTCCATCAATCTCTAAGAGAGTCCCAATTATATTATCACATATGTTTTTCTCAATGTGCATGACATCAAAGTTATGTCGTAAAGCATTGTCTTTCCAATATGGCAATTGCCAAAATATGGACTTTTTTTTCCATGGGCAAAACTTTTTTTTATCGTTCTCCTTGAATATATCAGGAAAGTCTTGTAAATCTTCTAAAATTCTTTTTGAATCTAACAAGGAAGGTGCGGACCTATATTCAGTCTTTCCATTGAAAGAAATTTTATTGGAGCGCCACTCATGATTTGAATCCAAAAAGACTCGATGACCCATGTAGCACATCTTCCGACTATGTTTCAAATAAGTAGAAGATGTTTCATAATTACAAGCAGGACATGCCAACCTCCCCTTGGTGCTCCAACCAGATAACATGGCATATGCAGGGAAATCACTAACTGTCCATAAAAGTGCAGCACGCATTTGAAATGTTTGATTTTTCGAAACATCATATGTTTCTACCCCGACATCCCATAATATCTTAAGCTCATCAATTAGTGGTTGTAGATACACATCAATAGCATTTCCAGGTGATCGTGGTCCGGGGATAAGCAAGGACATCATAAGATTTTCTGGCTTCAAGCATAAATTTGGGGGATAATTATATACTATTAAGATCACAGGCCATGTGCTATGTGATAGACTCATATTGCCAAATGGATTAAATCCATCACTAGCCAATCCAAGCCTTACATTACGAGTATCAAAAGAAAAATCTGGGTGATTCACATCAAAGTCTTTCCATGCTTGTCCATCAGCAGGATGTCTTAACTTACCATCTTTAGAACGCTCTTCAACATGCCATCTCATTGAATCAGCAGTCTTTGAACACGTATAAAGTCTTTTTAGTCTTGGAATTAAAGGAAAATGTCTTAACACCTTTGCAGAAATTTTATGAGTTTTCTTAGAAACCTGAGACTCGCAATTCACTTCAGGATATACAATCCATCGAGATTCACCACAAATATGACATTTGTCAGCTTTATCATGCTCTTTCCAAAATAACATGCAGTTATTAGGACATGCATCAATCTTTTTATAATCTAGGCCCAAATCTCTTATCATAGATTTTGTTTTATTGAAAGAAATGGGGATGTTCAAGTCGGGTAGAGCCTCTTTCAATAACTCTAAGAGAGATGTCAATGATGCATTGCTCCATCCATGAAGACATTTCAACAAATACATCCGAATAATGAAAGATAAGGTAAAGAATTTTTGACAACCAGGATATAGTTCTTGATTTGCTTCCTCGATAAGCTTATAAAACTTCATTGCGTCTTCATTTATGCCTTCATGAACTCCATCTTCTTCAATTGCATCTTTGAATGTTTCAAACAATAATCCATCAATATCATCAAATGTGGCATCATCATTAGTATTTTGATCAGGACCGATACGTTTAATCTCTTCCCCATGGTAAATCCAATCTTTGTAGCCCTTTACAAACCCCTTACTTATCAAATGATTAAACACCATGTCTCTTTTACCCCAGACATCATTACAACAGCTAGCACACGGACATAATATCTCTTCCCCTTCGATAAACCCTTTACTGAATGCAACATCCAAGAAATAATTAACACCATCAATATAATCTTCACCATAACGAGGCAAATTAACCCAATCCTTTCTCATCATATTTTGTTTTCCAACCTTGAATAATGACAGTACCTAAACAAGATAAAGACACATCATTCAAAATCATTTCATTTTTTAACACAGGGTTATGCGCTCAAATAAAAAGATTAAAAAATTAAAAAATTCATACACATACACACACAAGAGAAGAGGTCTACCACCACGTTTTTTTAAGGCCTTCCGCGGCGTTTATAAAACGTTGTTATTGCTTTAGCGACGGTTTCAAAAACGCCGCAAAAGCTAAAAATATTAGAAACATATGGTATCTGTTAATAACTAAAAAAAACTCATCGCATATCTGTAAAATAAATCTCTTAGACAACTCAAAAGGAAGAAAACATTCCACTTCACTACCTTAAGCAGGCAAGGATCTTCCATGCAACTTTTAGTGAGAAACACTAAACACAAAAAACGATGACTATACAATGCCATCTTAAAGATCTTTAGTTGAGAAAAATCAAATACCTCCTAAGAAAAACAAACCAAGACACTGAGTAAACCATAGAACAAATGGAATGTTTGAAAAATTAAAAGAAAGAATTGTCATGGATCACTTATTTACACCAAGACCTTTAAGTGACCCATTCAATCATAACAAGCAGCACAAGAATGAAAAAACGAGACATTTTAGCATTCTTGGAACTTGATAAAAAGTTGGGTAAGTCCGAAAGAAACTTTCACCTGATCCGGCGCTCACGCACGAGAATGTTACGGCTCCGAGAGGTAGCTGGTGGCTGCGAGAAAGAGCAGAGGAAATAAGCGGAGGAACCCTAGGTCTAGATTGAAATGTTGGGCTTACTCCTTGTTGAGAAATGAAATTCCTTTCTCCAATTTTCTGTGAATGCTTGCCAATGTAGCATTTGAATCAAGACTAATTATGTTCTGTTGAGTATTTTTCAGATGTTAGTTACAGTTTACCTCTTCAGAACTGGCAGCATTATGCTCCTCCATCAGAAAACCAAGTTCTTAAAATTACTGATGGCACTAGTTACTTTCCAACATAAATGCAGGTTTTTTTATTAAGAATTTCATATAAATATTAGACCAATACAAATATACAATAAGAGTTCATTGTGATAAAATGCTAAAATCTGGAGTAATGAATCAATCATGTTTGGGTGAAAGCCCTAAATCTGTAGATTACAAAACAACAAAACAAAGAGTGAAAGCCCTAAATCTGAGTAAATCATCACAACAAAACAAAGCAGGAATGTCGAATGGAGACAGTAGAGCCCTTGCGGCCTTTCCTAGAACAAAGACAAACTGGAGATTACCTGAAACAAAGCAGGAAGATCGAATATTGAAGGAATATCGAATGGAGATTACCTGGAACAGAAAAGGCAAACTGAACAGAATAGTGGAACTTGGAGATCGTCGTCATTCGTCGGCCGTCGTTCGAGACCGTCGTCGTCTCCTTACGGCCAGGGACGAAGTCACGAAAGGAGGGATTTAGGGCTTTGAGTAGCAGAAGGCCGATGCGGCAAATAAGACAAAGGCGCGTCACGGCGGCGAAGAAGACCAAGGCGCAGCACGGCGGCGAAGAAGACCGATGCGATTCTATGAAACCCTACGAAAATTTTGAGGGGGGGGGGGGCGGCCGCCCCTGCTCGGCCTTAATTGGATTCGCTGATGGCTGTGAGAGAGAACAGAGGAAATAAGCGGGGAAATGCGAGGCATACTGCGAAGAGGAAGACGAACGACATACTGCGAAGAGGAAGACGAATGGCAGAGACGCTATGCAAAGATTCACCAGCGTGATTGAGGAGGGGGAGGAAGACGCTATGCGAAGACGGTGGAGACTGATTTGTGCGCAGAGCTTTAATCGGGTCGAAATTTTAGGGCAAGGAATAGCGCGAAAAATGAGCGGTATAATAACTTTTCCTATTATATATCTATGGCCACGTTTTTATTCAAAACCGCCGCAAATAATTGTCTCTACAGCCACGTTTCAATAAAAACGCCGCAAAATCCAAAACACTATAGCCACGTTTTCAAAAACGCCACAAAAAAAACGTTGTCATAGACCCAAAATGTTGTAGTGAATATAATTCATCAAAAAATAACATTAATTTTACTTCTTCAAATATAATATAATTAATGGTTAATAAAATCACAAAGAAAACATTTTTTAAGTGTTGCAAAATAATAATTTAATAGACAACATGTTACAATTGTTGCCTAAAGTGTATTGATATTGGAAACATTTAAAAAATGTTCCCAGTAATGGATTAGGGAACATTTACTGAATGTTGCGTCAAAATTGTTGCCTAAAGCTGCAACTATATGGCAACAGTTATAAACTGTTCTCTATTCTATGTTTAGGGAACATTTAACACATGTTGCAAAATTAATTGTTGCCAAAGACCAAAAATGTTGTAGTGGACTAAATCGACGCTCACGTCGAATTCCACTCGACGTAACGTCGACTTCATAAAAACGAGCGGCAAGACTAAATTATTTTCGGTCACATCCACTGAAGTACCGAATAAGCCTCGAATTGAGTCCTGTTTCGACGCTTCACCTGACTTAAATAGACTCTTTAGTTAGAAACCTTCATGACCTCTACATCTTTCATCCTTCTTGCTCCTCAGTCCAGCTGTCTCTTCTTCTCTCTCTCTAACCTAAAATGGCTCCCAAGACTAACTCTGGCTTCGACATTGACCTGGAATCCTTCCAAGCCGCCGCCGACAAATTTAAGAGCATAATAGCTCTGTTCACTGAAGGTGGTCTGAATAAGCTCATTTCAACAAGATGCAAGCTTCTGGAGATAGAACTCACAGAGCTCATAGCTCATGTTCAGATAACTGAACAAGGAGAAATTTCAGGCACAATCCATGAGACACCTGTATCAATATCTGCAGAACACATAAGGACCACCTTTGATCTTCCATCAGGTATATCCTAATATCATCTTTGTTTAAATAAAATAAGGAAAGAAAATGAGCTTCTAAAAGAATGATTAAACATGTCTTAATTATTCCCCTATTAGGTGATGAATCCATTGAACTCACACCTGATGAAATCAAGCATTTACTCACCACCATGAATTTCTCAAAAGATAGGCCAATCCATCTGAAAAAGATAGACTTTTCTGATGAGTACAGATTGCTGGCAGATATAGTAGGGAAAGTTCTACAATGCAAAATCTCAGCACATGATGCAGTACCCAAACACCAACTGAACATCATGGGGTTCCTTGTGCTGAAGAAGAAAGTAGACTGGGCCACATGGCTACTCAAGATAATAAGCTCTAGATATTCTCACAAAGAGAATGCCTACATGAGGATTATGAGTCAAGTACTCTTCCACTCCTTCCCTGACCTCTGTAGGTCAAAAGGAATTCCTATCCCTCCTGGAAAGAGGATGTCCATTGCCCTCTTCTCCAAATGGACCAGGCAAATCCCCAAGCCTGGCTCCATTCCTGAAAGGACTCCCTCTCCTCCTAACTCTCCTACTCACCCTTCTCCTCCTCCTTCTCCTCAAAGAGACAATTCTTCTCTACCACCATCATCCACTCAAATAGTCTCTACCACCCTCACAACTCCTACTTTACCTACTTCTTCTCAAACACCTGCTCAGACAGCAGTTTCTCCTTCTCTTCCTCCTCCTATTTTCCCATCTTCTCTATCTCCATTATCACCCATACCTCATGTATCACCTCACTTCTCTCCTCCTCTATCACCTCTTCCTCCACCATCACCTCCTCACCTTTCACACCATGAATCATCTGCATCCACTGAGTCTCTCATCACTCAGTGCATCAAATTAGCAGCTGAAAAATTCCAAGTGATGCTGGATGAGCATTGCTCTCAAATTCATTCCTCCATCCTTCACATGCACACCCAAATAGATGGGGTCAGTGCCTCTGTGCAAGGCCTAAAGTCCTCTCTCTCTTCCTCTAGAGTGACAAGGTCTTTCTTAACCTCCCTGGCAAAGAAGGTCAAGAAGGGGGAGAATCTAGATGAAGAGCAGCCCTCCAATCTTAAATCTCTCTCTCACAAGTCCCCTCCTCCAAAATCTGACAAAACCTTTGGGAATGACACAGTACCTGAGCTACACAATGATGAACAAACAATGGAGGTACTCAACATAGCAAGAGATACTGCAAATCAAATGGCACTACTACAAGGGGAGGGAAGCAGAGCAGAAAATGAGACTGAAAAGGAAGAAGGTGAGAAAGAGCTAAATACTGATATAAATCAAGAATAAAATGAACCAGCTGCTGGAACTGAAAAAGGAAATGAAGCTGATGCTGGAAAAGAGAAAGAGCCAGATGCTGTGATAGCTGAAGAAGGGGCTTAGGAGTCAGGGGCAGGGGGAGCTGAGACTCAGGGGGAGAAAATGGCTGAGACCTAGGGGGAGCTGAGGGAGTTACCTGCTACTGGGAAAGAGCAATCCACAAGAGTATTCAAGAGAAAGAGAAAGACCCCTCCTACCCCTCCTGAGTAATATTTGAAAACAATGCTGATATATTTTACCCTATAGTTGAATACTAATTGGTATGAACATGAAATCTGTTTATATGATTCTGGAAAATTTGGTTATATGATCTCTTCTTCTATATTTCACTTTTGATTGAGTGACATATTTCTTTTCTATACAGATGCTGTGCTGGGTTGATTTTATGCTAATACAATTTCTCTCTAGGTAGGGTTAAGACAAATAGGGGGAGATTGTTGGGAAAATGATTTCTCTTAACCCCTAGAAATAAGTTGAATATGAATTCTAAGAAAGAAAACCAAGGTTAAGTAAATATGCGTCGAATTGTATTCGACGCAACGTCGAAATGTAGTCGACGTTTCCTTCAGGTTGAGTCGAAGTAACTTTAGGAAGATTTCGACGTATGTGTTGTCGACGCTACTCTGATTTCTAGTCGACACATATGGAGAAGTCGACGCACCTTAGTCGACGCACCTTCCTTATTCTCCTCTTGACGTCCAGCCAGGATGAATTCGACGCTTACGTCGAATGGTAATCGACGCACGTGGATTTATGTGACAGATTTAAATATGCGCCAGATCTCTTTCCTTCTTTCAGTAGATCTGATTTGTATGGAATAATGTTAATATTTTATAGCCGTTCTGAATCATTCTTTCCTTCTATTTGATTCTTGGCTAATCTGATTAACTCTATTTTGGATATTATTTGAAATCAGGATTCATTCTTTCCTTCTACAGAAAATGTCATTATGGAAATATTTCCTTCTTTCTATTTGTCTGATTGCTAATTGATTTTCCTCCTATAGTATTATTTGACTGAAACAGAGCTATAAATTAAGAGGAGGTCGGCAGAAAAAGTTTGTGGAGTGATCTACCCCATACATTTGAAATAGAGGAAAAGCTCCCAAGAGAATAGAGAGAAAAACTGAGAAAAGAGATTGTGTGCTGCAGAGAAAAAGCCTTCATCTTCTTCTTCTCCTTCTTCAGAAGCCGTTCTACTGCAAGCTTTGAAAGCTCTCACAAAAGAGAGAAAAGTTTTTACAATCTCCTTCTCACTATAGAAGAGAGATTTCATTCACTACCTCTTGTGCTTCCAATCTTCTTGCTAGGAAGAAGATTCATTATTATTCTTATTTCTTTCTTTCTTTCTTTCTTACTTAAACATTGTAAAAGAGTTTTTAGAATCTCTCTCCAAAAAATTCAGTGTACTGGTTCTAAGAGTCTCCTTGTCAAAAGACTCAGTTGGTTCTAAGAGTCTCCTTGTCAAAAGACTCAGGGTGGTTCTAAGAGTCTCCTTATCAAAAGACTCAGTGCAAGATAGTGAATTCCTACCAAGGGGGTAGAAGAGTGGACTACCCAAAGTTTGGGGAACCACTATATTTTCTTGTGTTGTGCTGTGATTTCTTTTCTTGCATTTACTTTCTTTATTTGTTTAATTCTTGTTAGTGTGTGGGAAGCTCTAATCTGTGATCATACACATATATATATTAACTTTGTACAAAATATTTTTAATCTCTATTCACCCCCTCTAGAGAATTCTATTGAGGTTAACTGTGCACTTTCAAGCCTTATCGTCGGAAAGGCTAAGCAAGACTGATGCCGATGACATCGTCGTAAAGAAGGCATGACGTCGAGAAGACTAATGGAGGTCATATGACGACAGAAAGTTGATGAAGAATAGTCTGTCGACATAATATGAATTATGTCGTCGACAAGATAATGTGGTTTCAGCGACATCTAGCAGAAAAGGAGTTCTCGCCGATATCAGTTTGATGACTTCGTGTCGTATTAAGCCCGAGTGCAGAAGTGATGTCACGTATCGTCGAGATATCACTATCTGATGAAGAATTGAAGAAGAGACCAGTTCAAGTCATCGACAATCCCTGTCGTCGAGATATTGTCCATGTCGTCGTAACAATGGAAATATCGTCAGACAGATTCAAAAGTAGTCGAACGCGCTGTCAACATTTAATGCCGCCGCCTGATTGTCCAATCAGCGCGTGCTCTTGAGGGATGGGCGTCTGTCAGTAAAGGACATCCTATGTGACCGTTAAGCGGCTCATCCATCCTATAAAAGGGAACAGTGATGCTCTAGAAAAAGAAGAGAGGAGAAAGAAACCAAAAAGAATCCCTCCTAGCAATAAAACAGTACAAGCGGCGGTGAAGAAAGAAAGAAGGGAAGAACAAAACGATCATTCTGTGTTCTTCAAGTTGCAGTCAAGTTTCATCAACTGTTAAGAAGTGTTCAAGGAAGATAACCAGTCAACACACGACACAGCAAGAAGCTTGAAGAAGATTTGCACTGTCAAGGTTTACATAAAAAGCATCTTCTTCAAGTAAAGAAGTCAATCTCCATCAGGCAGAATCAATATTGTAAATCTATCTATTTAAGGCTTATGGGCCAATGTTGTGAAATCTGTTTTCATATCTGAGTTTCAAGCTTGAGGGTTTGAGATCTGTGAGGCTTGAGGGCTAGGTCAGAGGGACCTGCGATTCCAAACATGTCGAGCTTGCAGGCTCGGGTGTAGTGAAGGGGTTTGCGGGCCTAGGCTGCAGGCAAGAATTGCGGGTCTGTGCTGTGTAGGGCTTGAGGGGCCTGCGTGTTAAGCTTGCGGGCTCGGGTGCAGTTAAGGGGCTTGAGGGCCTAGGATGTAGGGACTTGCGGGTCCAAACGTGTCGAGCTTGCGGGCTTGGGTGCAGTGAAGGGGCTTGAGGTCCTAGGCTGCAGGGACTTGCGGGTATGAGTTGTAAGGCTTGCATGCCGGATACATTGGCAAAGTTTGCCGAGCCTAGCACATTGCTAGGTATGCGCATAGGGAAAGAGGACTAATCAAGACACACTATCTTGAGGAACCTCTATAAGTCTTTGTGTGCTTTCTGTGTTATGCTCTAATAAACGCTAACTCTATTATCCAGAAAATAAGAACACCTAAAGAGGAAGTAAAATAATTTGAAAAACTTATTCAACCCCCCACCCCCCCTCTAGGTGATAAGTAGATACTAAATAACTAACACTTTTATTTTTTGGAGATGGTGTAGGAGATTCCCACATCAACCTGCATGCCTCGAAAAACTTCAACTCAAACCAAGTTTTCAGTGGATATTTATCAAACATATCTGTGTATAATTATTGTGGTTCCTAAAAGATCCATGAATAAAACCTAATAACTTTGGTGTTCACCAGCACCGGTGAACATGATGTATTTCAAATAATAACTTCAAGAAAAATGATAGCGTTAATTTTTTGAAATTATTGACGTGATTTGCTAAATGTGAATCCTAAAGGAGGAAAATGGAAAGAGAGAAGAATCCAAGGGATGGGTTGACGATCCATGATATAAAGATGTGTGAATTAAATAATTATAATTTCAAAATCACTAGATGTTACATAGGAACTCTCCTCTTTATATATAAAATGTGCGCAATGCAGAAAATTTGATCAAGGAAAAAAACCTTTCGTCGCAATACTAACAGAAATTTGAATGACTACCTTCAAGTCATCTGGTTTCCTGGTCAAAACAACAGAAGCCTCCAGTTCTCCATTCAAGACACCTTCAACTAAGTGGTTCTGAAAACCAATAGTATAAATAAACAGGAAACACATGAAGGATAAGCTGAATAAGGCAGAGGAAGTCAAGTCTCAGTTAGGAAATTAGGCAAACAGATGAAGGGCAAGTGAAATTAAATGAAATATATCAGAAAATTCATTGGGGGGGGGGGGGGGGGGTGTAACAACCCGACCCAACCACCACACCAGAGGCCCGCTCCAACTCAGTGGCCAAGGCACACCCTAGTGGGTTGTATGTCGCGGTTGGCAAGCTCAGTTGGTGATGAGGGCTATTGAAGGCACCTTATCAAGGGTGGCGGGGGTTCGAATCCGCAGAGAGGCGTTGGGGTGTCACGGGATGCAGCCCTTGTCCAACCGCGGCAGCCAGCCCACTAGGGTGCACCTTGGCCACTGAGTTGGAGCGGGCCTCTGGTGTGGTGGTTGGGTCGGGTTGTTACAAAAAAGTGCAGGCGCATCCTATTGGGCTGGCTGCCGCGGTTGGACAAGGACTGCAGCCCGTGACACCCCAATGCCTCTCTGGCCTGTTTCTCAGCACAGTGCATTGCTGATGGCGGGATTCGAACCCCCGCCACCCTTGATAAGGCGCCTTCAGCAACCCTCATCACCAACTGAGCTGTATATATATGTATCATTATATCTTTTTTAGTGTTGCTGTATGTTCTGATTTAGGTGTTATGTTGCTGGGCTAGCGTAGGAATTGTTTCCTTATTTCCTTGTGTAAGAAATTTTTCGGTCCAAGTGTAAATCTACGGGTCATCCCGTCGATCGACGGGACCTCCCGTCGATCGACGGGACCATCCCGTTTATCCCTTGTCTCTGTCGATTTTGTTGGTTTTTTATCTTTTTTTTTTCTCTAAGGCAAAATCGACGGCTATTCTCGTCAATCGACGGGACCATCCGCCGATTGATGGGACAACATGCCGATTTTTGGCTTTTAGCTGGGGAGAAAGTGTTGAAATTGTTGAAGTGAAGTGGAAGGGAGTCCGACCGGTCTGAAGTCTGGAGACCGCAGAGACCGCGCGGCCTGCGCTGGTGCTCTGGCGGTTTGGTTCTGCGATCTCTCCCTGCTGTTCTGGCGATCCGCTGTGATCGGCCAGTTTGCTTCTTGGTTTGGTCGTTGGTTCTGGCGACCTGTTGCGAGTTATTCCGGTCTTGTTCTGGGCGGCCTGTTCTTGGTTGTCTGCAGTGTCCGGGCAGCTTGTTTGGGCTGTTCTGGCAACTTGGTTCAAGTCGGCCAGATGTTTGTCCCTGCTTAGGCGATCTCAGGAAGGGTGGTCGCTGTGTCCACGCGGCTTGTGCGCGGGCTGCTGCTGTCTTGCGTACTTGTGCTGGATCTTGTCCAAGTGCTGTGTCCGCGCGGTCTATCTTATGAGACCGCTGGCGATCTGATGGGCGGTTATTGTATCCCAGTTTGTGCGGTGACGACATCCGTATATCCGCCTATAAATAGGGGTGCAGGGCCCGTCATTCTTAACAAGAACTGTAAGAACAAGAGCCCGGATTTTTTCTTGCGGCCTCATGTTTAAAGTCGCATGGTCTCGGAAGTGAGCTAACCGGTTGTTGTGTTCGCAGGTTTGCGGTCAGCAGGTTGCGGTCTCCTTCCTTGGTGATTTTCGGTGGCTTGAATAAACAGTTCGTCTGCGGTCTGTCAGCGAACTGGTTTATTGTGTTCTTGTGCTGTTCGCAGCGAGCTCTATGATCAGGCGACCTTCAGCGGTTAGGCGGTCTGAGTTGCGGTCTGGCGACAGCTTCAGTTCATTGTTCCAATAAGCTTCAGTTCATGCAGTCTGGGATTGCGGTCTGGCAGTGCAACTCATCTGCTTCTGTTCGCGCGGTCTCAAGGTGTTTCTGCGGTCTGACTGTGCAAGCGGTATGGGAGTACAGCAGAGCAAGCCAGGCGACCTGAGCTTTTTTTGGTCTGTGCGGTCTCTGCTTTGGCAGACCGCCAGTTTCAGTTTTGGTGTGTTTTTTGTTCTTCTCATCTCCGTGATTCTTATGAATCATGTCTCGCCATGTATACCTCGAAGTGTAAAGCAGTTCTGTTTCAATAAAGATTTCTTGTGTTGCTGTTTTGGCATTGTGGTTGTTTGGCTATAACTCTTGTTGATACAACTCCTGCTTACTCCTAAACGGTCTTTCAAAAATTTTAACATGGTATCAGAGCGAGGTTTCTAGAGTGGATAAGCAGTGATCAACTAGAGTTGTCATCATCTTTGTGAAGAAGAGATCACATAGATTGCCATGGAAGGTGGATACGCAAGAGGTCTTGGTATTGAACTCCTCACATCGGCTAACTTTAAAAAATGGAAGTCGTGTATGGAGAGTTACATGCTTGGCGAGGATCTATGGGAGGTAGTTGGAGGAGAAGACACACTTGAGGTGTTTCCAGCAGGAGATAATATGGCAGAGGTGAGACTTTGGAGGAGGACGAATGCTAAGGCAGAGTTCACTCTCAAGAGGGCTATCTCACCGGAGCTGTTTGATCACATCATTGGATGTAAATCTGCTGCTGAGATTTGGACATCCTTGGATGGGTTGTTCAATAAGAAGAATGTAGCGAGGCTACAATATCTTGAAAATGAGTTGGCGAAAGCTTCTCAAGGTGATCTTTCTATTTCTACCTTCTTTCTCAAAATGAAGAACCTCACAGCAGAGATTTCTGCGTTGGACCCTGATGAGCCTATCTCTGAGGCAAAACTGAAGAGGCATATCATCCGCGGGTTGCGGAAGGAGTATCTTGCCTTTGTGACTTCAGTTCAGGGTTGGGCAAATCAACCGTCGTTGTTGGAGATGGAGAACCTTCTTGCTTCGCAAGAAAGTTTAGCAAGACAGATGGCGGGGGTTTCTATCTCCGGGGGAGAAAGTGATGTGATGTTCTCTGGGAAGAAGAAGAAGAAATGGGAGAAGAAGAAGCCGGGTCATGATGGACACTCCACTTCAGGTCAGCAAGATAGAGGTTATGGCCCTAAGTCTGATGGGAAGAAGAAAGGAGTGGGACTGAGGTGCTTTAGATGCAATAAGACCGGGCACTTCAAGAAAGATTGCCAGGTGAATCTTCAGCCGGGACATGCAGTCGAGAAGGAGATGCCAAAGTCTGATGAAGTTGGATGGGGAGGAGCCTTTGTGTCTAATATAACGGCGATGCCCGTTAAGTCCTTGGCTTCCATCAACTATGATGAGGACTGGATTGTTGATTCAGGGTGTGGGCATCACCTCACCGGGGATGGATCAAAGTTCTCTTCTTTGGCGCCTTACTCAGGTAACAATGCTATCATTACGACTGATAATTCTGTTCATCCAGTAGAACACGAAGGTGTTGTCTCTCTGAGCAGTGATAAGGGTCCACTCACGTTGAGTAGTGTTTATCACGTGCCTAGTTTGAAGAAGAATCTCTTCTCTGTGACCAATGCGGTTGATGCCGATTATCACATTCTGTTTGGCCCAACAGAAGTGAAGTTTCTTAAAACTCAACCGGAGATAAAAGGAGATATTATTCACGTCGGCAAGAAGGTGAAGGAATTGTTCATTTTATCGACAAGTACCTATGTTGATAAGATGAGGACCAATGATGGCGCGACCATCTGGCATGAAAGGTTGGGGCATGTAGGCATGGACAAATTGAAGGCTATGGCGGTAAGGGGCCTTGTCAATAGCTTGCCTAGCTTGTCCTCCTATGGAGACGGTCATGTCTGCGAAGGATGTCAGTTTGGTAAGTCTCATCGACTTCCATTTGACAAATCGCAAACAAGGTGCAAAGTGCCGTTGGAGTGCATCCACGGTGATTTGATGGGACTGACTGCCACCCCAAGCCTTGAAGGCAACAGATACATGTTGGTGTTGATTGATGATTACACCAGATATGTCTGGGTGTATTTTTTGAAGGAGAAGTCGGATGCCTTTGCAAAATTTGTGGAGTTCAAGGAGCTGGTTGAAGGCCGGCTAGGCCTGCGGGTTAAAAAACTTAGAACTAACAATGGTGGGGAGCTCACCTCTAGTGAGTTCTCAAGTTTTTGCAGGAAGCATGGCATCAGGAGAGAGCTGTTGGATCGGTCAGTGCCAACGCCTTTTTCTTCGGCTCCTTGTTGTATTCGTCATGTTGAATTTGTAGTTCTATCTCATGGGTTTTGAGATTCCCAATGAGATTCTCGATCTGGAGCGTTCTTAAGTTGTGCGACTCCAAGATGGCTGTCACCTTCGTATTGAACCTAGGAGGTAAGGAACGAAGAATTTTCCTCACCAAGTCCCCGTCGGAGTAGGTCTTTCCAAGCGCCTTTGATGCGTTGACAATCTTTGTGAAGCGAGTGTACATTGAGTTGATGTCCTCTTCCGTGTCCACTACAATTAAAAGGGAACATATTAAATAATAAAATACATATAAATTATATAAATTCATATTAAAACTTCATTAAAATTATACTAAAAGATGAGTACAATAAGTACTCATCACTCGCCTGAAGGCCTCGCAAGCGGCCCAGAAGGGGAAAGCTGCCGCCATCGCCTCCTGGGCTTCTCCGCGGCGCTCTCCGCCTCCACCCTCCATCAAAACGGCAAAGGCCGTTCGGCGCCCGACCGATGAGGGTGGGTCCTCTCCTTCGCCGCACTCCCCCCATGACGGGCTCACCTCGCAGGTACTACCGTCAAGTTCGCTAGTTTAATGTCTTCTTCTTTCGACCTTACTTATCCTACTCACAGAACGCTTCCCCGGGTGAGAATACCTTGGGGAGAACAATCACAGAGACCCACATCCCTTCCACAGGCGGGGCTGATACTCTTCTCGTAGATGTGGGGATCGTCGGCATGCGGGACTCGCCTTCACAACGAGGTGAGTGATTCACCTTGTCTTCCTTCCTATCTCTTGACTCGCCAAATCACACCTACTCCTTGTTCAGTGTCCCATCACGCGGACCTGGAAGAGCGAGTTCCTCCTCCCGCGGACCCGCCTACCCCGCCGAATCAGACCATCATCACACATGGATTTGACATTCTGGGACAAAGGAGCCCTGGAGGGACGTTGATTGCCGAGCCCGGGCTCGCTCCTGGTCTGGGTAAGGCCTTTACCCCTGCCTTCGTTGAGGCATTCCTAGGCCAGCCAGGCACCTCTCGCCAGCGGCCTAGCACTCAAATTCCTCCACTAGGTTAGACCGTCGCTATAGGGTGTCACTTTCCACCTTCTTGCTGATTTCTTCTTCGCAGGTGATTCCATGACCCCGCTCACCGAGTCAAAGTCTGTAGCGTTGGAGATGTCACTCCCTAGGTCACACCCGTGACCTTGGGCGTGTACTTTGGAATTTTTCTCAAAAGTGTCCAAAAAACCTGAAAAATATAAAATGAGCTTATGTTAGCTCATAGAAGTGAATAGAAAAAAAAATAAAAAAGATAATTCATATAAATTACATAAATTCGTATTAAAATAGTATTAAAATTACACTAAAAGATGAGTATGAAAAGTACTCATCAAACACCCCCATACTTGAGCTTTTGCTATTCCAGAGCAAAAGAGTGAGGAAAGAATTACAAGACATCGATGTTATTTCTAATTAACTAAAATTTTATTAAACCAAGAATAAGTCAAAATCAAATTTTTAGGAATTCAAGAATTAAGTCATAAGTTATGTTGATAATTTAAAAAGAGAAATTTATTTAGCTAACTACTTCTCAAGAAAACTATTTAGCAATCGAAATTATAGAAATTTTCAAACAAAATTAGATTAAAATTATAGACACTCTAACATAGAAGAAACTTAAGGAAAAGACACCTACCAAAATATTGCTCTCTTAATAATTTAGTTTAGGACTAGAAACAATGAAATTGGCTAGGGATGGGTTTGAACGAAATGGCAATTGAAGAGATACTTAAATAAAGGTGATGAATTTTATCCTCTCACCTTATTTGAATACGAAATTGTATATGTTTAGGAAAATAATGAATTTTTCCATGCCATATAATCTTTTTTAAAATTTCTCTTCAACAAAAACACAAAATGTATATGTTTAAAAGTAATGAATTTTATCCTCTTACTTTATGCCATATAATCTTTTAAATGATTTTGGGTGCATATATTTAGGGGATAAAGAATTTTATCCTCTTATTCCCATGACATATGATCTTTTTCTACATTTTTGTATTTGCCAACAAAGGGTGAGGGGGAAGAAATACTTTTAGTTTATAAATTAAACTATTTTGAGAGCAATTTTTTAGTGGAATGAAATTTCCTAAGATCTTAAAGTTAAACGAGAATATAATAGAAATCTAGAGATGTTTAGCCATTTACCACAAAGTGAAGCGATTTAAAATTAAACGGAGAAGTAGTGCTAAATTAATTCTCTAATCGAATTAAAAACATAAAGTGTTTCTTAAATCTAAATTACTTCAAATTTAAATTTAACAAATTGTGATAAAACAAAAAATTAGCTAAATTAAAAATGTAAGAATACTTATAATCAAACCTCAAACTAAATTTCTAGAACAATAAAAACAATAAGGCTAGGCATATTTATTATTATTAAATTTTTTTTTTATATAATATTTCTTGGACTTCCCGAGAGCTACCCGGTGAAGGGTTTGCAAGGTACTAGGAGCTGTGATGGGAGTTCAAGCCCAAAGCGCCCTTTCGAAGAAATTAGATTTTTATAATTTTTATAAATTTTTTTTCTTTTTCAAATAAAAATAATATGAATGCTAAGCTACACCCCCATACTTAAAATTAAACATTGTCCCTAATGTTTAAAACTAAGTATGAAGAACACTTGGAAAATAAACTTTTAAAAGAAAAATACATAAAATTAAAGATTAGCAAGGGGTGCCTCCCAAGAGCGCTTTCTTTTTCCCGTCTTTAAGCTAGACGGTTAGTGTTAGGAGAAAGGAAAATAAAAAGAGAAGTGGACAGGCAACTCCCCTAATTCACGCGCAGGTGAATGTGCCGTCATCCGTTGCACGGCGACTCCTCTGTTTATCTTGTGATTCTCCTTTTGTACTTTAATTTGAATATGTAAATCCAAATCACCTATACATACCTGAGGTGATTTGGAAAAATAAAGATGAGCGGCATATGGATCATTGATTATTTGGGGTGGCAACGGCTCATCCTTAACCTGAAAATTATTAGAATAAAGAGAATCACAAGTAAACGTGTCAGAAAATTTTTCGCAAGGAGGAGGTTCTTGCGAAAATATATGATTTAGCTCCAGTTGTTCCTTTTCTAAAATAAAATTTTCATTAGAAAAATCTAGTGCATTACCTAGCGGAATAAAATTTTTGGACACAAAATTTTCATCAATTTTAGGTTGGATAGAAGAAATTCGCGAATATTCATGACAAAGAAAATAAAATCCGGGTGGAGTAGGGGAAGAAACTTGTTCTTCTTCTATTTCATCCGGGGTGCCCATAACTTTAAAAAATTCTTGGTATAATAATTTTCTTCATCTTCGGTAAAAGAAGTTATGGGATTACATGAAACCACATGTTCCTCCATAACTAAATTATCCAACGATGGAGAAAAAACACTAGAAGAAATTAGATTTTCCTCTAAATTTTGCGGGGAAGTATAAAATTAAATCGATGGAGATTCCCCAAAATTAGAGAAAGGCAATTGCGGCGCAAAAGAAGAAGAACAAAAATTCGGATCTAAAGATTTATCTTCATCGCCCCGAAAACTATCCGGGTGACCTTGCCACCAAGAATAATCTACTTCGGAGGTAGAAGAACAATTATTAAACGCCGAAAAATTATTCTCATTAGAAAAAACATTTTCATCAAAGTTTGGAAAATTATTTTCATGAAAAGCTGAGAAATTTTGATCGTAATTATTATCAAAGTTTGAAAAATTTTGATCGAAAGATGAATTATTTTCATGAAAAGAGGAAAAATTATGATCGTAATTATAATCAAAATTATTTGCATTATATTGAAGATATGTATTTTCATAAAAATTATTTTGATAATAAGAATGTAAATAGCATTCCTCACCTTGATGAGGCGCCCCACAATAATGACAACTAAATTGGCTCCTTCGAGCGGCTTGTAAGAGATAAAGTTGGTTTGGAAGCTCGGCAACTTTAACGGCCAATTCAGATTCTTTCATAATAAAAATAAAAAAAAATAAACAACTTTCACTTAAATGAATGGAATTTTAAAAATATTTTTATTATATATATTTTTTTCAAAAAGCGGATTAAATTAGTCCTGGACTTCCCAAGGTCAACCCGGTGAAGGGCTCGCAAGGTACTAGAGGCTATGATGGGAATTCAAGCCCAAAGCGTCCTTTCCGATAATTTAGATTACGCTTTTTAAGATTTTTTTTAAATTTTAAAGAGAATGGGGGAAGAAAGAGAACGATAGAATTAATAAATATTTCTTTTTTCGAAATATCAACCGTGTCCCCGGCAACGGCGTCAAATACTTGATGCGAGCAACTATAACCACAAACGATAACGGCAAGTGTACCGTATCGAATGTAGTATAGGTTATAAAAACCAAGGTCGTATTAGACTCAGGGCGGTTGAGTACTCTTACTACAACAAAATCTCTATTATTTTATCAAATAAAACTTGGGTTGGTTGTTGCGAGAAAGAGAATTAACTTTTTAAAACTATGATTAAAGGATTAGCACTCATCCTTGAATCACCTTGGAATAAAATAAATAAATTAAGAAATAAAACTTCTAATTCTCTTACAAGAATTGCTTGACCGTGGAGGTTCCCGAGTTATGAACGCACCTCTCTCAAGGATGCGCTCAACTGAGTTTAGGTTGATCAATCAAACTCTCGTTCTAGAATCAAAACCCCTAAAACTCGCCTTATCGAAGTGAACCCCGCTATTGGATATGACTCCAATCTGGGAGATTTATGTCGTCCTCTCTCGAGGAGTGCATTCAAATCTCTTTATCCTTGAAATGATCGATTCAAACTCAAAACCTCTCGATTATTGGACTACGAAAATAAGAATGAGAATTATGTATCGAGAATATAATCTCAATCAAATTAAATTCAAGGATAAATCTTAAGCGATCTAAAAAAGAGAAAAGAAGTTCTAGACTAAATTATGAATTATATTTTCCTTGGATCATCTCGGCCGAGTACTAATAGAAATTTTAGCTACTCATGGAGATTGAGGAATCAAAATAAATAAAAGAGCACATGATAAAAGAGGTAGAAAATGAGAGAAGAAAAGAACTATTTTATTAAATTGCTAAAGAAAAATTACAAGGCATGAATTGAAAGTTACAACTATTGAATTGAAAACTACAAATGCTAATAAGAAAAAGGACATACAAGAACTACTAAAACATGAAAATAAAATATGAAAAGAAGAGTCTAAGTCCTAAAATTCTTCTCCAAACTTCCTCCAAAACATATGGTGAAGCTGGCTTTAAATAGGCAGAAATTTGGTGTTACACGCCCTTCGTCAAGCCCGTGACCAAGGGCGTGTAAGGGGCGTGATTGGTGCTGGTGTGGAGAGGGCGCGTTCTGGCTTCAATGCATGCATTTCGGGTGCATCACGCCCTAGGTCACGTGCGTGACCTGGGGCGTGTAATCATTAAATGTGCTGCTGGCGGGAAATCTTTGGCGGGAAGGCGCGCGGGGCGAGTCATGCCCGTGATTGGATGTCACGCCCCTTGGTCATGCCCGTGACCTGGGGCGTGTAACTTTAAATGACGTGGAAGGCGTGCTGGCAGCTGGTGGCGAGGTCCCAGCCGTGACTTGGATGTCACGCCCTTGGTCACGCCCGTGACCTAGGGCGTGTACTTGACAATTTTGAACATTCGTCGAACTCTCGCATGTTCGTCGATCTCTAGAGTTTTCGTCGAACGCAGCAGTCAGGGTCACGCCCTTGGTCACGCCCATGACCTGGGGCGTGTACTTGGCGATTTCTTCACGGGACGACTCCGGGGAGACATAAACAGGTCTGGAACACATCTTTGGCTGTCACACCTGATGCGCAAATCTTAGCACACCGCTATAGGCGGTAGCAAGACTGCGGCACAAAACGGCAGTGTACCGATTGTTCAAGTAATATAAAACGAGGAGCAAATCCCCGAGTATCGATCTCGAAGGAACACGGTAAGGTGGAGTTAACTTTCGAGGAGGGACTTGAGATCGAAGTCCTTTAGGTCGGGTGAAACGTGAACGGGGTGGATTGGTTTATGGAAACTAAACGAAAATAACTACTCAACCATTCCTATGCAGGCCTTGAGCGCACTGCTTCGCTAGGCGGGATGGAAACTACGTAGGCCTTTAACGCACTACTTTGCAAGGGTGGATGGACGAGTACGCAAGCTGATGGAGTGATAATTGCGGAATCAAACTGTGCAGGCCTTGAGCGCGCTGCTTCGTTAGGCGAATGGATTACACGGGCCGCTATGCCACGCTTCACTAGGTGGATGGACGAGAAGGCTTGTGGATGGAATGGTTCACACTGGCAGGGTCGAGGTGGATTACATAGGTCGTTAGCACCGCTTAGCTTGGTGGATGGAAGAGTAGGCACACGTAATGGGCGAGTAGTCAGGCGGAATTGATGGTGGAATGGGGGCGCTCCTCAAATCACATAAACCACAAACATAACCACAAAACCATGGAAAATTACACTAATAATATTTAGGGTTCATGGACATCATTCATATAGAAACATACAACCACACACATCAAATAGAATCAGCATAAATAACAAGGAGGAGTTAAGATTACAACCAAAGCACGAAGACTCGTCGGAGATTCACGTCCGGAATCTAGGGTTGTCAATCCTCGTCCGGGGTTGAAGAGGGCTGTCACTACCTCCCAATGGACCCGTCTTCTTCGTCAATAGCCTTCAGCCATGATCTTGCCGGAGAACTCCATGGATATAGTGCAAAATCCGTAGAAATGGAGCTTGGAAGTTTCTGAATGATGGAGGAGGCCGAGAGGATGCTCCGGCTCGAGATTGGCGTGAAAAATGTGTCCGGAGCACCTCCAGATGGTGGGCGGCGATGGAGAGGCAAAGGGCGCGGAACTGGTGCTCTTGGGCGCGGGAAAAAAAGATCTCTCATTAGGGCGGAATCTGCAGCTTATATAGAAAAACAGTCAGAAATTGGTCACGCACGGTCGAACGCACGACCGTGCGTAGACCATGCGATATTAATAATAAAGAACAGTGCAGGAAGACGACCAGCAGCGCCCGTGCGATTTACTCACGCATGGGCAAATCTGCCCGTGCGTCAAAATGCACGGGTAAATTCAGAAAAGCTAAAAACAAGGATAAACAGGTTGATCGTGCGATTCCTTCATGCACGGGCACTGCCCATGCGTAGAGACGCACGATCAATGATAGAACATCGTATTCCACCCCAGAAGAGAACGCACGATCACCTGTGACCGTGCGTCAAGGAAAACGCAAGACCGTGCGATATGCGCAGTCATGAATTCTGGATAGAACTGGATGAACCGTCCACCTGCATCAGCCACAACACAGCTGGGAACACCGTTCCAGCTCCAACATCAAAATAGAAATACGATGGGGAGCACAGTGTGCTTGCCCCCAACAAAACAGTGCGCAATTGCGCACAAAAATGGGCCTAGAAGTGCACTTAGCGTGGAATGATAGATGGCTATCAAATATGAACGAAAACATGTCTAAAGTGTAGTGCTTTGATTAAATATTCGGCCCAGATGAGCCCATAAATGTGTATATAAATGGGACTCATCACACCCCCAGACTTACCTGTTTGCACGTCCCGAGAAAACCAATCCTAAGCAGGCAGGAAAAAGAAATAGCTCGCTTAAAAATACAAAATGGAGTACCATGTGAAGTCGCATGCTCATGTGCAAAGGAAAATAATAGAGAAGATTTCTAATTATACACATCGTTTATAAATTTCTAAAAGAGTAAATAAATTTTACTTCTACTCAAAATTGGAGTCACGGTGAATCATTCGGTCACGCATACGGAGAAAGTAAAATAATCGCTGAGACAAGCATTGCCAAAGTTGGGATTCCGTACAAACTCCACTGAAATCCATCGGTGTCGGAGACCATAAGTTTGCCCGGTCACATTCTCTCCATGACACTAGATTGGTTCAATGCGCAAGTCGGTAGGACTTTAGGTTTTAAATGAGGCTTGAGTTATGGTGAGGTAAACAAAGATAAACATGAAGGCTTGATACACTGAAACCCAAATGAGCTTTATTACAACTCCTCGCACACCAACATCGAATGCAAGTGCACAACACCCCCAGACTTAGACATCTGCAACATGGGTGTATGCACCGCCTACTCCCAATCATAAATTTATACAAAGATTTTTCAATTAAGCACTTCTTCTTTTTCTTCCTCTTTTTACTTCTTTTCTTTTTCTCATTTTTTTTCTTTTCTTTTCAAAACAATTTCAGCAAGATGAGCAATGAAGTGCATCCACATTTTCACAAAAATATCACAACATCAACACCCGAATCATGAAAATGATAAACAACTAGAGCTCAAATTCGGGTGTGCGACTAGGATTGGATTTTAGGCTTTGGTGAGATAAAAGTGGGGCTGAATCAAAGAACGGGTAGGCACAACTGGGCTAACGAGGATAGAGCGATAGGAATGGGCATAAAAGCTCAACCGGGCCAAAATGATGGCCTACGTCATTCTCACGCAAAAGAACTATCATATGCCTATGCTTCAAGAATCGCTTGGGCCAAGTTCTTTGCCACCGAGAAAGATTATCCTTCGTCCTGGCTCGAGCAATACATATCTAACGATACTTTACACACATCCCTATGCTACCTTTTGATTAACACCAGATTCACCATTTGCGTAGAGTAAACAATATTTACACTAAAAAAATGCATAAAACTAAAAGTATAAAAAGAAATCTAATCTACACAAATCCCTATACTCACATGAGTACTTGACTAGGAACACCGGAGTCAACATTTTACTCCACTACGTAATTTAAAAGCCAGCACAATGATTTTCCCAATCACACAGAGGAAATGAATTCAACTCATGATGCGCCAACAACTAAGTACACGCTCATGTGGGTGCTGTGGTGTGCGAAGAAAATGCAACAAAATCATATATAACTGAAAATAAAATACTTCTAGCATGCACTGAGTTGTGCACGTGCAGTGGGTACAATAAATATCTCTCCCCCAGACTTAAACTAAACCAACCAGCATAAAATATCAACATGAAATTTAATTGAGGGCTAGGGGAAGAGAGTACCCAATTCTCAGCAAGTGAGCATACCAGAAGATTGGCGTGTAAACCAAGAAAAAGCTGCAGCATCCACCAGAAGAATGACCTGCAGGGGTGAGCTCCGCAAAAACAAAAGAAGATATACAAACTGAAAACAAAGTAAAACTAACTAAACAAACTAGATAAAATGAAATTGCAAGAAAAGTAAGATAACTACTGGGGTTATTGTCCTCCCAGCACGACTTATTCAACTTTAAAGTAGTTCTAGCTAATGGGTCTATGAAAAAGGAAATGTACATGTAACTGTTCTAATATGCGTGTCGGTAGCGGGTACCGATACAGAGATAGAGCAGTTACTCCCCTACCTAAATAAAAATACCTATTGGGCACAGGTAGCATAAGTATAAAGTAAGAAGAGGAGGAGTCCTCACTCATCTCACCAAAATAATCCTTGCCCCGCAAGGTGTCATCTTCAGGGAGGTGGCAGGAGGAGAAGGCAATGAATGAGGCTTCCTCTATGGAGGAGGGATCAACTTCCTCACAAGAGAGGATACAATCATCATTGACTTGAGCAAAATGCTCCAAGTCCTCCTGAAGTACCTGTGAAGACTCAACCCACACAGGCTCAGATGAAGAAGAGGGGTCAAGGAATAAAGAAGAGGGAGAACATAAATAAAAATCAATCGGGGGAGTGGTCCCGGTCTCACTCCCAGCAAGATCCAAGGATAGATCGCTATCATTATCATAAGTATCATAGCGAGGGGAACCCAAGAACTCAAGGGACTCGGTGGTGAGTTGGACCTCCTCGTCCCATGAGGAAGTGCAAACCTCCTCATCAGAGAGAGTATCCTCCTCATCCCACCGAGGTGCACCATCGTGTTCAAAGTATTCATTCTCCCCTTCGGGGATAACAAACTCCTCATCCCACTTTGGAGCATCCTCTGAGTCAGAAGCATCACCCCACTCCTTCACTTCGATAGGATCATAAAGAATGTGTGTAGAAAAATCTTGCAAAGAAACTGGAGGAACAAAAAGATTTGGTTCCTCCGCAAAAAGATCTGCTAATGCCTCCCCGATGGAAAGAATACTTTCCTCATCCCACTCAGGTGCATCCATAAGTTCGAAAACCTCTCCTTGTTGGCCAACAGATGAGTGATCATCATCACTAGGAGTGAATCCATAAACAGGGAGAGAAGAATCGATGCGAGAATTAAGCTCAAGGTGTGAGTAGGCAATTGCCTCCACGGGTAAAGAATGAGTGGTAGGGACAATGTTGTCATGAGTGGAGGAGCCGCGGTCAGGATTGAAAAGACTAGGACAGTCCTTCAATTCATGACCCTCTCCTCGACACAACAAGCAAACAACGTTCCTACACTGCCTAGCATTTAACTCCTTCATTTGGTCTATATAATAAACCATCTTGTCGTAAGTGCTAGGAGAAATATCCCATGACGACATTTTCAATAATTAAAGCAGATAAAACGAAACTGAAATTCTTTGCAAGGAAATTTACACAGACTGATTAAACTACTTGGATTAAACTTGCCAAAAACTTAAAAACAGAAGAGGAAGGAATAATAACAAAGAATATATAATTAACAAGCAAAAAAATAATAATAAAGCGGCTATACATATTGGAAGAACTACTCTCTCTCTTGTCTCCCTCTACAGCAACTCACACGACTGTGTTCCCCGGCAACGGCGCCAAAAACTTGATGCGCAAATCTTAGCACACCGCTATAGGAGGTAGGAAGACTGCAGCACGAAACGGTAGTGTACCGATCGTTCAAGTAATATAAAATGAGGAGCAAATCCCCGAGTATCGATCTCGAAGGAACACAGTAAGGTGGAGTTAACTTTCGAGGAGGGACTTGAGATCGAAGTCCTTTAGGTCGGGTGAAACGTGAACGGGGTGGATTGGTTTATGGAAACTAAACGAAAACAACTACTCAACTACTCCTATGCAGGCCTTGAGTGCACTGCTTCGCTAGGCGGGATGGAAACTACGTAGGCCTTGAACGCACTACTTCGCAAGGGCGGATGGACGAGTAGGCAAGCAGATGGATTGGTAAGTGCGGAATCGAACTGTGCAGGCCTTGAGCGCGATGCTTCGTTAGGCGAATGGATTACACGAGCCGCTATGCCACGCTTCACTAGGTGGATGGACGAGAAGTCTTGCGGATGGAATGGTTCGCACCGGCGGGGTCGAGGTGGATTACACGGGCCGTTAGCACCTCTTAGCTTGGCGGATGGAAGAGTAGGCATATGGAATGGGCGAGTAGTCAGGCGCAATGGATGGTGGAATGGGGGCGCTCCTCAAATCACGTAAACCACAAACATAACCACAAAACCATGGAAAATTACACTAATAATATTTAGGGTTCATGGATATCATTCATATAGAAACATACAACCACACACATCAAATAGAATCAACAAAAATAACAAGGAGGAGGTAAGATTACAACCGAAGCACGAAGACTCGTCGGAGATTCACGGCCGGAATCTAGGGTTGTAAATCCTCGTCCGGTCTCGGTCTTCAACTGTCGTCCGGGGTAGAAGAGGGTTGTCACTACCTCCCAATGGACCCGTCTTCTTCGTCAATAGCCTTCAGCCATGATCTTGCCGGAGAACTCCAAGGATATAGTGCAAAATCCGTTGAAATGGAGCTTGGATGCTTCTGAATGATGGAGGAGGCCGAGAGGATGCTCCGGCTTGATATTGGCGTGAAAAATGTGTCCGGAGCACCACCAGATGGTGGGCGGCGATGGAGAGGCGAAGGGAGCAGAACTAAAGCTCTTGGGCGCGGGAAAAGAAGATCTCTCATTAGGGTGGAATCTGTAGCTTATATTGAAAAACAGTCAGAAATTGGTCACGCACGGTCGAACGCATGACCGTGCGTAGACCGTGCGATATTAATAATAAAGAACAGTGCAGGAAGACGACCAGGAGCACCCGTGCGATTTACTCACGCACGGGCAAATCCGCCCGTGCGTCAAAACGCACGGGTAAATTCAGAAAAGCTAAAAACAAGGCTAAACAGGTTGATCGTGCGATTCCTTCACGCACTGGCACTGCCCGTGCGTAGAGACGCACGATCAACGACAGAACATCGTATTCCACCCCAGAAGAGAACGCACGATCACCTGTGATCGTGCGTCAAGGAAAACGCACGACCGTGCGATATGCGCAGTCATGAATTCTAGATAGAACTGGATGAACCGTCCACCTGCATCAGCCACAACACAGCTGGGAAAACCGTTCCAGCTCCAACATGAAAATAGAAATACGATGGGGAGCACAGTGTGCTTGCCCCCAACAAAATAGTGCGAAATTGCACACAAAAATGGGCCTAGAAGTGCACTTGCGTGGAATGATAGATGGCTATCAAATACGAACGAAAACATGTCTAAAGTTTAGTGCTTTGACTAAATATTCCGCCCAGATGAGCCCATAAATGTGTATATAAATGGGACTTATCAACGCTCTTGGTCACGCCCGTGACCTTGGGCGTGCACTTGACAATTTGCTCAAAATGCCCAGAAATCCTGAAAAACACAGAAAAGACTTAAGTTAGTTTATAAAATTAAAAGTGAACATATTAAATAAGAGAATACATATAAATTATATAAATTCATATTAAAACTACATTAAAATTATACTAAAAGATGAGTACAATAAGTACTCATCACTCGCCTGAAGGCCTCGCAAGTGGCCCAGAAGGGGAAAGCTGCCGCCATCGCCTCCTTGGCTTCTCCGCGGCGCTCTCCGCCTCCACCCTCCATCAAAATGGCAAAGGCCGTTCGGCGCCCCACCGGCGAGGGTGGGTCCTCTCCTTCGCCGCACTCCCCCCATGACGGGCTCGCCTCGGAGGTACTACCGTCAAGTTCGCTGGTTTAATGTCTTCTTCTTTCGACCTTACTTATCCTACTCGCAGAACGCTTCCCCAACTGAGAATACCTTGGGGAGAACAATCACAGAGACCCACATCCCTTCCACAGGCGGGGCTGATACTCTACTTGTAGATGCGGGGGCCGTCGCCCTGCGGGACTCGCCTTCGCAACGAGGTGAGTGATTCACCTTGTCTTCCTTCCTATCTCTTGACTCGCCAAATCACACCTACTCCTTATGCAGTGTCCCCTCACGCGGACCTGGAAGAGCGAGTTCCTCCTCCCGCCTACCCCGCCGAATCAGACCATCATCACTCCTGGATTTGGCATTCTGGGACAAAGGAGCCCTGGAGGGACGTTGATTGCCGAGCCCGGGCTCGCTCTTGGTCTGGGTAAGGCCTTTACCCCTGCCTTCGTTGAGGCATTCTGAGGCTAGCCAGGCACCTCTCGCCAGCGGCCCAGCACTCAAATTCCTCCACTAGGTTAGACAATCGCTATAGGGTGTCACTTTCCACCTTCTTGCTGATTTCTACTTCGCAGGTGATTCCATGACCCCGCTCACCGAGTCGGAGTCTGGAGCGTTGGAGATGTCTCCACCGCCTTCGCCGATCCAGGTCGCAGATTTTCTGGGGGACCCTAGTGATCCGGCGCGGATGAAGAGGCGGGTCACTGCGATATTCCAGAAGCATACCTCCCTATTGCGGGATCTACACGAACAGAACAGGTTGGACCGGCTCGCAAATGAGGAAAGATTTACCGCGATGGAGGACGTGAATGCGCGCATCCTCGTCGAGGTGAGGCCGATCGATCATGGCGATGCGACCTCCCCCAGGGTGTACATTGCTCAAATTGAAGATTACATGCGGCTGACGAACCAAGCGATCCAGTCGCTTCGCGAGTATCACTACCCGCGAGTCCACCCTCGCTCTGGTGTACGGGGTCGCGGTCGCTGGAAATGGTTGCGATATTAAGAACTCTTGCTTCGCAGTATGCATTTTATTATTTTTCTTCCTCCTCCCCTTCTTAGGGAGGGGTCGCGAACAATTTAAAAGTCTGTAATAATGATATTTTGACTCGCTTGCGAGCCATTATTTTCCATTTTTATTATCTTTTCTTTCGCTATATCTGGCTCACTTACTCATTGATCACCTATGCCGCTTAGTACGCTTTTATCACTTGCTCTCGCATTTCATTATATTTCGTTATCCAGCGCTGGCTCGTCGGCGACTAACGGGAGGGGGTTCGGCAAGGTATTGACTCGCTGGGAGCGAATAGGACCCCTAGAGGCGGAAGAGTACCGCGTGAATTCGCTATCTGCAGACTCCGGCGCTTCGACTTCTTCCCGCCTTTTTTATTTCAATAAATAGTCGGTCTTTTTACTTTTCAACCACCGTATTTACTGTCCTTCTTTCGCGTTCCTCTCCTTCTAACTCTCTCGCAACTCTAGCTCGCTCACGCCACTTTTGTGATTCGCAGCTTCCAAACACCATGGTCGCAGATGTGGAGGCGGAGGGGTGGGCCAAGTGCTCCGGAGCCTTCCTTGAGGGCCTTTTCTTCTGCGCCAACCTCACAAAGGAGGAATACCAAGCTACTGTCGACCAGTAGATCCATTCTGGTTTCGTGGCTCGCTGCCCTACTGAGCGAGACACCATTAGCGACCCGTACCCCGACGAGCTCGATATTCCCATCGTTCACTTTGAGAATGGGCTGCGACTCCCCCTTTGGCCGGAAGTGCGCCAAGTATGTTTGCTCTTTGACCCTTGCATTCCTGACTCGCCTCGCGAATGACGCTCTAACTCCTGTCAATTTTTCTAGGTGCTCAAATACTTTGGCGTTCTGCCGAGCCAGCTGACGCTGATCGCGATCATCGTGGTGGTCGCGTTCGTTAGTTACCTTCAGGCGGAGAAGATCGAGTTTAGCATGCTCATCTTCCGCAAGGTGTTCTCTTTTCGTGCGTACAAAGACGGGACGGCTCATTTCGCCAGCCAGCATGTCACCATCTGCGAAACGGTGAATAAGTCCCACTACTAGACGCAGAAGTACGTCCTGGTGAAGGGCCCCTTCGGAAATATCTCCTACACCCCCACCTAGCGAGACGAAGCCGCTTACCGCCCTCCTGCCTCGCTAGGGGGTTATGATGCGAATTTGTCCCAATATAAGGGGAAGAACTTTGAGGTCGCCTTCCTCCGAGAGCAAGTGGACCTGATGTCGCCTGTCCCCCAAGGAGAAGGTCTGACACGTGCTCGCAAATCTCCTCGCTCCTTCCCTTCTATTAGCTAACGCTCATAGTTATCTTTGCAGGAGAGCGTGAACTTCCACTCAACCCTCCACACGCGCCTTCTTCGTCCCTCACCTCTGGCCCACTCGCGAGCGTGGCCGCCGAGGCCTTTCGCGACGTCCCGAGCTCTTCGTCGGGAAAGAAATGGTCCCTTCCTCCACGCCGACCCGCCTCGCAGGGGTTGGCGAAGAAGACCAAGAAAGCTCCCTCCGCGCCCAAGGAAAAGGAGGTCATGGATCTTTCCGAACCAGACATCCGCCCTTCTCCTACAGCGAATCGGGAGCTCGCCGTTGTGAGTGGCAAGCCAGGGGAGGCGACCGACAAGCCCAAGCCGACGAGCCACATGAATTTTGGGCTCGGCGCGAAGCTTTCAGATGCATTTGGCGAGCCGGTGCTCGCGTGGGATCCCGAGCAGAACAAGATCATCTACTCCTCTCTCCTCCCTTCCTGGGTGAAGAACGACAAGATTGGGGGTGAGGCGTTGATGGGGCAAAACTATGACTGCAAACAACAACGGCAAGTGTACCGCGTCGAAAGAAGTATAGGTTTATAAAAACCAAGGTCGTATTAGACTCGGGGTGGTTGAGTAATTCTACTTTGAAAATCGTTATTATCTTATCAAATATAAATTTGGAGTTGGGGTTGCGAATAGTAAAGATTAGAAATACTAAAGAAATTAATTTGATGGTTTAAAAGTTAGCACCCGATTTTTGAATAGCCTCGGAAATAGAGAATATTGAAATGAGAATAAAATGCAATTCTCTTGTTGAAGAGGCTTTGACCGTGGAGGTTCCCAAAGTATGAACACTCCTCTTTCGAGGTTTAGGTTCAACTAAGCTTAGGTGTATCGACCGAACTTTCGTTCTCAAATCGCATCTCCTAAAACTTTGCCTTAGGTTGTGAACCTCACTATTGGATTTTACTCCAATCCGGAAGAGTTACGTCGTCCTCTCTCGAGGGTTGCGTTCTACTCCTTTTACCAATGAGCGATCAATTCGTCTTACGAGCCTCTCGGCTAACTAAAGAACGAAAATAATATGAAGACTATATATTAATGATATAGCCTCATAATAATTTGTTAAATCAATGGTAAATCATAAGCGTTCAACAATTAGAGAAAAGCAATTACGCAAGTTATAACAATATTAACTCATCCTCGGATCATCACGATCGGGCACTATAGAGATTAGTTAGTCATGGAGATGGAGAAATCATTAATATATGACATGATGAAATAGAGAGAAAATGACGATAGACAGATTGTGACAAAAATTGCAATAGAAAAAATCAGAATAATATTTTATTACTAGTAGAAAGAGAGGTTACAAGAAATAAAAGTGAGGACACATAAAAATTCTAAATTGACAAAAGAGTACACGATTAAATTAGAGCGTAAAAAAAAAACATAATCCCTTAATAGAAATGAAATTCCTTTTTTTTTAACCAAAAATATCTCATAAAAAAAACTATTCTTTAAAAGCTTTTTTTTTCTATTCTGCCAATACTCCTTCCTCCTTCCCGAGGAGACCTCTTTATAGGTGCTAAAAATATATTCTTTGGCAGGTTTGGGCGGTGGTGCCGACATTCCTATGGAGGCATAATGCCGGGCGGGATCTGTGGAGGAGGCATACATCGAGGAGCTCGGGCTGGAGGAGGCATCATTGGGAAACGGCAAACGCCATTAACGGCATCTTGGAGGAGTCGGATCATTGACGTGGACGAAGGGAGCTTGGGCGGAGGATGCGCGCAAGGAGGAGCTCGGATCGCTGACGTGGAGGAAGCGGAATTGATTGCTGCATGCATGGAGACGGCGGCAGGTGCAGGAGACAATTGGAGGAGGTGGCCGGAGCATGGTGGAGGAGCTCGGATTGCTGTCATGGAGAGGAGCTGGAGATGGCCGGAAGCTGCATGGTGGAGGCTCGGAAGCTGGAGGTGGCCGGCGGAGAGACTTCATGCAGGGTGGCGGAGGTGGCGGAGCAGCTTTGGTGGAGGATCGGCGGCCATCTTCTAATATATATATATGAACGTATAAATATAATATATAAACATATATATATATATATATAAATGTATATTATATAATCATATATATATATATATATATAAATAAACATATATATATATATAAACATATATATATATAAACATATACATATATATAAACATATATATATGTATATATATGTAGATATGTATGACAGCTTGTGAGTTTTGGACGCGATTGCGGGACTTCGCACCTAAATTCCTCCCAGGCCTGCCGAATCCCTACGAAAATAGAAAATATATTAGTTATAACGTACAATATTATTTTTATGAAAATTTATAAAAACAACGAATAAATGCGATAATTTATTTAAATATCTAATAAGATATTAGCCTAAAACGATGACTAAAATATCAGTCATCAGGCGTTCGCCCTCGCTTTCGGGCTCTATGGCCGCGAGGACGCCTCCCTCTTTTGGACCTTTACGCAGAAGGGGCTCGTATATGAAGCCATGCGAGCCCAGTTCCGAGCGACGAAGCTTGCCCACATGGTGGGCCGCCGATACTTCACCGCGGACAGGGAGATCAGAGAGCTCAACGTTGAGCTCCGGAAGTCCGCGGATGAGTTCGCGGTGCTAAAAGGGAAGGAGGCCTTGTCTAAAGGCCTCCTCGCCAGCCTTCAAGGCGGACTGGTAAGCAACGCTTTCCAAAAACTCTTTTCCTGTCTCGCTTCGCTTTGCCTTTGCTAACTTGCTTTTTGCAGGATGCCGAGTCCGTCAGCCAACTTCACACGAGGATCGCCGGCCTGGAAACGGAGAGTAATTGCCTCAAGGCCCAGGTTCGCGATCTGACCTTGGCGGTGCTTCCCCTCCCTCCTCCGCGAGCAACAGCTCGCGGTCAGTCGCGAGAGGAAAAGGAAGCCGATCGCAAAAGGTCGATGGAGATCACGGAACTCGTCCTCGATACCCTTAAAGGGGTGGACATGATCGTTCCCGACGCCATGGAGTTCACTGCGGAAGACGTCGTCCCAGACCTGTTCGCGCCAATCTCTGAGGTGGAAGATCGCGGGAGTGATTAAAGAACTACCCGGCGGGCCGCCTCAACTTTTTTACTGTTTATAATGTAAAAAATTTCTTTTTATCGGTGAGCTCGCTGTTGGACTGTAACCCGCTTTTGAGGATTGAAAAAGAAACCATTTGTCTTTCCAATGTCATTGTGTTATTTCTTATTCGCATGTGCTCTTTCATTCGTACTCGCGCGATTCTGATTTTCATACGCTCGCGTCCTTATAGCTTTCATTTGACGCTCGCATTCGCGCCTCCTTAATTAACAATTCTCCCGTTGATGTGTTGTATCTAGGCCGCTCTCGCCCCATTCCCTTCTGCGGCGATGATAAGACTCGCGCTGTAGAACATTATCCTTGTTTGGGAAGTACCCTGTTGGGGAACCTTGCGAGTGGGGCCAGCATTACCCTGCCTCGCTCGCGCTCGCTTCTTGTGAGCTTTTATCGCTACCCATGGGCCACCGCGACGACGGGCCATTTCTGGTTCGCCATTTTTACCCACACCACCAAAATTTGCAAGTAAAATTGCGAACAGCAGGCTCAGTCGCTCTGCCGCGATCTATTCTCTCATGCGAACGGGCGCCTGACCTCGCCTCGCCCGAGCCTTGAAGTTGCTTGCGAGTCAAGTCTCTTACCAGGAGTAGCCTACTTGCCGGCATCCCCAGAGATCAACCTGACCCACCATCTATGAGAGCCCGGCAGCAGAATCGATCTGGGGCATTCCAGCACCAAACCATTTGAAAAATTGCCAGCCTCTCCAGAGATCAACCTGACCCACCGTCTATAAGAGCCCGACAGCGGAATCGATTTGGGCTTTCCAGCACCAAACCATTTGAAACATTGCCAGCCTCTCCAGAGATCAACCTGACGCACCATCTATGAGAGCCCGGCAGCGAAATCGATCTGGGGCATTCCAGCACCAAACCATTTGAAACATTGCCAGCCTCTCCAGAGATCAACCTGGCCCACCGTATATGAGAGCCCGGCAGCGGAATCGATTTGGGGCATTCCAGCACAAAACCATTCGAAACATTGCCAGTCTCTCCAGAGATTAACCTGACCCACCGTCTATGAGAGCCCGGCAGCGGAATCGATCTGGGGAATTCCAGCACCAAACCACTTGAAATATTGCCAGCCTCTCCAGAGATCAACCTGACCCACCGTCTATGAGAGCCCGACAGCGGAATCGATCTAGGGCATTCCAGCACCAAACCACTTAGAACCTGCCAGAGAATTATTCCAAAATACATGTATTGAGTAGGAAATATTCAAAAGTCAGTTACAAAAATTGCTAAGGATAGAATCTCTTTGAAAGTGCACAGTTAACCACACTAGAATTCTCTAGAGGGGGGTGAATAGAGATTTAAAAGTACTTTGTGCAAAGTTAACAAATATATATATGTATAATAATCACAGAGTTAAGCTTCCCACACACCAACAAGAATTAAGCAAAATAGCAAAAAGAAAATCACAGCACAACACAAAGAAATATAGTGGTTCCCCAAACTTTGGGTAGTCCACTCTTCTACCCCCTTGGTAGGAATTCACTATCTTGCACTGAGTCTTTTGATAAGGAGACTCTTAGAACTAGCCTGAGTCTTTTGATAAGGAGACTCTTAGAACCAGTACAGCTGAAATTTTTGAAGAGAGATTCTAAAAACTCTTTTACACAATTTGAAAATGAAATAAGAAGAAGAAGAAGAAGTAGAAGAAGCAATTGAAGCAAGAAAGAATCTTCTTCCTAGCAAGAAGATTAGAAGCACAAGAAATAGTGAATGAAATCTCTCTTCTATAATGAGAAGGAGATTGTAGGCCTTTTTCTTTATCAATGAGAGCTTTCAGAAATTGCAGCAGTATGGCTTCAGAAGAAGGAGAAGAAGAGGGCTTGTTGTTTGCTGCACCACAGTTTTACTTCTCTCAAATTTTCTCACTTTTCACTTGGGAGCTTTTCCTTTTTTTTCAAATGGATGGAGTGGATGACTTCTCATTTTCTTCTCTGCCGACTTCCCTCTTATTTATAGCTCTGTTTATTCAAAGAATACTATAGGAGAATAATCAATTAGCAGACAGAGAAATAGTAAGAGAGAAAAGATTCCATAATCAATATTTCTGTAGAAGGAAAGAGATCATTCTGATTTCAAATAATATCCATAATAAACTTAATCAATTTAGCCAAGAATCATTTAGAAGGAAAGACTGATTCAAAACGGCTAGAAAAGAATAATATCACTCCATAAATTTCAGATCTACAGATAGAAGGAAAGAGATCTGGCGTGTTTTTGAATTTGACATAGAAATCGACGTATGTCGATTACTATTCGACGGAAGCGTCGATTTCAGACTGACTAGACGTCGAGAGGAGAATATGGAAGGTGCGTCGACTAAGGTGCGTCGACTTCACTAGATACATCGACTAGAAATCAGAGTTACGTTGGCATAGGTTACGTTGAATTCTGTTAGGAGTTACTTCGACTCATTCTGAAAGGAACGTCGACTACACTTCGACGTTGCGTCGAATACTATTCGACGCATATTTACTTAGACTAATTTTTCATTCTTAGAATTTATATTCTACTCATTTTTAGGGGTTAAGATAAATCATTTCCCCAACACTCTTCAAATCATCCCCACTCCTGGCTCAGCCGAGAGATACCCCTTCCACATCCTGGAGGTGGTACCCTCCTGACTTGAGCACTTCACTTACAATGTAAGGCCCCTCCCAATTGGGCTCTAGCTTACCCATCGCGGCTCCTCTTCCGGCCGCGTCAACCTTCTTTAGTACTAAATCTCCTTTTTCGAAGTGCTTTATCCTGATGTGCTGGTCGAAGTATCTGGCCATCCGCCTCTTGACTTCCTCCTGTCGGACAGTAGCGAGGTCTCGGAGCTCTTCTACCAGGTCTAGGGACAACCTTTGCTCTGCATCATTCTCTATTAACCATTCTCCATCTCCTTCGCCCGCGGTGATCACCCTGGGGGTTTTGACTTCGAACTCTATCGGGAGAACGGCCTCGGACCCGTGGGATAGTTTAAAGGGGGTCTCCCCAGTGGCCGTGTTTGGAGTAGTTCTCAAAGCCCATAGGACCGAAGGTAGCTGCTCCACCCAATTGCCTCTGAGATTCTCTACCTTCTTCTTTAGTAGGTTGACGATTATCTTGTTCGCCGCCTCCACCTGGCCGTTGCTCCTTGGGTGGTGGACCGACGCGAACCTGAGGTCTATGCCGAGTTGGGTGCAAAAACTAACAAACTCCTTGCTGGCGAACTGGGGTCCGTTATCCGTCACGATGGCTAGGGGGAGCCCATGCCTGCAAATTATTTCACCCCAAATAAAATTTCTCACTACCTGGGATGTTACGTTGGCAAACGCCTTCACCTCGACCCATTTGGAAAAGTAATCTATCATCACCAGTAGGAACTTCCTTTGGCTGCTTGCCTGGGGGAAGGGTGCCACCAAGTCCAATCCCCATATAGCGAAGGGCCACGGAGCTATGATGGTCCGGAGCCTTTGGGCTGGGATGAGTTGGAGTGGAGCATAGAGCTGGCACTTTGAACACTTCCTCGTGAATTCTGGTGCATCCTTGCTGAGGGTAGGCCTGAAGTAGCCTTGCCTCAGCACTCTCGCCTCCAAAGTCCGGCTCCCGGAGTGACTGTCGCACTCCCCCAAGTGGATTTCTTCGAGGACCCTCGGGACGTCCTCCTCAGACACGCAATGAGCCAGGAGCCCCGAGAGTGTTTTTCGATATAGCAACCCTGCATGTAAGGAGTAATATGCAGATTTGTACCTGAACCGTCGTTTGTCAATGTCTCCTTCGGGGAACTTTCCTGATGTTAGGAAGGTGACGAAGGGATCCATCCATGATGCTCGCTGATCCACCTCCATCAGCTCCCCTTCTTCAATGGAAGGTCGGAAGAGTTCCGACACTATTCCCCCTGCCCGGGGACCGAACTTGGATAGTAGGTCTGTCGGGGTGCTCTCCTCCCTCGGCACATGTGTGATGGAAAAAGTGCAAAATTGGCTGATGGCCCCCTTGACCTTCTCTAGGTAGCGTTGGAGGGTCGGCTCCCTTGCTTCAAATTCTCCCCTGATTTGGCACGCCACCACCATGGAGTCCGTTGAGACCTCCACTTCCTGCACTCCTAGCTCCCTAGCCAGCCGCAGGCCCGCTATCACTGCCTCGTACTCGGATTGGTTGTTGGTAATAGGGAAATGGATGCTCAGGACCTGCTCGATCTTTGTTCCTTGGGGGCTGATTAGGACGATTCCTCCTCCATAGGAGTGCTTCCCTGACGCACCATCCACTAGCATCTTCCAGGCTACCGGGGGAGGTGATTCATGTTCCCCTACTTCAGTTGCGTAGTCCACCATGAAGTCTGCCACCGCTTGAGCCTTGATTGACGTCCTAGGCACAAACGCGATGTCGAACCCCCTTAGCTCCACGGACCATTTGGCTAGCCTCCCCGAATGCTCCACCCCTTCCATAACTTTGAGAAGCGGGTGGTCAGTCACCACTTTGATTGAGTGCGCTTGGAAGTATTGTTGGAGCTTGCTTTCCGCATCTCTTGGTTTGAGAATAACAAATACCGTGTTGTATTTGATCTATTCTTTTGTGTGTTTATAGTGGCCAGGTTGTATAGGTTCAATGAGGAGACAAGTCCTCATTCATGGGCATGATCCGAGAACGACAAGTCTCAGGTTAGATGAGTTTTGTGTGCTGATCTTAAAATGGCCATAACTTTCAATCCAGGAAGAGTTACGGAATGTGCCACCCCATTTCGGAGATGAGAACGACTCAATCTACAGTCTGGAGAAGTTTCGGATGGCAAAAATGAAGAGGAGATGTCGCCCAGGCGACAGTCACTGTCGCCCAAGCGACAGTCAATGTCGCCCAGGCGACAGTCAATGTCGCCCAGGCGACAGCAGAGAAGTTACAACTACTTTCCCCCACGGCAGCACGACGAAAAGCAGTTTTGAGATGTCGGAAATCTGACATCGATGTCGCCCAGGCGACAGCTCGGAGGTTACAACAACTGCCCACGACAGCACCACGACCGGCAGTTTTGCGCTGTCGGAAAATTCCGACAGTCACTGTCGGAATTCCGACAGCGATTTTCTATAAATTGACACCTTGTGTTCGTGCATTTCAACCACTAAAGATTCTAAGTCCCTTCCTGAGTGCATTCCATCCAGAGAGCTCCAGAACCTCATGAACTCCAATTTATGCTGAGAAGGTTTGAAATTGAAGACGAGATCGGACGCGCTTCTACATCAAGGATCATCTCGAGGCTTCAACCTTCCTTTCAGAGATCTGAATTTCTAGGGAGTTCTTATTTTATCTTGTATTTTCATTTATATACATTTTACTTTGTATTGGTAGGGAAAATCGCTTCCTTGTGCGGAGCGTCTAAGTACTTGCGTGGCTTAGGGGAAAATCGCTTCCTTGTGCGGAGCGTCCAAGTCCTTGCGTGGCTTGGTGGGAAATCGAGGCCTTGAGTGCTACGTCTAGATCTTGGGAAGATCTAGATGATAGGCTTGGGCTTGGTCTAGGGAGAGACAAGTGATAGCCTTCCGATCCTTGGGAGAAGGATTGGTAAACAAAAAGAAATTTACATTTGTACGCCTCTGATTTCTAGCGATATAGAAATCAAATTTATGTAAACACTTTTTCATATATATAATCATGTCTCTTTTGTGTTTACTTGATTTGTATCATTTGGCGTAATCTCTATTATATTGTGTTCTAAGTTTTCAATTCTAAATCTAAATTGTTTATTTCAATCTCCTTCATTATAAAACAATTTAGTAATTATCTTGAAAATTATAGAAAGAATTTTATTCCCTTATTCACCCCCTCTCTAAGGGCGCCGTAAGATCCAACAATTGGTATCAGAGCAAGGTTATTCCAAATCGGCTTAACAACCGGGAATAATGGCGTCTCTTGATCATGATCTCGCTTCTACTAGTGGGGAAAATTTTAATATAAATGAAAAAATATTATCACCACCTTTATTTATGGGCAAAAATTTTAAAGGGTGGAAAATATTAATGAAAAATTTTCTTAAGGCCTTAGATGAAAAAGTTTGGAATATTACTATTAAAAAGCCATCTAGCGTACTAACTAGAAACGAAATTATTTTAAATGCAAAATCTATGAATAGTATATTTTGTGCGTTAGACCAAAATATTTTCAAACTTATTTATACTTTACCTACCGCATATGAAATTTGGAGTTTTCTTGAAAGAACTTATGATTCTCCTTCTACAGGTACAGAACATTCACAAGAACCGGAAAATATGCAAGCCTATGCAAATATTCAAGAAAGCTACACAAAGGATGGATCCATAGAATGCTCATCAAGCGGAAAGGATGATGGACACTCTTGTTTGGAAGAGGAAGATGAAGAAGACAACGTCACAATATTGGACTCAGTTGATGGCAACACATCAAGCAAAAGAGAAGACGGAAACTATTGCAAGGTAAGAAAATCTAAATCTTCTCTTTTTGTAAAAAATTCTATTTCTACATCTCGTATGCTTAAAATTGCTAAACGCAAAATTTTAAAGTTAAAAATTGCTAATTCAAAATAACGTTTAGAAAATAAATCTTTAAAAGCAAACGATAACGTAGAATCAAATATTGATGTGTTAAATTCTCTTTCGCGCTCTTTAGTTAAAATTCCTATTCCTTGTCTTAATTGCAATTTATTAAAAGAAAAATTCAAGGAAATTGAAAAAGGGCTCTTAATTTCTAAAAGGCATAATGAAAAATTGATAATTGAAAATAATGTTTTATCTTGCAAGTTAATACAATTAAAATCTTTTGTTGAAAAATTTCAAATGTCATGTAAGGAATTTCATCATAAGATTTTGAATAACAAGGATAAATTAACTTACAAAATCATTTCTAAAAAGGATCATTTTCATACTTTAAATCAAAAGGAGTTTAGTTTCAAAAAGAATTATGATCCTCACAAAATTCTTAAGAGTCATTATTATAAGTCTCAATATATTTTCAATCATGACTCAAATTTAAAAACTCCTTTTCATGAAAATCAAACTATAAAATATAATCCCTCATATTATAAGAGTATGTCTATAAGAAAGAGTGGAAATGAAAATCATCAAAATAAGAATCAATCTTGTAAGACATATTGTAACCCACTCTTTCAACAATCACTTCTAAAGAAAGACAATCACTCTTATAAACTTTCAAAGAATCCATATAATAAAATTCATTATGATTATCATCATCAATCTATTTTGAAAAATAATTTGAATAAACATAAATCACAAATGAATTATTTTTCAAACAAATATAATCATGTAAAGATGTCATATAATCATAATATGAATTTAAAAGAAAAACAACCAAAGTATGAATGGAGGCCCAAAATTAAAAACAAAACACTAACTCCACTTGTAAAGGCCCATTCATCACTTTCTCTCCAAAAGCCTACTCGATGTATTTGGGTACCCAAAAGAAACATCCCACTTGGTCCCCTTTGGATACCTAAATCTCTTATTCATTAGAATTATCGTATTGCATGAAGTAGAAATAAATTAAATATGAAATATCATTACTCTACTTCATGATATGCTTAATTGCTTTTTCTTTTATTTGTTTTTCTTATTGTTGAGCCAACACGCTAAGGTCACTTAGATATATTATGAAATATGACTTTTATATTTTAAGCCTAACATATAACATTAAGTCATATATTTTTCAAAGTGATCTATATCTCATCTTTGATTGTTCTTTATCCTTTTTAAATCCTTTATCCATCTATGTCTTGAATTAACATTATCATTTGAATATTGAAATTTTTTTTTTAAGACTAATGAAATTTTTTTTTAAAATGGATTTAAATGGTTTATTAAAGGGCTTAAGCTAAAAATTAAAATGCGCAATGTTATGATAATCTTCTATTTTATTTGCTTCATATGATAGCCCTTATAATGAAGAATATTATCTAAAAAAATTGAAAACAAAAATTCATCTAAACGCATGTTTAAATCTTTCAAAAATGCGAGTTTACGATCAAGACTTCAAACATCCATATCGTTTGATCCGCTCGCCTGATTTTTGCGTTTAATATATTTTTGGAAAGAGCACAAAAATCTCCATCCAATGGCAACCTAGGCTTGTTCATTTGAGTTCTCTTGGTGCTGTCAACTTTCCCAATTACAACTCCGTTTTTAAAAGCTATCTTAGTTTGCTTGATTTGGAAATTTCTGTGTTTATGAATTTTTTCATCACACGCTATCCTTAGAATAATTGTTTCATATTTTATATTATGTGTGTGATGTGTGTCACCTATGTTTGCATGTAACTTAGACCTTATAATCATCTTGTATCGTTAAGATCAAATCAAAAGTTTAATCATTTCATTCTAGGTCTAAAGAAAATTAATTTGAAAACTTCTCATATTTCATGCAACATAATCTCCATTAATCCTATGTAATAACATTGCATTCAAACTCATCATCCTAGCATTGCTTCTTGGTCTATGCCTATATATTTATGCTGGGTAGAACACTTACAATGTTATTCAACTTTCATGATAACTATGTGATTTGAAATTATATAGAATATTAAAATTCCAACAATCACATAGTTTATGGATTAATCATTAGAATATATATATGAATATTATATCATAAATTATATATTATCATGCAAAACCAAAGATCAATAGATTCAATTATTGAATGCAAATTTTATTATAAATTTCAAAACATTCTATATGTGATCTTTGTCTTTAATATGTTTACATGATCATCATTTCTAGGCTTAAAAATCAAACATGCTTATTCAAAGAAGATCACTATATCACTATATCACAAGTCTAGAAGAATTAGAATTTACATACATCATGATGATCTGAGATATATTCTATGCCAATTTGTCTATAATCATAAATCATAATTCATGTTCTATCAAGGCATATCTCAAATCGATAATAGGAATTATGAATCTTATGATAAAAATTATGAATAATGTTTTCTTTACATTATTTGATGTATTGATTTGCTTTGCTAGTGATTGCATGTATCTCTTATATTTGTAGATTCTAGAATCAACTTTTTAATGAAAGTATAAATCAAACTAAATCATCACTCCATTCTAGATCTATAATTTGAAATTCTATTTTGAAATACATGCAATATTAATATTAATCTTATAACATGACATGAAACCCAAAACTCATCATACTAGCATTGTCACTTATTGAATATTAGTAATTGTGCTAGTTATCTCATTTCGTCATCTCATAAAAAGTAGAAAAGCAATGCGGATTTATATAACTCATCACATTAAACAAAACCCATAGTTTTTATATCAACCCTTAGATTTAAAAGCATAGGTTGTCCAAAAGATTATTTCACCTATGACTTTATATCTCACAATAGCGGGGGCGTAGGGTTGTATGCATTAGAGACCTAACCTCTAAGTCATGTCTTGTCCTTAACCAGGGAGGGTTCCAGTGGGGCCTTGCGAGGCACTGGGGGGAAAGAGTGCTAGGTTGAGTGTTCTCTAGTGTGTGCATATGAGACTAACACCCCAACCTACGGCATGCGTGCAGCTCCTCATGCCCATCTGTCACTTAGTACGGGGCTAGGGTGTAGACATTTAGTCGGGGTAGTTTCTAATCTTAGGGCATACCTATATTACGTACTGCATGAACATTTTATTTACTTATCACTTAAATCATGCATATTTTGGGTTGTTTAATAAAAATGTCCTCATGTGTTTGCATAATTTATCTTTTTGAGCTTAAATGTTTTTGTAAAATACATGTATTTGAAAAAGCTAAAGTTTTATGCAAATTTGAGCAATCAAGACATCTCTGAAAATTCTGAAATTTTAGCATGGAACTACTCTAAGGACACTTAATCAAAATAAAAAATTAGATTTTTAAAATTCTCAAAAAATCGATTACTGTTTCCATCGCTAGCGCTAGCGCCGGCGCTAGCGCTAGCGCCGGCGCTAGCGTGGGTGTTGGAATTTTCTGATTTTTAAAATTTTTAAAATCCATAAAAATATGTTGGTTCATATTTTCTACTTATTTGCTGTGTTTCTGACTTTTTGTTATTTTTGTTTTATTTATATTATGAAAAATCAACTACAAAAGATCAAAATTAAAAAATACAAAATTTTTTTTTGCTATTTGTGTTTTTAATCATATTATGAAAAATCAACTACAAAAGTTCAAAATTAAAAAAATATACAAAAATATGTTTTTGTTATTTTTTTTATTATGAAAAATCTACTACAAAAATTCAAAATTAAAAAATTACAAAAATATGTTTTTGTGATTTTCTGTTTTTATTTGATTTAAAAAAATGATTAAACTTAAAAAAAAACTGTATGATCTTTATTGCCAATATCAAGCATGTATGAATTCTATTATTTAGAATTATTTACAATGTTAAAATTTATTTCTTGAAATTTCTATGAACATTGTTTTGATTATCATGCTTTGATATATCTATTTAAGTGCATCAATTGTATTGAAAAATGTGTAGAACCAAGCTTAGCACGCCTCTAAGTATGAGTAAATGTTTTATGATTGATAATGATATATTTCACTCACTTATTTTGGTAATCAACATGTGTGTCTAAATCTAAAATGCTTGCTTGTGTATTGTATTTGTACAATGAATTAAAAATTGCATAAGTTTTTTACCTACACTACATTTGAATTGCACTTATGAAATTTAGAAAAGTGGTTAAATGTTAAAAAAAATTGGGTTTGCAAAACAAGTGTATTCGGAGAATGTTGTCTCACAAATGTGAACAAAAAATATTTATATATATATGTAGACAAATATAACTCCACCAAGCACTACTTGAACCTCCTGATAAGTCTTCATAAGCATTGTGAGGTTGAGCACCTTGGAAAGAATAGTAAAGTGGTTTGTGCAAACCTTAGTTATTACACCACTTTGTTAAAATAATAAATAAATTATGTGCATTAAAAGTGTGTGAAAGTAATTTACTTATGTTTTATTGTGCACTTTACTTTACATATGTCATGTATTTTGATGATTTAAGTCAATTGTTAACCTTGCCCAAAATACACTTATGTGCACATCATTATCTTTCATAATACTTCTTCTCATAAGTATTGGATTCTAATGCTTTATCTATACTACTCTTTATATAAAAATGCACTAGATAACCTATCATGATCTCTATAATGTTTTGGTATCTCTTGAACTTAAAATTAAGTAACATTGTAGTATAATCTCTCTTTAATATGTTCATTTCATGCTTGGTATCTTTTTGAAAAACTTTGAGATTTCAAAAAGGTTAAAACATCTTTCAATTTTGAACTAAAACTCATATTTTTACTTATGCTTTTCATGCTTACAAAAATGATGTTTCTTATAATCTTCCGCTTGCTTACAAAAATGATGTTTCTTATAATCTTCCGCTTTCTTACAACTCTTATCCTTTTATTTGAAATCTCTTTTATATACTATGCTTCAACTCTTTATCATTTCATATATTTAAAAGCTCGATCATGCTTTGTTATTTAAATGCCTCCTTACTACCCTCACCCCACCTTCTTTTGATAATACCAAAAGGGGGAGATTAATTCAAGAAATCTAGAAGATTAAGGGGAGAATAATTAAATAATGCACCATTGCAATTAATTATAACATTTAGGGGGAGCATACATTTAGGGGGAGAATACAATTTAGGGGGAGTATATTAAAAAGTTTTCATGGAAAGCGTCTATTGCTCGATCATGACAACCCACTTTTGGTAATAACAAAAGGGGGAGAATAAAATGAGAAATCTAGTGACATATATATTTAGGGGGAGTAAAATCTGTCACGCAGTAAACCTTTTATTCATGCATATCTTTTATCGCACTTATCTATAAACTCACTAATTTCTCATATGGGTATTTGTTATTATCAAAAGGGGGAGATTGTTGGAGCTTGCTTTTCGCATCTCTTGGTTTGAGAATAACAAATACCGTATTGTATTTGATCTAGTCTTTTGTGTGTTTATAGTGGCCATGTTATATAGTTTCAATGAGGAGACAAGTCCTCATTCATGGGCATGATCCGAGAACGACAAGTCTCAGGTTGGATGAGTTTTGTGTGCTGATCTTAAAATGGCCATAACTTTCAATCCAGGAAGAGTTACGGAATGTGCCACCCCATTTCGGAGATGAGAACAACTCAATCTACAGTCTGGAGAAGTCTCGGATGGCAAAAATGAAGAGGAGATGTCGCCCAGGCGACAGTCAATGTCGCCCAGGCGACAGTCAATGTCGCCCAGGCGACAGCAGAGAAGTTACAACTACTTTCCCCCACGGCAGCACGACGAAAAGCAGTTTTGAGATGTCGGAAATCCGACATCGATGTCGCCCAGGCTACAGCTCGGAGGTTACAACAACTGCCCACGACAGCACCACGACCGGCAGTTTTGCGCTGTCGGAAAATTCCGACAGTCACTGTCGGAATTCCGACAGCGATTTTCTATAAATTGACACCTTGTGTTCGTGCATTTCAACCACTAAAGATTCTAAGTCCCTTCCTGAGTGCATTCCATCCAGAGAGCTCCAGAACCTCATGAACTCCCATTTATGCTGAGAAGGTTTGAAATTGAAGACGAGATCGGACGCGCTTCTACATCAAGGATCATCTCGAGGCTTCAACCTTCCTTTCAGAGATCTGAATTTCTAGGGAGTTCTTATTTTATCTTGTATTTTCATTTATATACATTTTACTTTGTATTGGTAGGGAAAATCGCTTCCTTGTGCGGAGCATCTAAGTCCTTGCGTGGCTTAGGGGAAAATCGCTTCCTTGTGCGGAGCGTCCAAGTCCTTGCGTGGCTTGGTGGGAAATCGTGGCCTTGTGTGCTACGTCTAGATCTTGGGAAGATCTAGAGGATAGGCTTGGGCTTGGTCTAGGGAGAGACAAGTGATAGCCTTCCGATCCTTGGGAGAAGGATTGGTAAACAAAAAGAAATTTACATTTGTACGCCTCCGATTTCTAGCGATATTGAAATCAAATTTATGTAAACACTTTTTCATATATATAATCATGTCTCTTTTGTGTTTACTTGATTTGTATCATTTGGCATAATCTCTATTATATTGTGTTCTAAGTTTTCAATTCTAAATCTAAATTGTTTATTTCAATCTCCTTCATTATAAAACAATTTAGTAATTATCTTGAAACTTATAGAAAGAATTTTATTCCCTTATTCACCCCCTCTCTAAGGGCGCCGTAAGATCCAACAAGTATGTCCTGAGCTTCCGGGCCGATACCACCAAGGCGAAAGCCAACTTTTCCAAAATTGGGTATCGGAGCTCCGCCTTCCTCAGCACTCGGTTGATGTAGTAGATGGGGAACTGCCTTCTCCCTTCTTCACGGACAAACACCGAACTGACTGCCTACGATCCTACCCCTAAGTATAGGGATAGGTCCTCCCCTTGCCTTGGCCCCTGGAGTAGAGGGGTCTGGGTGAGTTGCCCTTTCAAAGCTTGGAAAGCTTCCACACATTCTGAGGTCCTTTCAAACTTCTTGTTTCCCTGTAACACCTTGAAGAAAGGTCCACACTTCTCACCCGCCTTGGAGAGGAACCTGCTGAGCCCGGTCAATTTTCCTGTGAGGCGTTGAACCTCCTTCGCGTTTCTTGGCGGCCCCAACTCCAAGATTGCTTTAACCTTATCCGGATTAGGCTTCACCCCTGCAGGGGTGAGCAAGTGGCCTAGGAATTTCCCATGCTAGCCCCGAAGATACACTTCAGGGGGTTGAGTTTCATCTTGTACTTCCGTAAGGTCCCAAAAGTCTCTTCAAGGTCTTGGAGGTGAGACTTGAGGTCCTGGCTCTTTACCATGAGGTCATTAACATAGACCTCCAGGTTTCTTCCCTTTTGCCCGCGGAAGACCCTGTCCATCATCCGTTGGTAAGTAGCCCCTGCATTCTTGAGCCCAAAAGGCATCATTTTATAACAATAGCAATCATCCCCTGTGATGAAGGAGACATCTTTGATGTCGGGAGGGTGCATGCGAATTTGGTGATAACCTGAAAAAGCATCTAAAAAAGACATCACAGAGAAACCGACGGCTGAGTCAACCAGCGCGTCGATTCTAGGCAAGAGGTAACAATCCTTGGGGCATGATTTATTAAGCAAGGAAAAATCAACGCACATCCTCCACTTACCATGCCCTTTTTCACCATCACCACGTTGGAGACCCAGCTTGGGTACTGGATCTTCGATACAAAACCAGCCTTGACGAGCTTGTTCACCTCCTCCCGGATAGATTCCTCCAGCTTGTCAGCAGTGGACCTCTTCTTTTGGCAGATGGGGCGAGTGCTGGGCTCGAGGTTGAGGCGATGGCACGCCACATCCGCGTCGATCCCAGGCATCTCCGCAGCACTCCAAGCGAAGACGTCCATGTTGTCTTGGACGCAAGCCGAGACCATCCTCTGGTCCTCCGGGCTTAGCTCCCCACTAATCCTGATTTTCTCAGTTGTTCCGGCCTTGGTGGTCACCTCCACCTCGACCACTTCCTCCATGGCTTCCAACCTGGATCGTTCCCCCCAGGCACCATCTTCCTCTCCGCCACAAGCGAGCCCCCTGGCTACTTCCCCCATCTCTTCCTCTTCCACCATCATCAACTCTTCTGCCGCTTCTTCCGCCCCTCCTCCCGGGGCCTCTTCTTCTTTCTCTCCATCTTTCCCTTCCTCCGCCCTGGGCCCCTCAACGACCCCTTCCTGGGAATGAACTATTCCTCCCTCCGTTCTTCCTCCCGTCCTCTCTTCTTCTTCGGCCTCGGCCACCTTTTCCATCACCTTGTCCCACTCCTCCGCTTCTTCATCCAAGATATGGTGTTGACGGCAGTCACATTGCACTGCCTCGCCACCTTGGGGTCTCCCGGGACCCGAATCTGGATTCCTTCGGTGCTGAACTTGAGACACTGGTGGAAGGTGGATGGGACGCATCGGAACGCACTGATGAGAGGCCTTCCGAAGATGGCGCGGTAGATGCTGGGGGCGTCCACTATCACGAAGCGGCAGTTCCGAGACTGCCCCCCAAGGTCACATGGAGTCCCACTCCGCCTTCCACTTCCTTCATTTCCCCTGAGAACCCAAACAAGGGGCCATCCAAAGCCAACACCCTTCTGTCCTCCACCTTCATCTCGTCGAACGCCTTCTTGAAGACGACGTTGACCGAGCTCCCGTTATCCAAGAGGATTCAAGACACAGTGAAGTTCTCGATGGCGGTTCGGATGACCAAAGCATCGCAAAAAGGGTCCTCATGACCCGGCATGTCCTTCTAAGAGAATGTGATTTTTTCGGCTGGGGGTGGAGCCGTGGATATCGAAGCCACGCTCCGATGGTAGTTGGTATGGAGGCTTGCCTTGCGGGTTGCCTCAACACCCACTCCCACGTGGATCACCCTGATCCCTCCTCGGGTCCCCAAATCGACCCTGTCCTCACACCTCTCCTCCTCGTCCTCCCGAGGCAGGACTTCCTCGATCCTCACTTGTTGTTGTTGCCGCGGCACCGGCACTCTAGCTCTCTTTCTCTCGAGGATTTTGGGGCAGGTGGCCATTGCGTGACCTTCCTCATCATGGAAGTCACAGTACGACAACGCCGCCTCTCCCCTCTCGGCCTCTGCCGCCCTGTTTCCTCTTCTCCTCCCCGCTCCTGCTTCCACTCCTTCTCTCCTTCCTCTTCCTCCTCCTCCTCCTCTTCCGCATCTGATCGCCATAGCCTGCTGAGGCAGGGGAGGCATCTGCCTCGGACCCTTCCTCCATCCTAACTGTTGGGGTCTTACTTGCCCCCCATAGAAGTTACCACCTCCTGGGGCGTAGCCTCTTCCCTGACCTTGCATCCCAACGCCATGTTGCCTCCATCCCTCCTCCGGGGCTCGGGGCTCTTCCCTTCTTCGCACCTCTTGCTGCTTGACCTCCGGCTCAGTGAGCTTTGCTAGCCTCTTGGTGAGCTCCGGATTAGCCTCCTCTCTCTCGACCTCCTCCGCCACCCTCTCCATCAACTCCTCGTAGGAGACAGGGGATTTCCTCTTCAAATCCATCTTGAAAAAACTCTCCTTCAGCCCCAACGTGAAGGCGAGCTGAAGAGCAAACCCAGGCATCTTCTGGGTGAGCAGAACTTCCTCTGAAACCGATCTGCGTAATGAGCCAATGACTCCTTGGGCTCCTGCTTAACCTTGAAGAGGGACTCGACGTCCTTCTTCCTCTTCTTCGAAGTTAAAAATCTCAACAAGAAACTTCTACGCAAATCCTCGAATGCATAGATCGATCCGACGGGAAGTTGGTGGAACCACTCCCGAGCTTTCTCCTTTAGGGTGACGGCGAAAAGCCGACACTTGAAGGCATCTGACATCGGCCTGATAGAGACCGAGTCCTCGAACGACTGCAGGTGCTGGACTGGATCATCCCGACCATGGTAGTAGACCCTGTCCCACTCCCCGAACCCTTCCGGAACGGATGCGGAAAGCACCAACTCGCAGAAGGGACTTCCCCTACCTGCTGCCTTCTCCTGCTCCACTCGCCCCCTGAGCTCCCTCACCTGGCTTGAGCTCGCTGGGGCACTTCCCGCGAGAGCCACCATCGCTGGGGCCACTCCTACGGATTCCATGCCCGCCAGGGTCGCGCTCGCCTGCGCCGCACCCGCCCGTGCCGCACTCGCCTGCGCCGTGCTCGCTGGCGCCGAGGTCGCCGGAATGGCGAATAGAACTCGCCCCTCCAGGTCCGGCACTGACCCTCTGACCACCTCCTTTCCAGACCTTCCTCTTTGGGCTCCCTCGCCAACCGCTGTCGGAGGTTGGGATGCTTGAGCCACTAGGGTCGCGAACTCGCTACGTAGCGCTGCGACCGCGAACCCGAGGGTGTCGAGGACTTCTTGCCTGAAGTCCGAGAACATCTTCTGCACCGCCGCCGGGGGTGACCCGCAGAGCTCCTCTCCTTGCTCTTCATCTCCTGCCATGTTCCTTTCTCGGAATCTTCCTGGACCAGCCGTGCTCCACGCTCACCGCACCAAAATGTTGAAACCGATTTCTCAGTCTCTTGTGAAGCTCAGGCCCTCAAAAAGTTGAGGGGCTTATAGCCCTTAGTAGTCCCTTGAAAGGAGCAGACCGAAGACTTGGAAACGGACTACGACCTTAGTCGCAGCGAGGAGGTCCCACCATAAACCCGGAAGATCGTTGAGCGCTTCCCCTCCCAAGCCAAAGCTGAGACTTGGGCACCTTAGAGAGCTAGAGGGCTGAACCAAAGTAACCAAGGAAGAAGAAGGAGCTCAGAGGACTGAGATTGGAATCCTCTCCCAAGGTTCCCTTTAAGGTCTATTTATAGTTTTTCGCTCATGGTCTGTCAATAGCGGAATTCCGCTTTTTGGTTTCTACTAAACGCACCCCAATTTAGCCTGCTAACAGCCAAACTCCGCTGTTTGGAGAGGCTACCTGCAGACCACTAGGGGCAGAGGAGTAAATCCACCTCTTTAGTCCATGGACGAGTAGTTTATGAGAGCCCCACTCGCGAGAGCTCCCGCGAGTCTACTCGCGAGCATGGTTCACGAAACTCCTCATAGGCAAGCATTCTGTGAAGGCCTTGTACGCGCCTCTTCTGGCGACGGCCACCGTGGCCAGGTCTCACATGCCTTCCGGCGAGCTTTCCCCGGCCCTGTGTAAACCTACTGAAGTGCATGGTCGGTGGAGTTCGCCGAGCTGAGGAGCCAGTTCGTCGAACGGAGAGGTCCGTTCATCGAACGGAGAACTGATTTCATCGAATGGAGAACTGATTTCGTCGAACGCTGAACTGAGTTCGTCGAACGCTGAACTAAGTTCATCGATCTCAATAGATGCTCAGCGTTTGTCGATCGCAGGACGGATCTCGTCGAACCCTAAGACTTGGAAGAAATCCGACTCATTTGCCTTCTTGCGAGCAGCCGGCGAGTACCCGGCTCGCTCGCCTTCTTGCGAGTTGACCATGAGGCTCGGGCTCGCAGGGACATGACTCACGCACCTTCCCGCGAGTGACCCTGGTTCGCCTTCTTTGATACCACCTCCGCCTGTCGGATCTGAGACCCCTTTTGGGCGAGCGGCCTATGAAGACCCCACTTGCGCTCCTACCGGCGATATCCACCGATGTCGGGTCTTGCGCTTCCTCCTGCGAGTTCTCCTGCTGAGAAAGGGTTGAGAGCCACTGAGATAATTGCTTGTCCCAACGGGTCCGCTGGGACGGGACAGGGAAAGCCGCTGAGAGACGCTCGCCGGGGCTGAAGCATGACGTTCGTCGAACTTTGAAGCAAATTCGTCGAACGGATTTCGTCGAAAGGAGAACAGAATTCGTCAAACTCAGGACGACTTTCGTCGAACTCCGGAGCAGACCGCGAGGATCTGGCTCGCCCACCTTCCTCACGATCGGTCAGCGAGCGCTCGGCTCGCCCTCCTTCATGCGGGCTCGCCAATCTGATGCGCAACGTTCGTCGAACTGAGAAGCAAGTTCGTCGAACATCAAAACTTGGAAAGGATCTGGTTTGCCTAGAACATCACTGTAAGCGGGCCGCGGGAACCTGGCTCGCCCCTCTCCCTCGCGAGCGGTCGGCGGGTGGCTAGCTCGCCTTCCTGTGAGCGACCATTGAGATTCTAGCTCGCCTTCCACATTACTCTTGCTTGTTGGTTACTCCTTAGTCTTCGTTCACCTCTAGGCGAATATCGGGGTTGTACAACGTGAGTGGTCTTACAAACTACCTCCCCAGTCCATCACTTGCTTTGCTGTTTTTAGGCAAGAGCTTCTACTAGGGTTCACAACCTCCAAAAAAAGGAAGAGTGGCCCTGCATGTTGGATCTTATGGCGCCCTTAGAGGGGGGGGGGTGAATAAGGGGTTTACTGTTTTTGAGATAAACGTATAGATTTTAAATAACAGAAAACTTTTTTGCTCTGTCGCTAACATCAGGCATTAAGAGTAAACGCTAGGTGTTATCTCTCCAGAAAATATTTTTGCAGAAATATTCAAAATGATTTTCTTTATGAAATACAATTCCAGAAAAATTAGATATAATGAAAAAGAATTTTATATTTCACAAAAAAATGATTACAAGGATAAAATTTCAATAACGTTTGAAATTTGAGGCGACAACTTAAAAATCACTTTAATTTTGTTCTTTCACCGGTCCTTCTCCCAAGGACCGATTGGCTATAGCCTATCTATCCCCAGATAAGGCCTCTAGCCACCCCCTAGATCTACCCTAGACCTAGTCGCCATGCACAAAGCGACGAATTTCCCCCTAAACCGAACCCGGCCTAGTCGCCACTCACAAGGCGGCGAATTCACTACCGTTACAAGGAAAAATGAAAAGATAAAGTAAAAATTAGAATAAAAGATTCCCTAGATTGAAGAGCGCTGAAGGAGATGTTGAAGATACGCCATGACCACGTCGGAGTTGAAGCGAGCATCCTTCTTCAAATTTGTCGTTGGAAATCTCCTTCTCACTCTTGTTCCTCAATGTTGGTGTTGGGAGTTCTCTTTGAATTTAGAATGAAATGCTCTCTCAGATCTCTGGAAATGAAGTCTTGAATAATTGTCAACTGAGCAAATGAAATCAGGTCTTTAAATAGACACGAGAGATAACTCCTGGCGTTAAGGGTTAACGCAAGCGTTAAGCATCGTGTACGGCAGTTGCTGAAATCATGCAAACCATCGGGATCGTGGCAGATCGTGACTTAATGTTGGCGTTAGAGTCAACGCAAGCGTTATAGTCAATGCGGGTGTTGTCTCTGGCTTCTCGACGGATCCTTCTTGACGACATCCCCTTCTCAACAACATCCCCTTCTCGATGACATCCCTTATCGACGAGAAGTTAACGCGAGGCGTTAACTACTACCGTGGGGCGTCAGCTCTCTTTTCAGAGAATCGTCAGCAATCAGCATCTTGTTCATAGGGTTATATAACTATAGTACATGCACACTATAAACACAAGCAAGATCAAATACATAGTGCGATTTGTTATTCTCAAACTAAGAGATGTGGAACACAATCTCCAACAATCTCCCCCTTTTGATAATAACAAATCCACTAATAAGAAATAAAACATAATTAGAGTAGTGTTTTATAGTATATCCTAAGCGTGGATAATCATGCATACTCCTCCTATGTGGATACCTCCCCTACATGAATGCATTTCCTAATGTACTCCCCTAAACAATATATTTGAATAGATTTCCTTATTTCTTCAATTTAATCTCCCCCTTTTGTTATGATCAAAAGGAGGTGGGACAAAGTCATAGTTATATAAAACAATATGTATTTAGAAGAGAACAAAAGAGCAACTTTTTGTAAAATAAAAGTGAACACAGCGAAAGCAATTTGTAACAACATTTAGAAATTGTAAGTACAAAATATAATAAGCGTTTAAATCAAATAATTAGATGTTTTGAATGTTAGAAAAAAATTGCAAGTTCATTTGTAATTTGTAGCAAAAAGTAGCAAGCAAGATTATAAATATATCAAGTAAAGATATGTTTACAATGTAAATAAATTTGCATTTCAATTATACAAAAACATTGTAAAGATCATGCGTTGCTATCTAGTGCATTTACTCATGAATGTAAATTTTTAGTCCAATTCTCATGAGTGGAAGTATTATAAATGATAATGATGTGTTCAATAAGTGTGTTTTGATAAAGTATACAAGAGTATAAATCAAACCACATGAAACTATGTAATGTAAGAACATAACTTGAATTGAACATAATCAACTTTACTTCCACAAATTTCAATGCACATAAAGATTTTCATTTTTATTTTTAAAGAGAAGTGGTGAAAATTTTGTTTGCACAAGACACTTTACAATTCTTTCCAAGGTGCTCAACCTCACAATGCTCATTAAGACTTATCAGGAGGGTGAGTAGTGCTTGGTGGAGCTAACCTGTCATTCATTATTTGCTTTTTATATTAGTGACTAAGGACTCCGAATTCACTTGTTTTTGCAAACATAGAAATTTTGTTTTATATACCACATTTCTCTAATCACAAGTGCATGAAGAACAAAGAATTCAAGAAAGAATTCAATGTTGTGTAGGTAAACTATTTATGAGATTCAAAATAAGTTCTTATACTACACAATTATGCAATAAGATTTAAAACACGTGTATATTAACAAAATGGTGTAAGTGAGAAAATCATTATCAAAGATAAAAACTTTACTCATACTTAGAGGCATGTAAAAACATTTATACACAAGTAATCTATAACCAATTTTGTTTTTGCACATTTTAAGATGATATTCAAGGCATGATAAAATCAAAACAATGTTTGTAAGAAACTTGAAGGTTTAAATTAAATATTGTAAAGTATCTTTAAGCAATATATATAATCATCCTTGAAATAAACATTTAAGCACATATTTATATTTTTTTTAAATTTTTGAAGTAAATAACAACAAACAAACAAAATTTAAAAAAAATGAGCATAGAGGCTAAAGCCAGGAGTTAGCTTCTTAACGTCGAGACAGAACACCAATTTTTGACTTTTTGAAAAATCTTTTTCATGATACATTTGTAATATAAATAGGCCTTCTTACAGTTGAAATTTCAGACATTATGAAGTTGATATGAAGCCTCTTTTAGCGTCTTTTTGGTGGTTTGTCTATAGTTTTTACATTTTTATTGATTTTTTGATTTGATTTTTTTAAAAAAAATGCAAACAAATATAACAAAGTACATAAGATAATTTAGATAGCTTTTTATGATGGTTATAGTGACATTTCTAAGATACCTAATTCTAACCTAAGCATGTGAAAACGTGCATCGGGTAGAGGTTTGGTAAAAATGTCGACAAGTTGTGATTCAGTCCCTATAAAGCTAATTTTAACATGCTGCTTCTTTATATGATCTCTAATGAAATGATGTCGGACATCTATATGTTTCGATCTAGAGTGATGTACGGGATTGTTTGTGAGATCTATAGTGCTCTTGTTGACACATTTTAATTCTATGTTATTTAGATGAACACCAAAGTCTTCTAACATTTAGATCACCCACAAGGCTTGTGCACAACAACTACCTGGTGCGATATATTCGGCCTCGATGGTGGAGAGGGCAACATAATTATGTTTCCTACTCGACCATGATATGAGTGAAGGGCCTATAAAATGACATGTGCCACTAGTGCTCTTACGATCTAATGAACATCCCGCATAGTCCGAATCAGAAAAACCGTGTAGAGTAAAACAATCATTATGAGGATACCATAAGCCTAATCTAGACGTTCCGATTAGATATCTAAAAATACGTTTCACCGCTTTTAAATGTGATTCTTTTGGGTTATCTTGAAATCTAGCACATAAGCAAACGGAAAACATAATATCGGGTTTAGATGCGCTTAAATATAGCAATGAGTCAATCATCCCTCTATATAATGCTTGATCAATAGAAATACCGGCTTCATCTTTTCCTAATTTTAGTGATGAACTCATTGGTGTATTAGCTTGTTTTAGGTTTTCAAATCCAAATCTTTTAAGAATATCATGAACATATTGAGTTTGACAAATAAATATACCATCTTGTTTTTGTGAGATTTGAAATCCTAGAAAATAAGTGAGTTCTCCTACCAAGCTCATTTCAAATTCATTTTACATCACCAAAAATACTTCATTACATAATTGTTCATTAGTGGCTCCAAAAATGATATCATCAACATAAATTTGCAATATAATCAAATCATTATCTACATGCTTAATGAAGAGTGTATTATCCGCACTTCCCATTTTATAACCGTGCTTTATCACAAATAATGTCAATCTATCATACCAAGCATGTGGAGCTTGCTTTAATCCATAAAGTGTTTTTTCTAACTTATACACATGATTAGGAAATTTTTCACTCACAAAACTGGGGGGTTGTTCTACATAAACTTCTTCTTTTATAATCCCGTTGAAAAAATCACTTTTAACATCCATTTGAAATAATTTAAATCTTTTAAAACTCGCAAATGCAAGAAATATTCTAATAAACTCAAGGCGAGCAACGGGTGCAAAAGTTTCATCAAAATCTACCCCTTCGATTTGTGAATATCCTTGTCCAACTAGTCTATCTTTATTTCTTGTTATCCTAGAGTCACCATCTAGTTTGTTTTGAAAATCCATTTGACTCCTATAACCATATGATTAGATGAACCTCTCAACTAAATTCCAAACCTTATTGCGTTCAAATTGATTTAATTCATCATTCATAGCTAAAAACTAAAATTCATCATTTAAAGCAGTTGAAACATTTTTTTGTTCTATTTCGGATACAAAACAAAGGTTTGAAAAAGACTCATTGAAAGAAGAACGAGTACTTACCCATTTTGACGGTTCTCCTATCACAAGCTCCCTTGGATGATTCTTTGAAAATTGTAGCACACTTGGAAGTACATATTCTACTTTCTCATCCTCTTTCTCTTCTTTTTCTTCTCCTTTTCCTCCAATTGATTCATCATCCTCATGCTCCAAAGGGGAAATGGGTTCGTCATCGTTTCCTTTATAACTAGAATCTACACAAGGAACAAACTCATCAAATCTTACATGTATAGACTCTTCAACTACTTTAGTTCTTTTATTATATATTCTATAAGCTTTGCTAGTTGAAGAACCTAATGAAAATTCTCTCATCACATTTTTCATCAAATTTTCCTAGTGCATCTCTAGTGTTTAAAATGAAACATTTATAACCAAACACATGAATATAAGATACATTAGGTTTTCTTTTAAAGTAAAGCTCATAAGGCGTCAATTTTAAAAAAGGTCGAAGCATGACACGATTAATGATATAACATGAAGTATTAACCGCTTCGGTCCAAAATGATTTAGGCAACCCATATTCACAAAGCATAGTGCGTGCTAGCTCTTGAAGGGTTCTATTTTTCCTTTCCACTACACCATTTTGTTGTGGGGTGCGAGGAGCGGAAAATTCATGTTTAATTCCTAAATCATCACAAAAAGAAGAAAATTTATCATTTTCAAATTCTCCTCCATGATCCGAACGTATGCATTTAATCTTTAAATCATGTTCATTTTGAATACGAATGCATAGTTTAGTAAATTCAAGGAATGCATCGGATTTGGAAGATAGAAATAATGTCCAACAAAATATAGAATAATCATCAATTATTATAAAAGTATATTTTCTACCTCCTATACTAGAAGTGCTAACCGGTCTAAATAAATCCATATGAATTAATTGAAGAGGTCTAGTGGTAGAAATTACATTTTTGCTTTTAAAAGAATTTTTTGAAAATTTTCCTTTTTGTCAAGGCGTACAAAGAGAAGATAAATTTCCATTAAGCATAGGTAATCCCTTAATTAATTTATCTTTTGATAATTTCAAAATAAGTTTGGTGCTAGAGTGACCAAGACGTCTATGCCAAAGTTCTAATTCTTCATTTTTAGAAATAAAACATTTTAAAGAAGAATTTGAAAGATCATTAAAAGTAATCATATAAACATTATGCATCCTAGGTGCAGTGAGTACGACATCATTTGTTTTAGAATTTATTATTTTGCAGAGATTTGTAGACTATTCAAATAATACATTTAAGCCTATATTACATAATTGACTAATTGAAATTAAATTATGTTTTAAGCCATCTAAAAATAAAACATTTGAGATTGAAAAAGAATTGTTACCCAGTGTGTCGATGCCCATGATCCTTCCTTTTCCATTGTCACCAAATGTCACCATCCCTCCTTTCTTGATCTCAAGGCTAAGGAACTTTGCTTTGTTTCCCGTCATGTGTTTGGAGCAACCCGAGTCCAAATACCACACGTCCTGTTTGTCCTTTGCCTGCCAACATACCTAAAAAGGAGATGAGAGTAAAGATCCGGATACCCAAGAGGTTCCTCCCATAGAATAGGTGGAAACCTTAGGCACCCAGATTTTCTTTATAGCACTATGACCCTTTTTCCTACAAGAGTTTAAGGTGTCTCCAAATAAATAACATTTGGCACACGATATAAAAGGGGATGAGACCTTTTTTGGAAATTTGGATAAACTCTTGCTGGAAAATGAGGTAACATTTGAATCTTTGGATTTATTATTAACAGAATTAATGTTTCTGGAATTATAGCTAACGCTGGCGTTAGGAGTTAACGCCTGGCAATAACATCCAGAACCATATCCAAGGCCATATTTGGCACTTCCATGGCATTGGTTGGCCAAGATCATATCCAGAGATCTTTGCCCAACTCCAAACTTCTTAATCGCCAAATTTAAATCATGAATACGAGCTTTGAGAGCGGTGTTTTCCGTTACCAACATAACGCACTGATTCGCAAACTCTTCTTCCCATCCTCTCTTTGAGAAAGAGAGGTTTTTAAAGTTCTTTCTAAATCCCCCTTCTCCTTAGTAGGAATTTCAATAGTGGAGTGGGATTTAGAAAGAGCTTCTTCAAGTTCTTTCACTCTTGCCAAGGAGTGATTGCACTCTTGGCAAGATACCTTTTCTTTCCCTAATTATTTAGATAATTTTTTGTTTTCTTTTAACAAAAGTTTATTTTCAGAATTTAGAAGATCAATATCTTTTAAACTTTTATCAAAGAATTTGCAAGTTTGTAAATACTCAATATATAAATCATCATAAGAAGTAGGGAAAGTTACCTCAGTGTCACTTTGGACACTGCTTTCATCCTCGGATGTCTTGTCACTTTTTCACATAAGGCACATATTTGCCTCTTCTTCATCACTAGTGGATGAGCCGCTTGAATCCGCAGAGGAGGAGTCATCCCATGTAGCCGCTTTTAGGACCTTCTTCTTCTCTTTTCCCTTGTGCCCTTTTTCTTTATGCTCTTTCTGATATTTTGGGCACTGGCTCCGAATATGTCCAGTCTTTCTACAATGGTAGCACTCCGGTGGTGGTCGTTCATCATCGTCCTCGTCGCTACCTCTCTCTTTCTTCGATGAAGATCCCTTTTTGATGAAATATTTCCGGAAGGTGTTTCTCCTTTCCGGATTCTTCATGAACCTTTTGAACTTCTTCACAAAAAGGCTCTCCTCGTCCTCTTCATCATCATCTCCATTTGCCTCCTTTTTTAACTTTAAGGCCAAGCCCTTCTTCTTTGGCTCCAAGTTGTACTCTTGTTGTTGAATTTTGAGTTCAACCTCATAGGTCTTTAGGTTCCCAATGAGGCTCTCAATTTGGAGCTTCTTCAAATCGTGCGACTCCGAGATAGTCGTCACCTTTGGATTGAACTTTGGAGGGAGAGACCTTAAAATTTTTCTCACCAAGTCATCGTTGGAGAACACCTTTCCAAGTACTTTTGAGTCGTTGACGATCTTGGTGAACCTTGTGTACATTGAATTTAGGTCTTCATCCGCCTCCATCCGGAATTTCTCATACTCGGATTCAAGTTGGAAGAGCTTTGAATCCTTAACCTGTGAAGTACCTTCATGAGTAATTTCTAATAAATTCCATATATCATAAGTTGTTTCGTAAGCACAAGTTCTATTAAATTCCGTTCTATCCAAAGCACAAAATAACGCATTCATTGCTTTAGCGTTATTCTTACATCTCAACTTATCATTGTCATCTCATCTACCTCTAGGTTTTTCCATAGTGACTTCTCCAACAACAATTGTTGGTGGAGAGTAACACTGTTCTACCATACCCCAAACGTCATTATCTAAAGCAGTTAAAAAATAACGCATTCAAGTTTTCCAATAATTATAATCAGTCTCGGTAAATAGTAGAGGTTTACTAATCCTTTGACCCTCAGCGAAAGCATGCTCATTATGCGCCATTATTCCCGGTTGTGAAACCGTTTTGGAATAACCTGCTCTGATACCAAGTGTTGGATCTGATGGCGCCCTTAGAGGGGGGTGAATAAGGGGTTTACTGTTTTTGAGATAAACTTACAGATTTTAAATAACAGAAAACTTTTTTGCTCTGTCGCTAACGCCAGGCGTTTAGAGTCAACGCTGGGCATTATCTCACCAAAAAATATTTTTGCAGAAATATTCAAAATGATTTTCTTTATGAAATACAATTCCAGAAAAATTAGATATAATGAAAAAGAATTTATATTTCACAAAAAAATGATTACAAGGATAAAATTTCAATAACGCTTGAAATTTGAGGTGACAACTTAAAAATCACTTTTTGTTCCTTCACTGGTCCTTCTCCCAAGGACTAGTTCGCTTTAGCCTATCTATCCCCAGATAAGGCCTCTAGCCACCCCCTAGATCTACCCTAGACCTAGTCGCCACGCACAAAGCGGCGAATTTCACTACCGTTACAAGGGAAAATGAAAAGATAAAGTAAAAATCAGAATAAAAGACTCCCTAGATTGAAGAGCGCTGAAGGAGATGTTGAAGATACACCATGACCACGTTGGAGTTGAAGCGAGCGTCATTCTTCAAATTTGACGTTAGAAATCTCCTTCTCACTGTTGTTCCTCAATGTTGGTGTTGGGAGTTCTCTCTGAATTTGGAATGAATGCTCTCTCAGATCTCTGGAAATGAAGGCTTGAATAATTGTCAACTGAACAAACGAAATTAGGTCTTTAAATAGACACGGGAGATAACGCCCGGCGTTAAGGGTTAACGCCAGCGTTAAGCATCGTGAACGATAGTTGCTGAAATCATGCAAATCGTCGGGATTGTGGCAGATCGTGACTCAATGCGGGCGTTGGAGTCAACGCGGGCGTTGTCTCTGGCTTCTCGATGGATCCTTCTTAACGACATCCCCTTCTCGACAACATCCCCTTCTCGACGACATCCCTTATCGATGAGAAGTTAACGTGGGGTGTTTGTTGGAGTTACCATTGTGATCTAGAAGTGGTCAAACATGTAATCTCACTGCCAACGCGATATGAGCCTGCAGGGTCGCACATAAGAGCATGTGGCAAAGTTGGAAGATTGACTGTGTTGGTAAAGGTTACCAATCACCATATAGAATCGGGGAGGTAAAGCAAATGTTGTTGTCGGAATTCGTCGGAATTCGTCGGATATGATTCGTCGGAATTCGCCGGATATGATTCGTCGGAATTCATCGGATATGATTCGTCGGAATTCGTCGGATATGATTCGTCGGAATTCGTCGAATTGTTCTGTGAAAACTCGACGAATGCTGATTCGTGAAATCCCGACGAATTGTTACAGAAACCCCAATTTTCTGTATGGACTGCGTATAGCGATTCTTCTAGGTCTGTTTATGCTTCGGGTATAAATAGAACTGTTTTAAGGGTTCTTCACTCTTATGCGAACAAAGGATTCGGCTGATGGAAGAGTTCCTCCCGAACCCTAGACGTAAGAGTTCCGCCGCCCCGTTCGCCTCCGCAGACCTCCCTTCCGGAGATCGTCGCCGCGATTGCTCTTCTTGGAACGAATCTAGCAATTCGTGGAAGCGCAAGGTGCAGTCTTCTTCTCCCGGCTCGTGTGGACTGCTGTAGAGACGTAGACATTATTCTACGTGAGGACTCTCGCATAGCCGACGATTGGACTTTTCTTCTTGGAGCATCTAGGTTGGATTTGATCCAACTCCACTAAGGTAATTTATGCCTAGTAGTTTTGATTACTTCTTGATTCAATGTTCATGGCCCGATACAAACTCTTTTAGGTTGTTCTCTTTATTTCCGCTGTGCCTACATATGATGTATGGTTGTAGAAAAACCCAACAGTGGTATCAGAGATAGGTTGCGGTCATGAATGTTGTTTCAGAAGTTAGGTTATTCCATTACGTGCAAATCTAGGTATTTGGAAGCGTTCTAAATGTCAAGATTTCTTCCTGGACCACCACCAGGGGCGCTGCCCCTTGGACCCCGTTGGGGGCTCTGCCCCTAAGACTCCGCCAGGGGCGCGGCCCCTTGGAACCCCGCCAGGAACATCTGGGATTTCGTGGTAATTTCTGATTGTTAGAAATTGTTGTCTCCTTAGCAGTAACCGTCCCTCAAGTGGTTAATGAACCCTTGTATTGTTTTGGATTTTGAATCCAACAATGAGAGACGAGCTTGTCTACTGCTTTAAGTCGAGTTGTCTTTGCCTTTGTCCAATGCATGTAAATCTGAAGATTTGGAAGAGTTCTAAATGTCCAGATTTAGCCCTTTCGTCTATCAAAGATTGATAGTCTTATGTTGTGCACATAAGGGATGCATGTGGAATTTTAGAAAGCTTGTTTTTCTGTGGATGTGCACTTTGATCAAATGTTGATCATGGTTAAGTGTTAACTTATTATTAAAAATCCCTTCATCAAATATTAAGTGTTCGAATGCCTTCCGATGGATGACACTCTTCCTGCCTCGATCGATGAAGTGTGGGCTTGCCAAAGCAAGGTGCATTAATCTATCTTGGTAAGGGTGCGAGCGGATAATTGTGATATCCCACTGTCGACATCGGGTCTAACTTAACTAGGTGACCTCAAAGGTTGAGTGCCTAGAGGCATAGGGTTGGCATGCACCATATGATGGATGCGAATAAGGAGTTATTCACCAGCCATACAAGAGTTGCATGAGGATGCAATTGGCAAGCGTTGCCTACCTAAATAACTGCATAGTGAGAGAAAAGCCAAAGCTGACTCATTGTGTTGGTGAAATACGGGTCTTGTCCACTAAGAGAGTAGCTCGCATGGACTCTCCGAATTGATAGTGAGGGCTATCAATTTGAATAAAATAGTGGGAGTATTTAATTGAAGTCCAAATTAAAATAAATTATATTTTGAAATTTTGGTACTGATTAAATTCTGCATGAATTCTTGTAGAATTCCATGGCAAGTGGTTCACATTCCACCTTGTCCCTGAGAGCTATCCTTGAGAAGGACAAGCTAAGTGGGACGAACTACATGGACTGGTATAGGAACCTAAGAATTGTTCTCAGGCAAGAGCGAAAGCTCTACATCTTGGAAGAAGAAGCCCCCGAGGTGCCGACCGGGAACTCGTCCCGTGTTGATAAGGATGCTTATAAGAAGTATACCGATGACGCCTTAGACGTCGAGTGCCTTATGCTTGCCACCATGAACTCTGAGCTTCAGAAGCAACATGAGAACATGGGGTGCAAGGAGATTGACGAGCACCTAAAGAAAATGTTTCAAGGGCAAGCTCGTCAAGAGAGGTTCGATGTCACAAAGGCATTATTTCAGTGCATAATGGGAGCTCGAGACTAGATTGGTACTCACATACTCAAGATGATTGGGTATATAGAGGACCTGGAGAGACTGGGTTTTCCTCTGGGTCAAGAGTTGGCCACAGATCTTATCCTGCAATCGTTGCCGGATAGTTATGAGCAGTTCGTCTTGAACTACAACATGAATGAAATAGACAAGACACTGCCCGAGCTCCTAGGCATGTTGCGAACTGCCGAGATAAACATGAAGAAGGCCAAGCCTGCTAGTCCCATATTGATGTTACATAAAGGCAAGGGTAAGGCCAAGGGCTTCAAGAAGACGAAGGTGGGACCTAAGTCACATCTTGAGCCCAAATCTTCTGCGCTGAAAAAGAAGAGCACCGTGAAGGAAGGGAAATGCCACCACTGTGGCAAGTCTAGTCATTGGAGGAGGAATTGTCCTTCGTACATTGAGGGTCTGCAGAAAATGAAGAGAGGTATGACTTCCGCTTCGAATATTTACATTATTGAGATAAACCTTTCTGCTCCTTCATCTTGGGTATTGGATACCGGATCTGGTTCTCACATTTGTACAAATGTGCAGGAACTGGGAAGGAGGAGATTGCTGAGTAAAGGAGTGGTGGACCTGCGCGTCGGCAATGGAGCAAGAGTTGCTGCTGTAGCTGTAGGGGTTTACCGTCTTTCTTTGCCCAGTGGGCTTGTAATAGAACTTAATAATTGTTATTTTGTTCCGGCCATAACTAGAAACATTATATCCATTTCATGCTTAGACATGATTGGATTTTCTTTTGTAATTAAGAACAATTGTTGTTCTATATTTAAGAATGATGTTTGTTATGTTGTAGCTCAATTGTTTAATGGTCTTTATGTTTTGAACCTGGACCATCCGATCTATAATGTAGATAATAATAAAAGACTAAGAACAAATGACTCAAATCCTACATATCTCTGGCATTGTCGTTTGGGCCATATAAATGAGAAGCGCATATCCAAGCTCCATAAAGATGGACTATTGGACTCATTTGATTATGAATCATTTGAGCGATGCGAGTCTTGTTTATTAGGCAAGATGACTAAAGCCCCTTTCACTGGTTATACTGAGAGGGCTGAGGATCTTTTGGGTATAGTACATAGTGATGTATGCGGACCCATGAGTTCTATGGCTAGAGGTGGGTATTTCTACTTCGTTACATTTACTGATGATTTCAGTAGATACAGATACGTGTATCTTATGAAGTGCAAATCCGAAACTTTTGAAAAGTTCAAAGAGTTTAAGAATGAAGTGGAGAACCAATTGGGTAAAAAGGTTAAAGCACTCCGATCTGATCGAGGTGGCGAATACCTGAGTCATGAGTTCCGTGATCATCTGAAAGAGTGTGGTATTGTATCACAGCTCACTCCACCTAGGACACCGCAGCATAATGGTGTGTCTGAGAGGAGAAATCGTACTCTGTTAGACATGGTATGGTCGATGATGAGTCATGCAGACTTGCATGTTTCCTTTTGGGGTTTTGCTTTAGAGACTGCTGCAATGACACTGAATCGCGCTCCGACGAAAATGGTTTTAAAGACACCATTATGAGATATGGACTGGGAAGCGTCCTATTATGTCATTCATTAAAATTTGGGGCTGTGAGGCATACGTACAACGTCAAATGCCTGACAAGCTGGAACCCAAATCAGATAAATGTTATCTGGTGGGATATCCTAAGGAAACGAAAGGATATTACATTTACCTACCGTCTGAGGGCAAAGTGTTTGTCGCAAGGACGGGTGTCTTCTTGGACAAAGAGTTCTTGTCAAGAAAGACGCAAAAGGTAGAACTTGAAGAAGTTCAAGAACCACAAGTAGTGAATGAACTAGAATTGGATTCTGAGCCAGGACTACAAGATGTTGTAGCTAGAGAACCTGTTCAAGAGACACAAGTCCTACGTAGATCTGGTAGACCAAGATTTGAGCCTGAGAGATATGGATTTCTCGTGTCTCAAATAGGTAATGTGTTGCTTATGGATCATGATGATGAACCAGCGACCTACCAAGAGGCTATGAATGGACCGGACTCCGACAAATGGCTCGAGGCTATGAAATCCGAAATCGACTCCATGTACACAAACCAAGTTTGGAACTTGGTGGAACCACCTGAAGGGGTACGACCCATAGGGTGCAAGTGGGTCTTCAAAAAGAAGACCGACATGGATGGGAATGTACAGACATTCAAAGGGCGACTGGTGGCTAAGGATTTCAAGCAAATTCATGGTGTTGACTATGATGAGACCTTTTCCCCTGTTGCCATGGTAAAGTCCATTAGGATATTGCTTGCTATTGCTGCGTATTATGACTACGAGATCTGGCAGATGGATGTCAAAACGGCTTTCCTAAATGGAAACCTCCTTGAGGAAGTGTACATGACACAACCCGAGGGTTTTGTATCCCCAAATGAAGCCACTAAAATATGCAAGCTGAATAGGTCCATCTATGGATTGAAACAGGCCTCTAGAAGTTGGAATCTTCGATTTGATGAGAAGATCAAAGAGTTTGGTTTTGTCAAGAATGAAGATGAACCGTGTGTTTACAAGCGAATCAGTGGGAGCATTGTTGTCTTCCTGATATTGTATGTAGATGACATACTGCTGATCGGGAATGACATACCTACCCTGAAAGATGTTAAGAACAACCTAGGGAACTGCTTTTCTATGAAGGATTTGGGTGAAGCGACTTACATACTCGGTATTAAGATCTATAGAGATAGATCGAAGAAGTTGCTGGGTTTGACCCAGAGTACGTACATTGAGAAGGTGTTGAAGCGGTTCAACATGCTTGAGTCCAAGAAAGGATTTTTGCCCATGTCTCATGGTGTGAATATCTAAGGACCAGTGTCCAAAATCTTGTGAAGATAAGGACCGCATGAAGTTGATTCCATATGCTTCGGCAATTGGGTCAATCATGTATGCAATGTTATGTACTCGACCCGATGTCTCTTTTGCTTTGAGCATGACTAGCAGGTATCAGTCTGATCCCGGTGAATGTCACCGGATAGCCGTAAAGAATATCCTGAAGTACTTGAGAAGGACTAAGGATGTATTCTTGGTGTATGGTGGAAAGGAAGAGCTCGTTGTAAGTGGTTACACGGATGCCAGCTTCCAAACTGATAGGGATGATTCGAAGTCTCAGTCAGGGTTTGTGTTTTGCCTGAATGGAGGAGCTGTGAGCTGGAAGAGTTCCAAGCAAGAGACAGTTGCTGATTCTACAACTGAGGCCGAGTATATTGATGGCGCAAATCTCACACACCGCTATAGGCGGTAGCTCGACTGCGACACGAAATGGCAGTGTACCGATCGTTCAAGTAATATAAAACGAGGAGTAAATCCCCGAGTATCGATCTCGGAAGGAACACAGTAAGGTGGAGTTGACTATTGAGGAGGACTTGAGATTGAAGTCCTTAAGAGCGGATGGATGCGGAAACGGGGGTTTTGGTTTTGTGGAAAAACAAAGAGAAAATGCTATAACTACTCCTATGCAATGCCGCTATGCAAAGCTTCGCTCGGCGGGATGGAAGACTACGTAGGCCTTGAACGCGCTACTTCGTAAGGGCGGATGGACGAGTAGGCAAACGGATCGAACTATGCAGGCCTTGAGCGCGCTGCTTCGTTAGACGGGATGGAATACACGGGCCGCTATGCCACGCTTCGGTAGGCGGGTGGGCGAGTAGGCTAACGGAATGAGGGTCGTCGGCACCTTTTCGACAAGCACGCCACTAGCAATTGCTAGTGCGGCACACGAACGTGACGGCGGGATGGAGGATGGAATGGGGCGCTCCTCAAGTCACATAAACCACAAAAGTATTCCACATAGAAATGAAATATATATAAAAACAAGCAAGTTTAAGTGCAACTTCATCTTAATACATAGATCTAACTACATACACACATCAATAAGAGAAGAATAAGGCAAGAAATCGACCGAATCCGAAGTCTCGTTGTAGATTCACGGTTGGAATCGCCGGGTTGTCAATCCGCGTCCAAGCTCGGTCCGCAACTACGTCCGGGGTAGAGAAGGGCTGTCACACCTCCCAATGGACCCGTCTTCTTCGTGTCACGATCCGGTAGAGGTTGCAAACTTCCTCTTGCTTGATGGCAATGGCGGCTAGGTCTTCCTTTGGAGCTCTTGGATGAAGGAGGAGGCCGAGAGGAAACTCTGGCTCAAGATTGGCGTGAAGAACAAGCCCGGAGCGCCTCTAGATGGTGGGCGACGATGGAGGGGCGAAACTGGGCGGAACTGCGCAAAAAACGGCGGAAAAATGCGGATCCCGACCTAATTCGCGAGCAGGTCATTTTATAGGCGCTGGAATAAACAGTGCGCACGGTCGTAGGCGCACGACCAGTGGTCGTGCGCACTAGAATCCTGTGATCGTGCGCCTGACTGGACGGAGCCTGCAAGGGAAGAAAATTATAAAATACAAAGTTCGCACGACCAGTGGCGCACGACCGGTGGTCGTGCGCACTATCGTCGGTGGTCGTGCGCACTGGTCGAGACAGAACTCATAAAATTAATGATAAGTGCGCACGAACAGTGGCGCACGACCGGTGGTCGTGCGCACTATCGTAGGTGGTCGTGCGCACTGCACCAAACAGAACTCATGAAAAAAAGGGTTAAGTGCACACGATCAGTGGCGCACGACCAGTGGTCGTGCGCAATAGAACCGGTGATCGTGCGCAGTGTTCCTGTGCAGAATTGCACCGGGAACACCTGCACGATTCCAATTCCAACACAACCACGAATCCAGCCACTGAAAGTGGCACCTAACAGCGCATGAAAACAACTAATGAAGAAAAGCAATGAAATCACACCAAAATGGGTCTAGAAGTGCACATAGCATGGAATAACAAATATGAGCGAAAACATGCCTAAAGTGTAGTGCATAAACTAGGAAATCAGCCCAGATGAGTTCATAAATGTGTAACTACCCGCGCACCACAATCGAATGCAAGTGCACCACACCCCCAGACTTGAACTTTTGCAACATAGGTGTGTGCACCGCCTACTCCCAATACATAATTTTTCTACATGATTTTTCAATAAAACTCATTTTTCTTTCTTCTCTTTTTTTTCATTTTTCTTTCTATCTTTCTTTTTCTTGTCTTTTTTTTTTCTTTCAGCAAAATTTTCAAATAAGCACATCCACAGATTCACATAATAGACACCACAATCAACATCCCCCAAAATGTAAATAAAACTACAACTAAAGCTCAGATTTGGGTGTGTGACTAGGCTAGGCTTTTAGGCTTTGGTGAGATAAATGTGGAGCTGAATCAAGAAAAGGGTAGGCACAAAGGGGCTAGCAAGGGTAGACGATAGGCATGAAATAAAAAGTTCAACCGAGCCAAAATAATGGCCTACGTCATTCTCACGCACTAGAACTATCCTATGCCAATGCTTCAAGAATCGCTTGGGGCAAGTTCTAGCCACCGAGAAAGATTCTCCTTTCTCCCGACTCAAGCAATACGAGTCTAGCGATCGTTTACACACATCCCTACGCTACCGTTTGATTCACACCGGATTCACCATTTGAGTAGAGTAAACAACATTTACACTAATAGAGAAAAATATAAAACCATAGTATAAAAAGAGATCTAACCAACACAAATTCCTATGCAACCGAGCACTCGACTAGGAGCACTACGGGGATCAACATTTTACTCTGCTACATAGTCCTAAGCCAGCACAATGATTTTCCAAATCACACAAAAAGACAAATTCAACTCGCGACGTGCCAACGGCTAAGCATGCTCAAGTGGGTGCTGTGGTGTTCAATGAAAATAAACAAAACATTTTAAATGAAATCTTCTAGTATACAGTGCAATAGTGCACGTGAGTGGGCACAAAAACTGCTCTCCCCCAGACTTAAACTAAACAATCCACAAAATATATGACATGACAATCAGAAAAGGCTAGGGAAAGAGAGTACCCAGTGCTCAGAAATGAGCACACCAGAAGATTGGCGTGTAAGCTAAAATGAAGCTGCAGCATCCGCCATCCAGAAAAGATACCTGCAGGGGTCAGCTCCGCAGAAACAAAAGAAAATAGAAAACTGAAAAGAAATATTACTAACTAAACATGATTAGATGAAATAAAAATGCAGAAAAGAAAGATAACTACTGGGGTTATTGTCATCCCAGCACGAATTATTCTAAATTAAAACGGTTCTAGCTAATGGGCCTATGAAAAAGAAAATGCACAGGTAACTGCTCCATTATCCGTTTCGGTAGCTGGTACCAATACGGAGATAAGGCAGTCACCCCTCTACCTAAATAATAATACCTGCTCCTTACAGGTAGATGGAAAAGAAAGTAAGAAGAGGAGGAGGCCTGGTCCTCACTCATCTCACCAAAACTATCCTTGCCCAACAAGGTATCGCCCACAGCAGGTCCGCATGAGGAGAAGGCAACGAGTGGAGCTTCCTCTCCGGAGGGAGGATCAACCTCCTCACATGAGAGGATGCTCTCATCATTGACTTGAGCATCATGCTCCAAGTCCTCCTGATGTACCTGTGAAGACTCAACCTGCACAGGCTCAGATGAAGAAGGGGGGTCGGGATATAAAAGAGAAGAATGACATAAATAATCAAAAATCGGGGAAGTGGTCCCGGTCTCACTCCCATTAGGTTGAGGAAGTAAAATAATGTTTGCATTGTCATCAATGCTACAAGATTCGGCGGGATCAACGGTGGCCAAGCTTAGGATTTGGACTTCCTCCACCGGTGCTGAGGAAAACTCCTCTTCACCTAGAAGGTTGTCCTCCTCCATAGGAGTAGGCACAATACTAAGATCAACCGCCTCCTCTTGCGACACATCATCAACAATGTCGTCAGAGACGAGTGTAGTATGCACAACAGGGAGAGGAATAGTGCTCGGATAAAAGTCGAGCACCGATTCCTCACAAAGAATCGAATCCACTAGAGGTGGTGGATGCACTGGGAGAATGGGCTCAGCAATGTCGGTGACCAGATCAGCCACACATCCGGTGACCGTATCCATGCCATACCCTTCAAGATGTGAAGGTGACAAAGACATATAACCGGATGTTGAAGGTGTGCCGCCAGAGTTAGGAGTTGGGACGATCCGAATATCCGGCTCGTCATCCTCGACCAATTGGCGAAGATACTCGACACAGTCCTTCAAGACATGATCAGTGCTCTGACAAAACTGGCACTGCCTAGCAGGCTTCTTTGGCACAGCGGGTGCTGAAGCCGAAAAGAAGTATGACGGTAAAGGCTCAGCAGAGTAGCCATAAGACTTACGCGCACCATATGGAGTATCAGACGAATTCGGTGCTCCATATGCTGGGCTATAAGAACTATGCCTACTACTCTCCGTAAGACATTCATCACTAGAGTGGGAGGTAGCTCCACACCAACGACAACAGAAATTAAGATGTGCCCACATAGTGTGAAGGTAAAACGATTCAAAATAAAGATGCTATTGTGCAAAATACTACACCTAACAATAATTACTAAAGCAACCTAATTAAAACAGGAAAAAGGAATAAAAAGAAATAAGACAAAGAAATGCAATTTACAAATGGAAGGGCTTCTCTCTCAGGTTCTCCCTCTCTAGAAAACTCACACGTCTGTGTTCCCGGCAACGGCGCCAAAAACTTGATGGCGCAAATCTCACACGCCGCTATAGGCGGTAGCTCGACTGCGACACAAAATGGTAGTGTACCGATCGTTCAAGTAATATAAAACGAGGAGTAAATCCCCGAGTATCGATCTCGGAAGGAACACAGTAAGGTGGAGTTGACTATTGAGGAGGACTTGAGATTGAAGTCCTTAAGAGCGGATGGATGCGGAAACGGGGGTTTTGGTTTTGTGGAAAAACAAAGAGAAAATGCTATAACTACTCCTATGCAATGCCGCTATGCAAAGCTTCGCTCGGCGGGATGGAAGACTACGTAGGCCTTGAACGCGCTACTTCGTAAGGGCGGATGGACGAGTAGGCAAACAGATCGAACTATGCAGGCCTTGAGCGCGCTGCTTCGTTAGACGGGATGGAATACACGGGCCGATATGCCACGCTTCGGTAGGCGGATGGGTGAGTAGGCTAACAGAATGAGGGTCGCCGGCACCTCTTCGACAAGCACGCCACTAGCAATTGCTAGTGCGGCACACGAACGTGACGGCGGGATGGAGAATGGAATGGGGCACTCCTCAAGTCACATAAACCACAAAAGTATTCCACATAGAAATGAAATATATATAAAAAAAAGCAAGTTTAAGTGCAACTTCATCTTAATACATAGATCTAACTACATACACACATCAATAAGAGAAGAATAAGGCAAGAAATCGACCGAATCCGAAGTCTCGTTGTAGATTCACGGTTGGAATCGCCGGGTTGTCAATCTGCGTCCAAGCTCGGTCCGCAACTACGTCCGGGGTAGAGAAGGGCTGTCACACCTCCCAATGGACCCATCTTCTTCGTGTCACGATCCGGTAGAGGTTGCAAACTTCCTCTTGCTTGATGGCAATGGCGGCTAGGTCTTCCTTTGGAGCTCTTGGATGAAGGAGGAGGCCGAGAGGAAACTCCGACTCAAGATTGGCGTGAAGAACAAGCCCGGAGCACCTCTAGATGGTGGGCGCGACGATGAAGGGGCGAAACTGGGCGGAACTGCGCAAGAAACGGCGGAAAAATGCGGATCCCGACCTAATTCGCGAGCAGGTCATTTTATAGGCGCTGGAATAAACAGTGCGCACGGTCGTAGACGCACGACCAGTGGTCGTGCGCACTAGAATCCTGTGATCGTGCGCCTGACTGGACGGAGCCTACAAGGGAAGAAAATTATAAAATACAAAGTTCGCACGACCAGTGGCACACGACCGGTGGTCGTGCGCACTATCGTCGGTGGTCGTGCGCACTGGTCGAGACAGAACTCATAAAATTAATGATAAGTGCGCACGAACAGTGGCGCACGACCGGTGGTCGTGCGCACTATCGTAGGTGGTCGTGCGCACTGCACCAAATAGAACTCATGAAAAAAGGGTTAAGTGCACACGATCAGTGGCGCACGACCAGTGGTCGTGCGCAATAGAACCGGTGATCGTGCGCAGTGTTCCTGTGCAGAATTGCACCGGGAACACCTGCACGACTGCAATTCCAGCACAACCATGAATCCAGGAACTGAAAGTGGCACCTAACAGCGCATGAAAACTCTCAATGAAGAAAAGCAATGAAATCACACCAAAATGGGCCTAGAAGTGCACATAGCATGGAATAACAAATATGAGCGAAAACATGCCTAAAGTGTAGTGCATAAACTAGGAAATCGGCCCAGATGAGTCCATAAATGTGTATATGATCAGGACTCATCATATATCGCTGCGGCAAATGCAGCGAAGGAGGCTGTATGGATTAGGAAATTCATCGGCGAGCTAGATGTAGTTCCTAGCATTGTTGGTCCCGTAGTTCTCTACTGTGATAACAATGGTGCAATTGCACAATCTAAGGAACCTAGATCCCATCAGTGCTCCAAGCACATACTTCGGCGGTTCCATCTTATTCGTGAGATTGTCGAACGAGGAGATGTGAACATTTGCAGAGTGTCGACTGAGGAGAATATTGTAGATCCACTAACAAAGCCTCTCACGCAGAGAAAGCATGATGGTCATACTAGATCAATGGGTATACGTTACCTGAGTGATCAACTCTAGTGGGAGTCTTGTGGGTTGCATGTAAAATATATATTCTGTTGGCTGTTTATTATTTATTCATATGATGAATTGTGTACCAATTATTTCTTTTTACAATTGATGGCAAGTTCTTTTATTATGATATACTGTTTCTATATGATAGAATAAAATTCGTGATAAATACCCTTAGAATGTTCGCTTCCATAGGACATCAAGTACGTGACTTGAATGTGAGAGCCTATGATTTCGAAGCTTCATTCTTAAAAGGTCCCTGGTCGAGGTATCATCGTAGAAGCTAAGGGTGATGATGTTACATTAAGACTAGCATGTGTGTTGACTGATGACCGGTTCTCACAGGTCATGATATTGTGATATCAAGTCATCACGTGGGTACTTGTTAGTGAACAAGTTGTACTGGACAGACCCAACCTGAGACTACTTTGTGGATTGTTACTTAAATGTGTCACAAGTAGGTCTCATTTGACTATGGTGTTGTGGTCCTTTGACCTGAAGTCACAGCATTCATCGAGTGAGGAAGAGCGTGCTTTGATGTCATCTAAAGTCTTCCTTGAAGAAGGTTGATGATAAGGGTGGTCATTGGGTACGTTACAAATCGTTTGGGTGTTTGGGTGTAAGCAGATATGGGATTTGTCCTCCTATATAACAGGAGTTGCATCCATGGGCCCCTTGATGGAATTGGACTGAGAAATGCATGGCCATGCTTGGTTGATTCAATATGTGATATTGAGCTCACCATTCTCTGGAAGTCCGTTCTAGATCAAGAAACTTGGATTGAGCTATTATGAGGGTGACACGGTCCATGCCTCTAGTTCTTTCCGGATGTAAGGGACAAAGGGACGAAGACAACGCTGGAACATTGGTCATAAAGGCTTATGAGTTATGAACTCTTATTGCTTGGGGAGCAATGATGCATTGCTAGATGCCGCTCATTGTTTGTGAGGTTTTTGTTTGATACTTTCAAGATCAAGTGGGAGACTGTTGGAGTTACCATTGTGATCTAGAAGTGGTCAAACATGTAATCTCACTGCCAACGCGATATGAGCCTGCAGGGTCGCACATAAGAGCATGTGGAGAAGTTGGAAGATTGACTGTGTTGGTAAAGGTTACAATCACCATATAGAATCGGGGAGGTAAAGCAAATGTTGCTGTCGGAATTCGTCGGAATTCGTCGGATATGATTCGTAGAAATTCGTCGGATATGATTCGTAGAAATTCGTCGGATATGATTCGTCAGAATTCGTCGGATATGATTCGTCGGAATTCGTCGGATATGATTCGTCGGAATTCGTCGAATTGTTCCGTGAAAACTAGACGAATGCTGATTCGTGAAATCCCGACGAATTGTTAAAGAAAACACAATTTTCTGTATGGACTGCGGATAGCGATTCTTCTAGGTCTGTTTATGCTTCGGGTATAAATAGAACTTGTTTTAAGGGTTCTTCACTCTTATGCGAACAAAGGATTTGGCCGACGGAAGAGTTCCTCCCGAACCCTAGACGGAAGAGTTCCGCCGCCCCGTTCGCCTCCGCAGACCTCCCTTCCGGCGATCGTCGCCGCGATTGCTCTTCCTGGAACGAATCTAGCAATTCGTGGAAGCGCAAGGTGCAGTCTTCTTCTCCCGGCTCGTGTGGACTGCTGTAGAGAAGTAGACATTATTCTACGTGAGGACTCTTGCATAGCCGACGACAGGACTTTTCTTCTTGGAGCATCTAGGTTGGATTTGATCCAACTCCACTATGGTAATTTATACCTAGTAGTTTTGATTACTTCTTGATTCAATGTTCATGGCCCGATCCAAACTCTTTTGGGTTGTTCTCTTTATTTCCGCTGCGCCTACATATGATGTATGGTTGTAGAAAAACACAACAGCGTTAACTACTAACGCGGGGCATTAACTCTCTTTTCATAGAATCGTCAGCAATCAGCATCATGTTCATAGGGTTATATAAATATAGTACCTGCACACTATAAACACAAGCAAGATCAAATACATAGTGTGATTTGTTATTCTCAAACAAAGAGATGTGGAACACAAGCTCGAAAACTACATCCCTCTTCCGAATCAAGCAAAGGGAAAGCGAGAGTTTAGCTCGCTTTGTGGATCTCTTTCAAAAAGAGATCCTTAGGATTAGGGATGTGAATCCCACGCCCTATATTGTGGCCTTAGTCAATGGACTTCAGGAAGACCCCTCAAATTTAAATTCACCACCCGAAAGCCTAGCTCATATCAGGAGCTGATCAGTATTGCCAACCGATTCATAGAAGGGGAAATCAGTAACCCAACTTATGTATCAAATCTAATGTCAAGAGCCAGCCAAAAAGACTCTGCTGGTTTTTTCGCTTCTTCTCAGCAGTTGGTGAGGCTTCCTCGCCAAGAGTTCCAATCTCCTACACAAAGAGGAAGGAACTTCCGACACCACCGTCCATACCAAGGTCATCAGCAGTTCCAACCAAAGGGACCTCTGCTACTTACCCCAGTCACTCCAGCTCTCCAACCAATACTGATCAAGCAGGTCCAGTTCTGTCCATCACCTCTTCCAGCTCAATAACAGAACCCCGCCAATGATTCTCAAGAATCCTTCATCGAGCTCAGCCTGCCAATGAGTGAGGTCATTCAAGTTCTTCAAAAGCAGCCTTTCTACAAAAGTATGACCCTTACAATCTGATCCTTAATCCAAGAACCTCTCCCTCTAATATAAACATCATAGGGAGAGGGGCACTAAACAGAGAATTAGTGAGCTCTCCACATGCTGGTGGAGAAGATTTTAAAAGAACGAAAGTTGTAGGACCTCGACTTGAAGAATGATTATTCAAAGGCATTAACCTCCAAGAGCAAAGAAGTAGCAGAAGCTCATTGGGAGTGCGAAGAGGTGAACGGCGTTGGCCTCCTTAGCAACGTCATTTTTCAAAATGAATGTATAGAGGCTAATGATGAAGGTACATTGGGCTACCTCTTTTGCATTCATGGAGGAGCAGGACTCGAGTCTTCCTAGGAAGCTGGCCTTTCAAGAGTCTACTGATTAGATGTGATCTCCTCTTCTGCTTCTGTTAGGGGGTTGGTCACCTTCGGGCAAGATGATCTTCCTCCAACTGTCAATCCTTTCAGTGATGTTATTGTCATTAAGGCGGTGATCAAAAACTATATGGTGGTAAGCTTTCTGGCCGACACCAGAAGTTCAGTAAACCTCCTCTTCAAGCCAGCTTATGAGGCCATAAAGGCCGAAAAGATTCTCCTTTCCACTGAAGGGCCACTCTAGGCCTTTTCTGGAGAGAAGAAGGAGGTAGAAGGAAGTGTCAGACTCTCAGTGACACTCGGTGGGATCACAATGCTGGTTCACTTTATAGTCATTGAAGCTCCAAGTAGCTACAAAGCTATCTTTTGAAGGTCGGTCTTTAATGAATATCAAGCAGTGGTCTCCACTTTCCCCCTAGCTGTTAAGTCTGATCTCAACGGAAAGCAACATCGAATAAGGAGCGATCCCAAGAAGGCCCGAGAATTCTAAGTAAAGATAGTCAATGTTGTTGGAACATGGTCTTCCGCATCTCCTAGGTTTGAGAATAACAAATCCTATGTGTATTTGATCTTGTGTGTTTAAGTGTGCAGGAAATAAGTACATATAACTCAAGGATAACACATGAAGGTTGCCCCAGAATTGATCCCAGAATTCCCACATGCCCACTAGCACCGGTGGTAGCAACTAGCGCAGGCTCTAGCAATGATTAGCGCAATTCCGAGAGCATCTTTAGAAGGCGCTAACGCTAGGAGGTAGTGGATAGCGTAGGCGGTAGTGCGTAGCACAAGAGGCAAGGTGGCAGAGTTTCCCTGGAATGAAAGATACGCACACGCAGAATAATTCTAAACCGGGATTGCGCCGGCGGTAGCGCTAGCACAGGCGCTATCGCTCACTCCTATAAAAGGAGGCCTCTTCTCTCGTTTTCCTAACACAAGTTTGAGAGAGGTTGAGTGCTAGAATTTCAGAGCCTTGCTCTGCCGAAAAGTGATCTCCCACCAAAGTTCCATAAATTTATGAAGGAGGATTTCTTCACGCCGGATTCAAACGACGATCGCTTCTTCAACGCTTATTCTACAGCGATCCTTCGTCTCCAACTTCTGAAGTTCTTCAAGAGGGAGATTTTAATATTATTGTCATTTTATTTCACATCTTTTCTTGTAATCGTTTAGTGAATTTGCCTCGTGTTGGCGACTAGGTCTGGGTAGGACTTAGGGCAGAAATTTGCCTCATGTTGGCGATTAGATCTAGGTTAGGTCTAGGGGGTGCTCGAGGCCATATCCGGGGAAGGATTGGTTAGAGCGGCTTGAGGCCTTATCCGGGGAAGGATAGGCTAGGGCCACCGGTTCGTAGGGATACGAGTCGGGATAGAAAATGAAAAAGAGTTTTATTATTATTCGTCTCCGATTTCTAGCGTTATAAGAAATCAAGTGTTGTAAACTCTTCTTTTCATATTAATAAAATGATCTCTCAATTTTATTTCAATTGTTTTACTTGAGTTCTCTCTATTTTAATCTATTTTTATATCAAAAATATCAAAATATAATTAAGTTTTTAAAACCCTTATTCACCCCCCCCCCCCCCTCTAAGGGCGCCTACCGATCCAACAAGTGGTATCAGAGCGGTTTTATTCCAATCCGCTTAACAACCGAGAATAATGACATCTCATGATCTCGCTTTTCCAGAGGGTCAGGGTATTAGTAGACCACCTCTTTTTACTGGTTCAGATTTTAACTACTAAAAATATAGGATGATGTGTTTTCTTATGACCATGGATGTAGAGGTTTATATTATGGTAGAAGTTTGGTACTCTCCTCCTACAATTGTAGTAGGAGAGGCTACGATTCAAAAACCTAAGGATAAATGGGACGACAACGATAAACTAAGGTGCAAAAATAGTGCAAAAGCAATGAACGCTTTATATTGTGTTTTAAATCGAACTGAATTTAATCAAATTTCTGCATGTGTAGCTGCTTATGATATTTAGAACCAATTAGAAGTTACTCATGAAGGTACATCGCAGGTAAAAGATGCAAAGCTATTCCAACTGGAATCGGAATACGAAAAATTTAGGATGGATACTGAAGAAGACATCAACTCGATATACACATGCATCACCAAGATCGTCAACGCTTCAAATGCTCTTGGAAAGATCTACTCGGACGGGGACTTGGTCAGAAAAATTCTTCTCTCTCTACCCCCAAGATTCAATCCAAAGGTGACGGCCATCTCGGAGTCACACAACCTAAGAACGCTCCAGATCGAGAACCTAATTGGGAATCTCAAAACCCATGAGGTAGAACTCCAGATTCAACACGATGAATACAACAAGGAGCCACAGAAAAAGGTGCTAGCACTAAAATCAAAGAAGGAGAACATCGAAGATGATGATGAAGAAGAAGAAGGTCTCCTGGTGAAGAACTTCGGGAAGATCATTAGAAATACGGAAAGAAGGAACACCTACTGGAAATACTTCCAGAAAGATGCTCAACGAAAAGGGTCTTCCTCTTCATCAAAGAAAGAAAAAGGAAGTGAAGACGAAGAAGAAAGAACACCACCGGAATGTTATCACTGCAGAAAGACCGGGCACATTCAGAGTCAATGCCCGAAGTATCAAAAGGAGCAAAAAGAATGATACAAAGTGAAGGAGAAAAAGAAAGTGTTGAAAGCCGCAACTTGGGATGATTCTTCCTCTAAAGAATCAAGCGGATCTAAGTGAAGCGGCGAGGAGGAAGCAAACTTATGTTTAATGGAAAAAAGCAACGATGATGACACCAGTGTTCTTAGTGACACTGAGGTAACTCCTCCCACCTTCGAAGAACTTTATGATGAATTTATTCTAACTTGCAAAGCCTATGATAAAAGTATATAAGATAAAATTATTTTAAATCGTGAAAATGAATCTATCATCAAAGAAAATCATAAGCGTACAAAAAATTAATTTCCTTTGAAAAGAGAAAGGTTTCATGTCAAGAGTGTGAGCACTCCTTATGTAAGACAAAAGAACATGAAGTTTCTCTTTCTAAGGCCCTCTCACAAATAAAAACTATTACAAAAGAAAAGGGGGACTTAGAGAGAAAACTAAAAAACTCTCTCTTACAAATTGAAAATGACCAAAAGCGCTTTGAAAATAAATGTGTCATGCTTGTTAAAGAAAATTCATCTCTTAAAAAACAAACTCATGACCTCAATATAGATATCAAGAAATTTGGAATTGGTCAAAAATCCCTGGACATGATTTTGGGAAACCAATGTTATGGTTCTGGAAAATTTGAGCTCGGATATCAAAGTGACCACTACCGCCCTGCGCTAGCCACTAATGCCAGCGGTAGCCCATCATTTAAAAATTCTTCTATTTTTTCTAAAAATAAAACCTCATCCAGTAAGAGCATTGTAGAATTTCAGAAAAGGGTCTCAACCCCCTTTATTTCGTGTGCAAAATGTCATAGGTTTGGTCACACTTCTAGCTCTTACAGGAAAATAAAACAGGGATCTTTAAAGCAAATATGGATACCTAAGGCATCCACCTATTCTATGGGTGGTACCTCTTGGGTATCCGGATCTTTACTCTCATCTTCTTTCTAGATTTGTAGGAAGGCTAAGGAAACGGAGGACGTGCGGTACATGGACTCGGGATGTTCCAAGCACATGACGGGCAACAAAGCAAAGTTCCTTAGCCTAGAAAAGAAGAAAGGAAGGCTCGTAACCTTTGGAGATAACGATAAAGGAAGGATCATGAGAGTAGGTACAGTGGGTAACGAATCCGTTCTTATCTCTAATGTTCTCTATGTAAAAGGATTAAAACATAACTTAATATCTATTAGTCAATTGTGTGGTAAAAGATTAGATGTCTTATTTGAGTCATCCACAAATCTTTGCAAAATATTTAATCCTAACACAAAATATGTTTTACTAACTGCACCTAGAATTCACAAAGTTTATATAGTTTCCTTTCATGATCTTTCCAAATGATCTATAAAATATTTTATAACTAAAAATGATGAGTTACAACTATGGCATAGACGTTTAGGTCGCGCAAGTACAAAACTCATTTTAAAACTAGCCAAAAAGGAATTGATTAGAGGATTGCCTAAATTGAATGAAAATTTATCTTCACTATGTTCTCCATGTCAAAAAGGAAAATTTACAAAATCCTCTTTTAAAAGCAAAAATGAAATTTTACCTTTGGAATTAATTCATATGGATCTCTTTAGTCCCGTTAGCACCCCAAGTCTTGGTGGTAGAATATATACTTTTGTTCTAATAGATGATTTCTCTAGATATTGTTGGACTTTATTTTTCTCTTCGAAATCTGATGAATTTTGCGAATTTTCAAAATTATGTACTCATATTCAAAACGAACTAGATTTAAAAATAAAACGCATTCGCTCAAATCATGGAGGAGAATTTGAAAATGAAAATTTTAAATCTTTTTGTGAAATATTAGGTATTAAGCATGAGTTCTCCGCTCCACGCACACCTCAACAAAACGGTGTTGTAGAAAGAAAGAATAGGACTATCCAAGAACTAGCACGTACATGCTATCTGAATATAAATTACCTAAGTCCTTTTGGGCCGAAGCCGTAAGCACATCATGTTATGTAATGAATAGAGTCATGCTTCGTCCATCTTTAAATCTCTCACCACATGAACTATATTATCAAAAGAAACCTAACGTATCATATTTTAAAGTATTTGGTTGTAAATGTTTTATTCTAAATACAGAAGATGCCTTAAGAAAGTTTGATGAAAAATGTGATGAAGAAATATTTCTTGGATGCTCTTCAACTAGTAAAGCTTATAGAATATTTAACAAAAGAATGAGTAAGGTTGAAGAGTCTATTAATGTATAATTTGATGAATTTATTCCTTGTGTAGAAAGACTTCCTATAGGTACTGATGATGAACCTTTGCCATCTTTGGAGCACGACGAAGAGGATCATTCTAAAGAAGAGGAGGAGGAGGCCAAGGAAGATGAATATGTGCCCCAAAGCATCTTAAACTTCTCAAAAAATCATCCAAAGGAGCTAGTTATTGGGGAACCATCTATTGGGGTAAGAACTCGATCTTCTATTCATGAAAAGTTTTCAAATATTTGCTTTGTTTTCGAAATTGAACCTAGAAACGTTTCAACCGCTTTAAATGACGAATTTTGGTTTTTGGCTATGAATGAAGAGTTAGATCAATTTGAAAGAAATAAAGTTTAGAACCTCGTAGAACGTCCATCTAATCATCCCGTTGTTGGCATAAAATGAATCTTTAAAAATAAATTAGATGGTTAATCTAGGATTACAAGAAATAAAGCTCGCTTAGTCGCTCAAGGCTTTTCTCAAATCGAGGGGGTAGATTTTGAAGAAACTTTTGCACCCATTGCTCGCTTAGAATCTATACGAATATTTTTGGCATTTGCGAGTTTTACAGGGATAAAACTATTTCAAATGGATGTTAAAACTGCGTTTTTAAACGGGTTTATAAAAGAAGAAGTTTACGTTGAACAACCCCCCCCCCCCCTACCCGGTTTTATAAACAAAAAATTTACATATCATGTTTAAAAATTAGAAAAAGCGGTTTATGGTTTAAAACAAAAGCGCCCCGTGCATGGTATGATAGACTTACATCATTTTTGTTAAAGCACGGTTATGTCATGGGAAGTGCCGACAACACACTCTTCATTAAGCATAATAATAACGATTTGATTATCTTACAAATATATGTCGATGATATCATTTTTGGAGCCACAAATGTAGAGTTGTGTAATGAAGTAGTCTTACTAATGAAAAATGAATTTGAAATGAGTCTTGTAGGAGAACTCTCTTATTTTCTTGGTTTTCAAATTTCACAATGAGATGATGGTATCTTTATTTGCCAAACAAAATATGTTCACGATATGCTTGAACGATTTGGATTTGAAAATCTTAAACAAGCTTCTTCTCCTATGAGTGCTTCTTTAAAACTAGGAAAAGATGAATCTGGAATCTATTGATCAAACTTTATGTAGAGGTATGATTGGATCTCTTCTTTACTTAAGTACATCTAGAACAGATATAATGTTTGTCGTATGTTTATGTGCTCGCTTTCAAGCTAATCCAAAAGAATCTCATTTAAAAGCGGTAAAACACATTTTTTGTTTTCTATTAGGGTCATCTAAATTAGGATTGGTACGTACACCATGATTCATTTACACTTCACGGCTATTCCAATTCGGATTACGCCGGATGTTCACTAGATCGAAAAAGCACTAGCGGTACTTGTCACTTTTTAGGACCCTCATTAGTTGCATGGTCTATTAGGAAACAATCTTCGGTTGCACTCTCCACCACGGAGGCCGAATACATCGCTCTTGGGAGTTGTTGTGCACAAGCTTTAGGATGAGCAAAACTCTAGAGGATTTTGGTTTCCATCTCAAAAACATTGATCTCAAATGTGACAACAAAAGTGTCATAGATCTTACAAATAATCTCGTACACCACTCTAGATCCAAACACATAGATGTTCGCCATCATTTCATTAGGGATCATATTAAGAAAGAGCATGTAAAAGTAAGTTTCAATGGTACGGACTCCCAACTTGCTGACATATTCACTAAACCTCTCCCCGATGTAAGATTTCGATTATTACGACTTGAATTAGGTGTCCTAGATCTTTCGGGTTAAAGCACATTCTTAAACGCAAAGATTTTACGCAATTTTTACATATCTAAGCATCTTCAAATCTTTTGAAATTTCTACATAAAACGAAACTTTGGACACTTACCCAATATCAAAAATTATATTTTTCAAAATCCTAATATTTAGTGTACTATTTCCCGCGCTAGCGCCGGCGCTAGCGCACCTGTCTGTTTTTCTGTATTTTTAAAATTTTAAAAAAATTCCTAAAAATATGCTCTATTATATGTACTATTTATTTTTGCATTTTTGTTTTTGATTGATTTTTGAAAAATTAAAACAAAAAAATACAAAAGCCAAATTACAAAAAATATTTGTTTCACTCCATTTCTTTGTTTATGTGTCTGATTTCTATATGCAAAAATCAAATACAAAAAATTAAAACATAAAAATTATCAAAAATATCTTTTTCTATTTACATGTATCTTGCGAAAGGGAGATTCGGGCTATCATCCCATTACATCTCCTTGTACCGGGCGAACCCCTCACAGGGTAGAGCTCGGGAAGTCCAAGATCAATTACATGAGTTCAAATTTTACAACAAAATTTTTTAAATATAAAAAATAAAAATTGTATGAATTTTATTGTTCATATCAAGCATGGTGTAATCTATCATTTAGTCCTTCTTCAATGTTGAAATTTATCTTTTCAAACTACCTTGAACAATGTTATTATCGTGCTTTGATATATTTAATCACATGTGCATCAAATTGAATTGTAAAAGTTATGTAGAACTAAGTTTAGCATGCCTCTAAGTATGAGTAAATGTTTTATGGTTGATAATGATACTCATTCACTCACTTATTTTGGCAAAGTACATGTACTTCTAATCTAAGAATGCTTGCTTGTGTGTTGTAATTGTACAATGAATTAAATTTGCACAAGTATCTTACATACACTACTTTTATTTGCACTCTTAAAACTAAGAAAAGTAGTTGTACTTTCAAAATTATATTGGTTTGCAAAACAAGTGTATTCTGAGAACTTTGTACAAAACAAAAAAATCATGAAATAAAATTACGAAGATAACTCCACCAAGCACTACTTGAACCTCCTGATAAGTCTTAATGAGCATTGTGAGATTGAGCACCTTGGAAAGAATAGTAAAGTGTCGTGTGCAAACCATACACTTCTTATTTACACCACTTATTCTTTTCTATGTGCATTGAAGTGTGTGGAAGTAAAATTATTTGTATTTTATTATGCACTTTACTCTACATATGTCGTGTATTGTTTTTTATTAAAACACTTGTTTACTCTATTCAAAAATACACTTATGTGCACATTATTATCTTCCATAACACTTCTTCTCATGAGTATTGGATCCTAATGCTAAAATTCTATACTCTCTTTATATATAAAATGCACTAAATAACCTAGCATACTCTCTACAATGTTTGGTATGTTTTGAATTTATGAATTATAATAACATTGTGGCAATTTCTTTTTGATATCCTTCTTTCATGCTTGGTTACTTTCTGGTAATCTTTAAACGATTTTAAATGAAAAATGATTTACAAAAACATCTTCTTTGTTTGAACTTTAACTCATATATCTTCTTATGAATCGTCTTGTTTACAAAAAGATATTTCTTGTATTTCTATAAGTCTTCCGCAACATTACGATATAATATTTACCTTGTGTTTTTTTATGCTTATCTCAAGTCTTCAAACTCAGAATTCCTATTTCTTCAACAATGTAATAGACTTGTTTGGTAAATGTTATGTTTATTCTATAAAACTCTAATATATTTCTATGAAAATATTTATGCTAAAAACTCTAACCTATTTCAATATGAAAAATTTATGCTTAAAACTTCTTATCATTTCCTTTAAAAAGCTCGATCATGCCTTATCTTTTTATCAAAAAAATACACTTTTTATGTCTATTGCTTCTCTGCCCACTTTTGCTAATAACAAAAGGGGGAGAACTAATATGATAAATATTAATCGCTATCAAATGGGAAAACTAACATGACTAATTATTAAGATGATAACCAACATAATAGGGGAGCATTCACATAGGGGGAGCATGTATTTAGGGGGAGCAATACTAAATACCAAAATCGATGATTATCCTAAATCATCACTCTCACACACACACACACAAGTAGGTTTCATCATGCATATATATTAATGCTCTGATTTATCATTAATGGATTTGTTATTATCAAAAGGGGGAGTTTGTTGGAACATGGTCTTCCGCATATCCTAGGTTTGAGAATAACAAATCTTATGTGTATTTGATCTTGTGTGCTTAAGTGTGCAGGAAATAAGTCCATATGACTCAAGGATAACATATGAAGGTTGCCCCTAGAATTGATCCCAGGATTCCAACATGCCCACTAGCGTCGACGGTAGCAACTAGCGCAGGATCTAGCAATGATTAGCGCAATTCCGGGATCATCTTTAGAAGGCGCTAGCGCCAGGCGGTAGCGGATAGCGCAGGTGGTAGCGCAGAGCACTAGAGGCAAGGCGGCAGAGTTTACTAATGGCCAAAACCTCAGAGGCTAACACTAAGCCATATATGTCAAATACACAAAATATCCTTTTCGGCTATGTGCACACCATATCACATAATAGGCAAAGACATGCAAGTGGAAATACCCCACTTGCAGAGGTCCAATTGCTTCCAAATTTTAACCAGAGTTTACTAATGGCCTATCAAGCATAACACCCAAATTTGGGGTCATTTGGAGTTTCACAATTCCATAAATTTCAATTATTTGATTAATTGAATAATGAACAAAACTATAGGGAAAGATGCTCCAAAAATTCCCAATTTTTGGCAGGGGGTACTTCAGGGCATGACTTTTGTATGCCCAAAATTTCAAGTCATTTAGAGTTATATTTCTCTCTAAATTAATTTTTAAATGTCTAGGGCTCCCTATGTACAGGTCTCACAATAATGGGTGCCCAGGGAGCTACAGGTCTCCAAATTGAGTGATTAAAACCTCATTAGGAAGGTAAGACCAGCAGCTACAACTTTCATGTTCAAGGGTTTTTCTAATTCTGCCTCTAAGGTACCTGATTTTAAGCCACATATAACTGATCAAAGTGTGACAGAAATACTCATTTAATATAAGTGTATAATAATGATCAAGCACGAATCTTAAAGCTGATCCAACGAATTCTGTTCATCTTCCTCCTCCAGCCAATGATGGAGATTCCCCTGACCTGGGCCACCTTCCAAGTCAATTTCCCGGCGGCTGAGCCACCTCCCTGGCCGGTAACTGCCACCACCACCTCCGTTGAGGTGGTGGCTATCGGTCGACGGTGGTTTGGCCGCTGGAGGTGGTGTTTTCCGGCGAACCCGACATGGATAAATCCATGGAAATTCTCTCATTTTCTTCACTTGGATCCGGCTCGATTGAGCTGGATATCTCTCTTATTTGATCTAAGAGACTAGCACCGAGGGAGAGGAGGAGAAATCAGACCTGAATGGGGGCTTGGCATCGCGTGATCCATCAGGGCGGCATGTCTCTCCGACGAGCTGCTCAACTCTTAGAGCTCTCTGAAGGTGAGGTAAAGTTGTTGGAGCTCCTTGGGTTGTGAGGAAGAGGAAGAAGGAGAGTGTTGCTTCGGGTGAGGGAATGGAGTTTCAAGGAAAAGAGCGGAGAGAGATAAATGTGACTGATTTGATTTGGATTAATGGGAAAGATATTTCCCAAGCTTGGATTGGACAACACCTCCATGTGTCATTTTCTTATTGGCCTAAGCCACCTCCCAGCCTCGAAATAAGCGAGGATAATGTATTTAAACTTAATGCCTCGGGGAAGAATTTTTCCCAGCTGCTGCCCCGATCGACGGGATGGTCCCGTCGATCGACGGTATGGTCCCGTCGATCGATGGGATGGTCCCGTCGATCGATGGGATGGTCCCGTCGATCAACGGGATGGTCCATCGATCGACGAGAAGTCCCGTCGATTATGACTTAGAGACTCAGGGAAAGCACCTTTCCCAACTTCTGCCGCCGATCGACGGGAAGTCCCGTCGATTATGACTTAAAGACTCAGGGAAAGCACCTTTCCCAGCTTTTGCCGCCGATCGACGGGACGGTCTCGTCGATCGACGGGAGGTCCAGTCGATCGACGGGAAGTCCCGTCGATTTTGACTTGGTACACAAAATTTCCTCTTTTAAGCCTAAAATTGACCATGGTTGACTTGCCCCTCTAGTGGATCACATGTGAGTTCTCTCAACTCAATGTGACCTAAGGTCACTAACTAGCTCAAACTCACCTCACTCACCACATGTCCTACCCTAATTGAAGTCAAGGGGTCTAGTAGGAAATGGGATGTTACAGCACTAGCACTGAAGTCACTAATAGACCAGCCTGGAAAAATCCAGTTAGATTTATTAGACCTAGTGATTATCAACTGTTGTTTACTGGGTGTCAACTTATCACCTAGAGGGGGGGGGGGGTGAATAGGTTTTCCAAATTATACTATCCCCTTTTTGGTGTTCTTGATTTCAGGTTAATAGATCTATATAGTAGAAAGCACAACACAAAAAAGCACACAAAGATGTATAGAGGTTCCTCAAGACCGGGTGTCTTGAGTAGTCCTTTTTCCCTCTGCGCCTACCTAGCAGTGTGCTAGGCTCAGCAAACTCTGCCAAAAACATCAGGCCCTCAAGCCTTATACCACGGACCCGCAAGTCCTAAAGCCTAGGCCTGCAAGCCCCTACTGCACCCGAGCCCGCAAGCTCGACAGTCAGGCCCTCAAGCCCTACTCTACACAGACCCGCAAGTCCTGTGCCTACAGCCTAGGCCCGCAAGCACCTACTGCGCCCGATCCCTCAATCTCGACAAGATCGGACCCGCAAGTCCACTGCCCTGGCCCTCAGGCCTCACAGCTCTCCAGCCCTCAAGCTAGACGGTGTCGGACCCGCAAGTCCACTGCCCTGGCCCTCAAGCCTCACAGCTCTCCAGCCCTCAAGCTAGACGGTGTCAGACCCGCAAGTCCACTGCCCTGGCCCGCAAGCCTCACAGCTCTCCAGCCCTCAAGCTAGACAAATAGGCCCGCAAGCCTTACAAAGATTACAGTGATAAAAGACTGTTTCTTCTCCCGCATGAAGATCGACAACTTTAGCCTGATGAAGATCGACTTCCTTAGGTTGAAGAAGATGCTTCTTGATTTGGATTTTCAACACTGGATCTTCTTCAGCCTCCTCTTCTTTTGCCTGATGTTGATCGGCTACTTTTCAGTCGATGGAGATGACTGATTCTTCGGAGAACACTTGATGCTTGTTCTCTACTTGATCTTCTTCTTCTCCGCTGAAAATACTGTTCTATTGAGGTGTAGCGGCGGGATTCTTTTTCGTTCTTTTTCTCTATGTCGAAGACTTCTTTTCTAGGGCATCACTGTTCCCTTTTATAGGACAGATGAGCCGCATAACGGTCACATGTGATGTCCTTTAATGTCAGACGCCCATTCCTTAAAAGCACGCGCTGATTGGACAATCCAACGGCTGCATTAAATGCAGACAGCGCGTCAGCAACATTTGAATCTGTCTCGACGATATTTCCATTGTTACGACGACATGGATAATATCTCGACGACAGGACTTTGTCGATGCTTTGAACTTGGTAGACTTTCAATTCTTCTTGCTTCTGCCTCTGTTGCTGGTATCTCGACGATACGAGACATTCTGGCACTTCTGCATGTACGACGATATGTTATCTCTGACTGTGTCGTCGAGATCTTCTTTCTTACAGACTGTCATCGTAATCACGTTGTTCTCTCGACTACATGAGTGATAACATGTCGACAGATCATACTTTAGCAACTGCTTGTCTTTCTTCAGTCTTCTCGACGACATGCCTTCTTTACGACGATGTTCACCGCCATCAGTTATACTTAGCCTTTTCAGTGACAAGGCTTCTTCATCTTCTCGACGACAAGGCCACTTTGGTGATGTCGACGATACCGCGTCTTCTGGATGACATTTATTCCTTTAGTCTTCATTCTTCTTTGCATTCGACGAACGGCAATCTTCGTTCGACGGACAGCATTCTGTGTTCGACGAGCTTCATTCTTCTGTCCCGTCTCTACGTTCGACGAACTTCATTCTGTGTTCGACGAACAGCATTCTGCGTTCGATGAACTTCCTTCTGCGTTTGACGATCTTTCTTTTCTGTTCAACGAACAGCATTCTGTGTTCGACGAACTTCCTTCTGCGTTAGACAATCTTCCTTCTGCGTTCGACGAACAGCATTCTGCGTTCGACGAACAGCATTCTGCGTTCGACAAACTCGCCAAGTCTCAGCTTTTGCTTTGCCCCATCATCATGACGACAAGCATACTTTGTCGACGACATCTCTTGTTCTTCTTGACGATATAGTACTTACTGAAATAACTAAAGTACTTGACATATTGTCGATCTCTGCCAGCATAAACTAGATGGAACATTAAATACAACTTGCATTTATCATTAAACTGAGCACTTCTTCAAATCAGGAACATTGCAGGGCACTGTTCCCAACAATCTCCCCCTATTTAAAGAATCCCTAACTTACCTCAATGATAAATGCCACTCATGAAAAGATATGTCATTTCAGATAGTAACATCACACTTAAAGCAGCAATCATATAAATAGATGAAATGTTCTTCAAGCATATAAATAGATTAAATGTTCAAGAATAAACATTAGAATTCATTTGCCCCAACAAAATAAATTAAGTTTTTAATTTGTTGCCCCATCAGCGTCTGATGCTGCTTGCCCCTTTGGTTTTCTGCCTTTGCCTCTGATGGTAGTTGATGGGCAGGGGAATCTTCTTAGGAGAGGGAGGAGGACCTTGTGGGAATGCTAGCTTGTGATTCTTCCTCCTCTCCAGCTGCTTCAGATGTTTCTGCCATTCAGCTGACTGGTATACCCTCAGATAGTCCTCCTGAGGATATCCAAACTGAATCCATGATTCAGTTATTATTTCTCTTGAGACAGGACTCCACCTTCCTGATTGTGGATCCAGCTCAATTTCCCTTAATCTCTTTTGCTGATACTGGCTGCTTTGAATTCTCTTTCTTTTTCTGGAGGTTGCTGATTCTCCAAACTCTATTCCATACTCAGCTGAGTCAATGCTTGCAGAAGGATTGGCAGCTTCATATAGTGACGCGGGTTGCTTCATTGTCTGCTTTATTTGATTTGTTATCCACATCGCTTGATGTGAACTGGCATTTATTATTTCATTCTCCCCCTTTAGGGCTTGTTCAAGTACCCTTTCCTCAAGTCCTTCTCTGACTAGATTCAGCTTTTCATGCAGGTGTTGTTCAGTCACATCCAAATTGTTGTTTATTTCAAGCAGATGGGTATCTAAGGTATGGGCATTCTCATTGACCTTATTCAAAATTTGATTTCTGTTATTTGCAGCATTTGTCTCTATCTGCCCAAAACCATAGTATACATTGTTTGAGAATGTTTCTTGCTCTTTCAAGATTGTGTGGGTTTGATTTCCCACTTTGTTTATTTCCTCGCGCATCTTCTCTATGGCCGGAGCTGCCAAAGTGTAGAAGTGAGCGCACTAAGTGTTGAGATGGAGTATATCTTTCTTCATTTCCTGGATCTCCCCCTTCACCTCCTTTCTTTGATTTTCCACAGTCTTTACTATGAACTGTTCCAGTTGTTTGCGCTGAGCTGTCAGTAGAGCTGACATCATGTGGAAAAGATAACCTGACTGAGCCGAAGATGGCTCAGCAGCTTGTTCATCTTCCTCTTCTCTTTCTTGTGGAATTTCTTTAGAGCTATTTGCAGATGATTCTTCACTAATATGTGATGTTACCTTGGCCTTTCCCTTGATATTTTTTGGTACTGTTTCGCCGGGGCATGTAAGCACAATCTTACTTGCTGCTATTAACTCTCGGCAGTCTGAGAGAGTGATGTCTTCCATGGGCTCATTTCCTTGATCATCTAGGGTAGAGTACCCCAGTTGGATCTCCCCCTCAACTTGAGCATCCTCCTAATGAGAGCATCCAACTGAGAGCTCCTCATGAGTCACTTCATCATCTTGGGCTGAGCCTCCGAATTGGGGCTCCCCCTCAACCGGTTCACTCCCCAAGTTGGGGTCTCTACTTTCTTCAGTAACCTCTGTGGGAGCAGGTTCTGGTACTGATTCTGGATGATTCCTTTGCGTGGAAGTCTCCCCCTCAGTTGTACAAGGGATTTGTGGGGGTGGTGTTATGTCATCAGAGCTGCTGGATGAATCTTCTTTTTCCGAGTGGTTTAGTTGAGATGCATGTTTCTTTGGAGCAGGCTGGACATTAGATGATGGTTTGGGGATAGACCTATCTCATCGATCTAGCATTTTTGCATCCAGACGCTTGGAGTAGTGTAAAGAAACTCCCATTTTCTTATTCAGTACTTCCCCTGGGTGTTAGGCAGGTAGAGGGACAGTATTCTTCCGTAGGAGGGGGACTTCAGGGTGTGCTTCATTCTCTGGAAGAGGAACTCACTCCAGTTGGTCTTCTTAGTGTGAATTATCCGGGCCATGACAACAAACATGTCCTTTGAGATTCGGTCATGAGACCCAGGTTTGTATAGCAGAACTTTGCCAACGATGTTGGCCATCAACTTCCCCTTCTGATTGAATTTCGCTCTCTTAATGGACCCGTAGGTCTTCCCTGTGTGGCCGCACCAGGTGTAGCTCGCGGACACATTCTCCGAAGTTAGCTCTTCTTCTTCCTCCCCCCCCCCCTAGATTCTTGATAGATGCAGCGCTTTCCCTAGGATTTTCGCAGATATCTTAACTTTCTTGCCTCCCACCATGGACTTTATCTGTGATTCAGTGTGGTCGAGTTTTGCTTCGGCAAAGAATTCGCCTAATTCCCGGTGGAGAAGAACCGAGGGTTCACATAGGAGATATTCTAGTCTCGATGCCTCCAGCAATCCTATTACTGATCTTATTTCGTCGGAGCAGGCATTGAAACCTCCTCGCTGAAGTTCACAACCTGAGATCACTTCTTCTTTCTTGGGAGCCATTGATTCGGAGTGAGAGAGAAGGCAGCACGTCAAAGGAGGCGAGGGTTTGTCGACGGAACGTCTTAGGGCAAATGATAGCGTAGTTTTTATTTTCGAGCATTCACTATATTTATAGTGTCGGTAGGTGAAGAGGCGCGTACCTTAAAAAAATGATAAGACGGCTCCGATGGACCCATCTAATCCCGATATAAATAGCTCGATTATATTTTGCCGATGCGGTTATTGTTGTCGAAATGATCCTTGGATACGTATCCTCCCAGCTCGAATCTTTGTCGTCGTAACATCTATTGTGTCGTCGTAACATCTATTGTGTCGTCGTAACAACTTCTTGTATCGACGAGTATAGATTCCAGGATCTATTCAGCTTTTAGGCCTCTTTTAGTAGGATGACCTGCACCAGGTTTGTTAGTAAATAGACTTTGTTGTTCTGCCTATGGGTCAGAATAGTCACCTTGTCCAAGGCCCAGATTTGCTTTTGGTGGGCACTTGGACTTCCTGCAAAATAAGATTACAAGTCCTTAGGAACGCAAGTGAATTTGGGTCCTAAGAAATTGTTAGCTCTGACGGGCATACAGGATATAACTGCCCTCGGATATGCATAGTGATTGTGAAAGACATTGTTTGCAAGTTTAGCATTTGTTACCCTTGGAGCAGTTGGATTGTACCAACAATCAATTGCAAAGTGCCCAGTCTTTCCACAGCACCAACATTCATACCTGTTATATCTTCTTTTCTGGCTGACTGTATGAGCAGGAGTTCTTTGTGTGTGAACAAATGAATGAAGCAAAGAAGGTGAACTGTGCTGATGGTAGATGTGATGTTTGCTGTCACCATTCACTGTTTTCCATCTGGAGTCAGTCTTCTTCAAGGATTTCTTCTCTTCTCTAGGCTCAGCAAATTTCTGCCTCCTCATAACTTCCTGAGGTACCTTTGTGGTTTTTGGCATGTTCTTTGCTCCACTTGTGGAGCTCCCAATCTTGAAATACCCAAGATTGGATTGCCCAGCATTCTTGTTGGAGGGTGAGATTACCTTCCTCAAGCAAGCCTTCTTCCCACAAGGTCTGCCTGATCTGTCTTCCTTGAAGCATCCCTGCTCCCTTCTCTGAGTGGAGCAGCAACCATTTACCAGCGGAGGAGAGGTCTCTGGTTTGGAGGAGCTTGTCACGGGCTTTACTACAAAGGGGAGTTTACTCTCCACCCTTCTGGTGTTGTCATTCTTAGATTTCAGGACTTTGGGCTGAAATTTGTCCTTCTTCAGAAGAACTACTTCTCTGGTTAGTGAGCAGCACAGCTCCTTGCTCTCAATCAATGCCTTCAGAGTTTTCCCAAATTTGTCTATCAAGTCAAGGTTGGAGCTTTGCCTTGAAGTCCTTTTTGAGTTGACAAAACTCTGCATTCTCTAGAGTTAGCCATTCTGCTTTCTCTGAGAGATCAAGATTTCTTGCTTGAAGAGAGGAGATATTTGCATCCTGCTCCTTGCACAGCATCTTGAGCATCTTAACATCTTCTAAGAGATCATTGTATGACTTGGACCAGTCATCATTACCAAATGAGCTCGTCTCCGATTCGGAGTCTGGGGTTGATAGAGGAGCTCTTATGCATACCTATTCAGGTGAGACTTCATCCTGGACTTCTTCCTCTGACTCAGATAGGACAGTCAATCCAAACTAAGTCTTCTCTTTTGAGTCTGAACAACTTGAGTCACTGTCACTCAATGTTCTAACTTTCTTCTTAGCTTCTTTGCTTTTTTCTTCTTCTGATCCTTCCATGAGGATTGTTAGAGAGTCCCACATCTCTTCTGCTGTTATGCAGTGAGCCAGTTTCTGAAATGTTGAGATGTCAATTGCACCAGCAAGAATATCTTTGGCTTCTTTGTCCAAGCTGGCTAGGAGGATCTCATCTTTTATTATAGTCATGGAGGGTCCTTCTTGAGTAATTAAAAACATTCTGAGATCCATTGCCTCCATGTTAATTCTTGCTCTAACTTTCCAAAAGGCAATGTTCTCCCGAGAACAAATAACTATTCTTGACTCCATAGCTGTGATACTTGGACACCCATTGGCAGATCTGTTCAAGTTGTTAAGCTTTTCTTTGAACAACCTACCTCTGATACCACTTGTTTATTGGGTGTCAACTTATCACCTAGAGGGGGGGTGAATAGGTTTTCCAAATTATATTATCCCCTTTTTGGTGTTCTTGATTTCTGGTTAATAGATTCATATAGTAGAAAGCACAACACAGAAAAGCACACAAAGATGTATAGAGGTTCCTCAAGACCGGGTGTCTTGAGTAGTCCTCTTTCCCTTTGCGCCTACCTAGCAGTGTGCTAGGCTCAGCAAACTCTGCCAAAAACTTCAGGCCCTCAAGCCTTACACCACGGACCCGCAAGTCCTACAGCCTAGGCCCGCAAGCCCCTACTGCACCCAAGCCCGCAAGATCGACACTCAGGCCCTCAAGCCCTACTCTACACAGACCCGCATGTCCTGTGCCTACAGCCTAGGCCCGCAAGCCCCTACTGCGCCCGAGCCCTCAAGCTCGACAAGATCGGATCCGCAAGTCCACTGCCCTGGCCCTCAAGCCTCACAGCTCTCCAGCCCACAAGCTAGACGGTGTCGGACCCGCAAGTCCACTACCCTGGCCCTCAAGCCTCACAGCTCTCCAGCCCTCAAGCTAGACGGTGTCGGACCCGCAAGTCCACTGCCCTGGCCCTCAAGCGTCACAGCTCTCCAGCCCTCAAGCTAGACAAATAGGCCCGCAAGCCTTACAAAGATTACAGTGATAAAAGACTGTTTCTTCTTCCGGATGAAGATCGGCAACTTTAGCCTGATGAAGATCGGCTTCCTTAGGTTGAAGAAGATGCTTCTTGATTTGGAGTTTCAGCACTGGATCTTCTTCAGCCTCCTCTTCTTTTGCCTGATGTTGATCGACTACTTTTCAGTCGATGGAGATGAATGATTCGTCAGAGAGCACTTGATGCTTGTTCTCTACTTGATCTTCTTCTTCTCCGCTGAAAATATTGTTCTATTGAGGTGTAGCGGCGGGATTCTTTTTCGTTCTTTTTCTATATGTCGAAGACTTCTTTTCTAGGGCATCACTGTTCCCTTTTATAGGACAGATGAGCCGCATAACGGTCACATGTGATGTCCTTTAATGTCAGACGCCCATTCCTTAAAAGCATGCGCTGATTGGACAATCAAGCGGCGGCATTAAATGCTGACAGCGCGTCCGCAACATTTGAATCTGCCTTGACGATATTTCCATTATTACGACGACATGGATAATATCTCGACGACAGGACTTTGTCGATGCTTTGAACTTGGTAGACTTTCAATTCTTCTTGCTTCTGCCTCTGATGTTGGTATCTCGACGATACAAGACATTTTGGCGCTTCTGCATGTACGACGATATGCTATCTCTGACTGTGTCGTCGAGATCTTCTTTCTTGCAGACTGTCGTCGTAATCACGTTGTTCTCTCGACGACATGAGTGATAACATGTCGACAGATCATACTTTAGCAACTTCTTGTCTTTCTTCAGTCTTCTCGACGACATACCTTCTCTACGACGATGTTCACCGCCATCAGTCATACTTAGCCTTTTCAGCGACAAGGCTTCTTCATCTTCTCGGTGACAATGCCACTTTGGTGATGTCGACGATACCGCGTCTTCTGGACGACATTTCTTCCTTTAGTCATCATTATTCTCTGTGTTCGACGAACGACAATCTTTGTTCGACGGACAGCATTCTGCGTTCGATGAGCTTCATTCTCCTGTCCCGTCACTGCGTTCGACGAACTCCATTCTGTGTTCGACGAACAGCATTCTGCGTTCGACGAACTTCCTTCTGCGTTTGACGATCTTTCTTATGTGTTCAACGAACAGCATTCTGCGTTCGACGAACTTCCTTCTGCGTTTGACGATCTACCTTCTGCGTTCGACGAACAGCATTCTGCGTTTGACGAACTCGCCAAGTCTCAGCTTTTGCTTTGCCCTATCATCATGACGACAAGCATACTTTGTCGACGACATCTCCTGTTCTTGTTGACGATATAGTACTTACTGAAATAACTAAAGTACTTGATATATTGTCAATCTCTGCAAGCATGAACTAGATGTAACATTAAATACAACTTGCATTTATCATTGAGCTGAGCACTTCTTCAAATCAGGAACATTGCAGGGCACTGTTCCCAACATCAACCAAGTGAGAGGAGTGCACTAACTAAGGATCAGAATATTAATAATCCAGATAAAATAACTATATTTAATAGAGCAAATTCAAACAAGGAAAAGATATCACAAGGCAAGAGTAATTCAGAAAAATTAATCAACAACAATCAAAAGGCTAAAGGCAAAAGTAGAATAATTAGACACACTGCTGATTTATTATATTTGGATACATTTTATACACATTTCAAAGTACCAAAATAATAAACATAGGTTTGATAGACTCATTCTCTGTCATCCTAAAGGATATCATGAAAGACCATTCTACTCTTTCATAGAACTTATAATGGTAAAAGCAAAGGGCCCAAGGTAACCTGAGTTTCTTCTAATGTTTGAGCTACTTGTGCAGGATTAGGTAGGATCCCTCCTAAGAGATAATGGAGGGGGAAGGAAGATCTAGGGCTTTAATAAAGAGCTAAATCAAACAAGGGAGTGATTTCTTCTCTGAATCCCCTTATTCATATTCTTTAGTTCATGAAAATAATAGTATAAATAATTTCAATAAAAATCATTGCTGGGAAAAACAACAAGAATTTTCTAAGATAATAGAACTATTTATTCAGAGTTGCGTCGAATAGAATTTGACGTACCGTCTAATTCTACTCGGCGCCTGCTTCGAGAGCAGTCTGAAATAGATAATTCGAATAGAATTCGACGCAACGTCGACTTCATATCGACGCATCCGTCGATTTAATTGTTGCTCGTCTAATTCGAAGATGCGTCGAGTTCTAATCGACGCAACGTCGACATGACAAGCGTGCACAATTTCACCTATAGAAGCTGCTTCGACACATTGTGGCGCGCTGATTATTAGTCTCTGTCGACGGTGCTTTGAATAAAACCCTAAGTTGCGACGAATCGTCTTCTATTAAGCAACAGACGCGTTGAATTCATTAAGCTTTCGAATTCTCTCTTTCTTGCTCTCGTGCTCTTCCTCCCTACAAATCTCTTGCATCTCTTTCTCGTCTCTCTCTCTCTCTCTCTTTTCTCTTTTGCAGGTACTTCACCACAGAGTCAATGGCTCCTCCTAAGATCAACTCAGGTTTTGATGTTGATGTGGACTCCTTCAATGCAGCCTCTGATAATTTCAAGGTCATTCTTGGCTTGTTTCAATCAGCTGGGTTGACAAAGCTGATCTCCACAAGGTGCAAGATCCTTGATGTTGAACTGACAGAGTTTAAAGACAATCTTCAAATAGGAGAGGATGGATCCCTCAATGGGAAAATATCTGGAACTAATATTAACATTACAGAAGAAATGCTATCTCACATTTTTGATCTACCAACAGGTGATGAGTCTGATGAATTGACATGGGAAGAGACAAAGAAGGCTTTAGAAATCATGCAGTTCAGGAAAGAGAGGGCCATCAATGTGAAGAAGATTGATCATGCAGAAGAATACAGATTCCTTGCTAATATAGTGGGGAAGGTGCTCCTATGCAAAATCTCATCTCATGATGTCATCCCCAAGTAGCAGCTCCAGACTATGGGAGTCTTTGTTCTAAATAAGAAGATCAACTGGAGGAGGTGCCTTTTGAAAATGATCAGCCATAAATACTCACATAAGGAGAATGCTTATATGAGAATCATGAGTCAGGTACTGTTCCACCACTATCCAATGGTGTGCAAATCTAAAAGAGTATCTATTCCTCCAAGAAAGAGAATAAACATAGGAATCTTCTCCAAGTGGACCAGACAGATCTTAAAGCCTGGGCAAGCTGTTTCTTCACCTCCTCGTTCTCCAAATCCACAGGACACAGAGACAAATGTACCAGATCCTCCAAGGGATGACAATCCAGCAAAGGTTCCTGCAGAGCCCAAAAAGATATCATCCCAGATGATACTACTGTGCTACCACAATATCAGATCCCTCTCCAACCACAGCAACAACCATTCATCACAACTACAGACAACCTGTCTACTCTGCTACCACAATATCACATTTCTCCAGAAGTGTATCAACCCCACTCTCCTATCCACCAAGATATTTCAGACTTCCATGAGAACTTCACAGCAACACCTCCTGTCTCTAACACACCTACTCCTTGCTTTGAATTTGAGCAAGTGATTTCAAAAGCAGTAGGATTAGCTGCTAGCACATTTGTTGATCTAATGGCCTCTCAAGCAAGGAAGTTCAATAGGAAGTACTCCCAGAAGGAGTCAGAATTGCAAAAATCACAAGAGTCCCTCCTGGCATTGAAATCAACTATCTCCTCCTCCATGGTAACTAAAGAGTTCTTAACCTCCTTGATAAGTGAGGTTAAGAAGGGGGAGAAAATCCAGGAGGAGGAGAGGCTTAAGCAAGGAATTGTGAGTGTTTAGGAGAAGGATAAGAGTGCACAAGGAGAGATTGCCCCAAGTGTCCCAACTACTGAGATTCATGACCCAAACAAGCTCACTGCTTTTCAAACTGGAACAGTCCAAGTGCAGCCTCTTGCAAATCCTCCAAAAAAACTTGCATCAATCCAGGGGGAGCCAGCTGCAGAAATCCATGTAGTAACCCAGAGGGAGCGTTCATCAACTCAGGGGGAGCTCCTAAAAGATGAACAGCTATTGGATGAGGTGGCAATAATTGCTAAGGAGGTTGCTCTAAATGTTGAACAAGATGCACATTCTCAGGGGGAGCCTCCCAAAGAGAATGAAACTCATCAAGAAGCTGACAGGACTACTGAAGAAGAAAATGAGCCTGTTGTATTTGCTGCAAGAAAGGTAGTTCCTCTGGACTTCTCAAGGAAGAGAAAACTCCTGACATAAAACAGTTTAGTCCAGGTATTCTGTGATTATGAACACTTTACATTATAGCATCTGGAGGACACAGCTGTTAAGAACAACATGACTACTTGGCAATGTATAAAATGGTCTGTGATTCCATTCATTAATGTCTTTATTGTTTATGCATAGTTGTTTGTATTTGAGTTTATGTCAAAACATGTTTGAAATCACTTACTTTATTTTGTAAAATTTGTTATGATAAATAGTGGGAGATTGTTGAGAAAAACACTTGTGATTTATTTAACAAATTACTTAAAGTGATTTCACGAGTTAGGTTGTATTACCCACAATGTATAGAAAGGGTAAATTGGTCATAAGATGTCTTAGGATGACACACTCACCTTAGAGTGTCAAGACCAGGTGAAGATAAGCACAAATTCAGTTGAGTTAAAACTTGCGTCGAATAGAAGTCGACGCAACTTCGACTAGATGTTGACGTAACTCTGACTGATAGTCGAAGCAACTCAATCAGATTGTCGAAGTATAAGTGAAGTCGACGCAACGTCGAAAGGAACTCGACGCAGAAGGAAGAGCTTGTCGAAGCCATCTTAGAAGTTGACACAACTTCGACTTCAATTCGACGCAGAAGATAAAGTTCAAGTCCAAGCCTTCAACTCGACGGATACGTCGATAAGTAATCGACGCAACGTCGACATCTGAGTTCAGTCAGAGCTAAGAAGGAATTCAAAGCTACTCCTATAAGAACTCAGAGGTGCGTCGATATGAATAATGATGAAGTCAACGCAGCGTCGAATACAGTCTGAAATAGAAATTTTTCTACTGTCCTTTTAATACCTTTTCAGAAGGTTCACAAAGCTGAAGACAGTTCTCCGACGGCTCGTTTATTGTCAAGAATGGAATGGAGTATTCCAGGATACAACAAAAACATTCTTGGAATGTATTCAAATCTGATGGACGGGTCGGAAATAAAAGAAAAAAGAGAAATCAATTGTCCAATAGGAATTCCTTTTCAGGACAGCCCAAAAGAAGAAAGAAATTCAAATTCCAATCATGGAGAATAAGTATGCTGAGAGGAGAAGAAAAACAGAGCATTGATCACATATTTTTCATCTGTCGAATAGGGCTTTTCTCTTCTTCCTCCTTCAACCCAAGACAGAAAAGAACATATCTCTCTGCACAAGAAAATATCATAGTTGTTTCTTCTTCTTCATTACACAGCAGCAAGTTTACAAGAAGTGTTCAAAGAATAAGGATCAAGCCAATAACCCTTGCAATCATCACAATCATAAGCAATGGTTCATTATATTCAAATCCAGTGATAAACAAAAGCAGTTTAAAAGAAATAGCTTTTGAAGAATTCTGAAAGCAGAATTCTATTCTCCTCATTTTCTCTTTCTTCTTCTTTATTCACCAACTATAAAGAGTTTTATTAATCCCTCTTTCAAAGGATTCAGTGGTTCTAAGAGTCTCCTTATCAAAAAACTCAGTGGTTCTAAGAGTCTCATTATCAAAAGACTCAGTGGTTCTGAGAGTCTCCTTATGAAAAGACTCAGGCACAGTTAGTGCAATCCTACTAGGGAGGTAAAAGAGTGGACTACCCACATTTTGGGGAACCACTATAAAAATCATGTGTCTTCTGGATTGAATTTTCTATGTTGTCCCTCTATAATGTTTTCTGTATTTACATTTCATGCATTTACTTTATTCTGTTTTGGTAGTGTTGATTGCATACTACTTAGTAGTTTTATTGTGTGTGTACATTTAGGGTAGAAAATATTTAAAACTCTATCCCCCCCCCCCCCCCCCCCCCCCCCTCTAGAGAATACTCAGAGGCACGTTGTGCACTTTCACACTGGATTATATGATTGTTTATTAAAGAATCATAATGTTTGCTTAATGACTTACATAATTATGACAAGTCGATTTTAAGGAAAGGATTTATGTGTCTAACAAATCCAAATAACAGATAAATCTAAAAGATATCAATTTGATGCTAGAGAGTGATTCGAATAAATCAATTTTTAGCAGCTTTTACCTTATCTTTTGTCTTAGAGAAACACATTTGAGTGTACAAATCAAATTGTGGCGATTTATAAATATGGTTATAACAGGAATGTGAATTGAAGCATGGATTGATGATTATTATTTCGACTCATAAAAAGCATCAGGAAGTCTAATGTTTTAACAAGGTAATTCGTCGAAATTTGATGGGCATACAAGAAACATAGCAAAAATGACTGACGAGTCTGATCTTGGTTGCAAAAGGAATAATTTTTTATAATACTAAATTCCTTAAATAACTCGTACATGTTTGAATGTTGAGTACGAATTTAATGAATGCAATTATAAGATGGCTTGAATGAATCTACTAACATGATCAGAGCCAAGTTGACGGTATAATAAGTTATATTTTGGTTTAACGTGACAATGATAAGTATGATCTGTATAAAATAAATCATGTGATCATAAAAGAACTATGTTTAAGATATTGATCTTTTCGAATGATGCCAAAAAAATTCTAAAAATTGTTTAGATTCGAAGTAATCATTTTGGCAAACCTAGAAAAGCTCATAGAAAGTAAGAAAACTTACATGTTAAGGTTATCGTGTGCATCCCCGCCCCGAAGTGCATGGTTGACCTTCGTGGGAGATCAGGAGATGTGATATTTGTAAACCTGACGCTACCGGAGAGCCTTGTCAAGGGCAAGTGCATGAAATGTTATGATTTTGTAAAACCTGGTGCGGTCGGTAAGCCTTGTCGATGACAAATGCATAAATAATCATAATATGATTTGAGGAACCCTTGGGACGCACACGGGTATATGAAATTTTGAAATGACTTGGGTTGCTGATATTCCTTCCAAAAGGAATATACTTAAATCATATCTTCATAAGCATGTGCATGGTTCTTATGTGGTGGGTCACGCCAGTTCTACCAACTTGGAGGCCGACACTTTGGCACTAGGGAGCAAGAACCCAGGGAAATTAATTGATCTTAACCCGCTGGGTCACTCTGCTAGTTAGCCGAGTGTGATAAGGGTTCACTTATCCTTCTTGTAGGTCCTTGAGGTGCTACCATCACCTGGATATGGATATCCAGGTGATGGTGACGATAATCCTTATTGTTTCACATTTTTTGACGGGATCCGATGGCGGTCGGGCAACGGGCCACCACCCAACGACTCGATGTCCTCAGACGAGTAGAATGGGGGTGGTGGCATGCCATGGCAATCAGCGGAGAGCGATGGTGACCCCTGAAACAACTCTAGCCGCGGGATCGTTATCGCAAAATCTAGAACGTTCGTCTAAGGTTGAAGACGAAATTTAGAGCATTGATATCCTTAAAACCGTCGAATCAATCATTGATTGTTATCCACAGCGAATCGACAACAGATCCGCTGTCGGAGAAGGTCAATATATGTATGGCTGGATCCAAAGCCAGTAGATCACATCAAGATGCATGCCCCCATCCAATTAATTCGACTTATCCGAAATGAAATAAATTTTGTTACACTATAGTTTGATTCCTTTTAATTAAATAGGAGTCAGAAGTTTATAGGCCATTTTAAGGCACTTAAAGACAATTTCAAGGGAAGTGCCCAAAATAAAAATGCTGAGCATAGTCCCTTCTTTGAAAAGTGGGGTAGCACATCCTGTGATGACCAATGTAGCTCCATGTGGAGTCCATTTTGCTGACTATATTACAAAGCGTGACAAGATTTAAATATTGTTGATTTTTCTGTAAAACTGACTCTGATGGTTTTGAATTTTGGCACACGTGTGATAGGTCTTGTTTCCCAAAAATTTGTTGAATTTTTAGAGAAACTTTACCACATAGTTTACGTAATTATTTACCGTTATTTCATCATACTAAACTTGAAATTTAAGGAACTCCTGTAAGATTTTCATTGAGAAATTGAAGTAACATGTTACTATGTCATATTTACACTTTGGGTAAAAATCTTGGAGCATTTTGAGGTCAGTAAACATAAAATTTCATTTGGCCAAAATAGGTGCTCTGAAGCCTTATTACATAGGATTGACCATTTGTGACAAAAATTATAAGTGAAATATTTCCCTAAATATTTAATGCTGAAATTTGGTACGATAGTGAGTTAGGTCATCACCTTGTTCCCCAACAATTTGTAGAATTTTTGCAGCATTTCTGTTATATAGTTTTAGTAAGAATTTACCAATTATTTTATGATTATATAAGTGAAATATTTGTATCATGTGACATCATTTTACTCCAAATTTTCGGATCATCTTTAAGGCCCCGTTCGTTTGGACGGAATTGAAGACTTGGAATTGAAATTCGACGTCGAATTCCAATTACGCCGTTCGCTTGTTAGGTAGCTTTAATAATTGAAATTTGAGTTGAATATCATGGAATTGATTTTAGCCTAAGCACAAAATCTAGCTAGACATATCGGAATTGGGCGAGTCTGGCACGCACAATTTATCACGTTTTTTGCCCGGGAACGCGTTTATGCGCCCGGGCGCATAATTTTTCGACTGAGCGCGAGTTATTCGCACGGACGCGAGTTTTTCGCCCGAACGCGCGTTTTTCGCCCGGACGCCCAAATTTTGCCCGACCGGAAATTTTCCGCCCTAGCGCGCGTTTTTCACCCTGGCGCGCATTTTTCTCTCGGGCGCGCGTTTATGCGCCCGGGAGCACAATTTTTCGCCCGGGCGCGAGTTTTTCGCACGGACGCATGTTTTTTGCCCGAAAGCGCAAATTTTGCACGGGCGGAAATTTTCTGCCCGAGCGCGCGTTTTTCGCCCCGGGGCGCGTTTTTCGCCCGGGCGCAAGGTTTGCCACCCGGTAGCGCAATTTTTTGCATGGGCGCGAGTTTTTCGCCCAGGCGCGCGTTTTTCGCCGAGGCGCGCATTTTTCGCCCGGGCGCGATTTTTTTCGCCCGAGCGCGATTTTTTTGCCTGGGCGCGATTTTTTTCACCCGAGCGCAATTTTTTTGCCCGAGAGCGTTTTTTCGCCCGGACTCGATTTTTTCGCCCGAGCGCGAATTTTTCGCCCGGACGCGAATTTTTCGCCCGGGCGCGAATTTTTCTCCCAGGGGAGAGTTTTTCGCCCCGGCGCGATTTTTTCGCTCAAACGCTATTTTTCGTCAGGGAGCAATTTTTTTGGCCGCGCGCAATTTTTTCGCCCGGGCACAATTTTTTCGCCGGGCAAGATTTTTTTGGCCGGGAGCGATTTTCTTGCCCGGGCGAATTTTTTTCGCTCTACGAGATTTTTTTGCTCGGGGGCTATTTTTTGGGCGCGATTTTTTCACCGGGGAGCGGTTTTTTGCTGGGACGCACTTTTATCGCCTATGCGAGCTTTTTTCGGCCGGGCGGGTGGAAAAATCGCACCCGGGAAAAAAATTGCGCTCGGGCAAAAAAATCATGCCCGGGACACAAAATCGCCCCCGGGCGAAAAAATCGCGGTTGTGCGAAAAAATTGCGCCAGGGCGGAAAAAATCGTTCTCGGGCGAAAAAATCGTTATCATGACATACATTTGTTTATGATATATGTGATAAATATTAGTTTCTTCGTAATATTTTTTCAATTCTTAAATTGATTTTTATTTAACAAACGAACAAAAGTATTGATTAATTCCACAATATTTAACAATACTGTTTATTAGACGAACGTTGGAATTGGAATTAGTCACCAATATTTAATTCCACAATATTTATCAATATTCAATTCCAATATCGAATTCCAATTCCGTCCAAACGAACGGGCCCTAAAAGTCATTTTTACATCATGTGTATAATTATGGACCCTTTGGATGACGGAAAATCTTGAAATTGGAATAATCATTGTAGATGCTCTAAACATTTATTAAATAGATTTGATCATTTGTGAAAGAATTTATAAGTGAAATTTTATTCAGTATATTTAATATTTGATGTTGAAATTTGATATGATAATGAGTTAGGTCATAACCTTGTCCCCAAAAAAATTGTAGAACTTTGGGGGCATTTTTTGTTATATAGTTTTAGTAAGAATTTAAGAATTATATGATGATGATTGTATAAGTGAAATATTACGAGCATGTGACATCATTTTACCCAACATAACCCATATAGTCCCCAATCATTGGGGGTATGGGCGGGGGAAGATTGGAAACAGACCTAACCTTTGGCACTATGCACAAAGTGGCTTCTCTCAGAGGAGAAAGACCTAACCTTTGACAATAAATGCACAAAGTGGCTGCTCATAGAGTACCACTGAAATAGTGGCCCCCTATGCCGTCGCGTTTGCTGCGGAATCATGCCCTCAAATCAAAGCCAAAGACATCAGAGAGGGCAGACCCAAGAATCCATTTTGATTTATGCTGGGGCCATATAACATTGATGAGCTGATAAAATTAAAGAATATAGAGACTTCGTTGCTGGATTAAGGAATTAAACATTAAGTAGGAAATTGACATCTAATATTACCTTAAATAATAATATTAGTCCCAGCCAGCTTTACCAATAATCTTGACAAGAACAAACCCCATCTCTAAAATGATGGAAGCGACTCCTATCCCTGACAATGATCTCCCTCTCAAAAAGCTTAGCTATAAATTTCGTTGCTTCGTGGCAATCGCTGCATATTCTCAGATTTTTCACAACTCGAACTGGCTCCATCTTCTTCGTGCTAATTAGCCCAAAAGCAATGGCAACCCGTTCACTGTGGTACATAACAGCACTTTCTTTCTCCTCATCCTCTATATCATGAAGCACAAAACCTGTTTCAGGTCGATAACCCATCCTCCACAATTCCCTCCCAATCTCAAGCAGAAAAGCATTAATCTTTTCAAACTGCGGATGCGAAGTATCACCAACAACGAACTCATGAACCGTGTTATTCACCTCGACAGATCTACAACCAGGTACTTTGCGCACCCCCTTCTCAACCATGATCGCTCGACAAGTATCAACATCGACCCATCGCTTTGCTAACGCATATATGTTGGACAAGAAAACATAATTTCCTCCATCCTTGGGATCCAATTCTAAGAGTCGGTGTATCACCCGCTCGCTTGCCTCCGCATCCTTGTGAATTTTGCATGCACGAAGTAAACTACCCCAAACCACGGAGTTTGGTTTAACAGACATCGTCTCTATAAAGCGCATTGCTTCTACAAGTAGACCAGCGCGGCCCAGAAGATCTACCATGGCTCCATAGTGTTCAATTTGGGGGACTATTCTATATAGTTCCAACATTTGGGAGAAATACATTTTGCCTTCAGAAACCAAACCAGAATGACTACAGGCAGATAATAGCCCAACAAATGTGATTCCATCTGGATTAATTCCACTAGTTCTACCCATATTAAGAAACACTTGAATAGCTTCTAGCCCATGACCGTGAATTCCGAAGCCTGAAATGACAGAATTCCAGCAGAAGACATTCTTCAGAGGCATTTCATCAAATACCTCGAGTGCAGCATCAATGTTTCCACACTTGAAATACATATCTACAAGAGCATTTCCCAAAATAACATCAATGACTAGACGATGGTTGCAAATATAAGCATGAAGCCATCTACCCGTGCTTAAAGCCCCCAGATGACCACAGGCAGAAAGCAAACTCACCATGGTCACCTCAGTAGGCCTAACTTCTTCCATCTGCATCTCCTGAAACATTGAGATTGCAGTACCAAACTCCCTCTGATGTAAATATCCTGTCATCATAGTATTCCAAGTCACTGAATTCCTCGCAAAACCCATTCTATCAAAGAGTGCATGTGCCAGCCTGAGATTCCCTGCCTTACAGTACCCGTCGATCATAGCATTCCATGAAACAACATCCTTGACTGGGTTCTGATCAAAAACCTCCCTAGCCAGAGCAACGTTGCCTTGCTTGGAATAGCATGTGATCATAGAGTTCCAGGAAGCCGAGCTCTTCAAAGGCATTTCGTCAAACAGCTTCCTCGCGTCTTTGGTGCGTCCGTGAGCATTCAGTGCGGCAATCATGGCGTTGCAAGCAACAACATCCCTTTCGGGCATTTCTGCAAACAAGTTCTCTGCAGCCGACAAGCATCCACTTTTGGCGTAGAAATCAAGAAATCCAGTTAAAAGAAATAGATCTGATGTATATCCTAACTTCAAAATCTGGCAATGTAGGGACTCCCCAACGCTGGAGGTCTTGTGGGCGCAGGAACGGAGCATACATGTGAAGAAAGATCTGTCTATGGGGATCCTTTCGCAGATCATTTCTCGATACAAACTCAGGATTTCTTGAGAGGATAGGGACTCCGCGTATGAGCGGAGGAGATGAGTCCATAGAGAGGGGCTGGGGTGGCAAAGGTGGCGGAGGAGGAGGTAAGCGGCGTGAAGATTGCGTGATCGAGCGCAGGATGAGAGGAATTCGGATAGGAGAGGGGTGGCGTGATGGAGGCTTTCGTTGGTGAGGATTTGAGCTTGGATTTGATGGAGAGCGGGAAGTGGGAGAAATTGAGATTTTTTCAGACAGAGGAGAAGATGATCGGATTGGACGATTCGAGCAACAGAAGTCATCAAAGGTGCGTTAAGGGACTGAACCGTTGATGATGTCACCCGCAGGGCCGCACAAATATAAAGATTGAACTTCCTGCTGACTATTTTTCCTAGCACGATTTTTCGAGCATAATTGATTTTTAGCACGATTTTTCACGCATGATTTATTTGTTCATAGATTTTTACTATTCACAATTTAAAAAAAAGAAAAATTAAAAAGTCAATAATTCCTGCAATTATAGACTATAATTCATGCACACCAATTATAAGTTGATGTTTGTTGAATCAAAATTAAACTAAAGAATAGATGAATATTTTTTTGGCTTTCTATTTTTCTTAATTAGTTAATGCAATATCATAAAAACAGTAAATGAAATTTTGGAAGGATAATTGAAAATTGCCCCAAACATCTCCATTTTGCTCCTCCAATTCCAACTTATTATCTTAAACAACTCGCTCTTACTACGGCTCTGTTTGAGGGGACTTATTTTCACCGGTCAAGTGGTTACGACCGCATGAACCGAGCATTAAGTTCATGCGGTCGTAACCGCTTGACCGGTGAAAATATGTCCCCCCAAACGGAGCCTACATCCTCGGCAGGCTCCCTTCTTCTTCTTGTAACTTGTTGCATCCACTATATCAGCATCACCAATGGACTACTTAGCATTGAACTAGCATCTCCTTGTAACTTGCTGCCTCCTCTGTTCTCATCGTACTGCAAAATGGAGAAGATTGGAGCGAGGCCGCTTCCTCGGTGATAACAAACTCGGCTCTGGCGGAGAGATTTCTTCGACCCCGGGAGGTTTAAGTTTCTCTTCATTTTTGCTTTAATAGAGACCTGAATCACAATCCATCTACCCTTCTGCAGAAAATGACAAACATCGCAAGTTCAAACTTCTGGAGGACATCAACAATGTCCTTCCGGCAAACAGTGGCGGAACTAAGATTTTTGGTGGACCCGGGCACCATTAAAAAAATATTTATTTAATAATTAAATTTAACAAAAAAACAAGTTAATCAAAATAATAGTAAAAGTACATACCGCCTAGCAAACAACTTTTCTGGTACACATATTCTGGAAGCGTTCAATGATTGTCTCATTAGTAATGGTTTCCACAATATCTTTCTCAATATAAGCAATTAAGCAGTCGTTCATCCACTCATCTCCCATTTTATTTCGCAAACGACTTTTTATGATCAATAAAATTGGCAAGGTTTTATACTTATTAAGTCAAAATTTGGGATCAATATCCTCTGTTGAAGGCATATTTATAAAATTGACAAGAGTTAGAAGCTGAAATATGGAAAATATCCCTAAGGTAGGATAAAAGTATAAAACCTTAAGAATTAAGATCAAACCCCCATTCTCGAAAATCAGAACTTCAGAAGCAGCATAAAAAGAAGAACATAATGTGTGCAGGTTCGCCTTCACAGAAATCAGAAATTCAGAAGCAACATTTAGAAAACGAGTGAGAAGAAATCAGAAATCGATCGACGAACAGAAGCAATATTTAGATCACCTTCGCCCGTTCACTGTCGCCTGTCGGCTTGAGTTCCGGATTCCGTCAGGCGTCATCGACTCATGTCACTCATCGACATCAACACATCGTTCCTCGTTCTGTCCAGGACTGGTTCTGTCGCCCATCGCCCCTCGGCAACAAGCTAGCAAGGCAGAGCCGCAGAGGCTGAGAGGCGGCACAACCGCACAGGGAAGATGAGAGGCAGGTTAGGGGCTTAGGGCAACTGGGCAAGCCGACACCAAGAACTCAAGAAGATGAGAGGTGGTCGGCGGGTTAGGAACTTAGGGCAAGCCGGTAGAGGGAAATGAGAACAAGTGAACAACGAAATAAAAAGTGAGCCGTGCGGGATGGACGAGACGAGGTATAGTGAACCGCGCACGATGGACGAGCCACGGAGCCAGCTAGCGCAATATTTCGTAAATTTCAGTCCAAATAGTGCCCCAGGTGTGCCTAAATTAGACCCAAAATGTATTTGGTTTGACCCAAACCAATACCTCTATTTTATTTTTTCAAAATTTTGGACCCGGGCACGTGCCCGGGTGTGCCTGTGAACAGTTCCGCCCCTGCCGACAAATAACCGAAGCCACTTTCGACGAGATCAAACTATAAGTATTTGCCTGTTACTAACCTTTGATGCAGGGAGAAGAAACGTGAGGAGGAAGAAGAAGAGAAGAAGCAGGGGAAAAGCTCTATCTTGCGCTGCTAATCAGAATTGCATAAATAAACAGTACAACTGAATAAAGATAAGCGGGCGGCTACAGTGCACGCCAGACATAAAGACAGCAAAGAAAAAGATAGAGTCCAGACAAAAGATAAGAAATATAATATATATATAAGCATTTATATATATATATATATTAAACTGGCACACAAGCAGAGGAGCCCTAGATTAATGTATTCTAACACCCCTCCTTAATCTAGGGCTCTTTGTCTTCACCGCTGGCTTCAACACTACTGATCACCCCGATCGCCCTGCGGAATGCCTGAAATTTCTCTGCGGAGAGGGCCTTTGTCATACCGTCCGCGAGTTGATCCTTGGTATTGCAGTGTTGAACATCCAGCTCTCCATCTTCGATGAGTTCCCTGACGAAATGATGCTTGATTTGAATATGCTTGGTGCGACTGTGTAGAACAGGGTTCTTGCTGATAGAAATAGCGGAGGTGCTGTCCACCATGATAGTAATAGCGCGAATCTGTTCCTGTTTCAGAGTGGTTAGCAGACGATTGAGCCAAACTCCCTCCTTTGCCTCTTCACCTATCGCCATATACTCTGCCTCAGCAGAAGAAAGAGCTATACTCTTCTGCTTCCTGGAGCTCCATGAAATCGTATTTTGCCCCAACTGAAACAGGAATCCGCTAGTGCTTTTGCGGTCGTCAGCACTTCCGGCCCAGTCGCTGTCTGAGTAACCTGTGATTCGATCATCCCCGTTTGTTGTTCTCCTTAACATTAGTCCGAAATTCTTAGTTCCCTGCAGGTACCTTAGAATACGTTTAACATCTCTCATATGAGCTGTGCTTGGTTCACTAGAGTACCTGGATACGATGCCCACCGCATGTTCGATATCAGGTCTGCTGTTGGTTAGATAGATAAGGGCCCCAACGATACTTCGATACATTTCTTCATTCATCTTTTCCTCTCCATCATCTTCCTGGTATTTATCTCCTGTTGCCATGGGAGTAGATGTGGGTTTGCAATCCTGCATGTTGTGTCTTAACAACAGTTCTGTGACATACATCTGTTGATGGAGAAAAATAGCATCTGGCAGTTGCATGATCTGTAGACCCAAGAAGTATTTCATAGTGCCAAGATCACTCATTTCGAATTCTTGTTTCATAATAGCTTTGAATTCATCAATCAGGGACTGAGATGATCCAGTAACGAGAAGGTCATCAACGTAGATGCAAACAATCACAAAATTTATTTCAGAGAAGTGTCTGACATAGAGAGATGCTTCATAAGGATTTCTTATGTAGTCGTTTTTCTTTAGGTATGTATCAATCCGATCGTTCCAGGCCCGAGGTGCCTGCCTCAAACCATATAAGGCTTTCCTTAGCTTGTACACCTTCTCCTCACTCCCTGTGACAGTGTAACCTTCCGGGTGGTGAACAAATACTTCCTCTTGGATATCTCCATTTAGGAAGGCGGATTTAACATCTAATTGGTGAATCGTGAGGTTGTGTTGAGTGGCAAAAGCAAGCAACATTCGGATTGTTTCCATTCTAGCTACATGCGCAAATGTTTCTGTGAAATCTCTCCCAGGTTTCTGCGAGTAGCCTTTCGCCACGAGACGGGCCTTGTATTTTTCGACATCCCCTTTCTCGTTCAGCTTGACCTGGTATACCCATTTTAGGCCAATTATCTGTTTGGTGGTCTTGACATCAATTCCCATGTGTTATTCTTATGTATAACAGCTATTTCCTCATCCATGGCCTTAACCCATTGGGGCTGAGATGCAGCCTCAGCAAATTTTGTAGGTTCATGACACAGAAGTGCCACATTGCAGGATTCATATATATCAGATATAGATCTATATTTACGAGGAGATGATGAATCTAACCTGGGATCCGTCGGAGGATCATCAGAGAGCTCTGGATTGGGCGGTTGTGGACTGAAATGCAAATCCTGATCATCAATAGGTACTGCCCCGGAGTCAGCCACAGCATCCTCCAAAGCATTGGTGAAAATTGGACTCTGATCCTCATTAGTATTCCACCCTTCCCAACACCCTTGTTCATCAAAAACAACATCTCTGCTTATTATCAGTTTTTGGGTTAGAGGATGAAATAGTCTATACCTCTTTGATTCTTGACTATATCCCATAAAGATATATTTTTCTCCTTTTGCAGCGAGCTTGTCTCTTGTCACATTTGCAGGTATAGCATAAGCAATACTTTCAAAATTCGCAGGTTCTGAAGATTTGGCTGAAGGCCATACCAAGCTTCATATGGTGTTGTGTTTTCTAGGGCCTTTGTGGGTGCTCGATTTAGAGTATAAACGGCTGTGCTCATTGCCTCCCCCCAGAACTGTTTTGGAAGATTTTTTTGATGAAGTATGCTCCTTCCCATCTCGACAATGGTCCGATTTCTGCGTTCTACGACCCCATTCTGTTGGGGGGACTGAGGTACAGTGAGCTGCCGACTAATTCCTTGAGACTCACAATAGGTAGCAAATTCCTTGCTAATAAACTCACCTCCTCTGTCTGTCCTGAGAGATTTTATCTTTCGATTTGTCTCATTTTCGATTGCGTTTTTGAATTTCTGGAACATAGAGAAGGCTTCTGATTTCTGAGATATGAAGAATATCCACATCATGCGAGTGCAGTCATCAACTAGAAGAAGATAATATTTATTTCCTGACCAAGTTGGGGAAGAGGCTGGCCCCCAGAGGTCGGCATGAATGAGATCGAGGGGAGCATTGGCTCTCCGGAGGCTTTGTTTTGGAAAGAGGGTTCTGTGGATTTTGGTCACAGCACATGTCTCACAGAATTCAGCATCATTAATTTCCCCTTGCATTCCACTTACAATTCCTTTCAACTTCTTCAAATATCCAAAGTTTAGATGCCCACATCTATAATGCCACAACATGGTGCCCTCTAAGCTTCTGGCAGTGTTGGCTAGGGAATGTGCAGTTTGGCTAAGTTGCATGTTAAGAGGAAAGATCTTGTTGGTCGACATCTTTATTATGGTGACTGTTTGATGTGTTTTAGTATCTTCAATGCTGCACTCATCTCTGTTAAACACCAGTTTGTATCCTCTCTTCAACAGCTGGCCCACTCTCAAGAGATTTTGAGATAGGCTAGGAACATATTGCACTTCCTGAATGTGATTTATCTCACCATTCCGAAGTTTCACAGCCACCACACCCTTTCCTTCTATAGTCCTGACATTTCCATCACCCATAATGACTTCAGATTTTTCTGACTCATCGAGCTGAACAAAAGCTCCCTTGTTATTGGACATATGGTTCGAACAACCACTGTCAAGGAACCAAACTTCTGATTCTGGTGAGATGGATTTCATGCTTGAGTAGAATAGAGTTTCTGGGTTATTAGAGAAATTAGCTTCTTCTCTTGGTCTGTTGTCCCTATGCCAGCAGTCCTTTTGCATATGGTTTGGGTTTTTGCATCTTTTGCACTTTGAGAAACAATCCTTTGTATAATGTGTGTTTTTGTTACAAAGTTTGCAGTAGGGCCTGGATCCTTGTTCAGATCCTTTGTCTTTATTGTGATAACCCCAAGCATTTCTATCTTCAGGCATCTTCTCTTTGGTGTGTTGATTCCAACCTGTGGTATTGTACTTAGCAGGTGAAATCGATACTCTACTCTGAAAGGCTTGTTCTAACTGTATCTCTTTATTCTTCATTCTAGCTTCATGACCCTGTAACGACCCCATCAGTTCTGTGACAGTGATTTTTCTAATGTCCTTGGCTTCTTGAATGGCAGCCACTACATGTTCAAAACCAGGAGTTAAGCTACCAAGGATATGAGAGACAACACGTTTCTCTGGAAGATCGTCTCCATAAGTTCTGATCTGATTTACCAACAAGGATGTTCTTGAAATGTATTGCTGCACTGATTCTTTTTCCTTCATGACACTGGTATCAAATTCTCTCCAGAGAATGGTAAGCTTCATAGAAATGACACGTTCATTTCCTCTATACTCTTCTCTTAATATATCCCATGATTCTTTTGCTGTTTCTGCATCGATGATGGGAGGTAGAATGGATCGACCAACTCCCTGTTGGATACAGAGGAGTGCTTTTGCATCTCTTCTCTGATTTTCCATGGTAAGTTTGGCATTTGATGCTTCTTCCGTCTCTATTGATGCCTGTTTTTCTTTTGAAGCTTTAGTCTCCACTAGAGCTTTTTCTGTCGAGGTAGATGTCGTGGGAATGATGAACCCATCTTGGACTAGATCCCATAGTCCTTGAGAAATGAAGAAAATCTTCATTTGTTTGCTCCAATAGTCGTATGACTCACCTTCGAAAATTGGTATCCCTGTTTGCGAGTATAAGAACGTCTGCGATCCTGATGCCGCCATGTGATGAAAGAACCAAAGAAAGATCACAAAGTGATTTGAGATGCTACACTGGATCTTCTGATGGCGTGAGCCTTTCGCTTTGATACCATATAAGTATTTGCCTGTTACTAACCTTTGATGCAGGGAGAAGAAACGTGAGGATGAAGAAGAAGAGAAGAAGCAGGGGAAAAGCTCTATCTTGAGCTGCTAATCAGAATTGCATAAATAAACAGTACAACTGAATAAAGATAAGCGGGCGGATACAGTGCACGCCAGACATAAAGACAGCAAAGAAAAAGATAGAGTCCAGACAAAAGATAAGAAATATAATATATATATATATCTATAAGCATTTATATATATATATATATATATATATATATATATATATATATATATATATATATATATATATATATATTAAACTGGCACACAAGCAGAGGAGCCCTAGATTAATGTATTCCAACACAAACAACGTTGGACTAGGATAGAAGAGTAATCTATGGGGAAAATTAGGGGTGCAAACGAGTCGAGCTTGGCAAAATCTCCAAGCTCGAGCTCGAGCTAACCATTTCGACCTCGACGAGCTCATTTTGCCCGGCTCGAGCTCAAGGCCTACTTATTGAGCTCGAGATCGAGTTTTGAGCTCGGGTCGAGCTCGAGGTGCTCACGAGCTTTTCAGCTGCCGAGCTTTTTTTCTTTATATTATTTACATTTTTTTAAATATACACAAATAAAAATCACGAGCCAGCCCGCGAGCTGATGAACAACATTATGTGAGCTCGAGCTCGACACGTGTAATCGTGCTCGACTCATAATCGAGCTCGAGCTCCACCAACTCGAGCTCGAGCTCCACCAACTCGAGCTCGAGCTCCACCAACTCGAGCTCGAGTCGAGCTTTTTTCCAGCAGGCTCATCGAGCTTACGAGCTGGCTCTGTTAGTAAAATATAGTGTCGCTCCGGCTAATTGTGTTATCGAAAAATTTAGGATAATCACAAAAATCTGAATGTAGCGACGATGCAGATGCGGGATCGTCTTATTAAATGTCTACTAATCTCTATTGAAGTTTTCAAACGCAAGATTAATTTTCTAATCAAGATAAAGCAAGTAAAGAACACGCAAATAATCAAGAAAGCAAACATGTATATTGCTTAAAAGCAGAACTTAATATATACCTTTTATCGATTCCAACTCATGCTTCGTTGCAACAGATATTCCCAATAACCTCGGCATATTCATCATTGTGTAATCAGAGGCTATAGAAGGACCCACTAACATGCAGTAATCTTTCTACAAGGTAAAGAGAGTTAGAACTACCCTTGTATGTATATAAATCAACAATATATTATGTAAAGTGATCTGTAACTCAAACAGATCACATATGAAGATATGCATAAGTGATTTAGCATAATTTATATAAATACGAGCAGCTCCGCACGGGCTACACCCGTGCTCCCTGACTCTTAGCGGGCTGCGCCTGCGTTCGGGCGGGCTGCGCCCGTATCTGTCGTGGGCGAGACATTTGTCGTGGGCAAGATATTTTTCGTGGGCGGCGTCAATTGTCGTGGGCGGCATCACTATCGTGGGGGGCAACATTTGTCGTGGGCAATATTTATATTAATTAGTAAACTTTTGTCGTGGGCGCGACAAAACCCGGACGACGACAATATTTTCCCTCTGCTCCGCATGGGCTCCGCCCCTATCCATGGCGACATTTGTCTCGTAGAGGGGGCATTTGTCGTAGGGGGACATTTGTTGTAGGGGGACATTTATCTTTGGGGCGACATTTGTCGCGAAGGCGAAATTTATCAGGGGTGGCGACATTTGTCGGGGGGTGACGACATTTGTCGGGGGGTGACGACATTTGTCGTGGGGGGCAACATTTGTCATGGGGGACGACGTTTGTCGTGGGGGGCAACATTAATCATGGGGGGCGACATTTGTCGTGGGGGCGACATTTGTCGTGGGGGCGACATTTGTCGTGGGGGGGCGACATTTGTCGTTGGCGGCGACATTTGTCATGGGAGGCGACATTTATCGTGGGGGGCGACATTGTGTGGGGGCATCGTCATTGTGTTAGGGGCAACAAAATTATGTTGGGGCGACGACATTTGTCTTTAGGAAAACATTCAGTAGCATTGCCCCAGCGCGTTTGTGAAGTTCATTATTGTGCTAAAGATGTGAAGTTCATTTAGTAGCATTTTACCATATTGAGAACCGTGCCAGCAATGCTCCTGATTTGAAGAAGTGCTCAGATCAATGATAAATGCATTTTGTATTTGATGATATAGCTTATTCATGACTGCAGAAGATAAATCATATATCAGGAAATTTTCTAAGTCTAAAATTATCTAGGACTAACATGTCGTTGAGAAAGAATCAAAACTATATCACTAGTGTATAGACGATAAAAGTAATGAAGATTAACTAAGTACAATATCGTCTCAAGACTCAGCAGAAGAATCGAGGAGAAAAGTATCATATCGTCGAAATAGTTTTGACGATAACGTCTTGATGAAGACACATAGTCTTGAAGGTTGAAGAAAGCTTGTCGTGGATAAAGCTAATTTCAGATGTCGACAACATCGTCTTAAAGAAAGCTTGTCGTGGATAAAACTAAGTTCAGATGTCGTCGACATCATCTTAAAGAAAGCTTGTCGTGGATAAAGCTATGTTCAGATATCGACGACATCGTCTTGAAGAAAAGTTATCGCAGATAAAGGTAAGATGTCTCTACGATATATTCTTGAAGAAGAAGTTCAACCTAGAAGGATAAGTGACTTGACTCCTTAATTCATAAAGAAAGGGTCACGTGGACAAACATCAGCTTGAAGACCTCATGTCGTCTAGAAGATCAAGACGACATCGTCTTGAAGTAAGACAGTCAGCCTAAAGAATAAGTCTAAGTCAACATCTCGACGATGTCGTCTAGAAAATCAAGACGATATTGTCCTGAACAAAGACAGTCAGCTTGACGAACAAATCTAAGTCTTATTCGAAGCAACATCTTGACGATATCATCTAGAAGAAGCAAGACCGTTGAGATATTACATAAAGCCCTAAAGAAGGATGTATGTCAACTTAATGAGAGCATACTACTATGAAGATTAAAGAAATATTGCATATAAGGAAGTATCTCGGCGATATCGTCTAGAAGAAGCAATCTTATTGAGATAACAAGCCAAGTACTAAAGTAGAAAGTATATCGCCAACATCGTCGTGAAGAATATCTGTTGATCAAGACGATATCGACTTGAAGGAACAATATCGTCTTGACAGTTGCAGAGCAACATTTAATGCACCGGTTCTCTTGGAAATTGATATCTTGGGAAGATGCATGTCACCCATCTTGCACACTAATAGAGGAGTAATAAATAATATTCTCTATACAGAATATAGTTGTTGCACAATGTTTAAGGAAGAATTTTATTACTTTTATATTCTGCAAGTTCCAAGAATAGCAAGGCATTTATTATAATCAATTCAGCGGGCCCTTCCAAATATTCTTTCAGGCAATTTATGGAAGTTTGCAGAAGGGATTTTATGCAAAAGTTACAGAAGATTGATTATAAAAGGGAGAAATTGTCAATTTCAAAGTAGTTCTTCACACTGCATACAAAACACTGATCAAGAAAAGAAAAGAAGAAGAACTAGAAGAAAATTTTCATCACTTTGCTGAGAAGACAAGAATTAAGACTAGGTTGAGTTGGGATCCTAATCCAAATTAAGACTAGGTTCTAACAATCTCCCCCTATTTGGTTAAGGATACCTAAGCATAAAAAGTCTGAATAACTTAAGGCTTAAGGGTCAGAGATTATTTTCTTCTTTTGAAAAACATTTAAGCAATTTCTGATTTCCTAGATTTTGAATTAAATAGGAATTTAATAAAATGAATTGCTAGCTGTTATTGGATTCTAGGAATTTTAAAATCAGAAAGACAATGCCTGATAGCTTCTTTCTATAGAATCCCCTTAATCAGAAGAGACTCACACTCAGTGCTCTAATCATTTCTGATCTATGCAATTTGAGTAGAATGCTCAACTTGATTTTGGGGAAAATCTGGAAGAATGTGAAGTTATCTGATTTTGTCTTTAAGATGGGAAATTGTTGGGATCGAGGGCTTGTGGGCTATGGTACAGCAATGCCACCGGTGTTGCGGCACTAGTCGAAGCAGAAGGGCGTGTCCCCTGTGAGCCTAACTAGCTGCCCTTTGGGTCCTACCTTGGGATAACCAGCTCTATAAAGGAGCGGTATGTGCATTCCCCTACAGTCCGGGCTTTTGGGAGAGTTGGTAGCGCCGTGTCCCTACAAGTGGTATCAGAGCGAGGTTGTTCACCAAAAGCCTAACAGCTTGAACAGATCTGCCAGTGGGTGTCTAAGTATCATAGCCATGGAATCAAGAATAGCTATCTGCTCCAGGGAGAACTTTGCCATTTGGAAAGTCAGAGCAAGAATATTCATGGAGGCGATGGATCCAAGAATGTTTTTGATTGTTCAAAATGGTCCCTCCATGACAATGTTAAAAGATGAAACTCCTCTTGCCAGCTTGGAGAAAGAAGCAAGGAGCATTCCAGTTGATGCAATAGATCTGCCAACACATCAGAAGCTGAGTCATTGCACAATGACAAAGGACATGTGGGACTTCTTAGAAGTTCTCATGGAAGGGTCAGAGGAAGATTTTGAAGAAGAAACCTCTCATGAAGAGGTATGCATCAGAGCACCACTGACTACTTCAGACAGTGAATCAGAAGATGATGAATGCTCTGGAGCAGAAGAAAGGATAAGAGCACCCCTATCTCCTACAGACTGTGACTCTGAGGATGAAGAGGTTCATGGACTGATGGCTCTATCAGATGAAGAAGATCATGATGAATTGCATCATGATCAGGTATGCACCACTCACACATCTTTACTACCTGCTTCAATTAAGAAGACCAAGAGTGCATCAGAAAATTATGTATCTTCTGAAGATGATGCAGAAGACTGCTCATCATGCAACAATAAGAACCATGTTGATCTATTAGAACAGTTTGGTGATCTCTTGGATGCTCTGAGGAAGAGCAAGAGGCTTGTTAAGAAACAAGCTAGGGAGCTAAAATCACTCAAGCCTTATAGGGTTGAGTCAGATGGGGAACTGGGTATGTCCTACTGTAAGGACACCAATCCACATGAGCTCAAGAAAGTCATAGACAAACTTTATGATGAGAGAAGCCAAAGGGAAGAACTTATCAAGAAACTTGAGAGTGATCTTCTTAAGGAAAGAAGCTTGGTAGCTCAATTCTCTAAGACCAAAACTGTTCTCCCCATCATTAACACATTCTCATCCTATAAAAATAGGAGGGGGTTAGGTTACAAGGAAGGGGCAACAGATGCTGAGAATGAAAAAAAGGACAAAACTAAAGCAAAGCCTCACACCACCTTTCAGAAGGTAGTGCTTCCCTCAAATAGGTATAATCAGGACAGTGTCCATGGTCTCTGGATGAATGGAAGTTCCACTAGTCATGAAAATGCTCCTGACTATGGAAAGAGAAAGGGCATGGGGATGAGTGCATTAAAGGCCCCCCATGAGGAAATTCAAATGGCCCATCATGGACCATTTATATTTGGTGTCCCAGCCCCCACTCTCAAGGATAAAGGGGTAACATCTTCTCAATCACCCTCAGATAAGAAGCAAACCAGTAACCCCAGTCTAATCAATTCTCACTTGAACATATCTGATGCTATCAACACCATGTCAGCCACCAAGCTGACATATGTTGCTGACAAACAGATAAAGTCAAGAAGAAACGATGATACTAGAGCAGCTAGTCAGCTCTTGACTAAGAGAGATTGGAAGAATGCTGCTGCATTCTCTACTGAACATACTTCAAAAAGTGCTCAGAAAAGAAGTTACAACATCCATGAGTGTTGGTGCTGTGGCAAAGTGGGACACTTTGCCATCGACTGTTGGCACAACCCTAGTGTTCTTAATGCAAAGGTGAGACCTCCTCGAAGGGCTGCGGTGAGTAGAGGGATCTCCTATTATGCTAACAAGAACCTAGGACCCAAGTCACCTTGGGTTCCTAAGGGATATTAAATCTGTCTTGTAGGGTAGTCCATTTTGCCATTAAAAAGCAAACAAGGCTAATGGACAATAAGTACACCAGGCTTAGCTCTGGACTAAGAAGAACTTACCACATACCAAGGTGCACTAATCAAGGGTGTGCTGGAAGTAAAGATAAGTGGACATTCTATCGAAGAGGAGCCACTGGCTCAAGGAGACTTAGAGGCCAAGGTGAAGGTAACCATGTTAATGTTTATCACATAAACACATCTTCATCTAATATTGTAAAAGTAATTTTTCAAAAACCATATCGTCGGAATGGTCATTAGTATCGTCGAAAGACCTGCATTACGACGATACCCAATCGTCAACGGACTCTTAATTAGGTCTAAGCTCAATCATTACAGCCAAACTCGAGTTAGTCAGACATTTAACAAATGACACTTCAACTTCCAACTCGGACACTATAAATAAGGTCAAATGTCTTTGTTGAAACCGATTTCTCGGTCTCTTGTGGAGCTCGGGGCCCTCACCGAAATGAGGGGCGGCTAGCCCTTACTGATCCCTCGTGAAGGGTAGACAGAAGATTAGGAAATTGACTAAGACCTTAGTCACAGCGAGGAGGTCCCTCCACTAACCCGGAAGATCGTTGAGCGCTTCCCCTCCCAAGCCAAAGCTGAGACTCGGGCACCTTGGAGAGCTCGGGAAATGCTAACCAAAGAAAGCCTGAGGAGAGGGAAGCTGAAGTGCCCCTTCCAAAGGTTCCCTTAAGGTCCTATTTATAGATTTTCTGATCTAGTCTGCAAATAACAGGATTCCGCCTTTTGATTTTACTATCCGCACCCAAATGGGTCTGCTAACAGCCAAACTCCGCTGTTTGGAGAGGCTAAGGGCAGACCACCAAGGGTAAAAGGGTAAGTTCACACCATTGATTTATGGATAAGGGATTGCGAGAACCTTACTGTCGGAGCTCTCGCGGGCCTTCTCGCGGATCCTGCCCGCGACGCCTCTTTTAAGGGATCGCCTTGCGAGGACCTCGCTGGCTCATTTTGGTGGCATCTGCCGAGGTCTTGTCGGCAGGGGGCCGATCTCGGCGAGGTCTGGATCTCGCAACTCCTGTCTCACTGACCCTTCTCGCTCGCCCTTCGGCGAGCTCCGTTTTCTCGCCAGGCGAATATCGGGGTTGTACACAATCCCCTCTCTTCGTGAGGACAAATGTGCTCGCGAAGAGTCATCCAACCCCTGGTATTCGGCCACTCCTGGATGACCTGTCGGGAATCTTTTTGGTGGGACCCACCCTATAGGCTATAAATATCGTCCCGAGCCTCCATTGGCGTGCGCCGTTACTTTTCTTCCTTTCCTTACTTTAGCTGCCTGGAGATGCCGATTTCCGAAGAAGCAGAGGCTCGCCTGAGGGCGATGAGAGCCGGCGGGCTACCTTCCACGACCAGGGTCCCTGCCTGGATGAACCGGCCGCCCTCCGCCCAGTCGCCGAAAGTCAAGAAGGCAAAGGCGGCTCGTCGCATTGGAGACGACTCCATGATGCTGGATTCCTCCCCGGACGATCGCCGCCCCGAGAAGGTATGAGCAACTCCAGTTTACGTCAATAAGTTGCTCTTCATTCATTTCTACTCGCAGGATGCTTTGTCGAGCGAGAACATTGGAGAACCCGCTGAGAGGTCTCGCAAGAGTCCGCAGGCGGATCTGAACCTCGCTGGGAAAAATGTCACCGGTATGATCTTAATCTCGCATACCGTAATATTTCATGTCAACTATATATGACCTCTGTTCCTCCTCTCTTACAGTCTCGCCCCTGAAGTCCCCGGTCAACCCGTCGTCGCGGCCGCCGTCTCCGCCTCCTCCAGGCAAAATCATAGATAAGCCCGGGTTCCAGCTCCTGACGAGCGAGGAGACCGGTGGCTCTGCACCGCCAAAGATTCCCCCGACCAACAGCACAGCTTATCCCGCAGGCTTGGGCAAGTCTCTCTACCCTCACTATGGCAATGTGTTCCAGGGCCGTCCTTCGACTTCTCGCCCCCCTCTCGGTAAGCGTTATGACCTCGCCGAAACCCTGCGCGAACTCACGCTCGCCATCTAACCTTGTAAAATCTTGCAGACAATGCCGAAAATCCGCATACCGATTCTGAACTGGGCGATGACGAGATGTCTCCCCTTCCTGACCAGGTGGAGGAATTCTTAGGGGATCCGCGAGATCCGGAGACGATGAAGCAGCGGGCCGCGGAGCTTTTGAGGAAGCACGGGCGAATGCTGATGGACCTCAACATGTAGGCGAGACGGGATAGGGAAGCCGCGGAGGACAGGCACGCGGTCCTGATGGAGGAATGCGCGAGGCTCCGACAAGTGAGACAGCGCGATCAGGACGAGAACGCCACGACGCCGGAGGTGCACATAGCGAGGATGAGAGACTACGCCTACCTCATGGACCGGGAGGGTCGTTTGGCAGAGGACTATTATAATTCTAGGGTACTGCCGAGGTCCGGGTCGCGGGGTGGTGTTCGGTGGAAATGGCTCCCCCACAATTCTCGCTAGCTGTTATATCGCGACATTGTTTGTAACAGTTGTCATCGTCTTTGAACGGTCTCGCTACGTTTCGCGACTCGCATATTCGCCACTCCTGCTGGCTTCTATTTCTCGACAATAAGTATCATTACCTTTTATGGTTTCTCGCTCGCTATTAGTGAATCTATTTTACTTTTGTTATATCGTTCTCGCGAGGGCCCTCTGTCCTCGCTAAACGTATTCTGCAGGGATGTTGTTCGCACTAACCCCGCAGGGCTCCCTCGCCCGCGTATGTGATGTGATGTTTTTGTTGATACTCGTGCTCACCGACGCTTGGACTTCTTCCCGCCCTTTTTCTTTGGCTATAAATACGCGGTCTTAACTGAGTCAACCACCACATTTATTCTTGACCTTCTTCTTCCTCTGCCTCAGAGCTCTCGCTCTTTCTCGTTCTCGTGTTTCTTCCTCTCTCGCAGGTTTTTCAGATGGGCGGCGACGCAGAGTCGGAGGGTCGGCGAAGGGTCGCGAAGGCCTTCGCCGAGCATAGCTTCTTCACTTGTAATCTGACCGACGAAGAGTACTTCAGCGCGGTCGCCGACTACGTTCTCCCCCCGTTCGAGGCACGCCGCCCTAGCGAGGACGACGTGATCAACGACCCGTTGGTCGACGAGTTGGCCATTCCTACCGCCCATTTCGCGGTCGGTCTGCGCCTTCCTTTGTGGCCGGAAGTTCGCTAGGTAATAATCGCTCTCGCTTACTTCCTATTATTTTTTTTGCCACTCGAGTCTCGCTCGCCATATGGACTAATCCTGTTCTCGTTGCTTGTTAGGTGCTCAAACACTATGGCGTGGTTCCCGGCCAGCTTACACCTAATGCCATGGCGGTGGTCACCGCCTTCGCCTGTTACCTTCGCGAGGAGCGCATCGAGTTCAGCCACCCGGTCTTCCGGAAGCTGTTCTCGTTCTGCACCTACAAAGATGGGACAGCCTACTTCGTGGGCACGGGTCCGAAGGTGGTCGAGACTGTCAACAAGGCCCACTTTTGGGCCCAGAAGTTCGTCGTCGTTAAAGGGAACTTCGGCAACATTCCCCTCTCGCCGGTTCAACATAGCGAGACCACCTACCGGCCCACCGCCCTCGGCGGCCATGACGCCCTCCTCCATCAGTTCTTTTGCAAGAAGAACTTCGAAGTCGTCTACCTCCGCCGCAACCTAGATTCGCTGCCTCCGGTTCTCGCCGTGGAAGGTAAAGATCTCGCCTAACACCTTCGTCCTTATTCGCTACCATATCGTACTTATCAATACTACTGTTTGCTTCTAGGCGAGCGAGATCTGCCCCTTCATCCCCCCTACGCGAGTACCCGGAAAACCGACGCTACCATGGCTCTCGCTACCATGGGGGCGGAAGCTTGTCGAGGCGTCGTCACTCCGGCTGAGCCCTCTTCTCGCAAGAGATCAGGGGCTTCTGGTAATGCCGCCCCTTCGAGATCTCCGCCAAAGAAGAAGAGCAAGAAGAGCACGGTATCGCTCGCTCCTTCGAAGGGCAAGGAACCCCGCGAGGCCGCCTTCGACGAGTTTGATCTTACCGGCCTCTCGGTGGGCGAGGACGAAGAGCCCTGCCAGGAGGTGGTCAGGACCTCCGTCCTCCCCATCCCGGTGAACCACTACAACTTCGGCCTCGGCCAGAGGCGCCGTGACGAGACTGGTGAGCCCCTCGTCACTTGGAAGTCGGAGACTAACAGGGTGGATATCTCCTCCATCCTCCCCTCCTGGGTGGAGAAGGAGACCGTCAGCGGTCATGCCTTCGACCTCGCGTTCGCTCTTTATGGTCGCGAGGATGCGGGGTCTTATAAGGAGGAGACCGCGAGAACCCTTGCTTACGAGAGTGCGAGGTCCCAGCTGCGCTCTGCCGAGCTCTCCCACATGACGTGGAGGCATTGCTTACGGCTGGAGCTTCAGAATGTGGAGCTTGCGAGGGCCTACCAGGGGGTTCTTGCCGAGAACACGCAGCTGAAAGAGAAGCAGCTCATCGCGGAGGGCAGTGTGGTGAGTCGCCTAGACCTCATATTCCTTTCCTTTGGCCATTTCGCCTCTTTAATTGAACTTATTTACAGGATGTCGAGGCCGCCGGGAGAGCCGACGCTTGCATCAAGGATTTGGAGGGCGAGGTGTCTGGGCTGAAGGCCCTAAACTGCGACCTCACTCGCGCCGTTGTTCCTCCCTCACCTCACCGTTTAAAAGAAGACCGGCGAGCGCGAGACGAAGGAATCCGCGTGGGATCTATAGAGTCAGCTCGCTACATCTTTTCGGTGATGAAGGCGGCCGACCTCTTGGCTGATGATGCGGTCGACATGACCCTGGAAGACGTCGTCCCGGAGCTCTTCCTCCCTCTTCCGCCAGTGAAGGACAGTGATGACGAAGAAGGATCTGCGGGTGGTTCTTGAAGTTCGCCGCCATTCCCCTCTTTTTTTTGTGCTATAATTTTTGGTCGGCGAGATCGCCGAAGATTGTAACCGAACTATGAAATATAGAATGCAGATTCTGTTTTGTTCGCTGTGCTCTCTCTTTCTCGTTTTCATTTTCACTTGTCGAAGGTCTCGTCCTCGCTTATCTCGATATCCGCCTTCGCGGGGGTTATTTTTGCGGCGGTCGTTCTCGCGCAGTGCGTTATTGGATAGATATGCGTGGGACGCTTTTGCCTTTCGCCGTTCGCTTTAGGATTACTACTCTTTTAGGTGTGCGTATTTTCTTTTAGGCTTCGCAGGGCGTTTTTCCTCTTGGCGAGAGCTCGCACCTTACCCGGAGCCGGCCACCTTTCTGCCGAGAACTGGATGTTCTGAATCGCATAAGATTGATTCTCGCCCCTCACATAGTATCGTGCGAAATCCCTTTTTGCCGAGCGAGCCGATCCGCCGAGCGAGACTGAGCATTCCAGCATAAAGACTTGTCACCCTTGTCAGCCTCTCCAGAGATCAACCTGAACCCCCCGTCTAGGTGAGAGCCCGGGAGCGGAATCGATCCGGGGCATTCCGGCACCAACCTACTCAACCTTGCCAGCCTCTCCAGAGATCAACCTGAACCCCCCGTCTAGGTGAGAGCCCGAGAGAGGAATCGATCTGGGGCATTCTAGCAACAACATATCCAACCCTGCCAGCCTCTCTAGAGATCAACCTGAACCCCCCGTCTAGGTGAGAGCCCAGGAGCGGAATCGATCTGGGGCATTCCAGCACCAACATATCCAACCTTGCCAGCCTCTCCAGAGATCAACCTGAACCCCCCGTCTAGGTGAGAGCCCGGGAGCGGAATCGATCTGGGGCATTCCAGCATCAACATATCCAACCCTGCCAGCCTCTCCAGAGATCAACCTGAACCCCCCGCCTAGGTAAGAGCCCGGGAGCGGAGTCGATCTGGGGCATTCCAGCACCAACATATCCAACCTTGCCAGCCTCTCCAGAGATCAACCTGAACCCCCCGTCTAGGTGAGTTCCCGGGAGCGGAATCGATCTGGGGCATTCCAGCACCAACATATCCAACCTTGCCAGCCTCTCCAGAGATCAACCTGAACCCCCCGTCTAGGTGAGAGCCCGGGAGCGGAATCGATCTGGGGCATTCCAGCACCAACATATCCAACCTTGCCAGCCTCTCCAGAGATCAACCTGAACCCCCCGTCTAGGTGAGAGCCCGGGAGCGGAATCGATCTGGGGCATTCCAGCACCAACATATCCAACCTTGCCAGCCTCTCCAGAGATTAACCTGAACCCCCCGTCTAGGTGAGAGCCCGGGAGCGGAATCGATCTGGGGCATTCCAGCACCAACATATCCAACCTTGCCAGCCTCTCCAAAGATCAACCTGAACCCCCCGTCTAGGTGAGAGCCCGGGAGCGGAATCGATCTAGGGCATTCCAGCACCAACATATCCAACCTTACCAGCCTCTCCAGAGATCAACCTGAACCCCCCTTCTAGGTGAGAGCCCGGGAGCGGAATCGATCTGGGGCATTCCAGCACCAGCATATCCAACCTTTGTCACCCGGTACGGCGGTAGTTATAAGCATCACAAAGAAGGAGTAAGACATTCATTAAACAACATAATAAAGCTTTCAAGGGTAAAATCATTTTAAATCATCCCCACTCCGGGCTCGGTCGAGGGGCACCCCTTCCACATCCTGGAGGTGATACCCCCCGACTTGAGCACCTCGCTTATAATATATGGACCCTCCCAGTTGGGGTTAAGCTTACCCACAGTGGACCCTCTGCCGGCCGCATCGACCTTCTTCAGGACTAGGTATCCTTTCTGAAAGTGCTTGATCCGGATATGTTTGTCGAAATATCGAGCCATCCGCCGTTTGACCTCTTCCTGCCTGATGGTGGCCAAGTCCCGGAGTTCTTCCACCAGGTCCAAGGATAGCCTCTGCTCTGCATTGTTATCTTCTATCCACTCTTCATCCCCCTCGCTCGCAGCGATCACCCGGGGGGTCTTTACCTCAAACTCTATGGGGAGAACGGCCTCGGACCCGTGAGAGAGCTTGAATGGAGTCTCTCCGGTGGCGGTGTTCGGAGCTGTTCTACCCAGTTTCCCCGAAGATTCTCCATTTTCTTTTTTAATAGGTTAACGATTATTTTGTTCGCCGCCTCCACCTGCCCATTGCTCCTCGGGTGGTGGACCGACGCGAACCTGAGGTCAATGCTGAGATGAGTGCAGAAGCCAACAAACTCTTCACTAGCAAACTGTGGCCCATTGTCCATCACTATAGCTAGGGGTAGCCCATGCCTGCAAATTATCTCTCCCCACACAAAATTCCTTACCACCTGAGAGGTTACCTTAGCGAGTGCTTTCACTTCCACCCACTTGGAGAAGTAGTCGATCATGACCAGCAGGAACTTCCTCTGGCCGCTGGCTTGGGGGAAGGGACCGACCAGGTCCAACCCCCATATGGCGAAGGGCCAGGGAGCCGTGATGGTCCAGAGCCTTTGAGCCGGGAGGAGTTGGAGCGGAGCATAGAGCTGGCACTTCAGACACTTCCTCGCGAACTCTGCCGCATCCTTGCTGAGAGTGGGCCAGAAGTAGCCTTGCCTCAACACCCTCCCTTCCAGGGTCCGACTCCCGGAGTGACTGCCGCACTCCCCAGAGTGGATTTCTTCCAAGATTCTTGGAACCTCCTCTTCGGAAACACAACGGGCCAGGAGTCCTGAGAGAGTTTTCCTATATAGCCCTCCAGCATGCAAGGAGTAAAAAGCGGACTTATACTTGAAGTGCCTCTTATCCACGTCCTCTCCAGGGAACTGCCCAGAGGATAGGAAGGTGATGAACGGATCCATCCACGAGGCTCGTCGCTCTACCTCCATCAACTCTCCTTCCTCGATGGAAGGCCGGAAGAGTTCTGAAGCCGTCCCTTCCGCTCGGGTACCGAACTTGGCTAAGAGATCCGCCTGGGTGCTCTCCTCCCTTGGCACGTGCCTGATGGAGAAGGTGCGGAACTGCCCAATGATCCCCTTAACCTTCTCCAGGTATAGCAGGAGGGTTGGGTCCTTCGCTTCAAACTCTCCCTTGATTTGGCATGCTACTACCATGGAGTCCGTGGAGACCTCCACGTCCTGCACCCCTAATTCCCGGGCCAGCCGAAGGCCCACTATCACTGCCTCGTACTCAGCCTGGCTGTTGGTAATTGGGAAATGGATGTTTAAGGCCTGCTCAATCTGAGTTCCCTGAGGACTTACCAGGACTATCCCCCCTCCATAGGAGTATTTTCCCGACGCTCCGTCTACCAACATCTTCCATGTCTTTGGGGGGGGGGGGGGGGGGGGGTGGCTCGTGCTCCCCCACCTCGGCCGCGTAGTCGGCCATGAAGTCTGCCACCGCTTGAGCCCTGATGGACGTCCTGGGCACGAATATGATATTGAATTCACTTAACTCCACGGACCACTTTGCCAACCTTCCCGAGTGCTCCACCCCCTCCATGATTTTACGGAGCGGGTGGTCCGTCACTACCTTGATTGAATGGGCTTGGAAGTAAGGTCGGAGCCTCCGGGCCGACACCACCAATGCGAAGGCTAAATTTTCCAGGATCGGGTACCGGAGCTCTGCATTCTTCAGCACTCGGCTGACGTAGTAGATAGGGAACTATCTCTTCCTCTCCTGCCGGATTAATACGGAACTTATTGCTTCAGACCCCACCCCCAGATACAAGAATAGGTCTTCTCCTGGCCTCGGCCCTTGGAGCAGAGGGGTCTGGGTGAGTTGTTCTTTCAGAGCCTGGAAGGCCTCTTCGCATTCCGAGGTCCACTCAAACTTCTTGTTGCCCCGTAGCACCTTGAAGAAAGGTGCACACTTTTCCCCTGCCTTGGAGAGGAACCTGCTGAGCCTAGCCAACTTCCCTGTAAGGCTCTGAACTTCCTTCGGATTCCTCGGTGACCCCAACTCCATTACCGCCTTAACCTTGTCCGGGTTAGGCTCCACTCCTGCGGGGGTGAGTAAGTGGCCTAGGAACTTTCCTCGGCTCGCCCCAAAGACACATTTCAAGGGGTTCAGTTTCATCTTGTAGCGCCGCAGGGTTCCGAACGTCTCCTCAAGGTCTCGGAGGTGAGATCCAAGATCTCGGCTCTTTATCATGAGGTCGTCAACATAAACCTCCAAGTTTCTTCCCTTATGCTCGCGGAAGACTCTGTCCATCATCCTTTGGTATGTGGCACATGCATTCTTAAGCCCGAACGACATCATCTTATAATAGTAGCATCCATCCCCTGTGATGAAGGAGACATCCTTGATGTCCGAGGGGGGGGGGGGGGGGGGGCATGCAGATTTGATGGTAACCTGAAAAAGCATCTAAGAAAGACATCATAGGAAAACCGACGGCTGAGTCAACCAGCGCGTCGATCCTAGGCAGGGGGTAACAATCCTTAGGGCATGATTTATTAAGTAAAGAAAAGTCAATACACATCCTCCATTTACCTCCTCCCTTCTTCACCATAACTACGTTGGAGACCCAGGCTGGATACTGGATCTCCGTTACAAACCCTGCCTGTAGGAGCTTGCTCACCTCCTCGCGGATGAGCCCTTCCAGCTTGTCGGCGGTGGCCCTTTTCTTCTGGAGGATAGGGCGGGTGCTGGGGTCGAGGTTGAGGCGATGGCAAGCCACATCCACGTCGATCCCAGGCATTTCTGTGGCGCTCCAAGCGAAGACGTCTATGTTCTTCTGCACGCACGCCAGGATCTCCGCTTGATCTTCCGAGCTGAGTCCTCCGCTGACTCGGACCTTCTCTACCACCCCTAGCCGGGTGGTGACTTCGAGCTCCACGACCTCGTCCATAGCCTCTAGTCGGGACTGCTCTCCCCAAGCCTTCTCCTCCTCGGCACAGGTGAGAGCCTGGGTTCCTTCCTCGACCTCCTTCTCCACCACCATCAGCTCCTCCGCCCCCTCCTGGGCCATCTCTTCCTCTTCCTCTCTTTCCGCCCGAGGTCCCTCAGCTACCCCTTCCTGGGCACGCACTTCATCTCCCTCCATCTTCTCCTCGGCTACCTCCTTACCTCCGGCTTCAGCTGCCTCCTCCATCATCTTATCCCACTCCTCAGCTTCTCCCATCCAGGAAATGGTGTTGACGGCCGTCACGTAGCACTGCCTTGCCACCTTGGGATCCCCCCTGATCCGCACCTGAACCCCTCCGTCGTTGAACTTAAGGCATTGATGAAAGGTAGAGGGGACATAGCGGAACGCGCTGATGAGTGGCCGTCTAAAGATGGCACTGTAGCTGCTTGGAGCGTCCACTATGACAAAATGGCAGTTCCTGGACTGCCCACCTAGGGTCACATGAAGTCCTACTCCCCCTTCTACTTCTTTCCTCTCCCCCGAGAATCCAAATAAAGGGCCATCTGAGGCCAACACCCTTCTGGGCTCCACCTCCATCCTGTCAAACGCCTTCTTGAAGATGACATTGACCGAACTCCCGTTGTCCACTAGAATTTGGGAGACGGTGAAGTTCTCGATCGCCATTTGAATGACCAGCGCGTCGCAGAACGGGTCCTCATAGCCCGGCATGTCCTTCTGGGTGAAAATGATTTTTTCGGCCGGGGGCGGAGCGGTGGACGTTGAAGCTACGCTCCGGCGGTAGATGGTATGGAGGCTAGCCTTGCGGGTCGCCTCCACCCCTACCCCCCCATGGATCACTCCGATCCCTCCCCTATTCCCCACATAGTTTCTATCCTCACACCTTTCCTCATCCTCCTCTCGAGGTTCGACCTCCACAATCCTCACTGGATGCAGCTGTTGTGGCGCGGGCGCTCTACCCCTCTTCACTTCCAGGAACTCCGGGCAGATGTCCGTTGAGTGACCTTCCTCATCATGGAAGATACAATATGGTAACGTCACCTCCCCTGCATCGGCCTCTGCCACCCTATTCCTTCTCCTCCTAGCGGCTACTGTTTCCACCTCTCCTCTCCTTCCTCTTCCTCTTCCTCTTCCCCGTCCAAGTGCCATGGCCTGTTGGGGAGGGGAGGCATCTGCATCGGACCCTTCCTCCACCCTAACCGCGGGGGCCTCCGTTGACCTCCGACATGGTTACCCCTTCCTGGGTCGTAACCCCTTCCATGCCCTTGCATTCCTCCGCCTTGCGGCCTCTATTCCCCCTCCGGGGCCCGGGGCTCTTCCCTTCTCCTGACCTCCTGCTGCCTTACCTCCGGCTCACTGAGCTTTGCTAGCCTCTTGGTGAGGTCTGGGTTGGCTTCTTCACTAGCGACTTCCTCCGACACCCTCTCCATCAGCTCCTCATAGGAGACGGGGGCCTTCCTCTTCAATGCCATTTTGAAGAAACTCTCTTTCAACCCGACCGTGAAGGCGAGTTGGAGTGCAAACCCAGGCATCTCCTGGGTGATCTGCACTTCCTCCTGTAACCGATCGGCATATTGAGCCAACGACTCCCTGGGTTCCTGCTTCACTTTGAAGAGAGAATCAGCGTCCTTCTTCCTCTTTTTTGAGGTCGAGAACCTCAGCAAAAAACTGCGGCGCAAATCCTCGAACGCGTAGATTGATCCTGCAGGGAGCTGATGGAACCAGTCCCTGGCCTTCTCCTTGAGGGTGACGGCAAAGAGCCGACACTTGAAGGCATCTGACATCGGCCTGATGGAGACTGAGTCTTCAAAACTTTGCAGGTGCTGGACAGGGTCATCCCTACCGTTGTAGTACACCCGGTCCCATTCTCCAAACCCCCTTGGGACGGGTGCGGAAAGCACCAGCTCACAAAAGGGGCTTCCCCCTCCTGTCACCCTTTCTTGCTCAACTCGCCCCCCAAGCTCTCTCGCTAGACTTGAGCTCGCCGGGACTGCACTCGCGAGGGCGGCGCTCGCCTGGACCACCCCGACCGTCGCCGCATCCTCCTGGCACACGCTTTCCTGCGCCGCGCTCACTAGGATAGAGCTTGTCGGCACTGAGCTCGCCGGCACGGCGCTCGCCGGCGCGGAGCTCGCCGGCCTCAGGCTCGCTGGACTGGCGAACAACACTCGCCCCTCCCTGTCCTGTCCCGATCCAACGGCAACTTCCTTTCCAGCACTTCCCCCCGGGGCATTCTCGCCAACCGTCATTGGGGGAGGGGTCACCTGAGGTGTTGGGGTCGCAAACTCGTTTCGCAGAGCTGTGACCGTAAACCCCAAGGTGTTGAGCACCTCCTTTCTGAAATCTGCGAGCATCCTGGCCATCGCCACCTGGGGTGTCTCCTCGCCTTTCTCTTCATCTCCCGCAATAACCTTTCTCTGGAACTTTCTTGAACCAGCCACGGTCCACGCTCACCGCACCAAAATGTTGAAACCGATTTCTCGGTCTCTTGTGGAGCTCGGGGCCCTCACCGAAATGAGGGGCGGCTAGCCCTTACTGATCCCTCGCGAAGGGTAGATGGAAGATTAGGAAATTGACTAAGACCTTAGTCACAGTGAGGAGGTCCCTCCACTAACCCAGAAGATCGTTGAGCGCTTCCCCTCCCAAGCCAAAGCTGAGACTCGGGCACCTTGGAGAGCTCGGGAAATGCTAACCAAAGAAAGCCTGAGGAGAGGGAAGCTGAAGTGCCCCTTCCAAAGGTGCCCTTAAGGTCCTATTTATAGATTTTCTGATCTGGTCTGCAAATAACAGGATTCCGCCTTTTGATTTTACTATCCGCACCCCAAATGGGTCTGCTAACAGCCAAACTCCGCTGTTTGGAGAGGCTAAGGGCAGACCACCAAGGGTAAAAGGGTAAGTTGACCCCATTGATTTATGGATAAGGGATTGCGAGAACCTTACTGTCGGAGCTCTCGCGGGCCTTCTCGCGGATCCTGCCCGCGACGCCTCTTTTAGGGGATCGCCTTGCGAGGACCTCGCTAGCTCATTTTGGTGGTATCTGTCGAGGTCTTGTCGGCAGGGGGCCGATCTCGGCGAGGTCTGGATCTCGCAACTCCTGTCTCGCTGACCCTTCTCGCTCGCCCTTCGGCGAGCTCCGTTTTCTCGACAGGCTAATATCGGGGTTGTACAGTCTTAAGGTTAAAACGCTCTCTACATTAGCCCTAAAAAGCCGTCGTGTCCCCCATGCCATCTAAGAGTGAACGAGTCGACTGAGCTGAAATCCTCCGGAATCAAAAATATGGCGCCAAAGAAGGAAGATCTTCTATTCGAAGGAAGTGAAGTGGTGAGGAAGGGATTCTCAGAAGGCTCAGAAGAAATCCAGGGCACCATTAAGCTACTCAAGACCATCGGCCTAGAATACGCCCACTCTGAGCCTACAGTAATATTAAGAAGAGAAGTGTTGTAGTTCTACTCAAATGCCAAGGGTGGCTCCAAGGGAACGTCTGTGCAAAGCGAAATTAACGGGATAAAGATTAAGGTGAATCCCAAAAGATTGAACAGGGCTCTTCAGTTGCCAACCTTTACCAAGGGGGAGGAAGACGAAACGATTACTCAGGAAGAACTCGTCAAGGATCTGGCTTGGTGCGGCCACTCGAGCAAAACCTATGGATCCTTGGAAAGGAAAAGCTTAAATCAACAAGGAAAGCTGTTGGCAGACATTGTGGGAAAAACCCTCCTCTGCAAGGTAGGGTCACATGATAGGATATCCAAGCCTATGTTCGAATTAATGGCAAGGATAATCCTTAGTAAAAGGACCAACTGGGGTCAGCACATCTTTAAGAGAATACAAGAAAGCTTTCAAGCTCCAAATCTTGGAAGAATTCTATCATTATACCTTCTGCAAACCTACCCAGAAAGCTTCAACAAAAGCTGTTGGGTATTGTATCCACAATAGCCCTGATTTGAAGAAATCCCCTTCAAACTAAGACGAATTGTAATTGTATTTGATTATGCACTTTAGCTGTGATGTGACAGGTTATTCCACTCTAAGTACAAACCAATGTCAGGTTTCAATGAGTTGTCAAACACAGGCCTGTGCAATGTAATCCCTCATTGTATAGACCAAAGTGTTGGCTCATGTGAAATCTCTCTATTGGGATGTACTTCATTTACAAAGTGCTAGAGAAGAAGGACTGGAGCTGATGATGGAGTCATTTGAGAAAGGAAAATAACTTAAGTAAAATTCGATTATATCATTCAAACCATAGAGTCGAGTTCGACTATATGTTCTAAATGATATAATCAAATTTTACTTAAGTTATTTTCCTTTCTCAAATGATTCCGTCATCAGCTCCAGTCCTTCTTCTCTAACACTTTGTAAATGAAGTACATCCCAATAGAGAGATTTCACATGAGCCAACACTTTGGTCTATACAATGAGGGATTACATTGCACAGGCCTGTGTTTGATGACTCATTGAAACGTGACATTGGTTTGTACTTAGAGTGGAATAACCTGTCACATCACAGCTAAAGTGCATAATCAAATACAATTACAATTTGTCTTAGTTTGAAGGGGACTTCTTCAAATCAGGGCTATTGTGGATACAATACCCAACAATCTCCCCCTATTTGAAGAAGTCAGAACCCTATCTACTAAGGTTAATTGCACAGGAAATAATAAATATAAGCAAGTAAAGAACTGAGCTATGTGGATATATAAAAGCATCAAAAACTTAAGTCCACCAAAAATTAATTTGACAGCAATATATAAATGTTCTTAAAAGAGAAATAGAGTCTAGCGATCAAGCATCCATCATTTCTCTTGCATCTTTCCCTTTTGAATCTTCTTCAATTGTCTATCAAAGTAAGCTTTTGGCTTCGGAAAATACTTCGGAGGACGTGGAGGAGGATTTGAGTCTTCTTTATGATTTCTGGAATGAATTCTTCTTTTTAGCATGGAGATCTGCCACTTGTTAATTTCTTCTCTGCTATAATACTTTTCTGGCAGTTCATTTGAACAGCAAATTAGCCTGAAATGATCAAGAATGATATTTATGGATTCAGGGCTCCATACTTCACCATCAAATCTTCTAGGTTGAGAGGCTCCATAACTAACATTTCTCGGACCTTCAGCCCTATGAACATCCTGCCTTGGATTTGCAGCTCTAAAGGCATCTCTCATGAAACCAGTTCCACCTGCTTCAGTATTTTCAGATCTTACCCTTTTTCTGGATGTCTCATTCTCATCATCAGACCAAATGAATCCTTCAGGAGGTTCATAGTCACCCTGAGGAGCAGCAAATTGAATGTCCGGATAGAATTCTTCAGTCGGAAATGCTGGTTGCGCAGAAGATTGGCCTGGCCCGTGGAAACCATCGGCATAGCCTCTTGACAATTCATTATGCAACCACATTTGATTTTGATGCAGATAACCATATAAATCTTGAAACCTGACATCAATGCCTCTTGAAATTTCTGAAAGCTGGGATTGAACATTCATATATGACTCTTGAATCTTTCCTTCTATCTCTCTATTCAAATCAAAAATTTGCGTTTGAATCCTTTCATGCAATCTTTCCTCCCCCTTTCTGACTTCTTCAGTCAGGGTTTGGATAATTTCATGCTTTACACTTTGGAGAGAGTTCTGAATGGCCGATCTTCCCTTCACTGCATCCTCAAAAATATATTGCTAATTTTCAGAAAGTATTGTAGTATTATCACAAATCGAGTGTAATCCATCCACTACATGCTTTAGGGTGGAGGCAACCATCGAGAAATATTCATCTTGCTTTTCTTTGACCTTTTCTAAACTGTGAGCTACTGAATGTAAATGATTGCTCTCATCTTCATCAGAAGTTTAAGAAGATTGTTTTTCAATTTACTGTGTTGTTGTAAGAACCATATCTTAAATCTTGTAGGAAGCTTGCTTCCGAGTTGTTGTGTAGATCCTTGTTTGAGGATCGAGTTGTAGGAGCTTGTGTGCACCGAGTTTGTAGGAGAAGTTTGTTCTCCGAGTTGTTGTAGGAGTATTCTTGCTCCGAGCTTGTAGGAGTTGTGAACTCTGAGTAGTAGGATATTGATTGATCCGAGTTTGGTGAAGTAGCCGAATCTAGCCTTGGAGTGCTAGATAGGCGAGGCGGGAAAGTGGACTACCCACATCGGGGAACCACTATAAATCCTCTGTGTTGTGCTGTGTTTAATTTTCTGTGTGCTTTTACTTCCAATATTTTTATTCCGCAAAAAGCCGCAGAATCTACCTATTCACCCCCCCCCCCCCCTCTAGGTGGTTAGGTTGCGACTAGATACTTTCAAAAGCTATGGAGTCAAAATACATCACATGAAAAGAATGGACATCAAAATCCTTGCAAGATGGGAGAAAACTCTGACTAAGCCTCCCACGAAGTCAGAAACTGAGTAAGATGCAAAGAGGAAGGGAGAGAGCTCATCTGAAGAGAGTAAGTCAGGGAACAGCTCTCCTCCATATGGCTCAGAGGCAGCTGCAAAAACAAGGAATGTTGCCCTCCAGACCTCTGATCTAAGTCAAAGATCCAGGATATCTGCAGGCACAGATCCAAGAAGTGCTGAAACTGAGGGGGAGAAAAACAATGAGATCTCTGTTCAAGTAGAAACTGTGATCCAAAAGATCATAGGGGCTGAGGATGCTGAACATTCTGAGTCTGCAATGCAAGAGGACAATCAAGAAATCCCTGCTGGTGGAACTAGCAGTGATCAGCAAGGTCCTGAAAAGGTGAGTAAGCCAAGCCACTCACTGAAAGAAATCTTTGTCTACCTAAATCACCTAAAGGGGGGGGGGGGGGGGAATAGGTGATCTCTACTACGATTGCGGAATAAAAAAAATAAGTACACACACAACAAGAAAAATCACAGCACAGAGACACAAGATTTATAGAGGTTCCCCAAGGTGGGTACTCCTCTCTCCCGCTTCGCCTATCTAGCACTTCGGGCTAGCGTCGGCAACTTCACCAAAACTCGGATTTATCAACAAATCCTACACTCGGAGACAACGGTTCCTACAAACTCGGAGAAAAACTCCTACAACTCGGAGTAAATAACTCCTACACAATAACTCGGAGAAAATTCTCCTACAAGAATCAAATAGAATTTGGAATAAAATACTTCTATTAAACCTCGACAGAGATTAACTTCAGATCTTGGAAAAACTGAGTCTTCTTCTTCCTTGAGAACTAAAGCTTAGATCTTCAAAGATTTGGAAGAAAGGAAACTCGGCAAACCTGATCTGAATAGGCCTTTTGATTTTCATGAAAAGATCTTCAAAAATATAGAGCAGTAAATAAATCAAAAGCCTTCTTATCTGAGAAATCTCTAACAGCACTGAAGAACGAGTCTTGAGGGCGCAGAAGTTAGATCTCAGAAAAACTTGTTCAGCGAGCAAGGAGGAAGACGGCTGGGTTCTTCTCTTTCTATTGGGTTGAATAATAACTGTTTTGCCCTAAAATAAAAGGCTATTTATAAGAAGAACTCTAACGGCTAGGGCGACAGACAAGGAATGATCGACACATGTGCTGCATATGGCGGCCAACCCTAATTTTCAAAAATGAAACATAATTTTTGAAATCCGTCTGTCCGTCATTCGTCGAGACTTCACGTGAACACTCGACGAATTGACTTAGCCATTAAAAAGACTGATTGAAGGCTTGAAAACCATCTCTATTTTCATTCGTCGGGAGTTCTCGAGAACTTTCGACGAATTGACTTAGCCGCACAAATTCCTTCACAAAGCTGCCTTTTTGGCTTCTGTCAGCTTTCGTCGATATTCGTCGAGAGTTCACGAGAATATACGACGAATGGACTTGGCCGCAGAACTTTCTTCTTCAAACTGGAAATTTGGCTTCTGTCATGATTCGTCGGGAGTCATCGGGACTTCACGTGACATCTCGATGAATTAACTTAGCAAAAATTTCTTTTCTTCTGAAAACCTGCTCCACTCCTCAACCTTGAAAGCCTTCAGTTGTGAGAATATGAAGTGCACCCCAAAAGAGAGATTACACATGAACCAACACTTTGTTCTACACAATGAGGGATTACATTGTCTAGAACTGTGTTTGGTGATCCATTGCCACCTGACTTTGGTGTGCACTTAGCATTATGACCTGTCACAACACATCTAAAGAGAGTTCATCAAATACATACTCAATTCAATTTAGTTCACTAGGGGACACCTTCAAATCCAGGTGATTGTGGATACAATACCCAACAATCTCCCCCTATTTGAAGATGTCATAACCCTATGCACTAAGTTGAATTGAAAAGAAAGTATAATTGAATAAAAACAGCACAACCAGGCAGTAATAATTTAAAGAGAGAATCAATGTTTTATCCAAACACAACAATATATATATAAACAAAGAAAAACAGCATGATTCCAGAACAGCTCAGCTCATCACTACAAGAAAACTGATCTTTAGTGACGAAAATTTTGTGACGAAATATATTTCGTCACTAAAGGGATGTCTTTAGCGACGAAATATATTTCGTCACTAAAGACATGTTTATAGTGACGAAATATAAGCTCGGTCACTAAAGACACGACTTTAGTGACGAAAAATAAGTCTGGTCACTAAAAACACTGTCTTTAGTGATAAAATGTAAGTTTGGTCACTACAACTAATTTTAAGTGACGAAAACTAATTTAGTCACTAATCATAAAATGTAAGTTTGGACAATATTCAATCTGTTAAAATTACATTTTGAACTTCAGATTCATATGAAATATGACTACTATCAATCTGTGGCACTAAATGTTAAGGAAGTATGTCCAGAGCATCCTATGTTATTGCCTAGGTCTGTGTATATGTGTATATGAGTTCGTGTGTATTAAAGTTATTTATATCCTTTGGGCAGAAAATTTCTCAACAGATCATCATCAGTCTAATCCCCATACTAACGAAATGCTTTGTCGATATCTTCCGATAACTTAAATTTTTATTGGTGCCCGGGTAGTATACAAATTCTAGTTCCGTCACCGCCGAGTGCTCTTCTCCAATATCATTGCTGCAAAGTAAAATTAAATATCTTTTAGTTTTTTTCTAAGAGTTCGCACTTCTGACATGATTAACAAACATATGCGTTTTTTATTTATTTCCTTTTTTCGCATCAAAACAGGAAAATCACAGGTGAATCCATGAACCCGGCAAGGTGTTTAGAGTCCATGAACCTGGCAAGGTGTTTAGGACCGGCTATCATTGCTAGCAATTTCAACCAGATTTGGATGTACAAGATATCACCTGTTATCAGCACAAGAATTGAATCATATTCTTTATAGACATTTGTATTGAGTTTAATAAGAGATGATAGCTCTATTATTTTGTATTGAGGGGTTTGGGCTATCTCCCACCCTTTTTTTAATTAATAAAATAATATATGTTGGTCAAATTTTTTATGCGATGAGTATTTTATTTATACTTCTGTTTGAATGTTTAATATTGAATTGTAATTAATATCAAATGAAATAAATTATGATATTTAAGTGACTGAATTAATTTGGTTACAAAACTTCACTTAGTGACCAAATTAATTTGGTCACAGAAACTTTTCTTAGTGACCAAATTAATTTGGCCACTGAATGTCTTTTAGTGACCAAATTAATTTGGTCATAAAATATGCATATTTAGTGACTAAATTTTGTTTGGTCACTAAAGACATTTAGTGACGGGGCTTTAGTGACGACTTTGTGACTAAATAATTTTGGTCACTAAAGGGTATTAGTGACCAAAATATAACATTTTGTGACGAAAACTTTCGTCACTAAAAGTCAGTTTTCTTGTAGTGCATGCTTGGTCTTTGCCTTTCAGCTTTCCAAAAATTCTGTCCACTGCCTGAGCTCTCTTTCTCTGTTCAGATTCCATTCTCTCAAAGAATGCCTTTGGCTTGGGCCAATATCTATCAGGAGCAGTCTCTTTAGATCCACCTATCTTGAAATGAATTCTCCTTTCAGTTGTCCTTTTCTTGAACTTATCCCATTCCTCCTGACTGTAATGTTTACTGACACTTTCATTTTGCCTACTGACTAAGTTGAAAGCTGTAAGAATGATATCCTTTGAAGAGGGACTCCAGCTTCCTTGGAAATTTCTTGGAGGAGGCATATCATAGAATTCTCTGATCTTCTTGTGAGGATTAGACATTTTTGTAGAAGGTTTATCACCAAAGATCTTCCTTTTCAAAGATTTTTCAGAAGATTCAGGAGCTTTGGAGCTTTCAAGCACTGGATCATCACAGAAATTCTTGGTAGGAGGAAACTGGGATGTCTGCTTCAGCAAAATCATAATCCTCAACAGGAAAAAGAGAAGAATTTGGAGCACTTGGACCTGGAACACTTGAAGAAGGAACATCTGGCATCTTGTCCACCGCAGTGAGTCCAAGCATGCCTGCAACTTCTTTGAACAGCCAGCTTGTAGATTCATGAGTGTACCAATTCACATCTACAACATTTTGTAATATGTTCTCCTTAAGCTCTTGCATCTTGGAAAATACATTTCCATCCAAGTCATTCACTCTACCAGCACTTTCTTCTATTTTAGACACAATACTCTCCTCCCCCTTTATGACATCTTCATGTAGGAGGGATTAGAGTTTGGCCAGTTGTCTTTCAACTTGATCATCCAGAAAAGTAAGCCCTTGATCCTGAGAAGCTCTGAGAGCTGTTTGAGCAGAATTCAGATGAAGAACATCTTCACCAACCTGATGCAAGTTCTTTAGAGCATATCCAACTGCCTATTTGGTGTGGTCCAATGCTTTTCCTGCTTTTGTCATCCAGGCTTCTTGATCACTCTTGAATTTGCCCATTTCATGTCTTATCTGAGCCATTTCCTATCTTAAAGCACTATCAACTTTATCTCTTTTCTGATAAATTGACTTTATGGACTGATCAAAATGCTTTGTTTGAGCTTGCAGCAAAGTTGAAATTGACTTGAGAAAAGAAGATTGAGAGCTCTCTCCAGTTTCAAAATCATCAGGAGAGACTCTATCAGCTACAAAACTAGTAGACTGTGCTTGCTTATCAAGCACAGTTGCTCTTGGAGATTGTCTCAAAGTACTTTCTGGAGGAGGCAAGAGCAGCACAGGAGGGACTGCAGATTCACCCATAAATATGTCTTCCAGTTCTTTCTCCCCCTCAGTCAAAGACATCTTCTTAGCTGACTCCAACTGAGCACTGATGGCACAAATCTCGCACACCGCTATAGGTGGTAGTAAGATTGCGGCACGAAATGGCAGTGTACTGATCGTTCAAGTAATATAAAATGGGAATGAATCCCCAAGTATCGATCTCAAAGGAACACAGTAAGGTGGAGTTTATTATCGAGGAAGGACTTGAGATTGAAGTCCTTTCGAGCGGATGGATTGCGGAAAACGGGGGATTTGATTTGTGGAAAATAAAGAGAAAACAACTATAACTACTCCTATGCAATGCCGCTATGCAATGCTTCGCTTGGCGGGATGGAGACTAGGAAGGCCTTGAGTGTACTGCGTCACAAGGGCGGATGGACGAGTAGGCAAGCGGAATCGAACTGTGCAGGCCTTGAGCGCGCTGCTTCGTTAGGCGAATGGATTACACGGGCTGCTATGCCACTCTTCGCTAGGCAGATGGAAGAGTAGGCATACGGATGGAATGGTTCGCACCGACAGAGTCGGAATGGATTACACGGGCCGCTATGCCATGCTTCGCTAGGCGGATGGAAGAGTAGGCATACGGATGAGGGTCGCAAGCACCTAGTCGACAAGCACGCCACTAGCAATTGCTAGTGCGGCACACGAACGTGACAGCGGGATGGAGGATGGAATGGGGCGCACCTCAAGCAACTCAAACAGTAAAGTATTTTACATAGACATGAAATGTATAGAAATGCAAATAAAGTTAAGTGCTACTTCATCATAATGTTAGATCTAACTACATATACATCAATAAGAGAAGAACAAGGCAAGAAATCGACCGAATCCGAAGGCTCATTGTAGATTCACAGTTGGAATCACCGGGTTGTCAATCCGCGTCCAAGCTCGGTCCGCAACTACGTCCGGGGTAGAGAGAGCTGTCACTACTCTCCAATGAGCCCGTCTTCTTCATCTCACGATCCGGTAGAGGTTGTAGACTTCCTCTTGCTTGATGGCGATGGCGGCTTGATCTTCCTTTGAAGCACTAGGATGAAGGAGGAGGCCGAGAGGAAGCTTCGGCTCAAGATTGGCGTGAAGAACAAGCCCGGAGCACCTCCAGATGGTGGGCGGCGATGGAGGGGCGAAATCGGGGCTCTGGAGCGACAAAACGGCAGACTGGAATCAACTCCCCTACCTAATTCGCGAGCAGGTCTTTAAATAGGCGCTGGAATAAACAGTGCGCACGATCAGTGGCACACGATCAACTGATCGTGCGCACTGAAAGCTGGTGATCGTGGACTCTGTGCCCGAAACCTGCAAAACAAAACTGCAGAAAAAATATAAAGCGCACGACCGTGCGCACGATCGTGCGTAGCAAACGCACAACCAAAATCCGAAGTTGTTTTTGGGCAGCAAATGAACTCGCACGATCAGAGGCGCACGAGCAACTGATCGTGCGTGAAGAAAACGCACGATCAGTGGCATTTCAGGCATAAACTGCTCTTAAACAAACTCCGAACGTCACACGACCCATGAACCTGCATGAAAACCTCCAGGACTATAGGAAAAGAAGGGATCACACCAAGAATGGGCATACATGTGCACTAAGAGTGGAATAATAGACAGCTATTAAATATAAATGAAAACAAGCCTAAAGTGTGGTGCAAAGACTAGAAAATAGGCCCAAATGAGTCCGAAAATATGTATATAATTGGGTGTAACACCCCAAAGATCGTGGTTCAGCGAGGTAGGCGGAATGGTAGTGTTGCGCTCGGGATAGGCTCAAGATTCCAGATCAGGTCAATGCGCACGACCATTGTCCTCTTCGCGCACGACCAGTGATCGTGCGCCAATGATCGTGCGTAACCCACAAAGAATCGGAGTTCTGTCTCGGCTTATGCGCACGACCATTGCCCTCTTCGCGCACGACCAGTGATCGTGCGCCAGCGATCGTGCGCCCTGTTTATTCTGTTCCGCGATTTTGAGCGGAGAAGAAGATCAGACCGTCCAAATCTTTTAGAAATTGATCCAATGGCTAGGTTTAGTTGCGGGAGACTATTAGGGCTGATGAGAGGGGGTTAAACCTCATATTCTCTAAGCCATTCTCTCTCCAAACCCTAGAGAAAGAAGGAGGAGCCAAGGAAGAAGAAGGGAGATTCCGCCATTGACAAAGCTCCGGAGCTCCGATTCGCGAGCCGTTTCCAGATTTGGAGAGTGCAGCCCGGTGCGGTCGTTTCTCTCCGTGTAGAATCTCGGATCTATGGCGAAAAAGAACGCTCCTAGGGTAACGATTTCTTCTCCCGTTGTTTGGACTTGTCTTTTGTCCTCTCCTTCATTTCTCTATGCTTGCATGAGGAATCCCTTTCACCAAATGGGTGAAGTGTAGGATTTCCTCAAGTTCTTCGGAACTCCGGGTCGATTGTGTCCGTCCCCGGCATATTGCATGTAGAAAATCCGGTAGTCATGCGGATTTAGGCATTGTGTGTGAAGCCTATTCGTGGCCGTGAGCCCGAATCGGTGATGCTTGATTTGCGACGTTGCATTTAGGTTAAGCCTAGAATGCGTGCCGGAGAATGACTCTGTGATATATGCGATAGTATTGCGGGATTTAAGCGTAGGCATCTTGTGAAGATCCTAACGGAAGCCCCATGCTTTGCGAGTGGTTGAATGCAAACCTTCACCACTAGAATTGTTGAGGAGTGGTCTTGTACCTCCTTTTTGGTTACGTATAAAGCCCTAACGATCCCTCATGCCCTCCGGCCGAAAGGCGGAGTCGGGTCTTGAGTCGTTACAAAGTAAACTTTTAAGGCTTGGGTGTTGTAACTTATGTTTTGTGTAGCACTAGCGGGTGCTAAACCCTTACGGGCCGAGGTGATGTCATACCCGCATCGTGTGTTCAATCGATGACAAGAGCACGGGAATTGGCTGAACTGAACCCGTTTCCAGGCGTGGCGGTAGGGGGATTTATCTCTTGTAAACCCGAACGACCTTGGGAGAGGTTGGGAAGGGCGTCTTGCCTAGACCGACCAAAAGCTCTTTTCTATCTAGAGTTTCCGGACTCATGATGGTTTTGGTGCTCGGGAAGAAGTACCTTTGGTGCATGCCTTGAGAGCATGGAGCGTGCGGTTGTGTGTACCCACGTTTGTGATGAATTGATGTTGTTAGCCTCATGCGGTTGTTTAGGCGGTTGTGGGAACCTTCGGGTGAACTCAACCAACATCATGTGCATACCTAGGTTCCTTTCTTTTGATGCTCAACCTAGAAGATTGATTGTGCTTGAAACCTCACCTTGTGTAGTTGCACTTCATTTATATTAGTACTTGTGCTAGTATGGCTTGCTTGCAGGGTAGAAGCTCCGCCACCTCGGGAAAGGGGTGGGGTCATTATAATTTGGTCAGCTTTGCTGACCGTTACCTTGTTTGCCACCGCTTGGTGGAATGTTCTTATGCAGGTGCAGGTGAGCCTAGCGGAAAATAGCAGGCGGTGGCCCTTATGCTGAGTTGGCCCTCGAAGGCCAGCCTCTTTTCTGTTTTCCTTGTATTGCCGGCCTGCGTGCCGATGTATGTTTGGAGTTTTTATCACATTTGGTAAATGTAAGGCCTTAAGGCCGTAACTCTATATTTTGGTTTCATTCCTATGATAGCGGACAGTTCTAATTGAAATGGTTTAATTAATGCTTCCGCTTACGTTTTGTACTCTCGTTTAGTTGTTACTTTTCTGGTTATCACCTTTTAACTCCTAGCTAGTGTGGCTTGTATGGCGTGGGGTCCCGGCCGGACCTGCTGTTATACTCTTCGTACTGGCAGGGTGTTACAATTTGGTATCGGAATTAAGGCGTCGATCCGTAGTTTAGCGAATTCGGGACGAATTCCTATTAAGGGGTGGTGTGCACGGGATGTGCATTCACCTAAAACGACAAAAACTAATAAGAATGTCCACTTAGGAATGGAAAAACATACTTGTTTGCGGAACCTGAGCGTTCCATGATTGTTGTTTTGCTATGCTTTCAGTCACTAAATTGTCTCTTACACGATTATAGGTGACTAGGAGTGGTGCGGGGCCGTCTCAACCCCGTAACACTGCTGAAAGTAGTGGGTCGTCTGAGGTGACATCGACCACTCCTTCGTCTGAGATGATCAAGTTAGTCGCTGAAGCGGTCTTCGCGATGATCAACACTCAGTCTGGGCAGCTTGCACATCCTACTAATCCGACTCTGGATGTGGCCCCTGTAACTGTTGTTGTAGTGGAACCTGCGGTAGAACTGAGGGTGGAACGTCGAGTTGCGCAGGTAGTAGTGGGGCGAGCGCGTGACCAGCAATTAAAGTACTTTCTGAGCCTCAACCCTCCATCCTTCGAGGGGACGGAATCCCCTGGGAGAGCTGCTGAGTGGTTGTCAGAAATAAAGAGGACTTTAATGTCAATGCTTATAAGCAAAGATATGTTGGTAACCTTAACCACCTTCCTACTTATAAGAGAAGCAAGACTTTGGTGGGAAGGAGAGTTGTTGCACAAGTTTGGTGGGAGACAACTTTCCGAAATCTCTTGGGAAAACTTCCATGGGTCTTTCCTTCTAAAGTTTCTACCCCTAACTGAGATTCCTGAACTACAAGATCAGTGTTCACACCTAGAGCAGGGAGAACACTCAGTGGATGAGTACCTGATTGAGTTTATCAGTCGGAATCGTTATGAGAGGTCTATGTGGGAAGAAGAGGAAACCAAGGTCAACAAGTTCTACAATGGTCTGCGAGATGACCTAAGACTAATGCTTGTGGGTCCAAAGTTACTCGGCTTCAACGTCTTAGTGAAAACAGCTAAATCTCTAGAAATGGATATGAAGAGTATGCCGTGCGCGAAAGACTTCAATGAGTTTCATGCGTCGGTCTCTCAGTCCAAGTCTGAGTTCAGAAGAAACAAGAGAAAGTTTAACTCTGTGGAAGCTAAGACTGCACGGTGTTCCTTAATTTGTTTCACTTGTGGAAAGGTGGGACACAAAGCCGCGGTGTGTCGAAGTGGTCCCCCAAAAGCAAAAAGCGGAGAAGTGGACTATGCTCGTGCGATGGGTTCAACTCCTATGGAGAAAGGCAAAGCGGTGGAGTCTTCGATTCCCCAATATTCTCTAACCCAGCCGAGAGTCTACTCTTATGGCCAGCAAAAGGTCATTCAGCAATGCGATGTTGCCACAGGTATGGCATCTCCAAATATGATTTATACAACGTGTGCGGTTAAAGATAGAAATATGTCCACTGTATCTGTTGACAACAAAATTTTATGTCTTGTATTTGTGTGCAATTAGGCCTTGTCCTAATTATCGACTATTCGACGAGAGCTCTGTTGGTGTGGGAGCATCGCTCTCCTATTTGTCTAAGGACTTCGTGTTATGAATCGAATTGTCATTTACCTTAGTCAAGGATAGATTGGAGGTAATGCTGCCTAATAGATCTCGAGTGAGCGCGAATAGGAGAAGCCGTGAAAAGGCGCGAAGATGTTCTTCACCTTGTTGAAGGATTCGGGGCCTAAGACCAGTTTTGTGTTGTCCTAGTAGTAGCGGACCAAGCTGACCGAGAGGAACCGTTATCCGATTCCGAGAATCGACGATTTACTTGACCAACAGGTTGGGTCGACGGTATACTCTATGCTTGACTTAAGGTCCGGCTACTATCAGCTTAGTAGTAGGGAATGTGATATTCCAAAGTCAGCGTTCAGTACCCGCTTTGGGCACTATGAGTTCACAGTGATGCCGTTCGGTCTGTCCAATGCACCGTCGGTATTCATGGACTTAATGAACAGGACGTTCCGTGAGTATTTGGATCAATTTGTGATCGTCTTTATCGACGACATTTTGGTATACTCTCAATCGGAAGAGGAGCATGTAGGGCATCTGCACGCCATTCTGAGCACCTTGAGGAGGAGTCAGCTCTATGCCAAGTTCTCCAAGTGCGAGTTTTGGCTACCGTCAGTAGCATTCCTTGGTCACGTCATTAGTGGAGATGGAATTGCAGTAGATCCATCGAAGATAGAAGCGATCCGAGCGTGGCCTTTGTTGAAAAACGTAGCGGAAGTCCGAAGTTTCTTAGGACTTGCCGGCTATTATAGGCGCTTTGTGGAAAACTTCTCGAGGATCGCACTTCCTCTCACAAAACTGACTAGGAAGGATCATAAGTTCGTTTGGTCGCCCGAGTGCGCACGAGCTTTTGAAGAACTGAAGAGCCGTCTGACCACGGCGCCCATTCTATGCTCGCCGCAAGGTACGGAAGGCTACGAAATTTATAGCGACGCCTCAGGAAGTGGTTTGGGTTGTGTCCTAGTGCAATTCGGGAAGGTAATTGCCTACGGCTCCCGGCAACTGAAGGTTCATGAGAGGAATTACCCGGTCCATGATTTGGAGCTAGCGGCCGTGGTATTTGCTCTTAAGCTTTGGAGGCATTATTTATATGGCGTGAAGATCGATATCTTTACCGACCACAAGAGCCTCAAGTACTTGCTGGATCAAAGGGAGTTGAATATGCGTCAAAGGAGGTGGATGGAGTTCCTTGGGGACTACACCTTCGACATCAATTATACTCCCGGTAAGGGAAACGTAGTAGCGGACGCGCTGAGTCGTCGGGCTCCCGCTCAAGCAAATTGGATTTTGATGCACGATGAGCGTCTAATCTGCGAGCTAGAAGAATTGGAGATTATTTGCATTGATAGGAGAACGTCTACTTCAACATGCTTGAACTGGACGGAGGTTCAATACGACCTTACTGACCGAGTTCGACAAGCATTGGAGCTGGACGAGAGCATGAAACGCTATAAAGCGGAAACCGTTGAGGGGTTAAACGCTGATTTCTCCTTTGAAGACGACCTTATGTGGAAACAGGAAAGGTTGTGCATCCCAAACGTTGGCACTCTACGGGCGGAGTTGATGTACGAGGCTCATCATACCAAGTACTCAATCCACCCGGGGAGCACTAAAATGTTTATGGATATGAAGAAGCTTTTCTGGTGGCCGGGTATGAAGAAAGACATTGCCCTTTACGTGGCCAAGTGTCATACTTGCGCGTTGGTGAAAGCGGAATGTCAACGTCCCGGTGGGTTTCTGAAGTCCCTGCCGATTCCGGAATGGAAGTTTGATGATATTTCGATGGATTTCGTGCACGGATTGCCGAGATCGCAACATGGAAACGACGCCATCTGGGTGATCGTGGACCGTTTGACAAAGGTATCACACTTCATTCCGAACCGGAAGGATGATTCTGTAGAAAAGCTAGCGAAGCTCTGTGTCGATAGTATTGTGCGGCTGCACGGTGTCCCTCGTAGCATCGTCAGCGATCGTGACGGGCATTTCACATCGAAAGATTGGAGGCTTATCCATGAACTGTTGGGCACTAAATTGAAATTCAGCACGACCTTCCACCCGTAAACGGATGGACAGACCGAGAGGACCAACAAGACTATGGAGGATATGCTCCGAATGTGCGCTCTAGATTTTGGAAAGAAGTGGGAAGATCATCTCTATAAGATCGAATTCGCCTACAATAATAGCTACCAAGCCAGTATAAAGATGGCTCCTTTCGAGGCCCTCTATGGTAAGAAGTGTCGTACGCCGTTGTCTTGGGCAGAAACGGGCGAAACTAAGCTATTAAAGCGAAAGGATGTTGAGGAAGCAACTTCGACGATTTGAACTATTCGAAAAAGGCTATTGATTGCCCAGGATAGGCAAGCAAAATATTACAACGCCAAGCTTAGGAACCTAGAGTTCGCCGTCGGTGACCGGGTTTACTTGAAGATCAAACCGTTCAAAGGGGTATCAAGGATCCGACGCTTGAAAAAGCTCAGTCCAAGGTACTTAGGACCGTTTGAGTTTGTCGAACGTATTGGTGATGCGGCTTATCGGCTTGCACTATCTGCAGAGCTGAGCGGTCTGCACGACGTGTTTCACATTTCAGTTCTGAGGAAGGCAGTGCAAGAGCCTACTCATATCGTTGCGGTTGGCAAAGTGTCGGCTGATAGTGGGTTGTCGACGAAAGTCAAACCCTTACGCATCGAGGATACCGAGGTAAAGCAGTTGAGGAACAAGTCGATTCGGATGGTAAAGGTCCGGTGGGATAATTGCGGCCAAGAGGAGCTAACTTGGGAGAGAGAGCAAGCGATGCTTGCGGAGTACCCCGAGCTATATCTCTCAGGTAAAATTTCTTTAAAAACTGTAAATTCCTGCTGTTACTGTTTTCAAAATTTCGGGACGAAATTCTTTTAAGGGGGGGTGGAGTTGTAACACCCCAAAGATCGTGGTTCAGCGAGGTAGGCGGAATGGTAGTGTTGCGCTCGGGATAGGCTCAAGATTCCAGATCAGGTCAATGCGCACGACCATCGTCCTCTTCGCGCACGACCAGTGATCGTGCGCCAATGATCGTGCGTAACCCGCAAAGAATCGGAGTTCTGTCTCGGCTTATGCGCACGACCATTGCCCTCTTCGCGCACGACCAGTGATCGTGCGCCAGCGATCGTGCGCCCTGTTTATTCTGTTCTGCGATTTTGAGCGGAGAAGAAGATCGGACCGTCCAAATCTTTTGGAAATTGATCCAACGGCTAGGTTTAGTTGCGGGAGACTATTAGGGCTGATGAGAGGGGGTTAAACCTCATATTCTCTAAGCCATTCTCTCTCCAAACCCTAGAGAAAGAAGGAGGAGCCAAGGAAGAAGAAGGGAGATTCCGCCATTGACGGAGCTCCGGAGCTCCAATTCGCGAGCCGTTTCCAGATTTGGAGAGTGCAGCCCGGTGCGGTCGTTTCTCTCCGTGTAGAATCTCGGATCTATGGTGAAAAAGAACGCTCCTATGGTAACGATTTCTTCTCCCGTTGTTTGGACTTGTCTTTTGTCCTCTCCTTCATTTCTCTATGCTTGCATGAGGAATCCCTTTCACCAAATGGGTGAAGTGTAGGATTTCCTCAAGTTCTTCGGAACTCCGGGTCGATTGTGTCCGTCCCTGGCATATTGCATGTAGAAAATCCGGTAGTCGTGCGGATTTAGGCATTGTGTGTGAAGCCTATTCGTGGCCGTGAGCCCGAATCGGTGATGCTTGATTTGCGACGTTGCATTTAGGTTAAGCCTAGAATGCGTGCCGGAGAATGACTCTGTGATATATGCGATAGTATTGCGGGATTTAAGCGTAGGCATCTTGTGAAGATCCTAACGGAAGCCCCATGCTTTGCGAGTGGTTGAATGCAAACCTTCACCACTAGAATTGTTGAGGAGTGGTCTTGTACCTCCTTTTTGGTTACGTATAAAGCCCTAACGATCCCTCATGCCCTCCGGCCGAAAGGCGGAGTCGGGTCTTGAGTCGTTACAAAGTAAACTTTTAAGGCTTGGGTATTGTAACTTATGTTTTGTGTAGCACTAGCGGGTGCTAAACCCTTACGGGCCGAGGTGATGTCATACCCGCATCGTGTGTTCAATCGATGACAAGAGCACGGGAATTGGCTGAACTGAACCCGTTTCCAGGCGTGGCGGTAGGGGGATTTATCTCTTGTAAACTCGAACGACCTTGGGAGAGGTTGGGAAGGGCGTCTTGCCTAGACCGACCAAAAGCTCTTTTCTATCTAGAGTTTCCGGACTCATGATGGTTTTGGTGCTCGGGAAGAAGTACCTTTGGTGCATGCCTTGAGAGCATGGAGCGTGCGGTTGTGTGTACCCACGTTTGTGATGAATTGATGTTGTTAGCCTCATGCGGTTGTTTAGGCGGTTGTGGGAACCTTCGGGTGAACTCAACCAACATCATGTGCATACCTAGGTTCCTTTTGTTGGATCGTATGACGCCCTTAGAGGGGGGGGGGGGGTGAATAAGGGTGTGTCTAAAAATAATTTTTTTTTTACTTAGTAATTTTTTAAAGAGATTTTACTTCACTAAAATATTACTTACAAATATTTTCAAATCAATGCAATTCAAGTATTAAATCAAAACACAAATTTCCAAGATAAAGATTATGCCATCAAATATGTAATTAAAGGAAAAGACATAATTATATTAATCAAGAAATTTTGAGTACAATAGAAATGATCTTAACAATGCTTAAGATCAAGGCACAATGATAATATGTAAATACAATATTTTTGATTTACCAATCCTTCTCACAAGGATCGGAAGGCTATCGCTTGTCTTTCCCAAGACCAAGCCCAAGCCTATCCTCTAGATCTTCCCAAGATCTAGACGTAGCACACAAGGCCACGATTTCCCACCAAGCCACGTAAGGACTTGGACGCTCCACACAAGGAAGCGATTTTCCCCTAAGCCGCGCAAGGACTTAGACGCCGCACGCAAGACGACGATTTCTACAACGATTACAAAATGAAAAGTGAATGAATGAAAATACAATATGAAAAACCCCCTTTAGAATTTCTGGACCAAAACAGCGAAGAGCCCTTGAGAAAGTCTCCTTGGAATGCGTGTACAATCTTCGGCTTCGCTCTCGCTTTTCTTCTTCAAGGATGGGGATTTTCGTTCTCTGGAGCTCTCTGGATCATAACACTCAGGAAGGAGGCTTAGAGAACTGAAGTGCACAATTCCACGAAGTTTGAGCCCTTTTTATAGAAAAGAGCTGTCGCCGAAATCCGATAGCTCCAGAGGCTGCCACGTGTCCCACTAAAACGAAGTTTCTGCGTCGTGTTGAAGTCGTGGTTGAGACGTGGGATGTCGGATATCCGATAGTACTGTCGGATATCCGATAGCCAAGGTAACCGCTGCACGTTCTGGCGTTATCGGAAGATCGTGGGCTGTCGCCATCCGATAGTGATATCGGAAATCCGATAGCTCTTAACCGCTGTGTGGTAACTGCTGCACGTCGTGGCGTTATCGGAAGATTGTGGGCTGTCGCCATCCGATAGCGATATCGGAAATCCGATAGCTCTTAACCGCTGTACGTGAATAAATAAGCAGGCTGTCGGAAATCCGATAGGGCTGTCGGAAATCCGATAGCGCAAAATTCTGGAAAGTGTCATTTTGCTCCAAATGAAACCATGATATTCTTGCACCTGCTATCTGCACACCATTAAATAAAAATAGGATCAAATACATCCGGGATTTGTTATTCTCAAACCGGACGAGTGCGGAACGCATGCTCCAACAATCTCCCCCTTTTGATAATAACAAATCCTTATAAAAAGAAATCGAATAAATCCTATGTGTGAGCTTCAAGTGTGAACAAAAGATCGTGTGAACAAAAGATCTCCCCCTTAATGTGATCTCCCCCTTAATATAAAAATATTCTCCCCCTACATATAAACTCCCTTTACATAAGATCTCCCCCTTAATGTGAACTAATTGATTTAGTTGATCTCTTTTTATCTTCTCCCCCTTTGATATTAGCAAAAGATGAATATAGATATGAGAGGATAGGAAAGAGTATTATAGAGAAAGAATATATGACAAGTTGGAGTGCACTAGCGGAAGCTTTGTAAGTGATATGATAATGATATATGTAATCTTGGAGAGGAATCTAAGCATTCTAGCAATGTGTTATAATGTATAGAAACAAATAAACTTAACCATGATGAGATTCAATAATAACGATCATAGAAAGACACAATGCAATATAGAAACTTGAATCGTTTCGGTCCAATTCTCATAAGAAGAAATTTTATAAATAACAATGAAGTGTAGTAGTGATACTTTGAGAAAGAATACATATGAATATATTTAAACTATATATGTTCATGGAATTGTTAAACATAACATAAATATACATAAAGCCCATACTTCTCTTCCAGAAACTTTGAAAATCTTCATAAAAGGACCATTTTGTTTTTGCAAGACACTTTACAATTCTTTCCAAGGTGCTTAACCTCACAATGCTCATTAAGACTTATCAGGAGGCTAAGTAGTGCTTGGTGGATGATCCTTGTCAATATTTATTTATTTCTTTCAACTTTTTGGGCAAAAAGAATTTTTTGCATTTGAATTTTCTTCCCATTTTTTTTGGATGCATAAATTTTAAGGATCTCCGAATTCACTTGCATGTCATAAATGGTAAAAGTTGAAGAAGTGCAAAGTATCAAAGGTGAAGGTGACAGTTATGAAATGTATTTTGTTATGTTCGATCAATCATGAAGTATGTATAGAATAAATTGTATTGATATGTATTATCAAAGTAGGTGTTTGTGATCGCTCATTGTCATAGATAAAAGAGTTCTTATACTTAGAGGCATGCGAAAACAATTCTTAGTAACGATATGAAAGTGTCATCACAATGATATGGTAAGATTGAACATCATAAGCATATGTTAAGCTATTGTTATGAAAAATAACACATGAAGAATACTGTATGTAAGATACCAAAATTCTCATAGTAGCATGTATAGAAACAGGGAATGAACAAAACTCGTGAAAAGAAAGAAAAAGAAAAAAAAAACAGTCGAAATTTTTGTTTTTGGGGGGCTGTCGGATATCCGATATCGAGCTATCGCCATCCGACAGCTCTGAGACCATAAAAAAAAAACGAGTTTCGTCTTTTGACCGACATGTCTCTTCAGATTTGGGGGAAATTTCAGATCTAGAGCTCCAGGTGCCCGAAATCTTCAGATCTAAGGTGAGATTTCCGTCTTTTTGAAGATTTGGTTTAAATTTCACCACTAGTTTTGTGATTTTCATATTCCTATTGATTTTAATGGAGTTCTTTGGTCATAAACTGTAGAATGAGTAGTAGATCTTGAGATTTGGTAGTTTGAGTTAGAGAAGAGATGTAGATCTTGTTTGTGTGAAGAGAAAGAGAAATTTGTGATGTGTATGTTGGGAAATATGAGGTTTTGGTTTAAATTTGTTGGTATGGTGTAGATCTAGATGTTAGTAGGAGTCATATGTAGAGATCTAATAAAATTTTTAAAAAGTGTAGGAAGAAGATGATGAATAGTATTTTTCCCAAATTTTGATTTTTTTTTTTTTTGTTTTGAAACAGTAAGAAATTTTTGCTTTGTGAATATTTTGTAGATTTGGGAATGAAGATTTGTTGTGACATGATAGTTGTCGGGGAAAAAAAAAAAAAAAAAAAAAATTTAGCTGTCGGATTTCCGATAGCTAGATGTCGCCATCCGACAGTGCCAGAATTTGTTCCCCTGTTTTTTGTAAAAAAAAAATTTTGTTATGTCTTATGCAGATATGAGTTCAAGTTGGAGATCAAGAAGAGGTGAATCAGGAGATGCTCATTCCTCCTATCAAAGTTATCCCGCCATAGAAAAAGCTCAAATAGGAATTTCAAAGATTGTCGAATTTGATCTCCCTAGACATGAGCGAGTTTATTTTATGCTAGCCGAGGCAGGTATACTCTCAGTAATTATCCAAGACATTTTCTCATCTGTTTTAGTTCGTGAATTTTATAATCATCTCGAGGATCCGACATATACTGATCTGAATGGTGGAGTTAGATCCAAAATTCAGGGTCAATATGTGGAGATCACTCCAGTTGATTTAAGAAGTGAATTTGGGTTAATGGAAAGTGAGAATGTCATGGATATAGTGGAAAATTATAGACTGGAGAGAAATTGGACGATTATGAATATGTCGTTGCATGGGAATTCCACCAAAAATCTCATAACCACTATGACGACACTTACAGACGATGCTCGTCTTGTACAAGATATTTTAAGGCACACGATTATGTTGAAGTCCGGTGATACGCATAGTATTACGGCTCAACTTAGTCTGGTGACTTATTATATAGTGGAGAATGAGTTATTTGATGTGGCCGATCTCCTCTTATCTATGATGCGATATACATACCGCCTCAAAAATCCGGATTGGAAAAAGGCACACACTCTCCCTTTGGGTGCAATTATCCAACGTATCCTATACAAGAAATACTCTTGGATAGATCAAAATTTCTATCTTGGAGATTGTTGCCCGGATATATATCAAACGGCGGATATTAAGGGGAAGAAGAGTCAACGAAAAGCGCCGACTATGGAAATGAGAGAGCCTCCAATAGCACGTGGAGGGTCTATGCGGGAGGCACTTGACTCTTTCCAAAACAAGTTGGACAAACATATAGATGACTTCCAAGAGCATAGGAGGTCGTTTGAAGAACATAAGGTAGAGGTGAAAAAAGATCGGACCCGTATGCAGAAATTCATGAAGTTCCTTGTGAAAGGACTTAAGTTAAAGCCTACGCCTGCGGAAGCCGCGGAATGGGAGATGCCTTTAGAGGAGGAGCCTCGTCGGCAATCCGTTAGTCATGGTCGACGGAGGAAGACAGTCGTGAGGAGATCAGAGTTTGACATTCCTGAAAGTAGTGGGGCTGGTAGTCGGAACGAGGAGGAGTCGGATTGAAAAAAAAGGTCTGGAGGATATCGCCATCCGACAGCTTACTGTCGCCATCCGACAGCTCCAATGCCCAGATTTCTCTTTAATTTTTTTTTTGCATTTCTATTATCAGACATTTTGATTAAATTTTTGTAATAATTTTGATTATGTGAACATGTTTGATTTGGTGAATGTCTATTTGAAGAGATTGTTTTTCTTTATTATATGTATAAGTCTTTTATGATTTATTTTTTATTAAAATTTTATAGGTTTTAAGTAGTGATATATTCATTGTGAAATATCTAGGATTCCCAATTCTAGCCTAAGCATAGAAAAACGGAAATCCGGTAACGGTTTAGTGAATATATCCGCTAATTGGTTTTCCGTGCCTATAAAGTTGATTTTTATATTACCCTTCTTAATATGATCCCTTATAAAGTGATGTCGGACGTCTATATGCTTGGATCTAGAATGTAATATGGGATTGTTAGTTAAGTCTATAGCACTTTTATTATCACACTTTAATTCTACACTACTTTGTTGCATGCCAAAATCTTCTAACGTTTGTGACATCCAAAGTGCTTGGGCACAACAACTACCTAGTGCAATATATTCGGCCTCGGTAGTGGAGAGGGCAACAGAATTCTGTTTCCTACTCGACCATGAAATAAGTGAAGGGCCGATAAAGTGACAAGTGCCACTAGTGCTTTTCCTATCTAACGAACAACCCGCATAATCAGAATCCGAAAAACCATGTAAAATAAAAGAATCATTATGAGGATACCATAATCCTAATTTTGATGTTCCAATGAGATATCTAAAGATACGTTTCACCGCTTTTAAATGTGACTCTTTAGGATTAGCTTGAAATCTAGCGCATAAACAAACGGCAAACATAATATCAGGTCTAGATGCGGTTAAATACAATAAAGACCCTATCATACTTCTATAAAGGGTTTGTTCAATTGAAACACCACTTTCATCTTTTCCTAATTTTAGAGAAGTACTCATAGGAGTGTTTGCATGCTTAAGATTTTCAAATCCAAATCTTTTTAACATATCATGAATATATTTGGTTTGACATATAAAAATTCCATCATGTTTTTGTGTAATTTGAAAACCTAAAAAATATGAAAGTTCACCAACCATACTCATTTCAAATTCATTTTTCATAATTTGAACTACTTCATTACACAACTCTTCATTAGTGGCTCCAAAAATAATATCATCAACATAAATTTGTAAAATAACTAAATCATGATTAATTTGCTTAATGAAGAGTGTAGAATCAGCACTTCCAATTTTATAATCGTGCTTCAACAAATATTGAGTTAATCGATCATACCAAGCACGAGGCGCTTGTTTTAATCCATAAAGCGCTTTATCTAATTTATAAACATGATTTGGATATTTTTCATTTATAAAGCCAGGGGGTTGTTCTACATAAACCTCCTCTTTTATATACCCGTTTAAAAATGCGGTTTTGACATCCATTTGATATAATTTAAATCTTTTAAAACAAGCAAATGCAAGAAATATTCTAACCGCTTCTAATCTTGCTACGGGTGCAAAAGTTTCATCAAAATCTACCCCTTCAATTTGTGCATAACCTTTTGCAACTAATCTGGCTTTATTTCTAACAATTCTAGATTCATTATCCATTTTATTTTTAAAAATCCATTTAACACCAACTACAGGACAATTTTTGGGTCGTTCTACAAGATTCCAAACCTTATTACGTTCAAATTGATTAAGTTCTTCATTCATAGCTAAAAACCAAAATTCATCATTTAAAGCGGTGGAAACATCTTTTGGTTCTATTTCAGAAACAAAACAAAGGTTTGAAAATAAGACATGTAGCGATGAACGAGTACTAACCCCTTTTTGTGGATCTCCAATGATAAGCTCCTTTGGATGATCCTTTGAGAATCTTAATTCACTTGGAGGCACATATTCCTCTCTTTCTTCTTCTCTTTCTCCTTCTCTTTCTTCTTCTCTTTCTTCTTCATTTTCTCCAAGTTCTTCATCATCGTTCTCCACCGTGGGAAGGATTTCATCTTCGTTTCCTGTAATTTTCTTTTCTACACATGAAGCAAACTCATCAAACCTAACATGAATAGATTCTTCAACTATTTTAGTTCTTTTATTAAAAATTCTATATGCTTTACTCGTTGAAGAATAACCAATAAAAATACCTTCATCACATTTTTCATCAAATTTTCCTAAAGAATCTTTAGAATTTAAAATAAAACATTTACAACCAAAAACTTTGAAATAAGAAACATTTGGTTTTTTACTAAATATTAATTCATAAGGAGTTAATTTTAAAATAGGGCGAAGCATTACTCTATTAATTACATAACATGCCGTGCTAACCGCTTCAGCCCAAAAAGATTTTGATAATTTGAATTCAGATAACATTGTACGGGCTAATTCTTGAAGAGTTCTATTTTTCCTCTCCACTACACCATTTTGCTGTGGTGTGCGTGGAGCGGAAAATTCATGTTTAATTCCTAACTCCGTACAAAAAGAAATAAACTTTTCATTTTCAAATTCTCCTCCATGATCCGATCGTATGCGTTTAATTTTTAACTCAAATTCATTTTGGATACGCAAACATAATTTTGAAAATTCTGAAAAAGCATCGGATTTGGAGGTTAGAAATAAAGTCCAACAAAAACGAGAATAATCATCAATCAGTACAAATGTGTATTTTCTACCTCCTAAGCTAGAGATTCCAATTGGCCCAAATAAATCCATATGTATTAATTGAAGTGGCCTAGTGGTAGAAATAATGTTTTTACTTTTGAAAGATGATTTTGAAAATTTTCCTTTTTGGCAAGGCACACATAGTGGAGAAGATAAATTTCCATTTAATAAAGGTAATCCTTTAATTAATTTATCTTTTGAAAGTTTAGTAATTAACTTGGCACTAGTATGTCCAAGTCGCCTATGCCATAAATCTAATTCATCGTTTTTTGATAAAAAACATTTCAAAGTAGAATTTGAAAAATCTAGAAATTTAATCATATAAACATTATGACATCTTGGTGCGGTAAAAACAATTTCATTTGTTTTGGAATTAATAATTTTGCACAAATTTGTAGAAGATTCAAATAAAACATTTAAACCTTTATCACATAATTGACTAATGGAAATCAAATTATGTTTTAATCCTTCTACAAATAAAACATTAGAAATTGAAAAATTTTCGTTACCCACAACACCGATGCCGATGATTTTTCCTTTTCCATTGTCTCTGAATGTAACAACTCCTCCTTTCTTCATCTCCAGGCTAAGGAACTTCTCTTTATTGCCCGTCATGTGTTTTGAACAACCCGAGTCCAAGTACCACACGTCTTCTTTGTCCTTAGCCTGCCAACACACCTAGAAAGAGGAGGTAAGTAAAGATCTGGTTACCCAAGTGGTTCCACCCATGGTATAGGTAGAAGCCTTAGGTACCCAGATTTGTTTTATTTTACTCTTTCCTTCCTTCCAGCAAGAGTCCGTAGTGTGACCAAATCTATTGCATTTGGCACATGTAATGTATTTAGAAGAGTATAAATTTTCTGGACCTTTACTGGATGAGGATGCAGTATTTGATAATTCATTAATTTTAAAATTTTTAAAAGTAATTTTTCTGAACTTTTCACTGTCGCCGGCGACAGTGGTTGTCGCCGGGCGACAGCTTCCAGATGTGTATCCGAGCCCAAACCTTCCAGATCCATGGCGTTGGTATCCTAAGATCATATCCAGTGATCTTCGGCCCATTCCAAATTTTTTTCATGGCTAGTGTTAAGTCATGAATCTGGTTTCTCATTTTTGTATTTTCGGATACTAGATATACGCATCTATTTTCAAAAGATTTCTTTTCCTCATGGACTTTGGAAATTGAAGATTTCAGATCTCTCTCTAAGATCTCATTCTTTTTAGTAAGTACTTTTATTGTAGAATGAGATTTGGAAAGAGATTCTTCAAGTTCACTAATTCTTCCCAAAAAGTGATCACACTCTTGACAAGAAATGTCTCTTTTTCCAATAGTCTTAATTTCATTTAACAATTTTTTGTTTTCTTTAAGTAAAATTCCATTTTCAGATTTAAGAAGATCATTATCTTGTAAACTCTTTTCAAAAAATTTGCAAGTCGTTAAAAATTCAGAATATAATTCATCATAGGTTGGAGGAGTTACCTCAGTGTCGCTTTGGACACTGCATTCGTCATCAGATATGACGCTCTTTCCCATTAAGCATATGTTGGCCTCCTCTTCTTTACTTGAGTCTGAAATGCTTCCATCCTCAGAAGTAGTATCATCCCATGTTTCCGCCTTCAACACTTTCTTCGATCCTTTGTGCTTCTTTTCTTTAATTTCTTTCAAGTACTTTGGACACTTGCTTCGAATGTGTCCTAACTTCTTGCAGTGATAGCACTCCGGTGGCGGTCTCTCTTCCTCCTCATCGCCTTCCTTTCCCTTTTTCTTCCTAAAGGTCTCCTTCTTAAAATACTTTTTAAACGAATTCCTTCTCTCCGGATTTTTCATAAATTTTCTAAACTTTTTGACAAATAAGCTCTCCTCATCTTCTTCATCCTCCTCAGAATCACTAGTTTCTTCCTTCTTAGATTTTAGAGCCAATCCCTTCTTCCTTGGCTCCATATACTCTTGTTGTTGAATTCTTAATTCAACTTCATGAGTTTTCAAATTTCCAATAAGGCTCTCTAATTTTAAAGTCTTAAGATCATGTGACTCGGAAATTGCAGTCACTTTAGGATTAAACTTCGGGGGAAGTGATCTTAAGATTTTTCTTACCAAATCTCCATTTGAGAAAACCTTTCCTAGCACCTTTGAGTCGTTCACGATTTTTGTGAATCGTGTGTACATCGTATCAATCTCTTCATCTACCTCCATTTTGAACCTTTCAAATTCAGACTCCAGTTGAAATAGCTTTGAATCCTTTACCTGCGAAGTACCTTCATGAGTGATTTCTAACAAATTCCAAATTTCAAAAGCAGTGTTACAAGCACAAACTCTATTAAATTCAGTGCGATCTAGTGCGCAAAATAAGGCATTCATGGCTTTTGCATTGTTCTTACATTTTAATTTGTCATTATCATCCCACTTGTCTTTGGGTTTATCCATAGTTACTTCTCCTACAATATATGTTGGAGAAGTGTAACTAGATTCTACCATATTCCAGACTTCTATATCTAGCGCAATTAGAAAACAACGCATACGTGTTTTCCAATAATTGTAGTCTGTGCCCGTGAAAAGTGGTGGCCTACTAATTCCTTGCCCCTCAACGAACGCGTGATCGTTGTGCGCCATTACTCCCGGTGGTAAAACCGTTTTGGAGTAACCTCGCTCTGATACCACTTGTTGGATCGTATGACGCCCTTAGAGGGGGGGGGGGGGGGTGAATAAGGGTGTGTCTAAAAATAATTTTTTTTTTACTTAGTAATTTTTTAAAGAGATTTTACTTCACTAAAATATTACTTACAAATATTTTCAAATCAATGCAATTCAAGTATTAAATCAAAACACAAATTTCCAAGATAAAGATTATGCCATCAAATATGTAATTAAAGGAAAAGACATAATTATATTAATCAAGAAATTTTGAGTACAATAGAAATGATCTTAACAATGCTTAAGATCAAGGCACAATGATAATATGTAAATACAATATTTTTGATTTACCAATCCTTCTCACAAGGATCGGAAGGCTATCGCTTGTCTTTCCCAAGACCAAGCCCAAGCCTATCCTCTAGATCTTCCCAAGATCTAGACGTAGCACACAAGGCCACGATTTCCCACCAAGCCACGTAAGGACTTGGACGCTCCACACAAGGAAGCGATTTTCCCCTAAGCCGCGCAAGGACTTAGACGCCGCACGCAAGACGACGATTTCTACAACGATTACAAAATGAAAAGTGAATGAATGAAAATACAATATGAAAAACCCCCTTTAGAATTTCTGGACCAAAACAGCGAAGAGCCCTTGAGAAAGTCTCCTTGGAATGCGTGTACAATCTTCGGCTTCGCTCTCGCTTTTCTTCTTCAAGGATGGGGATTTTCGTTCTCTGGAGCTCTCTGGATCATAACACTCAGGAAGGAGGCTTAGAGAACTGAAGTGCACAATTCCACGAAGTTTGAGCCCTTTTTATAGAAAAGAGCTGTCGCCGTCCGATAGCTGCTGTCGCCGAAATCCGATAGCTCCAGAGGCTGCCACGTGTCCCACTAAAACGAAGTTTCTGCGTCGTGTTGAAGTCGTGGTTGAGACGTGGGATGTCGGATATCCGATAGTACTGTCGGATATCCGATAGCCAAGGTAACCGCTGCACGTTCTGGCGTTATCGGAAGATCGTGGGCTGTCGCCATCCGATAGTGATATCGGAAATCCGATAGCTCTTAACCGCTGTGTGGTAACTGCTGCACGTCGTGGCGTTATCGGAAGATTGTGGGCTGTCGCCATCCGATAGCGATATCGGAAATCCGATAGCTCTTAACCGCTGTACGTGAATAAATAAGCAGGCTGTCGGAAATCCGATAGGGCTGTCGGAAATCCGATAGCGCAAAATTCTGGAAAGTGTCATTTTGCTCCAAATGAAACCATGATATTCTTGCACCTGCTATCTGCACACCATTAAATAAAAATAGGATCAAATACATCCGGGATTTGTTATTCTCAAACCGGACGAGTGCGGAACGCATGCTCCAACACCTTTCTTTTGATGCTCAACCTAGAAGATTGATTGTGCTTGAAACCTCACCTTGTGTAGTTGCACTTCATTTATATTAGTACTTGTGCTAGTATGGCTTGCTTGCAGGGTAGAAGCTCCGCCACCCCGGGAAACGGGTGGGGTCGTTATAATTTGGTCAGCTTTGCTGACCGTTACCTTGTTTGCCACCGCTTGGTGGAATGTTCTTATGCAGGTGCAGGTGAGCCTAGCGGAAAATAGCGGGCGGTGGCCCTTATGCTGAGTTGGCCCTCGAAGGCCAGCCTCTTTTCTGTTTTCCTTGTATTGCCGGCCTGCGTGCCGATGTATGTTTGGAGTTTTTATCACATTTGGTAAATGTAAGGCCTTAAGGCCGTAACTCTATATTTTGGTTTCATTCCTATGATAGTGGACAGTTCTAATTGAAATGGTTTAATTAATGCTTCCGCTTACGTTTTGTACTCTCGTTTAGTTGTTACTTTTCTGGTTATCACCTTTTAACTCCTAGCTAGTGTGGCTTGTATGGCGTGGGGTCCCGGCCGAACCTGCTGTTATACTCTTCGTACTGGCAGGGTGTTACATTGGGACTCATCACAACCCCAGACTTACCTGTTTGCGCGTTCCGAGCAAACATATCCGGCGGAGTAGGAAAAGCATAGCTAACCAAAAAAATTGCAAACATGGAATAAAATGCGAAGTTTCCTACTAGTGTGCATAGAAGTTCATTAGAAGAAGTTTTTACATATGCTAGCTACTTTATAAAAGTGTAAATGCGTAAAAAGGAATTTATTTTCTCAAAAATGGAATGTTGGTGAATCTCGTGGTCTCGCGCAGTACGAAAGTAAGCTAGACGCGCAGGTGAATGTTACCCAAGACCGAAACTCAGAATTATCTCCGTTGAAATCCATCAACGTCGAGAACCATATGCTCGCCCGGTCACACTCTCTCCACAGCGCTAGTGAACTCACAAGACGAATCGATAGGACTTTAGGTATACATGAGGCTTGGGTTACGGTTTGGAATGCAAAGATAAACGTGAAGGCTAATCGCAACCCAAATGAGCACACAAAAGTGCTAAATCATAGCAGCCCCAATAATACACGTGTAACACATCCCCATACTTTACTTTGAAACCGGGTGTGCACACGGCCTACAACAATCAATACCAAAATATGCTTCAATTACAGCGCTAGGGATAAATATATATATATATTTTCTTTTTCTTTTTCTTTTCTTTTTATCCCCAAATTAATTAGCACAATTCTCAGCACATACACATTTTTAAAACTTCCACATCAACACTGAAGTTTCGCATCACCGCACCGCATTGAAAAATTACAATTCATAAATGCTTTTAGCTTAATTTTTGGTTGTGATAATAGGATTAGCTTTTAGGCCTTGGTGAAGTATGGTGGAGCTGAATCAAAAGACCGGGTAGGCACAAAAAAGGCTAGCAATGGTTAGCGTATAGGAATGGTAGAACAAAGCTCAAGCTTGCCAAATAGATGGCCTATGTCACGCTCAACTTGCAAGTCATTCGCACCCATGCTTCGAGAGTCGCTTGGGGCAAGTTCTTAGCCCCCGAGAAAGGTAATCCTTCCTCCCGACTCGAGCAACACGAACCTCACATTCGCCTACACACAATACCACACTACCGCAAGATTCAACCACATTCACCATTTCGAGTAAAATAAATTAAAATCCACGCAAATCTACAAATTATAAATTAAAATCATAAATAAAAACTAATTCGACTCAAATCCCTATGCAAACACGAGTATTCAGCTAGAGCACTACAAGAGTCAACATTCCACTCCATCTTGCAATTATTTTGGCTAATACAGCACTTCCTACATCACATCCAAGAATTGAATATACAGGAGCATACAAACAAGCGAGTGCGCGCTAAAGTGGGTGCAGTGGTGTACAGTGAAGATGAACAATACTAAATAACTGAAATTAAAATAATTCTAGTATGCAAATGAGATGTGCACGTGCAGTGGGTAATATATAGCGGCTCTCCCCCAGACTTAATCTAAACAATACAACATAATGATATGATAGTGAAAATCAAAATCGAAAGCTAGGGAAGAAGTTACCCAATGCTCAGCAAGTGAGCATACAGGAAGATACGTGGAAATCTGAAGCAAACCCGCCATTCAGAATTTGCAATGAGTACCTGCAAGGGTGAGCTCCACAAAAACAAAAGAAAGCAGAAATGCTAAAAAGAAATGCAACTAACTAAACAAACTGGATAAATTGAAATTGCAAGAAAAGTAAGATAACTACTGGGGTTATTGTCATCCCAGCATGACTTATTCAAATTTAAAGCAGTTCTAGCTAATGGGTCTACGAAAAAGGAAATGCACAGGTAACTGTTCTAATATGCGTGTCGGTAGCGGGTACCGATACGGTGATAGAACGATCACGCCTCTACCCGAATATAAATAATACCTGCTCGTCATAGGTAGAGGGAATAAAAAGTAAGAAGAGGAGGAATCCTCACTCATCTCACCAAAACTATCCTTGCCCAGCAAGGTATCATCTCCAGGGAGGCAGCAGGAGGAGGAGGCAATGAGTGGAGCTTACTCTACGGAGGGGGAATCAACCTCCTCACATAAGAGGATGCTCTCATCATTGACTTGAGCATCATGCTCCAAGTCCTCCGGGGGTACCTATGAAGACTCAACCTGCACGGGCTCGGATAGAGAAAGGGGATCAAGAAATAAAAAAGAAGAAGAACATGAATAAAAATCAACCGGGGGAGTGATCCCGGTCTCACTCCCAGCAGGATCCAAGGATAGATCGCTATCATCATTATAAGTATCAAAGCGAGGGCAACCCAAGAACTCAAGGGCCTTAGTGGTGGTTTGGACCTCCTCGTCCCATGAAGAAGTGCAAACCTCCTCATTAGAGAGAGTATCCTCCTCATCCCACCGAGGTGCACCATCGTGTTCAAAGTATTCATTCTCCCCTTCGGGGAAAACAAACTCCTCATCCCACTTTGGAGCATCCTCCGAGTCAGAAGCATAACTCCACTCCTTCACTTCGATAGGATCATAAAGAATGTGTGTAGAAAAATCTTGCAACGAAACTGGAGGAACAAAAAGATTTGGTTCCTCCGCGAAAAGATCTGCTAATGCCTCCCCGATGGAAAGAATACTTTCCTCATCCCACTCAGGTGCATCTAGGAGCTCCCATTCCTCTCCTTGTTGGCCAACGGATGAGTGATCATCATCACTAGGAGTGAAGCCATACACAGGGAGTGAGGAGTCCATGCACGAAATAAGATCGGGGGTAGAGGGCACGATTGCCTCCATGTGTAAAGAGTGAGTGATGGGGATAATGCTGTCATGAGTGGAGGAGCGGCGGTCATGATTGAAAAGACTAGGGCAGTCCTTCAATTCATGACCCTCTCCTCGACACAATAAGCAAACAACGTTCCTACACTGCCTAGCATTTAACTCATTCATTTGGTCTATATAATAGACCATCATGTCGTAAGTGCCAGGAGAAATATCCCATGAAGAAATTTTCAATAATAAAAGCAGATAAAATGAAACTGAAATTCTTTGCAAGGAAATCTACACAAACTAAAAAAACTCCTTGGATTAAACTTGCTTAAAACTTTAAAATAGGAGAGAAGAAATAATAACAAACAATATAAATTTAAAAAGCAAACAAAAATAATAAGGCGGCTATAAACACTGGAAGAACTACTATTTCTCAGCTCTCCCTCTCAAGAAAACTCACACGTCCGTGTTCCCCGGCAACAGTGCCAAAAACTTGATGGCACAAATCTCGCACACCGCTATAGGCGGTAGTAAGATTGCGGCACGAAATGGCAGTGTACCGATCGTTCAAGTAATATAAAATGGGAATGAATCCCCAAGTATCGATCTCAAAGGAACACAGTAAGGTGGAGTTTATTATCGAGGAAGGACTTGAGATTGAAGTCCTTTCGAGCGGATGGATTGCGGAAAATGGGGGATTTGATTTGTGGAAAATAAAGAGAAAACAACTATAACTACTCCTATGCAATGCCGCTATGCAATGCTTCGCTTGGCAGGATGGAGAGTAGGCAGGCCTTGAGCGCACTGCGTAACAAGGGCGGATGGATGAGTAGGCAAGCGGAATCGAACTGTGCAGGCCTTGAGCGCGCTGCTTCGTTAGGCGAATGGATTACACGGTCCGCTATGCCACACTTCGCTAGGCGGATGGAAGAGTAGGCATACAGATGGAATGGTTCGCACCGACGGAGTCAGAATGGATTACACGGGCCGCTATGCCACGCTTCGCTAGGCGGATGGAAGAGTAGGCAAACGGATGAGGGTCGCAAGCACCTCGTCGACAAGCATGTCACTAGCAATTGCTAGTGCGGCACACGAATGTGACGGCGGGATGGAGGATGGAATGGGGCGCACCTCAAGCAACTCAAACAGTAAAGTATTTCACATAGACATGAAATGCATAGAAATGCAAATAAAGTTAAGTGCTACTTCATCATAATGTTAGATCTAACTACATATACATCAATAAGAGAAGAACAAGGAAAGAAATCGACCGAATCCGAAGGCTCATTGTAGATTCACGGTTGGAATCGCCGGGTTGTCAATCCGCGTTCAAGCTCGGTCCGCAACTACGTCTGGGGTAGAGAGAGCTGTCACTACTCTCCAATGAGCCCGTCTTCTTCGTCTCACGATCCGGTAGAGGTTGCAAACTTCCTCTTGCTTGATGGCGATGGCGGCTAGATCTTCCTTTGAAGCACTAGGATGAAGGAGGAGGCCGAGAGGAAGCTCCGGCTCAAGATTGGCGTGAGGAACAAGCCCGGAGCACCTCCAGATGGTGGGCGGCGATGGAGGGGCGAAATCGGGGCTCTGGAGCGAGAAAACGGCGGACTGGAATCAACTCCCCGACCTAATTCGCGAGCAGGTCTTTAAATAGGCGCTGGAATAAACAGTGCGCACGATCAGTGGCGCACGATCAACTGATCGTGCGCACTGAAAGCTAGTGATCGTGCGCTCTGTGCCCGAAACCTGCAAAACAAAACTGCAGAAAAAATATAAAACGCACGACCATGCGCATGATCGTGCGTAGAAAATGCACGGCCAAAATTCGAAGCTGTTTTTGGGCAGCAAATGAACTCGCACGATTAGAGGCACACGAGCAACTGATCATGCGTGAAGAAAACGCATGATCAGTGGCATTTCAGGCATAAACTGCTCCTAAACAAACTCCGAACATCACACGACCCATAAACCTGCATGAAAACCTCCAGGACTACAGGAAAAGAAGGGATCACACCAAGAATGGGCATACATGTGCACTAAGAGTGGAATAATAGACGGCTATTAAATATAAATGAAAACAAGCCTAAAGTGTGGTGCAAAGACTAGAAAATCGGCCCAAATGAGTCCGAAAATATGTATATAATTGGGACTCATCAAGCACTAAAACTGCCTATCTCCATAGAATCTGATTTCTCAGAAGGAACAGATTCAGGATCTGCCAAGTCTTCACTATGTTCTGAATTATAAGCAAACTCTGTAGGGGATCTTCTTGAGTCTTCTAACATAGCAGCTTCATCTTCAGCAGCAGATTTCCCTTGACCTTTCAGGTCAGGAATAGTATCAGGAACAGTAGGACTGACTGGATCAACATACACTGGATCAGGATGAACTGGATCAATTTCACTTGGAGGAATTTCCTTTGAAGCAGCACTACTTTCAGCAATGTCTCTTGGGGTTGGAAGCTCCCCCTCAACATGTTCACTTCTGCCTTGATCAGGAGCTGTACTGGGTCCACTACCCCTTGAGGGTTGACCTTCTTCATGAGTCCTATTCTCATTCTGCACAGGGTCCTCATCAGCACTAACAACAATCTTGACTCCACCCTTTGGAATGACCCTTTCCCATTTGGAGAAAATAGAGGAGTTGATTTTCTTAGTGTGATGGATGGGTATACCTCTTCCAAGATTGAAAAAATCTGGATTACTACCATTCAGCAACAAACTAATAATTCTTCCAAAATTTGGGGCATGAAAGCTGTCTTTAATTTTCTCAAAAAGAACTTCACCAAAATTAAAATTCTTTCTACAAATAATAGCTGTGTGAATCTTAAAAGCTTCTTCAGATAGGTAGTCATGTGATCCTACCTTGCACTATAAGACTTTTCCTAAAATATCACACAGAAGCTTACCTCCTTCATTCATGAATTTTCTTCTTATCTTTGAACCTTCATCAAGAATGCCACAGAATCTTTTGGCCTGGAGAAAATCTTCAGCAAACACTTCTTCTGATTCGACTTCAGGCATCCTCAAAATCCTGTTGATGCCACTAGCTTTCAAAACTATTTTACAAGACCTGATGCTGCTCTTTATCTTCTTTCCTTGACCAGAGATTTTTGCATTTCTGTAAAACTCAAGAACGTCTTGTTCGAGAATTTTAGCCGGCTCTTCCAAGACATAGCTGAGCCCGGCGACATCAAGCATCAAGATAATTTTTCTGAACTCATCTGAAGCAGTTTGAAAGCTACCTCGCACCAGCTCTCCTCCTGAATGCAGACCTCCAGCGGCTTTGGGCGCCATCGAGCTTGACAGAATCGGGGAAGAGAAACAGTGTTTCACAGAAGAATCGAGGGAGACGGAGAGACAGGAAGGGTTTCACGGAAGAGTGCGTGGAATCACGTGTTCTCTTTGTTTTTATATATATAAAATGAATTTAGGCGTGTACCTGATTTCACGGATGGCTCTTCGGATCCAATAAATTGTATTTAACAATGAGGGTTCACGAGAGACGTGTCTGAGAAGAGAGATATTATAACATGTGAAATCCCGTGTAATTTCGTGAAATTCCAATATTCTTGTCCTCATGATTCCTTGTTAAGCATTCCAAGTTCCATTTTGAAGAAATTGAACTTGGTCTCGTCCAGAGGCTTCATAAAAATATCTGCAATTTGTTTGTCAGTATTAACATATAACAAATTAATATCCTTACTCTCAACATGTTCCCGGATGAAGTGGTAGCGAAGCTCGATGTGCTTCGTTCTGCTGTGAGAGACTGGATTATTTGCTATGGCAATAGCACTTGAGGAGTCACAGAACATGGGGATTTCTGTGAGCTTTAAATTATAGTCCTCAAGCTGATTCTTTATCCACAAAAGTTGTGCACAGCAGCTGCCGGCAGAGATATACTCCGATTCAACAGTTGATATTGCAACACAATTTTGCTTCTTGCTACTCCATGACACAAGCCTTTTCCCAAGAATTGGCAAGTTCCTGAAGTACTCTTTCTACCATCTTTGCTACCTGCAAAATCAGCATCTGAAAAACCAATTAGTTCAAAATCATTGCTTCTCGGGTACCATAAGCCGAGATTTGGTGTACCCTTTAGGTATCTCAAAATCCTCTTTGCAGCGGCATAATGAGATTCCTTACAGTTCACCTGATACCTGGCACATACACATGTTGAAAACATTATATCAGGCCTACTGGCAGTAAGGTAGAGCAAGGACCCAATTATGCTTCTGTACTTGGTTTCATCAAAAGGTTTCCCTTTCTCATCCTTGTCCAGAGACATACTTGACGCCATTGGAGTCCTCATAGAGGTTGCACTCTCCATTCCAAATTTCTTGAGGAGCTCTTTGGTGAACTTCGTCTGAGAGATGAAAATTCCATCTTCAGATTGGTGCACCTGGAGTCCTAAGAAATATTTCAGCTCTCCCATGCTGCTCATTTCAAACTTGCCTTGCATCAAGTTAGAAAACTTTTTGCAAAGTTTGTCATCTGTAGAACCAAATATAATATCATCGACATAGATTTGAACTAGCAAAATCTCGCCTTTTACTTCCCTAAGAAACAATGTCTTATCTATTGTTCCTCTTGTGAATTTTTTCTCAAGAAGGAACCTAGATAATGTCTCATACCAGGCTCGGGGTGCCTGTTTGAGACCATACAAAGCTTTATGTAAATAATATACATGATCAGGAAAGTTAGAATCTACAAAACCTGGAGGTTGAGCTACATATACCTCCTCTTTAATGTCTCCATTCAGGAAGGCTGACTTCACATCCATCTGGAAAACCTTAAAGCCCTTATATGCAGCATATGCCATAAATAATCTGATGGCTTCAAGTCTTGCTACTGGTGCAAAGGTCTGATCAAAATCAATCCCTTCTTCTTGCCTGTATCCTTGTGCAACCCGTCTTGCTTTGTTCTTCGTAATGATTCCCTTTTCATCAATCTTGTTCCGGTAGACCCATTTTGTTCCAATTACATTTTGTCCTTTGGGTCTTGGTACTAACTCCCAAACGTTACATCTCTTGAATTGGTTGAGCTCTTCTTGCATAGCAAGGATCCAAGATGGATCGGTGTTTGCTTCTTCAAACTTCTTCGGCTCAATCTGTGAAAGAAAACTTGAATGTAAAACTTCGTTAGTTGTACCTCTTCTCGTTAGAACTCTGCTTGAGGGATCTCCGATAATCTGATCAGCTGGATGATCTCTTGAATATCTGACTCCCAAGTTGTTTGCATTTTCAGGAGCAACTTGAGGTTCATCCACCTCTGGAATATCTTCTTCTTCATGAACTTCTTGTTCATCTTCAGAGTGATCCGAGATCTCTTCTGCCAACTTTGGAGCATCATCTGTGGTTTTTACTCCATCTTGCATAGAGAGTTCCTTTAGCTTTTCACCTGCATCTTCAATGAACACACTAGACGAGTTTCTATGCAGCAGGCTCGTCTCATCAAATACAACATGGACTGTTTCCTCTACCACCAGAGTTTTCTTATTGAAGATCCTATATGACTTACTATGGCTACTATATCCTACGAAAATACCTTCAAAACATTTTTCACTAAACTTGGTTGTAGGATGCTTCCCATTGTTAAGTACATAGCATTTACTGCCAAAAATTCTAAAATATGAAATCTTTGGTTTTCTGCCCTTTAGAATCTCATATGGGGTCTTACGATGGTTCTTATTGATGAGTGCTCTGTTTTGCACATGGCAAGCTGTGTTGATAGCTTCTGCCCAGAAATATTCTGGAAGAGCAGAATCACTCAACATAGACCTGCCATCTTCTATGAGGGTTCTATTCTTTCTCTCGGCTACTCCATTTTGCTGTGGAGTATGAGGAGAGGAAAACTCATGGGAGATACCTTGACTTTCACAAAACTCTGTCATGGCCCCAGACTGAAATTCTGTTCCATGGTCACTTCTGATTTTGACCACTGAACAATCAAGTTCATTCTGAATAAGCTTGACAAAATTAGTGAATATGCCGAAGGTTTCTGACTTAAGTTTTAGAAAGAACACCCATGCAAACCGGGAATAATCATCAAAAATAACCAAGGTGTAAGCTTTCCCACATAAGCTTCTAACTGACATTGGACCAAATAAATCCATATGCACCAGATGAAGACATCTGGTAGAATTATTGCCAATTATGCTCATAAAGCTAGCCTTTGTTTGCTTACCCATTTGGCAAGCATGGCAAGGGCTTTCTTTAATGCATTTAACTTTGGGGGCATCCCTTACCAAGTTGTGAGAAAATAACATAGATATAGTTTTGAAATTAATATGTGCTAATCTCTTGTGCCATTGGTCACAGAGAGATGCACTATCTTTGGCAACAAAACACACTGGGGTAGAAGACTGTAAGCATATAAAATCTAAACAGTAAATACCACTACTCCTAGAGCCTGTTAAAATAGTTTCCGCAGATACGAACATCTTTATCAGGCATCTATCTCTAAAGAACTCAACGGTATAGCCTTTGTCACACAGTTGGCTTATGCTAATCAGATTGTATTTCAATCCTTTCACATGAGCTACCCGTGTGAAAACGACTGAGTCGTTGGTTATTGAACCATAACCAATAATAATACCTCGTTCAGATCTGCCAAACTTTACTTTAGGCCCATTCTCAACTGGAACATAATCCTGAAGTAATCTTCTTCTCCCAGTCATATGCCGAGAGCAACCACTGTCCAAATACCAGATGGGAATTTCGTTGGCCTTTGGACATTCCTGCAAACATGATCAATACCCCTTAGGAACCCAAACATTTTTGTGCTCTTGGTTCCTTGTTAGTGGAACACCACTTGGAACATTAACTTTGCAAGTGGTCGGTTGCACTGTTAACTCGTGGAGTTCTTGGCACAGTATGATTGAACCAACAATCTATGGCAAAATGACCAATTTTGCCACAACACCAGCATTCAAATCTATTGTATCTCCTCTTTGTGTTCTGCTGAGCCTTTTGAATGGGTGGCTTTGCAGGAGGAGCAACCTTGGAGGTAGAAGCCTCGTTGGTGCAACATACACAATTCTTAGGCACAATAGGCTTGACCTGCGGTGCTTTCTTAGCATTTGATCCATGAACGAATGGTCCATGATGCTTCAATTGAACTTCTTCATAAGGAGCCTTGAGGGAGCTAGATTCAAAGTTTCTGGGTCTGGTCCACACTGAGTTCACCTTGGCAGGCTCAACATGAGTTGGTCTGCTGAAGTGACCATACATGCTCTCAAAATCATAGGTGTTCGTAGGAAAAATCACCTTCTTGAAATTTGGAGCACACTGTGGACCTTTACCCTTTGCTTTAGCAGCTCTTCTTTTGGCTGACTTACTTAGACTCTTTTCAGTAACATGGCCCAAGCCGCTACTACCAGAACCAGCAGTGAAAGTGTCTATGATAGGCAAAACTGTCTTGGGCTTAGAGAAGTTCATTGTGATCTTCTTTTCAGCCTCAAGCTGTTTCGTCAAATCATTGATAATTTCACTCTTCTGAATGCCTGCTGAAGTGGCCTCGGAGAGAGCAATCTTCAAGGATAAGATTTCATCCCTGAGTAGGTTAGATTCTTCAATCTCCTTTCTCAGGTTTGATTCTTGATCCTTTAGGGATTGAATCTCCTTTGATTGAGTTTTAACAAGCTTTCGACACTTATTAAAACCCTTCAACATTTCCTCATACTTAGCAGTCAATTCAGAATCCTCTTCCGAATAGTAGCTTTCATTAACATCAGATGCCGTTTCTGAACATGAAAGAGGTGTAGAAGATAATACCTGACCGGTGAAAGGAACAATATCTTTGTCATCATCTGACATGGCCATTAGTCCAAAGAATGCCTCTTCATCTGAGTTAGACTCATTTGAGTCACTATCACTCAGAGTCTTCGACTTCTTGGCAACAAAACTCTTCTCCTCTTTCTTCTTTCCTTTGAAGGACTTCTTTTCTTCTTTTCTTGAAGATTCCTTCTTGTTGTGTGGTCAATCAGCTATCATGTGCCCTGGCTTTTTACAACAATAACAAACGGGTTCAGAATAATCATGATTGTTCGGTTTAGAACCATACCTGTCGTTTCTGTCACGGTGTGATCTCCTATGATCTGTTGAGGAAGATGAGCCTTTTCTCGTTTGTCTCCTCTTGTTAAGCAACTTTTTGAATTGCTTGGAGAGGAGGGAGAATTCTCCTTCAGATAGTTCTGATTCTTCATAAGTGTTTTCAGCTTTATCCTCAGAAGATTCATCTCTCACAGGGGATAGGGCCCTGCTTCTCTGGGAGCTTTCAGCCTTTAGAGCAATGGGCTTTTCCTTGCCAGAGCTCCTACTACTTTCCTCTTCTGACTTCCTGATATTCAACTTCAGCTCATGGGAAAGCAGCTTCCCATATAGAATATGTGGCTCCGTAGTAGCCAACTTACCATACTCTCTGATAGCTATCACTTTGGGGTCCCATTCCTTAGAGAGGGATCTAAGGAATTTATCGTTTAGTTCACCCGTGGTGAATTCCCTTCCATAGTTTCTCAAACCGTTTACAATCTTGAAGAATTTCTCGTAGGTGTCAGAAATTGTGTCTTTGCCTTGTTGCTTGAAGGCTTCATATTCTTGGTTCAGCAAAGACTTCCTGTCATCTCAAACTTCTTCAGTACCTTCCATCAAAACCACAATAGAATCCCACATTTCTTTTGCAGACTTGCAGTGAATCAGATTTTGTAGCATAGAATCATCAACTGCACCTGCAATGATGTGCTTCGCTTTCTTATCCAGAGTGACAAGTGCAATTTCATCCGTTGTCATATCCATTAGTTTCTTTGGTACCTTATTGGTGGGATCAATGGTAGAAGAAATTGTAGGAATGACGGGACCTTCCTTAACTATCTGGGAGATACGGGGATCATTTGCTTCCATGTAGAAGATAACTCTTTCCTTCCACATGGGGAAATTTTCCTTAGTGCAAACTGGGAGCTTGGAGGAAAATCTTTCCATGCCTCTGTCCATAGAGAGAGATCTTGACAATGAAGAGGGATCTTTAATTTAGGTGTTAACCTCTTACAGATAACCTCGCTCTGATACCAATTGAAAGAAATCGTTGTCTACCTAAATCACCTAAGGGGGGGGGGGGGGGGGGGGGGGGGAATAGGTGATCTCTACTGCGATTGCGGAATAAAAAAAATAAGTACACACACAACAAGAAAAATCACAGCACAGAGACACAAGATTTATAGAGGTTCCCCAAGGTGGGTACTCCTCTCTCCCGCTTCGCCTATCTAGCACTTCGGGCTAGCGTCGGCAACTTCACCAAAACTCGGATTTATCAACAAATCCTACACTCGGAGACAACGACTCCTACAAACTCGGAGAACAACTCCTACAACTCGGAGTAAACAACTCCTACTCAATAACTCGGAGAAAAATATCCTACAGGAATCAAATAGAATTTGGAATAAAATACTTCTATTAAACCTCGACAGAGATTAACTTCAGATCTTGGAAAAACTGAGTCTTCTTATGGGAGCACTCAACTAGAGCACTACTCGTGTCGACATTTTTCTCTACCCCTCACTCCTACACTAACATTCCAATTCTCACGAGCGGGGAACCTCGCAGCAATACCCAATAAGCGCGCGTGATCAAGTACGCGTGAACTAGGTGCAAATGTGTGCAACAAAATCAAAAATCCTAACTCAGCACATTCTAGCATGCTATGCAAAGTGTGTGCACGTGCATAACCGATCTCTCCCCCAGACTTAATCAAAACCATATAAAATAAAGAGTTCATGAATAAGGAAAATAGGGGTAGAGTGGACCTATGCTCACGAATGAGCATGCCAGAAGTGCGGCAATTCCTTCTTGAAAGTGCTCCTTCCTCATCTCCTAAGCGAGAGCTTAAACCTGCGATGTTAGCAAAAAGCCCAAAACAACACATAATAAACAAAAATCTGAACGAAAGGCCGGAACCGAATGGTTCCCCCATGGGTTGTCTCCCAAGAATACCTTTTGTTTACTATCCTTAAGGTGGACCAAATACCTATTTTAAGAAGTGTATAAAGTCTAGGAATAAACAAAAATCAGTAAATCCTAATTATTATTACAAGCTCAAAAAAAATCAGCTATAAGCTGATTTGAAGTAGTAACAATTGATGAAAGAAAAAGGTCCGGGGACCTGGTAGTAGGGGTGGAAATTAAGTAGGATGCTCAGCCTCCAACCCCAAATCTCCTCCTTTTTCGCTCTCTTCTTCTCCTCTAGTATTATGTCTTCAAAGAAAAACCGCTTGCCCCTTGTAACCAATCCTCAAGGGGAAGCACCAACGATGATGAGGAAACAAGATGTTCCTTCACTGTACCTTCCTCATCCTGCCAGGCTTTCGGCTCCTCCATGCATAAGGTATGATCAACCAGAGGAGGGGCATCACGCATCCTGGTACATAAAGAAAGGGGGTCAGGAAATAAATTGGAAGAAAAACTAAAAGAAATCTCATCTGAGGGGATAATCCCGGCTTCATCTCCCATATGGTGTGGCAATGACAAACTGATGATATCATCGAAGATTTCACTAGACTCAACAGCGCACGCAATGGCCTCCTCTATAACTTGGACTTCCTCGCACTGGACCGAGACGGTTGCATCAGCACAATCGAGACTGTCCTCCTCCATGAGAGTGTGCACGACACTTCGCAGGTTTGCAACATCCTATAAATTGACCTCAATGATAAAATCATACATAGATGTTGTTTCATGTGTAGTGGGAGAAGACGTGCTTCTTAAGAGTTCGGGCTCACTCTCCACACAAAGGCACAAATCCACGCAAAGTGGTACAAGAACCGAAGAGGTATGGGGGGTCGCATCAGAAACAGAGTCATGAGGGACACTGATGCACGCGTCGATTCCAAAGACTTCAAGCAGTGAAGGTGGAAGGGACACGTAACCAGAGGAAGGAGCTGTGTTCGCCGAATTTGAGGATGGGACGATCCGAATATCCGGCTCATCGTCATCCGCCAATTGGCGAAGATAATCCACACAGTCCTTCAAGGCATGCTCTCTACTTTTGCAAAATAAACACTGCTTTGCCGGCTTTGCCGACACCCAAGGTGCGGTAGCCGCGTAATAGTGCGACAACGGAGGCGCAGTATAGTAGCCAAAAGATTTATGCGCTCCGTACGGGTTCTGAACAACACCATACTCTTTGGAACACCTATCACTAGCATGGGATGTGTCCCCACACCAACGACATCGGATATTCAACTGTGCCCACATGATACAAACGAAGAAAATAGCATGATAAAGAATAAATTAAAAAGGAATAACAGACTCAATCACAAATAATCGATTCACAACCAAAATCTCATCACGCCTGCATTCCCCGGCAACGACGCCAAAAACTTGATGAGCGTTCGGCAAGTGCACCGGTCGCTGTCAAGTAATAATTATGGGAATTGTTTCCCCGAATGTCGATTTCTTGAGGAATGCAGGATGTGGTGAATGAATTGCGCTGTGAGCCAATTGTTACACGAGCGAAGAAAGTAAGAACAAAGGATTGATGTGATTGGTGTCCTAAGCTATTGCAGAAATAAGAGAAATGCGGGTCGAAGGCACCACTTCGCAAAGTGGGGGTGAGTGCTGATGAGTCCCAATTATATACATATTTTCAGACTCATTTGGGCTGGAATTCTAGTCTTTGCACCACATTTTAGGCACGTTTTCATTCATTTGTACTATTCCATGCTATGTGCACTTTTAAGCCCATTACGGTGTGCAATTGCGCTCCTTGCTGTTGGGGGCAAGCACTTGGTGCTCCCCTTCCCTTCTTTTATGTTTTTCTGATGCTGGACGTGTATTCCCAACCATTGTATCTTGTATGCAGGTGGCCGGTTCATCCCGTTTTCCCCAGAAGTAATGTCTGTGCATATCGCACGGTCGTGCGTTTCCTTGACGCACGGTTAGTTGCGGTCGTGCGTTTATGTCTGGGCAGAAAATGGAGCGTCGGAGATTACTCGTGCGTTTTGACGCACGGGCGGATTCGCCCGTGCGTGAGTAAAACGCACGGTCGACCTGTGTATTCTTGATTTCAGAGCGTCAGATTTTGCCCGTGCGTTTGTACACACGGGCTGTGTTGATCGTGCATGAGCAAAACGCTATGGGCGGCGCAACGTCTTCCCCAAGTCAAGTTTTATCATTTAATAACGCACGGTCTGCGCACGGTCGTGCGTTCGACCGTGCGTGACCATTTTCTGACAGTTTTTCTATTTAATCCACAGGTCTTGCCCTATTCTGGATCGACCTTTTTTCCCGCTCCCAGAGCTCTAGTTCCGCGCCCTTTTTTGCCGTCCATCGCCGCCAACCTTCGGGAGGAGCTCCGGCCGCCATTCTTTTGCAAATATCAAGCCGGAGCATCCTCTAGGCCTCCTCCATTGATCGTGCACCTCCAAAGCTCCATTTCGAGGGATTTCCTGCTGCATATATGAAGTTCTCCGGTGAGATCGTGACCAGAGAAGATTGACGGAGAAGACGGGTATAATAGAAGAAGGTGACAGCTCTTCCGGACCCCGGACGACAGTTGGAGCCCGAGCCCGGATGATGATTGACAACCCTAGATTCCGGACGTGAACCTCCGATGAGTCTCCGTGCTTTGGTTGTAATCTAAACCCCCTTGATACTGTAGTATTGTTTTCCTTTATATTTGTTTTCCTTTATATTTTGGGTGTATGAACAATGTTTGCTTAAACCTTATTATGTTATTTTTGTATTTCATGTTTATGTGAAATTGATATGTGTTGTTTATGCAAGTGAGGAGCGCCCCATTCCATCCTCCATCCCGCCATCACATTCGTGTGGCGCACTAGCAATTGCTAGTGGCGTGCTTGTCGACGAGGTGCTTGCGACCCTCATCTGTATGCCTACTCTTCCATCCGCCTAGTGAAGCGTGGCATAGCGGCCCGTGTAATCCATTCACCTAACGAAGAAGTGCGCTCAAGGCCTGCACAGTTCGATTCCGCAAGCCTTCTCGTCCATCCGCCTTGTGAAGCAGCGCGTACAAGGTCTGCCTAGTTTTCATCACGCCTAGCGAAGCAGTGCGCTCAAGGGCTGCATAGGAGTAGTTATAGTTGTTTTTCTTTTATTTTCCAAAAGCCAAACCAACTCCCCCGCATTCCATCCGACCTTTAGGACTTCGATCTCAAGTCCTTCCTTAAAAGTAAACTCTACCTTACTGTGTTCCTTCGAGATTTGATACTCGGGGATTACTCCTCGTTTTATATTACTTGAACGATCGGTACACTGCTGTTTCGTGCCGCAGTCTTGCTACCACCTATAGCGGTGTGCTAAGATTTGCGCCATCAAGTTTTTGGCGCCGTTGCCGGGGAACACAGACGTGTGAGTTGCTGGAGAGGGAGTCAAGAGATTGTAGCTCTTCTCCATTTGTTTATACCATATCTTTTGTTTATTTTAGTGTTAAAATTTGATATTTCTATTTCATTTCTTCCTTTATCTAGTTTCGGCTTTTCTATAGCAGGAGTTCATTTAATTCTGGTTGCGTGTAGTTTTATTTTGCAAGGAATTGTTGATTTTTGTTTTATTCACATATTTCTGTGATGTATTCTGAAGCTGAGTGTCGCCTCTATGACACTTTGCGTCGATACATTGACGCCACGGTTTCTTTAAACGCTGAGCATTGTATTAGGTTCTTGCTATGTCAAGGTTTAGGCCATATGTTGAAGGATTGTCCTCGTCTGTGCGATCCTTCCCCCTCTGTGGACGTGTACGCAGCATCCCCCCATTTACGGGAGACTACTGCGGACAGGCCCACCAGAGTGTTGCCTGGCCCCTACACTGACATCGCACATCTTTCTCGATCATTGCCCTTGGAGATTACCGAGGAATCTCTCGCCGCGTACAACTCTTTCATGGGTCCCTCAATCCCCTTTTATGAGCTTCCCTTGAGTGACGATGTGCACTCATTCGATGGTCAACAGGGAGAGGATTGGGAACTCATGGATGCACCAGTATGGTGTGCAGATTCTGGTTCTTCCTGCGGGGAGGCGTCTGTGGATATTTTCGCGGAGGCGACTGCTCATTTATTTTCTGATCATGAGAGCATTCCGGTTCCTCCGCATTCCTTGCAAAATTCATCTACTCCTATCTTTAGTGAGTCGGCTGATGATGTCGTGCGGGTGGTTTATTCGATGCCTGAGGTTGCGCCAAAGTGGGACGAGGATTTCATTCTCTCTGATGGGGAGTGTGATACCTTTGAACACGATGACGCACCACGGTGGGATGCGGAGGATTCTCTTTCCGAGGAGGAGGTATTTACTTACTTCTTGGATGGGACATCCAGCTCACCATCTAGGACCCCGAGCTCCTGGATTCCCCTCGTTATGACTCATATGATACCGACAGTGATCTGTGCTTGGATCCTGCAGGGAGTGAGACCGGGACCACTCCCCCGATTGATTTTTATTCATGTTCTTCTTCTTTTTTATTTCTTAATCCCCTTTCTCTATCTAAGCCTGTGCAGGTTGAGTCTTCACAGGTACTTCAGGAGGACTTGGAGCATTCTGCTCAATTCAATGATGAGTGTATCCTCTCATGTGAGGAGGTTGATCCCCCCTCCGTAGAGGAAGCCCCACTCATTGCCTTCTCCTTCTGCTGCCTACCTTAAGACAACACCTTGCTGGGCAAGGATTTAGTTTGTGGTGAGATGAGTGAGGACCAGCTCTCCTCCTCTTCTTACTTTTTTTCCCTCTACCTGTGACAAGCATGTATTATTTATATTCGGGTAGAGGCGTGACTGTTTTTTCGCCGTATCGGTACCCGCTACCGACACGCATATTAGAACAGTTACCTGTGCACTTTTCTTTTCATAGACCCATTAACTAGAACTGTTTTCAATTTGAATAAGTCGTGCTGGGAAGACAATAACCCCAGTAGTTATCTTACTTTTCCTGCATTTTTATTTCTTCTAATCATGTTTAGTTCGCTGTAGTTTATTTTAGTTTGTCTTTTTCTTTTGTTTGTTGCGGAGCTCACCCCTGCAGGTCATTCTTCTGGCGGATGCTGCAACTTTTTCGTGGTTTACACGCGTCTTCTGGTATGCTCACTTGCTGAGCATTGGGTACTCTCTTCCCCTAGACTCATTTTGAATTTCATGGCCATATCTTTTGTTGGATTGTTTAGATTAAGTCTGGGGGAGAGCCGATATGCGTTACCCACTGCACGTGCACATATCATTTGCATACTAGAAGTATTTTAATCTCATTTATTTTGTTTTGTTCATCTTCACAGCACATCACAACACCCACTTGAGCGTGAGCTTAGCTGTTGGCACGTCGCGAGTCGAATTTGTCTCTTTTGTGTGATTTGAAAAAAAATCATTGTGCTGGCTTAGGATTATGAGGCAGAGTAAAATGTTGACTCCTGGAGTGCTCCTAGTCAAGTGCTCATGTCTCGCATAGAAATTTGTGTAGATTCAATCTCTTTTTATGCTTTTAGTTTATATCTTTCTATTTGCGTAGATATTGTTTACTTTACTCAAAAATTGGTGAATCCGGTGTGAATCAAACGGTAGCATAGGAATGTGTGTAGAGGTTCGTTAGCCTCGTATTGCCTGAGTCGGGAGGAAGGATAATCTTTCTCGGTGGCTAAGAACTTGCCCCAAGCGACTCTTGAAGCATGGGTATATCGTTAGTCAATCGCGTGAATGTGATATAGGCCATCATTTTGGCCCGATTGAGCTTTTGTGCCCATTCCTATCGCTCTATCCTCGTTAGCCCAGTTGTGCATACCCCATTCTTTTGGATCAGCTCCACTATTGTTCACCAAAGCCTAAACTCCAATCCTAGTCGCACACGCAAATGCAAGCATTTTGTTTAAATTTTAAATTGGTGGTGTTGATTGTGGAAGTACAATGTGGAAATGTGGATGAGCTTCCTTGAAAATTTGCTGAAATTGCTAAAGAAAGAAAAAGAAAATAAGAAAAAAAAATTTTGAAAAGAAAAAAAAGAAAAAGAAAGAATGAAAGTGTTTTAATTGAAAAATCTGTTTGAGATTTGTATTTGGGAGTAGGCAGTGCACACACCCATGTAGTCAAGTCCAAGTCTGGGTTTGTGGTGTACCCGCATATCTTTTTGTGGTGCTTGAGGTTAGTTTTCCGTGCTAGCTCATTTGGGTTTAGTGCTTGAGCCGTCGTTTTTATCATTGTATACCTCACCTAAACCCAAGAATCATCTAAAACCTAAAGTCCTATTGATTCACGCAGTTGAGTCAAACCTATGCCGTGGAGAGAGTGCGAACGGGCAAGCTTATGGTCACCAACATTGATGGATTTCAATGGAGTTTGTCTCGAGCCCCGATCTTTGGCAATGCTCTCCTCAGCGTTCAGTTTACTTTCTTCCTATGTATGACCTTATGATTCACCGTGATTCACTTCTTGAGTAAATTTAATATATAGATACGCCCCTAGAAAAGTATAAACTAATATGTATAATTAGGAATTTTGTCTACTGTATTTCTACGCGCATGAGCATGCGACTTCACATGGTACTCCGCTTTATAATTTCTATGTCGGCTTATGTTTTTCTTATCCTCTTGAGGGATTTGTTTGCTCGGGACGCGCAAACAGGTAAGTCTGGAGGTGTGATGAGTCCCAATTATATACATATTTTCGGACTCATTTGGGCTGGTATTCTAGTCTTTGCACCACATTTTAGGCACGTTTTCATTCATTTGTACTATTCCATGCTATGTGCACTTTTAAGCCCATTCCGGTGTGCAATTGCGCTCCTTGCTGTTGGGCGCAAGCACTTGGTGCTCCCCTTCCCTTCTTCTATGTTTTTCTGATGTTGGACGTGTATTCCCAGCCATTGTATCTTGTATGCAGGTGGCCGGTTCGTCCCGTTTTCCCCAGAAGTAATGTCTGTGCATATCGCACGGTCGTGTGTTTCCTTGACGCATGGTCGGTTGCGGTCGTGCGTTTATGTCTGGGCAGAAAATGGAGCGTCGAAGTTTACTCGTGCGTTTTGATGCACGGGCGGATTCGCCCGTGTGTGAGTAAAACGTACGGTCGACCTGTGTATTGTTGATTTCAGAGCGTCGAATTTTGCCCGTGCGTTTGTACGCACGGGCGGTGTTGATCGTGCGTGAGCAAAACGAACGGGCGGCGCAGCGTCTTCCCCAAGTCAAGTTTTATCATTTAATAACGCATGGTCTGCGCACGGTCATGCATTCGACCATGCGTGACCATTTTCTGACAGTTTTTCTATTTAAGCCGCAGGTCTTGCCTATTCTGGATCGATCTTTTTTCCCGCTCCCAGAGCTCCAGTTCCGCGCCCATTTTCGCCGTCCATTGCCGCCCAACTTTGGGAGGAGCTCCGGCCGTCATTCTCTTGCAAATCTCAAGCCGGAGCATCCTCTAGGCCTCCTCCATTGATCGTGCACCTCCAAAGCTCCATTTCGAGGGATTTCCTGCTGCATATATAAAGTTCTCCGGTGAGATCATGACCAAAGAAGATTGACGGAGAAGACGGGTATAATAGAAGAAGGTGACAGCTCTTCCGGACCCCGGACGACAGTTGGAGCCCGAGCCCGGACGAGGATTGACAACCCTAGATTCCGGCCGTGAACCTCCGATGAGTCTCCGTGATTTGGTTGTAATCTAAACCCCCTTTATACTGTAGTATTTTTTTCCTTTATATTTTGGGTGTATGAACAATGTTTGCTTAAACCTTATTATGTTATTTTTGTATTTCATGTTTATGTGAAATTGATATGTGTGGTTTATGCAAGTGAGGAGCGCCCCATTCCATCCTCCATCCCGCCGTCACGTTCGCGTGCCGCACTAGCAATTGCTAGTGGCGTGCTTGTCGACGAGGTGCTTGCGACCCTCATCCGTATGCCTACTCTTCCATCCGCCTAGTGAAGCGTGGCATAGCGGCCCGTGTAATCCATTCGCTTAACGAAGCAGTGCGCTCAAGGCCTGCACAGTTCGATTCCGCAAGCCTTCTCGTCCATCCGCCTTGTGAAGCAGCGCGTACAAGGCCTGCCTAGTTTTCATCCTGCCTAGCGAAGCAGTGCGCTCAAGGCCTGCATAGGAGTAGTTATAGTTGTTTTTCTTTTATTTTCCAAAAGCCAAACCAACTCCCCCGCATTCCATCCGACCTTTAGGACTTCGATCTCAAGTCCTTCCTTAAAAGTAAACTCCACCTTACTATGTTCCTTCGAGATTCGATACTCGGGGATTACTCCTCGTTTTATATTACTTGAACGATCGGTACACTGCCGTTTCGTTCCGCAGTCTTGCTACCGCCTATAGCGGTGTGCTAACGCCATCAAGTGCAGCGGCCGCGATGCCGCGCTTTGGTAAGCGGGTGAAATGTCCACAGAGCGGGGATTTGCAAGGGTCGTATTCACCTCTTCGCCAATATCACCATTAGCAATTGCTAGGTGGCTTCACACGCAAACAACTCAGAATATCATAACGAAAAGCAAAGCGCTTCTCACAACCATATCATCATTGCACATGAACATCACACAAAGGATCTATAACAATAGACTAGCAAGAGTTCATTACAATCAACACTAAAATAAGCACAAGCTCAAGGTTTAGAAAGGACCCAACAGAAGATGTCACTGTATCCTGGGTTCTTGGCCGGAATGAGAGGTTGTCGGTCTCTCTCCGGGCTCGGCCCTCAGATGGTGTGCGGACTCGAAGGAGGCTGTCACTTCTCCAGTGATCTTCAGCGCTTCTATGCCCTCCAAGACGAAGAACGCTTGAACTCGTGGTGGAGAAAGCTTGCACACTATCCCAGATGGAAGTATGGTGGAAGAGATCACCGGAGGTGGTCTCCTAGGGTGGAAAAGGTGAAAATGGCGGGCTTCTCTGGCTTTTCCCGCGAGAGGGATCGTCCTCCCCGGAATTCCCCAATGCTGCAGATTTCCTGCGTTAAATACTAAACAGGCAGAATTTTAGTCACGCACGGGCGAACGCATGGTCGTGCACTGCCCGTGCATTATTAAACTATTAAACTTGACTTGAGGGTGAAGCAGGAGTGCCCGTGCGTCTTACTCACGCACGGGCAAATTTACCGGTTCGTAAGAACGCACGAACAAACTCAGAATAGCTAAAATCAAGAAGAAATAGGCGATCGTGCATTTTACTCACGCATGGGCAAACTGCCCGTGCTTTAAAACGCACGACCAAAGTCAGATCACCGAATTCCTACCCAGATGAGAGCGCACGATCACATCCGACCGTGCGTCAATAAAATGAACGACCGTGCGTTGTACACAGTCATGATTTCTGGAGAACGAGGTGATTCAACCACCTGCAAGCAAATCAAACCAGCTGGGAATACACCTCCAGCACCAATCAAAAACAGAAAAGGGATTGGGGAGCACCATGTGCTTACCCCCAATAACAAGGAGCGCAAATGCACACCAAAACGGGCCTAAGAGTGCACTTAGCATGGAATAATGAATATGAATGAAAACATGCCTAAAGTGTAGTGCATAGACTCGATAATCGGCCCAAATGAACCCATAAATGTGTATATAAATGGGACTCATCAGCTGCATTCAAGAAATTCAAGGTATATCAAATGGATGTGAAGAGTGCATTTCTTAATGGAGACATCAAAGAAGAAGTCTATGTGAAACCACCACCAGGTTTCATCTCTCCAACTCACTCCTCTTATGTATTTAAGCTTAAAAAAGCTCTCTATTGTCTCAAACAAGCTCCCAGAGCATGGTATGAGACCTTAGCTAATTTTCATTTGGAAAAAAAATTCTGTAGAGGCATAGTTGATAAAACACTATTTTTCAGGATACATAAAAATCAAATTTACTAGTTCAAATATATGTAGATGATATTATTTTTGGCTCTACTGATTCAAATCTATGCAAAAGGTTCTCTAACCTAATGCAATCTAAATTTGAAATGAGTAGTATGGGTGAATTATCATACTTCCTTGGTCTTCAAGTGAAGCAAACTCCAAATGGCATATTCATATCACAATCCAAGTATGCTAAGGAATTAGTGAAAAGTTTGGTATGTCTGATGCTTCCACCATGAAAAACACCCATGCCCTCAAATGTTGTTGTTGATACTAATGAATCAGGGAAACCTATTGATCAGAAAGTATATAGAGCAATTGTTGGCTCATTACTTTATTTAACAACAAGTAGGCCTGATATAATGTTTGCTACCTGTATTTGTGCTAGATTTCAAGTTAACCCCAAATAATCTCACCTAATTTTGTTAAGAAGAATTTTGAGATATATAAAGGGTTGTCCTAATCTAGGACTCTAGTATCCAACACCATCAGAATTTGAATTAACTGGATTCTCAGATTCTGATTATGCTAGATGCAGAGTAGATAGGAAAAGCACATCAGGAACTTGCCAGTTTCTTGGTGATAGGCTTGTGTCTTGGTTTTGTAAGAACCAAACATCTGTGTCTACATCAACAGCTGAAGCTAAATACATAGCTGCAGGCAGTTGCTGCTCACAGATATTGTGGATACAAAATCAGCTCCTAGACTAAGGTGTCAATCTAAATAATTCAATTATATTTTGTGACAATACTAGTGCAATATCTATAAGACAAAATCTAGTTCTCCATAGTAGGACTAAACACATAGAAATTAGGCACCATTTTATCAGAGATAATGTGGATAAAAATAAAATTTGCCTACAATTCATCTCTACTGATTTGCAAAGAGCTGATATTTTCTCCAAACCCCTGGATGAAAAGAAACATATTTTCTTTATAAATCAGCTGGGAATGATAGATGGAGATTCAATCTGATAAAAATTAAATTTTCTATTTATCCCCTTATTTCGTCGAACAGAGAACGACGAAATGCTATCGTTCGTCTAACGGAGGTCGATGATACTTAATAGGTCAGCATCGACAAAGACAAGCGCGATCGTCGAATGGAGATTGACGAAAATTATTTTTTCGTCGAACGCAGTCAGACGAAGCCCTAAGTCTTTTCGACTTCTGATTCTATTAGGTTTAGCCAAACCCTGTTCTACGAAAGTGTGCGCCCTTCTCCGATCTCTCTATATAATCAAATCTTTCATCCTATTTCATCTTTGCGCCTACAGAACTTACTTTTCCCTCCAGTTCCCCTCTGCACTTGATCGTTATTCTTTGCAGGTACTAATGGCAATTTCTCAGTCAATGATCTCTTCGATGAAGTTCGACGCAGGTTTTGACATTGATATGGAATCATTTGCTCGCACTGATCAAATCTTCCAAGACATTCTTCAACTCTTTGAAGATCAACAACTGAGGAAGTTCATGACAATCAGGATAAAGCTTCCAGTGGAATAGATAAAAGAATGGGTACATACTATTTAGTCAGAGAATGCAACAACTCTCTCAGGAAAAATATCAGGGAATCAGGTTCTTCTTACCCCTGACATCTTATCAGAAGTTTTTGGTTTGTTGAATGGTGATGATGATTTGGAAATCACCTTTGATGATTTTAATGTTGAATTGGAGACAATGGGTTATTCCAGTGGAAACCCTAATTGTTGAAACCGATTTCTCGATCTCGTGTGGAGCTCGGGGCCCTCACCGAGATGAGGGGAAGCTAGCCCTTACCGGTCCCTCGGGAGAGGTAAGGTTGACGACTCGAGCAAAGAACAAAGACCCTAGTCTCAGCGAGGAGGTCCCTCCACTAACCCGGAAGATCGTTGAGCGCTTCCCCTCCCAAGCCAAAGCTAAGACTCGGGCACCTTGGAGAGCTGGAGAGCCCAAGCCAAAGCGACCTAGGGAGAGAAGAGCTCAAAGATAATGAACCGGTCCTCTTCCAAGGTGCCCTTTGAGGTCTATTTATAGATTTTAGTTTTGTGGTCTGTCAATAACCAAATCCCGCTGTCCATTCTTACTATCCGCACACCGGATTGGTCTGCCAACAGCCAAACCCCGCTGTTTGGAGAGGCTAAGTGCAGACCGCCGGGGGCCTCTTGGTAAAAAATCCCTTCCAGGACTTTTACGGGGCGAGCCAGCCCGCTTCGCGACCTCCCTCGCGAGTGGAGCTCGCGAGCCTCCGGGTCGGCGAACCCCAGAGGTATTATCAGCACTCATTCTAGGCGGGCTCGCCTAGCAGACCCCTTCCTCGGATGGTTGGGCTCGCTCATAGAGACCCGGCCAAGCCGACTGCCCTCGCGAGCGGAGCTCGCGACCCCCTGGGTCGGCGAACCCCAGGATGGCTATCCGCACCCCAAAAATGGCTAACTGTACCCCAAGAGTGGCTAACTGTACCCCGAGGTTCCGGGCTCGCCTGGCGAGTTCCCTCCTCAACAGGTCGGGCTCGCATGCACTGCCCTCGCGAGCCTCTGGGTCGGCGAACCCCAGGATGGCTATCCGCACCCCAAAATGGCTAGCTGTACCCCAAGAGTGGCTAACTGTACCCCGAGGTTTCGGGCTCGCCTGGCGAGTTCCCTCCTCAACTGGTCGGGCTCGCATGCACTGCCCTCGCCGAGCTCCGAAAGAGCCGGTTACCCTCCCTTCGCTGGGCTCGCTCGCCTGCGCAGTCTCTTGCTCTTCCTTGGCCTGCCTCGCCGGAGATCAGGGTTCGCCCCTCTTGGCTCGCCTCCTTGAGCGCGAGCTTTGGTTGCTTCCTGGCGAACATCGGGGTTGTACACAATCCCCGCTCTTCGCGAGGTTGTCCTAAGCTCGCGAAGATACATCCAACCCCTGGTGTTCGCCGACTCTGCTGACGTGGCGGGAATCTCTTGGTGGGTCCCCTGCCTGAAGCTATAAATACTGCCCACCGAGGGTGGTGATCAAGCCTTCCCTTTTGTTCCTTTCTCGCCGAAATCGTTCTTCCTTCAGGATGTCCACCAAGCAGAGCGCGTTGGAACGACTGAAGGCTTCTAGGGAGATGGCGAAAGCTCGGGCCGCCGAGCGCAACGCCTGGATGTTCAACCCTGCCACCTCTCCCCAGACCAAGGGAGCCATGACGATTAGGAGGTCGCCGGGGGAGGACATGACATTGCCTCCTGATTCCCTACCTCCGCCGAACACCGTGCTCGCACAACAGGTATCCTCAGTCTAAATTCTTTACTTCGGCCCCTTGCTCATTCCCTTCCTTCTCGCAGAATCCTCCTCCGGAGGACCGCCTGGCAAGCCTTACGCTGACGACTTTCGGCGCTCCGTCCCCCGCGAAGCTGGGGTTGCTAGACGCTGGGGTCGGGACTTCGTCCCAACAGGCACCTCTCTCGCAACCTCGTAAGTCACTCGCATCCTACTTTATCTCCGCCTAAGTCCGTGATACCCACACGTCGGTGGCCTATGCAGATACTCCATCGTCGAGTCCCAAGGAGAAAGTCTCCACCCCGGCGAGTTCGCCGGTCCCGCCTAAGGTTACCGTGGCGACCCCAGGTTTTGGTCTGATGGGCAAGCGAAGTCCGGGCGGCTCGCTTCTCGACGGCGCCCAAGTCGCGGAGAGAGTGGTATACCCTCCTGGACTTGGGAAACCCCACGTCTCGGGATTCCGCGAAAACTTCCAGGGTCGGCCGGAGTCTTCGCGCAAGCCCTGCCGTGAATCCCCCTCCTCGCCAGGTCAGCATATTTTCGCGAGCTCCCAACTCTTGCCCGCCCTCGGGCCCTTCTGACCCTTCGTTGAAATCCCAGGAGCCACCCCTGAGTCAGAGCACGGGAGGATGGAGATGTCGACACCGCCCTCGCCTAGCCAGATCGAAGACTTCTTGGGTGACCCTGGCGACCCCGTGCGGATGAAGAGTCGGGTGTCCGAGGTGCTTCAGAAGCACGACATGATGTTACGCGAGATGGAGGAGCGGTATGACGCGGACCGGGCTGCTTTTGACGAGAGATTCGTCGTGTTGGAAGACGCGAATGCGCGCTTAATCGCCGAGGCGGAGCCGGTGCCTCGCGCCGATGTTACCTCGCCCGGCGTGCACATCTCGCGGGGCGAGGATCAAGCGCACCTAATCCTGCGCGAGTTTAAAGCGCTTCGCGAATACCATTATCCGAGAGTGCCGCCGCGTGCGGGCAAGCGGGGTCGGGGTCGCTGGAAATGGCTTCCCTACCCCTGAGGCTCCAGTGGGTTTTTAATTCTGCTACTCTTTTGCTTGTATTTCTTTTATGACGTCTGTTGAACAATAACCGGTATGGTAATATTCGCGAGTCTGTCGTGACTCGCCTTTTATCGCTTTCCATTTTTAACTTTTCCCTTTATTTCTGTGGTGTGCATGTGATTTATTCGGCTCGTCCGCTGCGTTTGATATGATCGCCCTCACAAAGCGCTTGCGAGCTTCTGTGCCACGCTATGCCCGGACCCCTTTTTCTCGCGGGCCGGCCTTGGGTGGGACTCAATTATCGCGCGATGGTGAGCCCTGGCTCGCAAGACCGCAGTCCCTTCGAGCAGAAAACTACTTTATTTCAGTTATCCGCACTCCCGACGCTTCGATTCCCGTGCCCACCCGAATTTCTTATAAATAGCTCGGATTCATTCTCCTACCCGTCGCATTTATTTCTCCCGTCTTCTCGCGTCTACGCTCATCTCCGTCCTCGCAAGATCGTGTTCGCGTTCGCTGCTTGTAGGTTGCCTCTTCCTGACTTGATGCGGACGAATCAGCAACTGGGAGCGGATGGCGAGAGCGAGGGGCGGTCAAAGTGCGCCTCAGCGTTTCAGGCCCACGAGTTCTATTGTGCGAACATCACAGCCGAGGAGTATAAACTCGCCGTGGATCGCTATCTCCCAGAGGGCTATTCAGCCCGCTGTCCAAGCGAGAATTCTACTTTAAACGAGACCGAGGCTGACGAGCTCGCGATCCCCGTCGCGCACTTCGAGAATGGGTTGCGACTCCCTCTGTGGCCTGAAATTCGTCAGGTACTTCGCCTGGCCTTCTCGCCGCTTCACGTTCGCTATCGCGACTTTCTCATCGTTCTTTGTAGGTGTTGCGATATTACGGAGTGTTACCGAGCCAGTTGACCCCAAATGCGATCGCGGATATTGTCGCGTTCGCCAGTTACCTGCGGGAGGAGAGGATCGAATTCAGCCTCCTCGTCTTCCGCAAGGTATTCTCCTTCCGCGCCTTCCGAGACGGGACTACTTATTTCGCGAGTCAGCACGTGATATATATTTTTACGGTTTTGAAATTTTAGTGAAGGGTTGAGATTTTCTCCAAAACTATATCCGATAAAGGCAAGTGTACCTTATCGTCTATAGTATAGGATATTAAGAAATACCAAGGTCGTATTCCACGGGGCGCGTCGATTACTTCTACTTTGAGGAAAGTCACTATTATCTTATCTAATGATATTTTGGGGTTTTGGTTCTTAGCTAAAAAAAAGAGAAATTGCAAGCTAAATTAAGGGTTTAGATGATGATAAAAGAGGCTAGTACTCAATCAAAAGCCACCTTGGAGTGAGAAAAGACAAGTAAAAAGAAATTAAATCTAATTCCGTTTAAATTGAACTACTTGACCGTGGAGGTTCCCGAAGCTCGAACATGCCTCTCTCGAGGTTAATGCCCAACTAAGATTAGGAAAAATCAACCGGACTCTCGTCCTATAATCGATTACCTAAAACTTGCTTTACGAGGTGAACCCCACTATTGGATTTGACTCCAATCCGGGAGATTTACGTCATCCTCTCTCGAGGGGTGCGTGCAACTCTCTTTACCCTTGAGTGATCGATTCATACTTTGAGCCTCTCGGCTAACTAAATATGAAAACTTAAGCGAAAACCATATATCGAAAGTATGGCCTCACTAATTAAAAATCAAGGATAATTCAAGTGTTTATAAAAACGGAAAAAGAAAACTTTAGAAAATCATAACTTGTCTAACTCATCCTCGGATCATTTTGATCGAGTACTAATGAGGATTAGTTAATCATGGTGGAGGGGGAAGAGGAAGAAAAATAAAAATGCATATTAAGAAATTTTAGCTAAGGAGGAGACAAAATAAAGAGAACAAACTATTTTTTTTTATTTAAATGAAAAACTATTACAAGACTTAAGAAAGGAAATTGCAAGCTAGGAAAAACAAGATTACAAGCTTAAACTAGACTATTGCACTAAAGGAAAGCTAATACATTGCATTAGAAAAGGAAGAGAGCATGAAAATAAAGAGACATGAACATGAACATGAAAAAGGAGAACTACTCAAGATTGGCTCCAGCAGCACCTTCCCCACTCCAAAATTCTGACTTTTGAACTCAAGGAGAGCCTCTGAATTTATAGGCAAAAATTTCATGTTACACGCCCTCGGTCACGGGCGTGACCTAGGGCGTGTAATCTCTGCAGCATCGGATCCGGTCGCGGCGTGGGCTTGGCGTGACGGCGGGAGAAAATCGCACATGTCACGGGCGTGACAATTGGGTCACGGGCGTGACTCAGGAAGGCTTCATTTAATGCGGCATGGGCTAGCCAGACGCCGCGGCGGCGTGCTTGGATCACGCGGGAAGGTCACGGGCGTGACTTTGGGTCACGGGCGTGACTCAAGTTGACTTCTCAACGGCAGCTTCTCGTCTCGACGGCGGCTCCACGCGGCAGATGCTGAAATTACACGCCCCCGGTCACGGGCGTGACTTTGGGTCACGGGCGTGACCTGGGGCGTGACTGGGTGTGGACTAGCTCAACAGCACGGCTGCGACTCTGGACTGATCTTCAGGTTACACGCCCTTGGTCACGGGCGTGACCGAGGGCGTGACATGTGATTTTTCCCGATTTGTCCCAGAAATCTGCAAATATTAAAATTAGGCTAAGTTAGAATCAAAATTACAAAAAGAACTACTTATAACCTAAAATTGACATAAAAAGGAAAATTCAAATTAAATAATTACAAAATTTTCTATTAAAAACTTATATAAAAACTACTTTATCAAATACCCCCACGGTCTGCGAGGCGGTGAATAAGAGTCACTATTGCACTCAGAAGTTCCTTCTAGTGAAGGGACCCTTCGGCAATCTCCACTTCACCCCCCTCCAGCGGGATGACGCCACTTACCGCCCTCCGAGCTCGCTGAGCGGCGCCGACGCTAAACTCCTCCAGTACCTCTCCGGCAAAAACTTCGAAGTCGTCTATCTGCAGCGCAACGTTGATTCGTTACTCGCCGTTCCTCAAGGGGAAGGTAGGGCTCGATCTCGCCCCACTCTCCTTTCCTTTCTTCGCTGCATAACACTCTTACTTTACAGGCGAGCGCGAGATCCCTGTCAACCCCCCGCACGCGCAAGGTGCCACTCTCACGGCGGACACTCTCGCAACCGCAGCGGCAGAGGCTTGCCGCGACCTTCCCGCCGTCGGGTCCGGCAAGAAGCGGCCTCCTTCTGCGAGTCAACCGGGTTCGCGGCCCTCCAAGAAGTTGAAGGGAAAGACCATCGCTACCAAGGATAGGAGCGCGGTCGTTTATCTAAGCGAGACCGACGGCTCGCCTCCTTCCCCTGCGAAAAAACCTGACCCCCCGGCGGACCAGGGTGTTGGGAGTTCTTCCGTGATCCCCCAACACAAAGGCCACAGAAACTTCGGTCTGGGCGAGAAAGTTTCCGACGCCCTCGGCGAACCCCTGCTCGCTTGGGACCCCACTGCCAACCGGATTTCCTGCTCCACCCTTCACCCCTCCTGGGTGGAGCTCGGTAAGGCCGGGGAGGAGGCGTTCTCTCTCTCCTTCGGCTTATATGGCCGCGAGGACGCCGTTGCCTACAAAGACATGGGACCACGGCAGCTGGTTTATGAAGAAATGCGAGCCCAGTTCCGTTCAACGGAACTCGCGCACATGGCGGGGCGCCGCTATCTGCAGGTGGACAGGGATATCCGCGCGTACCGGGAGGAGCTCAAGAGAGCTCGCGAAGAGATCAAAGGTCTTAAAGATAAGGAGGAGGTGACGGAAAGCCTTCTCGCCGGGATGCAGGGCAAGATGGTAAGTGATCCTTGGGTCTCTTTTCCTTGCCGTTCGCGACCTCTAGCTTTCTCCTAACTCGTTTGACGCTCAGGATGCCGACGTTGCCACCAAGCTTCTCGCTCGCAACGGCGAGCTGGAGTTGGAGAATACGATGTTGAAGGCTCGAGTGGATGAGCTGGTTCGCAGCGTGCTACCCCCCCTCTCCTGGGCGAGTCGGCCCTCGACAGAAGGCTGCCGAAAGTGAGGAGCAGAGGCGGCGAGACGCACAGGAGGTCGCCAACCTTGTCTTCACGACCCTTAAGGATGCGAGCCTGCTGGCCGAAGACGCGATGGAGTTCACAGCGGAAGACGTCTGCCCGGACCTCTTCGCCTTGGCCCCCTGGTTGGGGGCTCGCAAAGACGGCGAGGACCTTCCAGAATGACTTCCCTTTTTCCTTCCCTTCTTGTGAATGTATATTATTCTTTTTGGGCTGGCGAGATCGCCGCCGAACATTGAAGGATCTCGTGATAGTTTTTCTTTTGTTAACATTTATGATCATGCTTGTGTTCATTTCTTTCCTCGCATTGGGTTTCTTTTCAACCTCTCTTGGCTAATTGTTACGCGGTAGTGTTCTCGGAGGGCTCGCGAACAGGCATGTCTGGGCTCGCCTCGCCAAGGTTCCCTTTTCGCGGATTACGCGAACTCGGGTTGTCGCTGCCCGCGGTTGCTACCCGGCGAACCTAACCTTGGCGAGCATGGACACAGGCATCCCGCGAGCTGAACCTCTTTGGTTATAGCATTTCAACCCGCGACCTTAGGCTTCGCCTGCCCGGACTCAAGCCCTTCTGGCTCTAACACCTCAACCAATCAGCATAGCCCTTGACCCTTGTTAGTAGCCTCTCCAGAGATCAACCAAAACCCCCCGTCTAGGTGAGAGCCCGGGAGTGGAATCGATCTGGGGCCATCCTGCACCAATATTTCCAACCTTGCCAGCCTCTCCAGAGATCAACCAGAACCCCCCGTCTAGGTGAGAGCCCGGGAGCAGAATCGATCTGGGGCAATCCTGCACCAACATTTCCAACCTTGCCAGCCTCTCCAGAGATCAACCAGAACCCCCCGTCTAGGTGAGAGCCCGGGAGCGGAATTGATCTGGGGCAATCCAGCACCAATATTTCCAACCTTGCCAGCCTCTCCAGAGATCAACCAGAACCCCCCGTCTAGGTGAGAGCCCGGGAGCGGAATCGATCTGGGGCAATCCAACACCAATATTTCCAACCTTGCCAGCCTCTCCAGAGATCAACCAGAACCCCCCGTCTAGGTGAGAGCCCGGGAGCGGAATCGATCTGGGGCAATCCAGCACCAACATTTCCAACCTTGCCAGCCTCTCCAGAGATCAACCAGAACCCCCCGTCTAGGTGAGAGCCCGGGAGCGGAATCGATCTGGGGCAATCCAGCACCAATATTTCCAACCTTGCCAGCCTCTCCAGAGATCAACCAGAACCCCCCGTCTAGGTGAGAGCCCGGGAGCGGAATCGATCTGGGGCAATCCAGCACCAACATTTCCAACCTTGCCAGCCTCTCCAGAGATCAACCAGAACCCCCCGTCTAGGTGAGAGCCCGGGAGCGGAATTGATCTGGGGCAATCCAGCACCAATATTTCCAACCTTGCCAGCCTCTCCAGAGATCAACCAGAACCCCCCGTCTAGGTGAGAGCCCGGGAGCGGAATCGATCTGGGGCAACCCAGCACCAATATTTCCAACCTTGCCAGCCTCTCCAGAGATCAACCAGAACCCCCCGTCTAGGTGAGAGCCCGGGAGCGGAATCGATCTGGGGTAATCCAGCACCAACATTTCCAACCTTGCCAGCCTCTCCAGAGATCAACCAGAACCCCCCGTCTAGGTGAGAGCCCGGGAGCGGAATCGATCTGGAGCAATCCAGCACCAACATTTCCAACCTTGCCAGCCTCTCCAGAGATCAACCAGAACCCCCCGTCTAGGTGAGAGCCCGGGAGCGGAATCGATCTGGGGAAATCCAGCACCAATATTTCCAACCTTGCCAGCCTCTCCATAGATCAACCAGAACCCCCCGTCTAGGTGAGAGCCCGGGAGCGGAATCGATCTGGGGCAATCCAGCACCAACATTTCCAACCTTGCCAGCCTCTCCAGAGATCAACCAAAACCCCCCGTCTAGGTGAGAGCCCGGGAGCGGAATCGATCTGGGGCAATCCAGCACCAATATTTCCAACCTTGCCAGCCTCTCCAGAGATCAACCAGAACCCCCCGTCTAGGTGAGAGCCCGGGAGCGGAATCGATCTGGGGCAATCCAGCACCAACATTTCCAACCTTGCCAGCCTCTCCAGAGATCAACCAGAACCCCCCGTCTAGGTGAGAGCCCGGGAGCGGAATTGATCTGGGGCAATCCAGCACCAATATTTCCAACCTTGCCAGCCTCTCCAGAGATCAACCAGAACCCCCCGTCTAGGTGAGAGCCCGGGAGCGGAATCGATCTGGGGCAACCCAGCACCAATATTTCCAACCTTGCCAGCCTCTCCAGAGATCAACCAGAACCCCCCGTCTAGGTGAGAGCCCGGGAGCGGAATCGATCTGGGGCAATCCAGCACCAACATTTCCAACCTTGCCAGCCTCTCCAGAGATCAACCAAAACCCCCCGTCTAGGTGAGAGCCCGGGAGCGGAATCGATCTGGGGCAATCCAGCACCAATATTTCCAACCTTGCCAGCCTCTCCAGAGATCAACCAGAACCCCCCGTCTAGGTGAGAGCCCGGGAGCGGAATCGATCTGGGGCAATCCAGCACCAACATTTCCAACCTTGCCAGCCTCTCCAGAGATCAACCAGAACCCCCCGTCTAGGTGAGAGCCCGGGAGCGGAATCGATCTGGGGCAATCCAGCACCAACATTTCCAACCTTGCCAGCCTCTCCAGAGATCAACCAGAACCCCCCGTCTAGGTGAGAGCCCGGGAGCGGAATCGATCTGGGGAAATCCAGCACCAATATTTCCAACCTTGCCAGCCTCTCCAGAGATCAACCAGAACCCCCCGTCTAGGTGAGAGCCCGGGAGCGGAATCGATCTGGGGCAATCCAGCACCAACATTTCCAACCTTGCCAGCCTCTCCAGAGATCAACCAGAACCCCCCGTCTAGGTGAGAGCCCGGGAGCGGAATCGATCTGGGGAAATCCAGCACCAATATTTCCAACCTCAGTACCACAGCAGTTGAAAGCATAACAGATGAAAGTAAGATGTTGATTGGATAACAACAAAAAAAAAGTTTTCAAGGGTAGAATCGTTTCAAATCATCCCCGCTCCGAGCCCGGTCAAGGGGCATCCCTTCCACATCCTGGAGGTGATACCCCCCCGACTTGAGCACCTCGCTTACAATATATGGGCCTTCCCAGTTGGGGTTAAGCTTACCCACTGTGGCCCCTCTGCCGGCCGCATCGACCTTCTTCAGGACTAGGTCCCCCTTCTGAAAGTGTTTGACCCGGATATGTTTGTCAAAATATCGAGCCATCCGCCTCTTGACCTCTTCCTGCCTGATGGTGGCCAAGTCCCGGAGTTCTTCCACCAGGTCCAAGGATAGCCTCTGCTCGGCATTGTTACCTTCTAGCCACTCTTCATCCCCCTCGCATGCAGCGGTCACCCGGGGGGTCTTTACCTCGAACTCTATGGGGAGAACGGCCTCGGACCCGTGGGAGAGCTTGAACGGGGTCTCCCCGGTGGCGGTATTCGGAGTAGTCCTCATGGCCCAGAGGACGGAGGGTAGTTGTTCCACCCAACTTCCTCGTAGGTTTTCCACTTTCTTTTTTAGCAGGTTGACGATTATCTTGTTCGCCGCCTCCACTTGCCCATTGCTCCTCGGGTGGTGGACTGAAGCAAACCTGAGGTCAATGCCGAGCTGAGTGCAAAAGTCGACGAACTCTTCACTCGCAAATTGTGGCCCATTGTCCGTTACTATGGCTAGAGGGAGCCCATGCCTGCAGATTATTTCCCCCCACACAAAATTCCTTACAACCTGAGAGGTTACCTTAGCTAGCGCCTTCACCTCTACCCACTTGGAGAAGTAGTCGATCATGACTAGCAGGAACTTCCTCTGACCGCTGGCTTGGGGAAAGGGGCCGACCAGGTCTAACCCCCATAAGGCGAAAGGCCAGGGAGCCGTGATGGTCCGGAGCCTCTAAGCGGGGAGGAGTTGGAGCGGAGCATAGAGTTGGCACTTCTGACACTTTCTTGTGAACTCTGCTGCATCCTTGCTGAGAGTGGGCCAGAAGTAGCCTTGTCTCAACACCCTCGCTTCCAGGGTCCGACTCCCGGAGTGACTGCCGCATTCCCCGGAGTGGATTTCTTCAAGCACCCTCGGGACCTCCTTCTCGGAGACACAACGAGCCAGGAGTCCCGAGAGAGTCTTTCTATATTGCCCCCCTGCATGCAAAGAGTAATATGCGGACTTATACCTGAAGCGCCTCTTGTCCTCACCCTCTCCAGGGAACTGTCCGGAGGATAGGAAGGTGATGAATGGATCCATCCATGAGGCCTGCTGATCCACTTCCATCGACTCTCCCTCCTCGATGGAGGGCCGGAAGAGTTCCGAAGTCGTTCCCCCCGCTCGAGGACCGAACTTGGCTAGGAGGTCCGCCTGGGTGCTCTCCTCCCTCGGCACATGTTTGATTGAGAAGGTGCGGAACTGCCCGATGACTCCCTTAACCTTCTCCAGGTATAGTAGGAGGGTTGGATCCTTTGCTTCAAACTCGCCTTTGATCTGGCATGCCACCACCATGGAGTCTGTGGAGACCTCCACGTCCTGCACACCCAGTTCCCGGGCCAGCCGAAGGCCCTCTATCACTGCTTCGTACTCCGCCTGGTTGTTGGTGATCGGGAAACGGATGTTTAAGGCTTGCTCAATCCGAGTCCCCTGAGGACTCACTAGGACTATTCCCCCCCCCCCCCCCCCCCCCCCCCCCCCCCCCCCCCCCCCCCGAAGGAGTGTTTTCCCGACGCTCCGTCCACCAACATCTTCCATGCTTCCGGGGGAGGTGGCTCGTGCTCCCCCACTTCGGCCGCGTAGTCGGCCATGAAGTCTGCCACTGCTTGAGCCCTGATGGATGTCCTGGGTACGAAGGTGATATTGAACTCGCTTAACTCCACGGACCACTTTGCCAACCTTCCTGAGTGTTCCACCCCTTCCATGATTTTGCGGAGCGGATGGTCGGTAACTACTTTAATTGAATGGGCTTGAAAGTAAGGCCGGAGCCTCCGGGCCGATACCACCAAGGCGAAGGCTAACTTTTCTAGGATTGGGTATCGGAGTTCCGCTTTCTTCAGCACTCGACTAACATAGTAGATTGGGAACTGTTTCTTCCCCTCCTCCCGGATTAGCACGGAACTTACTGCCTCGGATCCTACCCCTAGGTATAGAGATAGGTCCTCTCCTGGTCTCGGTACCTGGAGCAGAGGGGTTTGAGTGAGCTGTTCTTTCAGGGCTTGGAAGGCCCTCTCGCATTCCGGGGTCCATTCGAACTTCTTGTTTCCCCGCAGTACTTTGAAAAAAGGTGCACATTTTTCTCCCGCCTTGGAGAGGAATCTACTGAGCCCAGCCAATTTCCCTGTGAGGCTCTGGACCTCCTTCGGGTTCCTCGGCGACTCTAATTCCATCACCGCTTTAACTTTGTCCGGGTTGGGCTCCACTCCCGTGGGGGTGAGCAAATGGCCCAGGAACTTCCCTCGGCTTGCCCCGAAGACACACTTCAAGGGATTGAGCTTCATCTTGTACCGCCGCAGGGTCTCAAATGTCTCTTCGAGGTCTCGGAGGTGGGTCCCGAGGTCTCGGCTCTTAACCATGAGGTCGTCGACATAGACCTCCAAATTTCTTCCTTTCTGTTCGCGGAAGACCCTATCCATCATCCTTTGGTATGTTGCCCCTGCGTTCTTGAGCCCGAAGGGCATCATCTTATAGCAATAACATCCATCCCCCGTGATGAAGGAAACGTCCTTAATGTCCGGGGGATGCATGCGGATTTGATGGTAACCTGAAAAAGCATCTAAGAAGGACATTACAGTAAAACCGACGGCTGAGTCAACCAGCGCGTCGATTCTGGGCAAGGGGTAGCAATCTTTCGGGCATGCTTTATTACGAAGTGAAAAATCGATACACATACGCCACTTACCTCCACCCTTCTTCACCATAACGACATTGGAGACCCAGCCTGGATACTGGATCTCCGATACAAATCCGGCCTGCAGGAGTTTGCCCACCTCCTCGCGGATGGGCCCTTCTAGCTTGTCTGCGACGGCCCTCCTCTTCTGGCGGATGGGGCGGGCACCGGGGTCGAGGTTGAGGCGATGGCACGCCACATTCGCGTCGATCCCGGGCATTTCTGCGGCGCTCCAAGCGAAGACGTCCACGTTCTGCTGCACGCAAGCCAGAATCTCCGCTTGATCTCCTGGGCTGAGTCCTCCGCTGACCCGGACTTTTTCTACCACCCCCAGCCGGGTGATGACCTCGAGCTCCACGACCTCGTCCACGGCCTCCAACCGGGACTGCTCCCCCCAAGCCTTTTCTTCCTCGGCACAAGCGGGAGCCGGGATCTCTTCCTCGACTCCCTCTCCTAACACCATCATCTCTTCCGCCCTTTCCTCCTGGGCCTTCTCCTCTTCTTCCTTTCTCTCCGCCCGGGGTATCTCAGCCACCCCTTCCTGGGCATGAACTTCACCTCCCTTCTTCTCTTCAGCCACCCCCAGACCTCCGGCTTCGGCTACCTCCTCCATCACCTTATCCCACTCCTCGGCTTCTCCCATCCAGGAGATGGTGTTGACGGCCGTCACGTAGCACTGTCTTGCTACCTTGGGATCCCCCCTGACCCGCACCTGGACCCCTCCGTCGTTGAACTTGAGGCACTGATGGAAAGTGGAAGGGACGCAACGGAACGCGCTGATGAGTGGCCGTCCGAAGATGGCGCTGTAACTGCTCGGGGCGTCCACTATGACAAAGCGACAGTTCCGAGACTGCCCACCCAGGGTCACATGGAGCCCTACCCCTCCTTCTACTTCCTTCCTTTCTCCCGAAAATCCGAACAGGGGGCCATCCGAGGCCAACACCCTTCTGGGCTCTACCTCCATCTTGTCGAATGCCTTCTTGAAGATGACATTGACCGAACTCCCATTGTCCACTAGGATTCGGGAGACGGTGAAGTTCTCGATCGCCGTCTGGATGACCAGCGCGTCGCAGAACGGGTCTTCGTAGCTCGGCATGTCCTTTTGTGTGAAAATAATTTTTTCGGCCGGGGGTGGAGCGGTGGATGTTGACGCTACACTCCGGCGGTAGATGGTATGGAGACTAGCCTTGCGGGTCGCCTCCACCCCTACCCCCCCATGGATCACTCCGATCCCTCCTCTATTCCCCAGATCTGCTCTATCCTCACATCTTTCCTCCTCCTCCTCCCGAGGTTCCACCTCCACGATCCTTAATGGTTGCTGCGGTGGTGGCGCGGGTGCTCGGCCCCTCTTCACCTCCAGGAACTCCGGACAGGTGTCCGTGGAGTGGCCTTCCACATCGTGGAAGATGCAATAGGGCACCGCCGCTTCCCTTGCCCCGGTCTCTGCTATCCTGTTCCTTCTTCTCCTAGCGGCCGCCGTCTCCGCTTCTCCTCCTCTTCCCCTTCCTCTTCCCCGGCCAATTGCCATGGCCTGTTGAGGTGGGGGAGGCAACTACATCGGGCCCTGCCTCCACCCCAACTGGGGGGTCTCCATTGTCCTTCGAAACGGTTACCCCTTCCCGGGCCATAACCCCTTCCTTGCCCCTGCACTCCTCCACCCTGCGGCCTCCATCCCCCCTCCGGGGCCCGGGGCTCTTCTCTTCTTCTGACCTCTTGCTGCCTCATCTCCGGCTCACTGAGCTTTGCCAGCCTCTTGGTGAGCTCTGGGTTGGCTTCTTCGCTTGCTACTTCCTCCGCCACCCTCTCCATCAGCTCCTCATAGGAGACGGGGGCCTTCCTTTTCAATGCCATCTTGAAGAAACTTTCCTTCAACCCGACCGTGAATGCGAGTTGAAGTGCAAACCCGGGCACCTCCTGAGTGAGCTGCACTTCCTCCTGGAACCGATCCGCATACTGAGCCAACGTCTCCCTGGACTCCTGCTTCACCGCGAAGAGGGAATCAGCGTCTTTCTTCCTCCTCTTTGAAGTTGAAAATCTCAACAAAAAACTTTGGCGCAGGTCCTCGAACGCGTAGATGGAGCCTGCCGGAAGTGAATGAAACCAGTCCCTGGCCTTCTCCTTGAGAGTGACGGCGAAGAGCCGACACTTGAAGGCATCGGACATCGGCCTGATGGAGACCGAGTCCTCGAAAGACTGCAGATGCTGAACTGGGTCATCTCTGCCATTGTAGTAAACTCTATCCCATTCCCCGAATCCCGCCGGAACGGGTGCAGACAACACTAATTCGCAGAAGGGGCTTCCCCCTCCTACCATCTTCTCTCGCTCGGCTCGCGGACCCAACTCGCTCGCCAAGCTTGGGATCGCACTCGCGAGGGCGACGCTCGCCTGAACCACCCCGACTGTCGTCGCATTTTCCTGGCGCGCGCTCGCCTGCGCCGCGCTCGCTGGGGCAGAGCTCGTCGGCACCGAATTCGCCGGCGCGGAGCTCGCTAACACCGGGCCCGCCGGACTGGCGAACAGCACTCGCCCTTCCCTGTCATGTCCTGGTTCAATGGCAACTTCTTTTCCAGCCCTTCCTCCTGGTGCCCTCTCGCCGACTGCTGCTGGGGGAGTGGTCGCCTGAGGTGCCGGGGTCGCAAACTCACTTCGCAGAGCCGTGACCGTGAACCCCAAGGTGTCGAGCACCTCCTTCCTGAAATCCGCGAACATCCTAGCCAATGCTTCCTGAGGGGTCTCGCCGAACTCCTCGCCCTGCTCTTCATCCCCAGCCATAACTCTTCCTTGGGACTTTCTTGAACCAGCCGCGCTCCACGCTCACCGCACCAAAATGTTGAAACCGATTTCTCGGTCTCGTGTGGAGCTCGGGGCCCTCACCGAGATGAGGGGCAGCTAGCCCTTACCGGTCCCTCGGGAGAGGTAAGGTTGACGACTCGAGCAAAGAACAAAGACCCTAGTCTCAGCGAGGAGGTCCCTCCACTAACCCGGAAGATCGTTGAGCGCTTCCCCTCCCAAGCCAAAGCTAAGACTCGGGCACCTTGGAGAGCTGGAGAGCCCAAGCCAAAGCGACCTAGGGAGAGAAGAGCTCAAAGATAATGAACCGGTCCTCTTCCAAGGTGCCCTTTGAGGTCTATTTATAGATTTTAGTTTTGTGGTCTGTCAATAACCAAATCCCGCTGTCCATTCTTACTATCCGAACACCGGATTGGTCTGCCAACAGCCAAACCCCGCTGTTTGGAGAGGCTAAGTGCAGACCGCCGGGGGCCTCTTGGTAAAAAATCCCTTCCAGGACTTTTACGGGGCGAGCCAGCCCGCTTCGCGACCTCCCTCGCGAGTGGAGCTCGCGAGCCTCCGGGTCGGCGAACCCCAAAGGTATTATCAGCACTCATTCTAGGCGGGCTCGCCTAGCAGACCCCTTCCTCGGATGGTTGGGCTCGCTCATAGCGACCCGGCCAAGCCGACTGCCCTCGCGAGCGGAGCTCGCGACCCCCTGGGTCGGCGAACCCCAGGATGGCTATCCGCACCCCAAAAATGGCTAACTGTACCCCAAGAGTGGCTAACTGTACCCCGAGGTTCCGGGCTCGCCTGGCGAGTTCCCTCCTCAACAGGTCGGGCTCGCATGCACTGCCCTCGCGAGCCTCTGGGTCGGCGAACCCTAGGATGGCTATCCGCACCCCAAAATGGCTAGCTGTACCCCAAGAGTGGCTAACTGTACCCCGAGGTTCCGGGCTCGCCTGGCGAGTTCCCTCCTCAACTGGTCGGGCTCGCATGCACTGCCCTCGCCGAGCTCCGAAAGAGCCGGTTACCCTCCCTTCGCTGGGCTCGCTCGCCTGCGCAGTCTCTTGCTCTTCCTTGGCCTGCCTCGCCGGAGATCAGGGTTCGCCCCTCTTGGCTCGCCTCCTTGAGCGCGAGCTTTGGTTGCTTCCTGGCGAACATCGGGGTTGTACACTAATCATCTTCTGAAAAAGAATTTATCTAATGAATACAAATTCTTAGCAGATATTGTTGGAAAAGTTTTGCAAGGCAAAAATTTTGCTCATGACTATATAACCAGGCACCAATTTCTATTGATGGCGGCCTTAGTGGAAAAGAAGAAAGTCAATTGGAGATTAATTCTGTTTGAATCCATAAGGAAGAAGCATTGTAAGTTAAGTGTCTGTTATGGAAGAATTTTGGGATTAGTTCTCCAGGCAAAGTTCCCAGAACTGTTGGTATCTCCAACAGTGTTTATCAATGCTAGTAAGAGGCTGACTTCAGCTCTCTTTGGAAAGTGGGATAGGGTTATCCCAAAGAGGACTCCAAGGGAAGAACCAACAAATACAGCTTCTGAGGGCACCAGGACTAACACAGTCACTCCGTCAACCCTACTAGAAGTTCCCCTCTCTGAATCCTCAACTCCAATCCCTCCTCCACCTCTTCAGACAACCATCTCTGAAGAAGTTCATCTTTCCACCTCTCACACTGACACACCTACCTCCATGCCTTCTCCTCCACCTCCTCAAGTAAACGACTCATCAGAAATTCCATCTTCATTTACTCCAGATGACAATACTCTTCCCCCATACATTCCACATCATTCATATGAACCTTTGTCGCCCATCCAACATTCTCCATCATTAAACATCTCATCTCCACCTCAATCACCTACCCTTCCCCAGTCTCCTATCCCTCAAGATATCTCTCCACCTCAGTCACCCATTATCCCTCAATTACCTATTCATCCACGCTCACCTATCCACCCTCATTGCCCTATTCATCCACCCATAGCACATGCTACTAACATCTCTTTCCCATACTTCATCCCATCATCTTATCACCCTAACCAAGATCTTGTCTTTATTGATTTCTCATCTGCTGCTGATCAGATCTATCAATACATTGCTCCAAGGCTGAATGATCTACTAGATGCAAAACTTGCTCCAGTTCTTCAAGCCTTAGCTGATCTATCTGCTAAAATAGCTTCCTTCCCTTCACCATCTTATTCTGTCCCTTCTTCAAGGGGACTAGCTTCAGGTTTTCCTGAAACTAGGCAGGGGGAGATGTCCAATGAAGAAGCTCCAGTTCTTACAGTTTTTAGTGCAGATGAAGTTGTGATTGAAGAAGTTTCAATTCAAGCAGATTCTGTTGTAATTAGTGATTTAGAGATGACATATTCAGTTATTCATGTTATAGAAGAAATAAATAATATTTCTATTCATCCATCTATAGATATTATTTATTTGCTTTCTAAGTTCAATGCAGTTTTCAGAAATTTGCCAGAGCTTCAAGTTTGTTCAAAAGTAATTATTCCTTATACTGCTCCTATAAATAAAGCTATATTGAAAGAATTTCTCAAAAGTTTTGAAGTACCAGTTCTAGTTCGAGTTATTGAAGAAAGTCCAGCCCCAGTTCAAGATCAGAATGTTAATGTTGAAAATGTTAATATTGAGAATGATAATTCTGAAGCCCTGAAGCCTATTGATGATCATTATGATAATCCTCAATCATCTGATGATAGTGATGATGATGATGATAATGATGATGATTCTGATGATAAGTCATCAAAGAAAAGAAAGGCTAAGTATATGTCAAAGGCTGCTCCTAAGCCTCCAAATCCTAACAATGATATTCCCTACTACATCTTGCATAATATCACACTCACCAGGGATTCTCCTGCCTGGATGAGAATTTCAAGAAATGAAGCTAATAGAAGGAAGAACATGAGGAAGACTGGTTATTATCCTGATAAGCCAGTTAAATTCAATCCTCATCCTCCTCCTCCAACAGCAGGTGCAGCTGGATCAGCAAATGTTTCTTCCTCCTCTCAAAAATATTCTTCTCAGCAATCAAAGAGACCAGCTAGTTCCAGTGGTTCTCAGGGCTCTAGGTCTTCAAGACCTCTTTCAGGTTCTTCAAGATTAATATCTTCAGGGTATAAGTATCATGTCTCTGATGGCTCATCTCATAGAGACAAAAACCCTCAAGATCTTTCTCCTGTTCAAGACAGTATTTCTGAGTATAGGCCTCCTTCTCCCAATCTAGAAGAAGAAAGGATAGCTCAGATGACCAGATTCAGAGAATCTGTTGCAGTAGCGCAGACCAATAAAGCAAAAGCTGAAGGCAAGGATTACTCCCAATATTCAACTATGTCAGAATACAGGAAGAAAGAATTTGAAAAGTACAAATCCAAGAATTTATTCAATGCTGAAGTTTATTTAAGATGCACCCAGAAGCAGTAGTTCCTCAAGCCAAATCTCAAACTATTCTGGGAGCTCAGGATCTTTATATGAGCAAGAAAGAATTAGAAAATCCCAACAGACAGAGAATATTCAAGCATCCTTCTAAGTAAAAGGTTCAGACCTATTTGTTTTTGTTATATTTCTGTTTCATTGTAATATTGTTAAACTCAGAGCACTATACTTATTTTATCTGTTGAAATGGTTTTACATTCTGTCAGATATATATATGCTCTGCTGTTTTTCTGTTGATTTTTTTTCTATTTGAAATTTTTCAAATAGTATCCTAACCCAAATAGGGGGAGATTGTTGGAACAACCCTATTACTGATTTGGGCTAGGATTACTATGTGTTGACTAGGATTAAGTTGACCCCCAATGTATAGTCTAAGGGTCATAGTTTTAGGCTGATAAGATAGCTAGAACTTAGGATTTCTCGAAGTTTCTGCGTTCGACGAACGACTTGCTCTTTATGTTTGATGAACGACTTGCTTCAGTCTCTGCGGTCGACGATCTTCAATACTCAGCAGCTCAATGGCTCAGCGGTCGACGAATTCTTCAGTTCGACGAACTCTAACTTGAGATCGATGAACTCCAGCCTGTGTTCGACGAATCTTTATCAGATGTTCAGTTCGATGAATTCATCCTTCAGGTCGACGAATTCTTATCTCAGCTCAAAGAATTTTCTCTCAGTCTATTCAGATCAGTTATTCTATTTCTCTGAACTCAGTTCACCTATCAGATTCAGATCTATTCTTAATTTGGAGTTATTCTTCCAGATAAGACAAGTTTTATCCTTACTTTATTTTATTCCCTTTCCATTTCCTTCTCTCAAGAAAAATAGCCGTTTGGCTTATTGGAAAAGGATATCATTTATTGTTGAAAAGGAAAGGAATTAAGATTTGCTGAATCAGTTGAAGTTCCAAGGAAATAATTAATGCAGATTATTCTATTCCTATTCAGAGATTTGAATTTCAAATCAATTATCTTCACTCTAAGGAAAGAGGATACTAGCAATAAAGAAAACTGTAACAGATATATAAAATATCAGAGCATCAGTCGAGAGAGAATATATTCAGAAAGAAAAGAAAAGATCATCTTCCTCAAGCAGCCCATCTCATTCTCTGAGAACTTCTTCAAGATCAATCTCTCAGTTTTCTGCTGCAAGTTTCAAATCTTCAATAGAGCAACAATAATCTGAGGAACTTTTGTCTCTCAGATTCTTCAGCTTATCAAGGAAGATATCTTCATTCAATAGAAAGCTCCATCCTCAAGCTGTCAAGAATTTCAATCAGACAGGGGAGCTTTACACCATCAATCCACTAGAGTCTTCTCTCAGATTGTTGACATAGAAGAACTTCTTAACCCCTTTATTCCATCTTGTACAGGGTTATAACTCCCTTCAAAAGTTAACTCATTGGTGGTAGGGCACCTCATCAAAAACCTGTGGTTTGGTTAGAGCACCTGATCAAAAGCTCACTTGGTGTGTGGACACCTGATCAAAAACCCCTTGGTGATAGGGCACCTGATCAAAAACCTAGTGGATCCTACCAAGTGCGGTAGAAGAGTAGACGTACCCAGGTTTATTGGGGAACTACTATAAAAATCCTTATGTCTCTGTGCTTGTGATTTTCTGTGTTGTTGTGCTGTGCTGATTTGTTTTTATTTATTTTATAAATCACTCTGCTATACAGATATATATCACTATTTTAATTCCGCTATAAAATTAAGGGAAAAGTTTTTAATACTCTATTCACCCCCCCTCTAGAGTAAATCTAAGATCTAAACTCTCCTTCAATTGGTATCAAAGCAAAGTTGATTATATCAATCACTTTCAACTGATACTCAATTGAACTTTCAGATTTGTAGCAGAAACATGGAGTGAAACCGATTCAGAGTCTTCATCCAGTTCTTCTGAAGATGAAGAATAGTCAAAGGAAAAAGACCAATGCTTGATGGATGTCTATGACTCAAGCAGTGAGTCAGAACTTGCATCTTCATCCAGCTCTTCTGATGATGAAGATAATGAAGAAGACAGAAGCTTCTGTATGATGGCTATCAATGCCTCAGTAAACAATTCAGAAGAATCAGAATCAGAGTCTGACAATGATGTTGATCAGGTAATCTCTAATTTTGATTTTAATTCAATTGAATTCAAAGATGAATTCAAAGTTCTTTGCTTAGACTTAATAAAATCTGAGAAGGATATAATCTCTCTCATAAATAAGTTGGCTGAAATGAACCAACTTAGTGAAGAAAATGCTAATCTTAAGAAAGATTTGGCTGCCTCTAGAGAACATATTATTCTCATTGAGAATAAACTATCTGAGGCTAAGAAATTTGAAGAATCCCTAAATGGTAGAAGTATCAAACTGATGGACATCACAAGCACAGTAAATGCCAGATTAAGTGGCAAACTGGGCTAGGGTGCATCATCAAGTGAGCCACCTCTTATTAATAAGAACATACTTTCTACACCAATAAAATTCATTTCTGCTAAGAGCAAAGAGGTTGTAGATGTAAATAAAAACAATTTAAGCAAGATTATTAAGAATAAAGGAATTCATCAGAATTCGTCGAATGGAGCCCGACAAAATCACTTGAATTCGTCGAACTCAGATCAACGAAAGCTGAACTCAGAGTTTCAGTATATATATCCATCGAACGACGCTCGACGAAAGCACATCACTTCGTCGAACGGAGATCGGCGAACTCAGCCCAGTTCGTCTAATGGAAAATGTATAGAAAATCTGAAGAATTCTTATTCTAAATATTCTAAGAATCCTTTCACTGAGTGGATAATTCCTCCTAGGAAATATCATCCACAAGGCTACAAGGATCAGCCTGAAATGTCTTATATTTCTGATTTTTGTGGTAATACAAAAGGACCTAAGGTTGTCTGGGTCAAAAACAACTAGAATGCTTTCTGTTTTGCAGGTACAAGGCTATCCAAACAAAAATGAACAATGGTATTTGGATAGTGGATGTTCAAAGCACATGACAGCAAACTAGGCCAACCTGAGCAACTACAAGGCAAATCTTGGACCCAAGGTGATCTTTGGAGACTCCAACTGTTTACAAACCAAAGGATATGGGAAGATAAAAGTTGGAGCAGTTACCTTCAAGGAGGTAGCTTATGTTATGGGTCTAAAGCACAACCTAATCAGCATAGGCCAGGTATATGATGAAGGTTATCAGACAACTTTCAATCATTCTTTATGTCTTATTACCAATAATAAAAACATTAATGTGTTATCTGGTATTAGACATGGAAACATTTATTTAGTCAATTTTGACTCTGTCAATACTGATATTTGTTTATTTAATTCTATAAGTAAAACAAATGAATTATGACATAAAAGGCTAGGACATATTTACCTTATAACTATATCTAAGCTTTCTAATGACAATCTTGTTAGAGGTCTGCCTTCTGGTTCATACAAGAAGGAAGGACTCTGTAGGGCTGTTTAATTAGGTAAGCAAACTAGAAGTAGTTTTAAATCTTTATCCAAGAGTGATTCACCTAGGATTTTGTATTTACTGCATTTGGACCTTTTTGGACCTACTACAATACAAAGTCTAGGAGGGAAGCATTACTCTCTAGTTATTGTAGATGACTTCTCAAGATTCACTTGGGTGTTCTTTCTTAGGAACAAGTCTGACACCTTCAGTGTTCTAACAGACTTTCTCAGGTCCATCAAGATTGAGTACTCTACTCTAGCTGCATTGATCAGAAGTGATCATGGCACTGAGTTTGAATCTCTTCTGATGAGAGAATTCTTTGGAAAAGAATGGATCAGGCAATCTTTCTTTGCTCCTAGAACTCCTCAACAAAATGGGGTAGCTGAAAGGAAAAATAGAACCCTAATTGAATCAGCAACTACATTGCTTGATGATGCAAACTTGCCACTCTCTTTTTGGGCAGAGGCAGTGAACACAGCAAGTTATGTGTTGAACAGAAGCCTGATACATAAACTTAAGGGCAAAACTCCCTATGAATTACTCAAGAATAAAGAGCCTAAGGTTAACTATTTTAAGATATTTGGCTGTAAATGCTATGTGCATAACAATGACAAAAAGTATCTAAGGAAGTTTGAAGCAAAAGCTGCTGAAGGCATATTCTTTGGATATGCACTTTCTAGTAAAGCATACAGAGTTTACAACAAATCTACTCTTAAGATAGAAGAGTCCATGCATGTATCGTTTGATGAAACTAACATGTTAATTGAGGAGAGGAACACCACCTCTACCAAAGAAACTTTGCAGGTACCAGCTCTATGTGAAGAGATAAATGGATTAGATCTAAAGAAAGAAGATTCTACACTTCCATCAACATAAAATCTTGAAGACAGTGAAGAAGAAGATCATCCAGATCTTGCTGACAACTCAACTCAAATGACAGCTGAACAAATTCCCCAAGTGGATATCATTGCTGAACCAACTCCAACTATTCATCACATCACAGTTAGAGATAATTTAATATCTCAAGTGATTGGAGATATTTCAGCAGGTGTTCAAACAAGGCATCAACTACACCAAAACCAGATGCACACTTGTTTCCTATCCCAGATTGAACCTCAATCCATAAAAGATGCATAACAAGATCCAAATTGGATTCTTGCAATGTAAGAGGAGCTCAATCAATTTGAAAGGAACAAGGTATGGTATTTGGTTCCAAGACCAAAAGTCCATCCAGTTATTGGCACCAAGTGGGTCTTCAGGAACAAGCTAGATGATCAAGGCAACATAGTCAGAACCAAAGCAAGATTGGTAGCCCAAGGATATTCACAGGAAGAAGGAATTGATTATGATCAGACCATTTCTCCTGTTGCAAGACTTGAAGCTATCAGGATTTTTCTGGCCTTTGCTGCATTCAAGAAATTCAAAGTATACCAGATGGATGTGAAGAGTGCATTTCTTAATGGAGATATCAAAGAAGAAGTCTATGTGGAACAACCACCAGATTTCATCTCTCCAACTCACTCCTCTTATGTATTTAAGCTTAATAAAGCTCTCTATGGTCTCAAGCAAGCTCCCAGAGCATGGTATGAGACCTTAGCTAATTTTCTTTTGGAGAACAATTTCTGTAGAGGCATAGTTGATAAAACTGTATTTTTCAGGATACATAAAAATCAAACTTTACTAGTTCAAATATATGTAGATGATAAATTTATGCAAAAGGTTCTCTAACCTAATGCAAACAAAATTTGAAATGAGTAGTATGGGTGAATTATCATACTTCCTTGATCAGAAAGTATTTAGAGCAATTGTTGGCTCATTACTTTATTTAACAGCAAGTAGGCCTAATATAATGTTTGCTACCTTTATTTGTGCTAGGTTTCAAGTGAACCCCAAAGAACCTCACCATATTTTACTAAATAGAATTTTGAGATATATAAAGGGTTGTCCAAATCTAGGACTCTGGTATCCAACAGCATCAGAATTTGAATTAATTGGATTCTCAGATTATGATTATGCTGGATGCAGAGTAGACAGGAAAAGCACATCAGGAACTTGCCAGTTTCTTGGTGGTAAGCTTGTGTCTTGGTTTTGTAAGAAACAAACATTTGTGTCTACATCAACAGCTGAAGCTGAATACATAGCTGCAGGCAGTTGCTGCTCACAGATATTATGGATACAAAATCAGCTCCTAGACTATGGTGTCAATCTAAATAATTCAATTATATTTTGTGACAATACTAGTGCAATATATATAACACAAAATCCAGTTCTCCATAGTAGGACTAAACACATAGAAATTAGGCACCACTTTATCAGAGATAATGGGGATAAAAATAAAATTTGCCTACAATTTATTCCTACTGACTTAGAAAGAGATGGTATTTTCACCAGGCCATTGGATGAAAGAAACATATATTCTTTATAAATCAGCTAGGAATGATAGATGGAGATTCAATCTGCTAAAATTAAATTTTCTATTTATCCCCTCATTTTGTCGAATGGAGAACGACGAAATGCTATCGTTCGTCAAACGAAGATCGATGATACTTATTAGTTCAGGATCGACAAAGACAAGCGCGATCGTCGAACGGAGATTGATGAAAATTAACTTTACGTCGAACGCAGTCAGACGAAGCTCTAAGTCTTTTCGACTTCTGATTTTATTAGGTTTAGCCGAACCCTATTCTACGAAAGTGTGCGCCCTTCTCCGATCTCTCTATATAATTAAATCTTTCATCCTATTTTATCTTTGCGCTTACAGAACTTGTTTTCCCCCCAGTTCCCCTTTGCACTTGATCGTTCTCTCTTTTGCAGGTAACAATGGCGATTTCTCAAGCAGTTCTTTCCTCAATAAAGTTTGATGCTGGGTTTGACATCGACATCGAGTCATTTGCACACTCAGACCAGGTTTTCCAGGACATCCTCAGTTTATTTGAAGAACAGTTTTTAAGGAAGATGATGACAACAAGAATCAAGTTACCAGTGGCTGAAATCAAAGAATGGGCTTATACAGTCAAGTCAGAGAATGACATTTTATCTGGAAGCATTTCAGGACACCAGGTTCTTCTAACTCCTCAAATTTTATCAGATGCTTTTGGTTTTGTGAATGGAAATGAAGATGTGGATATATCTTCTGTTGATTTTGATGAGGCTTTGATTAAAATGGGTCACTCCAATGGAAACCCCAACCATTTGTTAAAGAAAAATTTGTCTATTCAATATAAGTTCTTAGCTGATGTAGTGGGCAAGGTGTTGCTTGGGAAAACCTCAGCCCATGACTACATTACAAGGCACCAATTTCTGGTGATGGTGGCCTTGGTTGAGAAGAAGAAGATTAACTGGGGAATGATTATCTTTGAATCATTAAGGAAGAAAATCAACAAGGTAAGTGTTGCTTATGGAAGAATATTGGGAATATTTCATCAAGAGAAGCATCCAGACCTTCTGGTCTCTCCTAAGGTCTTTATCAATGTAAGTAAGAGGCTAACATCATCCTTGTTAGGAAAATGGGAAAGAGTAATTCCTAAGAAGAATCCGAGGGCTGATGCCCCCAGGCCAGCTTCAGAAGGCACAAGGACTGTGCAGGTCACTCCCTCAACCATTCAAGAAGCTCCTCCTGTTGTTTCTTCTCCTCCTCTCTCATCTCCACCCCTTGTCTCCTCTGAAGTCATCCCTCCTCCAAATTCTCCAATAAACCTTTCTCCCTCATTACCATTTTCTCCTATTCTTCAGACTCATCCATCTGAAGAGCTTTCATCCTTCATCCCAGATGCTACCCTTACTCCCATGAATGACATTCATTCCTCCATCTCATCTCCACCTCAATCACCTACCCTTCCTCAGTCTCCTATCCCTCAAAATATCTCTCCACCTCAGTCACCCATTATCCCTCAATCACCTATTCATCCATAATCACCTATCCACCCTCATGTTCCTATTCATGACCACTTTCATCCACCCATAGCACATGCTACTAACATCTCTCTCCCTTTCTCCATCCCATCATCTTTAATGGGTCCAGCATTCCTTCACATGACCCATAGCGCCTTTCCGTTGATATAAAGATCAAGTTGCGCCTTCACCAACAGACCGGTCTTTTGGTCGAGTTGGTTGCGCTGGGTCCTCTCAATTGGTATCAGAGGAGGTTGTGGGTTCGAGACCGGGGGGCGCTGATAATTCCTGAAATTCTCTCTACCTGTGTGGGTCCCGGTGGGTCAGGCGGCCGGAGCCATGCGTCAAGCCACCTCTGAGCTTGTGGGCCATGTGGAGCACCTCTGAGCTTGCGGGTCGTGCTGGACGCTGGGGGGTGGGGGATTGTTGGGTCCAGCGTTCCTTCACTTGAACCGTAGCACCTTTCCGTTGATATAAAGATCAAGTTGCGCCTTCACCAACAGACCGGTCTTTTGGTCGAGTTGGTTGCGCTGGGTCCTCTCAGTCTTCTCATCATAACCAAGATTTTGTATATATTGATTTCTCATCAGCTGCTGATTAAATCTTTGATCACATTGCTCCTAAGCTAGAAGTTGTTCTGGATGCAAAGCTTGCTCCAGTGCTTCAAGCTCTTTCTGACCTTTCTTCTAAACTAGCTTCCTTCCCTTCATCCTCTTAATCTGTCTCTTCTTCAAGGGGCCTAGCTTCAAGTTTTCCTAAAACTAGGCAGGGGGAGATGTCTATTGAAGGAGCTCCAGTCCTTGCAGTTGGCAGTTCAGATGCAATTTTGTTTGAAGCTTCAGTTCAAGAAGATTTTGTTATAGATTGTGATTCAGAGATGACAGATCTCTCAGAAGAATCAGTGATTCTAGCTATAGAAGAAATAAAGAATATATCTATTAATCCATCTGTAGATATTTTTTCCTTGCTTTCTCAAATCAATGCAATTTTCAATAGCTTGCCAGAATTTCAAGTGGTTTCAAAAGCAGTTGTTCTTGTTGGGTATTGTATCCACAATAGCCCTGATTTGAAGAAGTCCCCTTCAAACTAAGACGAATTGTAATTGTATTTTATTATGCACCTTAGCTGTGATGTGACAGGTTATTCCACTCTAAGTACAAACCAATGTCAGGTTTCAATGAGTCGTCAAACACAGGCCTGTGCAATGTAATCCCTCATTGTATAGATCAAAGTGTTGGCTTATGTGAAATCTCTCTATTGGGATGTACTTCATTTACAAAGTGCTAGAGAAGAAGGACTGGAGCTGATGATGGAATCATTTGAGAAAGGAAAATAACTTAAGTAAAATTTGATTATATCATTCAGAACATATAGTCGAATTTGACTATATGGTTTGAATGGGTATAACCGAATTCGGCTAATCCTTGTCCGAAGGGTTTATTTTTCTAAGTAACAGAATAGTCGAATTCGACTAATGAAATTCGGTGAATCTGTTTAGTCGAATCCCTAGAACTGCCAAATTCGACTATATGGTTTAACCGAATAAATTCGGTTAATGCCATTCGGTTAATGCCATTCGGTTAATCCATTTCGCCGAATCGGTCTGCAGGTATTTTCCGGTTCAATTCGACGGCGTATTCTTTAGGGAATTCTCCATGTACAGTACACGTGGAGCTAGATCCCTAATTCGCGCTTATGACCGTTGGAAGAAGACTCTATAAATACCTAAGGATTATTTTTGGACAACCCTAATCGTGAATTGAAAAGAAAATCACAAATTACTACTGACGGCCGACTATCCTCACGCAAGTGTTTCGTCTCTGATAAAGCCAGCAATTCGTGATTCGTCTTCTAAATATTCAATCGACAAGATCAAGATCCGATTAGTTCTCATCTTCTATTGATCAAGTCGATTCAAGTTCTCAGATCTAGCTTCAAATCGTTTTCAATATTTCTTCATTCTTCATTCACAAAGGACTGAAGTTTATTGCTAAGAAGAAGAAATCTATCTCTCAAGATCTGAAGAAGAACTTCATCGGAAGTTTAAGAAGATTGTTTTTCAATTTAATGTGTTGTTGTAAGAACCATATTTTAAATCTTGTAGGAAGCTTGCTTCCGAGTTTTTGTGTAGATCCTTGTTTGAGGATCGAGTTGTAGGAGCTTGTGTGCTCCGAGTTTGTAGGAGAAGTTTGTTCTCCGAGTTGTTGTAGGAGTATTCTTGCTCCGAGCTTGTAGGAGTTATGAACTCCGAGTAGTAGGATATTGATTGATCCGAGTTTGGTGAAGTAGCCGAATCTAGCCTTGGAGTGCTAGATAGGCGAGGCGGGAAAGTGGACTACCCACATCGGGGAACCACTATAAATTCTTTGTGTTGTGCTGTGTTTACTTTTCTGTGTGCTTTTACATCCAATATTTTTATTCCGCAAAAAGACGCAGAATCTACCTATTCACCCCCCTCTAGGTGATTTAGGTTGCGACTAGATACTTTCAATTGGTATCAGAGCGAGGTTGTTCGCAAAAGGCTAACACCTTGAACAAGATATCCTAATCTAGTCGCTTGATCAAACATGTCTGGAATGGAAAGATCAAAGGATTCTGTCAAGTTGCCAGTTTGCACCAAAGAAAATTTCCCCATGTGGAAGGAAAGAGTTAGATTCTACATGGAGGCCGCCGATCCAAGGATTTTTCAAATAGTGGAAGAAGGTCCACATGTTCCTACAAAGCCATCTTCAATAAATTCTACAATCATGATTCCGAAGAAATGTTAGAACTTACTAAAGATGAGATCGCTCTTGTCGCTCTAGACAAGAAGGCAAAAAATATCATAGCCGGTGCAGTGGATGACTCGATGCTGGAAAATCTGATTCACTGCAAATCTGCCAAAGAGATGTGGGATTCTTTAGTTGTTCTGATGGAAGGTACTGAAGAAGTGAGGGATGACCGAAGATCGTTGCTGAACCAAGAATACAAAGCTTTCAAGCAAGATCCAAGAGACTCCATTTCTGAAACCTATGAGAAGTTCTTTAAGATCGTAAATGGTCTTAGGAACTATGACCGTGAATTTTCTGTTGGCGAACTGAATGATAAGTTCTTAAGATCCCTGACGAAAGAATGGGATACCAAGGCCATTGCAATCGGAGAATTCGGCAAGTTGACCACTATGGAGCCGCAAATCTTATTCGGAAAACTGTTGTCACATGAGCTCAAGCTCAGCATTAGGAAAGCTGAGGAAGAAGGCAACAGGACCTCCGGGATGGAAAGATCTATGGCACTGAAAGCAGAAGGATCAAAGAAAAGCAAAGTCAAGACATCCATAAGAACTCCGTTATCAGAAGAAGATGATGAGTCTGCAAGCTGCTCGTCAAACTCTGACATGTCTGACGGAGAATTCTCACTTCTCTCCAAGCAATTCAAAAGACTTCTGAATAAAAGAAAGCAGAAAAGAGGCCAATCTTCTGCTTCAGATCACAGAAGATCAAGACGTGATGGTGATCATCACAAGAAGGACTACAATAATGACAGGTATAAATCTAAACCGAACAAACATGATTCTACTGACATTATTTGCTATTGCTGCAATAAGCCAGGACATGTAATTGCCGAGTGTCCATATAAGAAGAAGGAAGGATCGAAGAAGGAAGAAAAGAGATCCTTCAAAGGAAAGAAGAAGGAAAAGAGCTTCCTCGCTAAAAAGGCCAAGACTCTGGGCGACAGCGACACTGATGCGTCAAGATCAGAAGAAGAATCCTACTTTGGGCTTATGGCACAATCAGATGAAGAAGTAGGCGACTCCTCTTATAAGGGGAAGGTAAACTCTCATACTCCTCTTTCCGCTTCTGAATGTGAGACTGCATCTGTTGCAAATTACAGCTACTCATCAGAGGAGGATTCAGATTTAATGACTCAGTACAAATCCCTTGTGAAGGGATTTGACAAATGCCGCAAGGTTGTCAGATCCAAGTCAAAAGAAATTGAATCTCTCAAGACGGTGGAATTAGTTTTGAGGGAGGAAATTGAACAATTAACTCCTCTTAAAGATGAAATCCAACTCTTGAAAGACGAACTGAAAAGCTCCAATGAGTTGTTGAATATTAAGGAGAAAGCTATAAATGGACTAGAAGATAAGTTGAAGGTAGAAAGAAAGCTCGTAGAAAGCTTCTCGAAGCCTAAGACTATTCTTCCACTCATTGATAGGTTTTCTGCTCCTGCGAAGGTTAGTGGCATTGGTCATGAGGCTGAAACTAGTAAGGCTGCTGAGAAAAGAGCCATGAAAGGAAAAGGGACTGGAAATCAAGGTCAACCTTCATTCAGGAAGGTAGTTTTTCCGAAAAATCCATTCGACCTTGACTCATCCTTTGGTCACTTTGCTAGACCAACACATGTTGAATCTAGCAACAGATATCAAGGATGGACCAGACCCCGGAACTTTGATGTGTCTCCATTCAAAGCTCCTCATGAAGAAGTAATCCTCAAGGATCACGGTCCATTTGTTCACGGATCAGCTGCTAAGAAGGCCCCAAAGATCAAAACGATTGCACCCAAATCTGTTGAGAAGAAGTTGGAGCCATGTGTGTGCTGTCACCTTGAGGCCCCCACTTCTAAGAAAGCGACTTATAAGAAAGCATCTTATAAGAAAGCTACTTCTGTTGCACCTCTCGTTCAAAATGTAAAACAGGAGACAAAGAGAAGGTACAATCGGTTCGATTGTTGGTGCTGCGGCAAGGTTGGTCATTTTGCCGTAGATTATTGGTTTAATCTAAGAAATGTCCTAACTCCACGGATTAACAATGCAAGAATGACCCCTCGCAATGTTAACATTCCAAGTGGTGGTCATCTAACAAGAAGCCAAGGACCCAAATCGATTTGGGTTCCTAAGGGCAATTGATTATTGATTGCAGGTATGTCCAAAGGCCAACTCAAATCCCATATGGTACTTAAACAGTGGATGTTCACGGCACATGACCGGAACAAGAAGCCTATTACAAGATTTCACCCCTGTGAAAGATGGTCCAAAAGTTATTTTTGGCGGATCTGATCTGGGTATCACAAAAGGCTACGGTATGATTACCAATGGTATAGTCTCTTTCACAGATGTTGCTTATGTTAAAGGATTACAACATAATCTCATTAGCATAAGTCAACTATGTGACAAAGGCTATATGGTAGAATTCTACAAGGACAAGTGCTTGATAAAGTCGTCTGATACGCCAGAAACTATTTTAACAGGCACTCGGAGTAGAAATATTTTCTGCTTAAATTTCCTTTGTTTAGACTCTTCTACACCAGTGTGTCTTTTAGCAAAAGATAGTGCTTCTCTTTGTGACCAGTGGCACAAGAGACTAGCACATATTAATTTCAAAACTATAAGTATGTTATTTTCTCACAATTTAGTTCGTGATGCTCCAGATGTTAAGTGCATTAAAGAAAGATCGTGTCATGCATGCCAAATGGGTAAGCAGACTCGGGCTACCTTTAAAAGCATTATTGGCAAAGATTCTATCAGATGCTTATATCTGCTCCATATGGACTTGTTTGGTCCCATGCCAATCCGAAGTTTAGGAGGTAAGTCTTATATGTTGGTTATTGTTGATGACTACTCACATTTTGCTTGGGTATTCTTTCTGAAACACAAGTCAGACACCTTTGCTTCTTTCACCACATTCGTCAAGCAAATCCAGAATGAGTTGGAATGTTCTGTGGTCAAAATAAGAAGTGATCTTGGTACAGAATTCAAGTCTGGAGCTATGACCGAATTTTGTGAAAGCCTAGGTATCTTTCATGAGTTTTCCTCTCCCTGTACTCCACAACAAAATGGAGTAGCTAAGAGAAAGAATAGAACATTCATGGAGGCTTGCAGAACAATGTTGAGTGACTCTTCACTACCAGAATACTTCTGGGCTGAAGGCATCAACACTGCTTGCCACGTGCAAAACAGAGCACTGATCAACAAGAATCCTCATAAGACTCCTTATGAACTTCTGAAGGGCAAGAGACCAACCCTGTCTTATTTTAGAATTTTTGGTAGTAAATGCTTCGTACTTAATAACGGGAAATATTACAAAACTAAATTTAGTGAAAAATGTTTTGAAGGTATTTTTGTAGGTTATAGTAGCCATAGTAAGGCATATAGGATTTTCAACAAGAAAACCCTGGTTGTAGAAGAAACTTTTAATGTTATATTTGATGAGACGAGCATGCTTCAAAGCAGCTCTTCTAGTGTCTTTGTTGAAGATGCAGATGCAAGGTTCAAGGAACTAAACTTAGAAGAAGTTGTAAAGGAAGACGTTCCAAAGTCTATTGAAGTAAATACTCCGTCTACATGTGAGGAAGATGAACCTCAAGAAGATGAAGATGTACCTGAAGTGCAGGAACCTCATGGTCATCTAAATGCTGGAATGATCAGACATTTAAGGGACCATCCTGCTGAGCAAATTATTGGAGATACCCATGTCGGTGTAAGAACAAGAAGAGGTACAACTAATGAAGTTTTGCATTTAAGCTTTCTATCACAGGTTGAGCCAAAGAAGTTCGATGAAGCAAAGAACGATGCTTCATGGATCATCGCAATGCAAGAGGAACTCAATCAGTTTAAGAGATGCAAAGTGTGGAAGCTTGTACCCAGACCCAAAGGACAGAATGTCATCGGAACAAAATGGGTATTCAAAAATAAGCTGGACGAAGATGGTGTGATCATCAAGAACAAGGCCAGAGTTGTTGCTCAAGGGTACAGACAAGAAGAAGGGATCGACTTCGATCAAACATTTGCTCCCGTGGCAAGGCTCGAAGCGATTCAGTTGTTTCTAGCGTATGCTGCTCACAAAGGATTTAAGGTCTATCAAATGGACGTGAAGTCAGCCTTCCTTAATGGTAATATAAAGGAAGATGTATACATAGAACAACCCCCAGGTTTCGTTGACTCGTCTTTTCCTGATTATGTCTATTTCTTACGAAAAGCTTTATATGGTCTCAAGCAAGCTCCCCGTGCTTGGTATGAGACGCTGTCTAGCTTCCTTCTTGAAAACAAATTCACAAGAGGAAAGATAGACAAGACATTATTTCTTAGGGAAGTAAGAGGCAAGATTTTGCTAGTGCAAATCTATGTCGACGACATCATCTTTGGATCTACCGATGATAACCTCTGCAAAAAGTTCTCTAACTTGATGCAAGGGAAATTTGAAATGAGCAGTATGGGAGAGCTGAAGTATTTCTTAGGACTTCAGGTAAAGCAATCAGAGGATGGAATTTTCATCTCTCAGACGAAGTTTACCAAAGAGTTAATTAAGAAATTTGGAATGGAGAATGCAACCTCTATGAGGACTCCAATGGGTTCAGCTATGTCTCTAGACAAGGACGAGAAAGGGAAACCTTTTGATGAAACCAAGTTTAGAAGCATAATTGGATCCTTGCTCTACCTTACTGCGAGTAGACCGGATATAATGTTCTCAACATGTGTTTGTGCTAGATTTCAGGTGGACACTAAGGAATCTCACTACTCCGCTGCAAAGAGGATTTTAAGATACCTTAAAGGCACACCAAATCTTGGCTTATGGTACCCAAGAAGTAATGATTTTGAGCTAACAGGTTTTTCAGATGCTGATTTTGCAGGAAGCAAAGACGACAGGAAAAGTACTTCAGGAACGTGCCAATTCTTAGGGAAACGGCTTATCTCCTGGAGTAGCAAGAAACAGAATTGTGTTGCTATTTCAACCACTGAATCAGAATATATCTCCGCAGGCAGTTGTTGTGCACAATTGCTGTGGATAAGAAACCAACTTGAAGACTACAACTTGAAGCTTAAGGAAATTCCTATGTACTGTGATTCATCAAGTGCTATTGCAATTGCCAATAATCCGGTGTCTCACAGCAGGACGAAGCACATTGAGATCCGTTACCACTTCATCCGGGAGCATGTGGAGCACAAGGACATTGATCTTAGCTATGTCCCGACGGATCGGCAAATTGCAGACATTTTCACAAAGCCACTCGACGAATCAAAGTTCAACTATTTTAAAATGGAGCTTGGCATGTTAAACAAAGAATCTTAGAAATAAGCTCAGAAAATCAGAAAATTCCTTCTCCCTGAAGACAGAAATTTGAATAGTCGAATTCTTCAGAAGATATCATCGAATTGCATTCGACTATACCATTTAGTCAAATTCGGCGATTTCGATTAATCGAATTCGGCTAATCGAACCCCTTTAACCGAATTCGGCGAATCCTATTAATCGAATTCGACTAATCCCATTAACCGAATGATGAATCTTCCGGAATTCAAATTTCTTTCTTATCATTTACTTGAATTTGAAGAGACACGATTCAAAATATCAGGTACGCGCTCTCTCTCCTAATTTCCAACTGTATATAAATGATTCTTAAAAGAGAAATCCGAACGCATCGCACTCCCGAATTCGTCCGTCGCTTCCCTTCCGACTCCGAACTTCGTTCGTGCGATTCCTCTGCCGCTTCGTCTCCCTCGATCGATTCTTCTCCAAAGTTCCTTTCGCAAGTTCTAAGAAGCAGTCGAGCAAGTTGCTCTCCGGCAGTGAGCTCGTAAGAACTGGGTTCGACAGTTCAATGGATGAATTCCGCAATGTCGTGTTGGCGCTTGAAGTTGCAGGATTAGGCTTTGTTCTAGAGCATCCTTGCAAGGATCTTGAGAAGGAAGTGTTGAAGTTCTTCAAGCATGCAGAGCTCAGGAAGCAAGGGTCAGTACTCAAGAGCAAGATCGGTGATCTCTCAGTCAAGGTTTCTCCCTCCAGATTGACTAAGCTTCTCAAACTTCCAGTGGTAACCGAATCAGATGATTTCTCTTCCAAGGACTTCAAGAAGGCATTGTCGTTTTGTGGATTGCCTAAAGGAACTAAATCCATCTATAGGAAGCACATGAATGAGGAAGGGAAACTGCTCTCAGATATTATGGGGAAAGTTCTTTTGTGTAAAGTTGGGTCTCATGATTACATCTCAAATGATATGTTCAAATTGCTCGGCTCAGTAATCTGCAGGAAAAGGGTTGATTGGAGCAGCGTGTTGTTTGACAGAATTTCAGCTAGTCTGAACACTCCTAACTTTGGAAGAATTCTCTCGTTATATCTCAATCTCTTGGACAAAGTCAGATTCAGCATGAAGACAGGAACCCCTCTCCACCATTTTAAAAGAATAGATTCCTCCATGATTGAAAGATGGTCCAGGAAAGTTGGTGAGACCAAGGTACTGACTCCCGTTGTTTCAAAAGCTAAAAAGATCCTTCGTGATGAGTCTGAAAGGGACTTCGACAGTAACTCTCCAGTCTCCTCTCCTGAAAAAGAAAGTGAAAGAGAACGTGAACCCTCCAAGGGGGAGTGTTCTAAGCTACCAGATTCAGGCATACGAGATTCTCCTATAGTTTCTCCAGCTCCATCTCCAAAGATTCCTACTCCTCACAGCTCTCATTCCAAGGCAGATGACAATGGTGGTAGAAATGATGATAGTGATGGTAATGATGAAGGGGGAGATGACCCTGATGCTGATGCAGTGAAGATAGATAAGTCAGCAAAGGGGAAAGATTCTCTTCCAAAAGATGAAATCTCTGCTCAGATTGAGGGGGAGAATGTCCATTCTGCTCAATCTCATTCTGCAGCAGACAAGCAAGATATGACAGAGCTAACTACGCCTCCTGAAAATATTACAATCATTATTGCAGATGATCATGAAGCAGGGCCTTCTGCCTCTACATCCAGAATGAAAGAGAAATCAGTGCAACAACCCAAAATTCACAAAACTCAGATCACTGTTGAAGATAAGAGAAATGAAGGCTCCACCCCTCCTCCAGTTAGAAATGATGACACCCTCGATGCTCTTCAATTTTATCACTATATGAATGATGTAGATTCAAGTGATTTTCTGGTCGCTGAGGATGATTTTCGAATATCTTCTCGATTCCAAGCTCAACCTCCCTCTGCTGAAGACTCCATGATGATCAATTTGGAAGAACTGCTTGTAAAGCAGAAAAGATTCTTTGAATTTGCTCTCCGTCAGGTTTTTGAGAAGACCAGAGCCATAGAGAAAGGAACGGGCAATCACTTACACTCAGTAGCCCACAGTTTAGACAAGGTCAAAGAAAAGCAAGATGAATATTTCTCGATGGGTGCTTCCACCCTAAAGCATGTAGTGGATGGATTACACTCCATTTGTGATAATACTACAAAACTCTCTGAAAATCAGCAATATATTTTTGAGGATGCAGTGAGGGGAAGATCGGCCGTTCAGAACTCTCTCCAAAGTGTGAAGAATGAAATTATCCAAACCCTGACTGAAGAAGTCAGAAAGGGGGAGGAAAGATTGCATGAAAGGATTCAAACGCAAATTTTTGATTTGAATAGAGAGATAGAAGGAAGAATTCAAGAATCATATATGAATGTTCAATCCCAGCTTTCAGAAATTTCAAGAGGGATTGATGTCAAGTTTCAAGATTTATATAGTTATCTGCATCAAAATCAAATGTGGTTGCACAATGAATTGTCAAGAGGCTATGCCCATGGTTTCCAAGGGCCAGGCCAATCTTCTGCGCAGCCAGCATTTCCGTCTGAAGAATTCCATCCAGAAATTCAATTTACTGCTCCGTCTGAACCTTTTATTCCTCCAGAAGTTTATCATTGGTCAAACGATGAATAAGAAAACTTCAGAAAAAGAGCTAGAGTTGATCATGGAGGATCAAGCTCAGGTGGTTTTATGCATGATGCTAGAAGGGCTGCAGGTCCCAGATTTATAGAACCAAGAGCAACTCATCCCAGGAAGATTGTTGGAGAACTGTGGAGTCCGGAATCCAGGAATATCATTTTGGACACTTATAATCTTGTGATGAACTCTAATGAATCTGTCGACAATTATTATGATAGAGATGAGATGCACAAATGGGAGATGGCTAGGCTCAAGAGAAGAATTCACTACAGGAACCATCAAGATGATGAAAAGCCTCCTTCTCACCCTCCAAGATATTTTCCGAAGCCAAAAGCTTACTTTGTCAGACAATTGAAGAAGATTCAAAAGGGAAAGACGAAAGAGAAATGATGGATGCTTGATTGCTAGACTCTATTTCTCTTTTAAGAACATTTATATATTGCTGTCAAATTAAATTTTTGGTGGACTTAAGTTTTTGATGCTTTTATATATCCACATTGTTCAGTTATTTACTTGCTTATATTTAATATTTCCTATTTAATTCACCTTAGTAGATAGGGTTCTGACTTCTTCAAATAGGGGGAGATTGTTGGGTATTGTATCCACAATAGCCCTGATTTGAAGAAGTCCCCTTCAAACTAAGGCGAATTGTAATTATATTTGATTATTTACCTTAGTTGTGATGTGACAGGTTATTCCACTCTAAGACAAACCAATGTCAGGTTTCAATGAGTCGTCAAACACAGGCCTGTGCAATTTAATCCCTCATTGTATAGATCAAAGTGTTGGCTTATGTGAAATCTCTCTATTGGTATGTACTTCATTTACAAAGTGCTAGAGAAGAAGGACTAGAGCTGATGATGGAATCATTTGAGAAAGGAAAATAACTTAAGTAAAATTCTATTATATCATTCAGAACATATAGTCGAATTCGACTATATGGTTTGAATGGGTATAACCGAATTCGACTGATCCTTGTCCGAAGGGTTTATTATTCTAAGTAAAAGAATAGTCGAATTTGACTAATGAAATTCGGTGAATCTATTTAGTCGAATCCCTAGAACTGCCGAATTCGACTATATGGTTTAACCGAATAAATTCGGTTAATGCCATTCGGTTAATGCCATTCGGTTAATCCATTTCTCCGAATCGGTCTGCAGGTATTTTCCGGTTCAATTCGACGGCGTATTCTTTAGGGCATTCTACATGTACAGTACACGTGGAGCTAGATCCCTAATTCGCGCTTATGATCGTTGGAAGAAGACTCTATAAATACCGAAGGATTATTTCCAGACAACCCTAATCGTGAATTGAAAAGAAAATTGCAAATTACTACTGACGGCCGACTATTCTCACGCAAGTGTTTCATCTCCGACAAAGCCAGCGATTCGTGATTCATCTTCTAAAGATTCAATCGACAAGATCAAGATCCGATTAGCTCACATCTTCTATTGATCAAGTCGATTCAAGTTCTCAAATCTAGCTTCAAATCGTTTTCAAGATTTCTTCATTCTTCATTCACAAAGGACTGAAGTTTATTGCTAAGAAGTAGAAATCTATCTCTCAAGATATGAAGAAGAACTTCATCGGAAGTTTAAGAATATTGTTTTTCAATTTACTGTGTTGTTGTAAGAACCATATTTTAAATCTTCTAGGAAGCTTGCTTCCGAGTTTTTGTGTAGATCCTTGTTTGAGGATCGAGTTGTAGGAGCTTGTGTGCTCCGAGTTTGTAGGAGAAGTTTGTTCTCCGAGTTGTTGTAGGAGTATTCTTGCTCCGAGCTTGTAGGAGTTGTGAACTCCGAGTAGTAGGATATTGATTGATCCGAGTTTGGTGAAGTAGCCGAATCTAGCCTTGGAGTGCTAGATAGGCGAGGCGGGAAAGTGGACTACCCACATCGGGGAACCACTATAAATTCTCTATGTTGTGCTGTGTTTACTTTTCTGTGTGCTTTTACATCCAATATTTTATTCCGCAAAAAGACGCAGAATCTACCTATTCACCCCCCTCTAGGTGATTTAGGTTGCGACTAGATACTTTCAGTTCTTTATACTGCTCCTGTTGATAAAGTTCTGTTGAAAGAACTTCTCAAGAGTTTTGAAATAGAAATTCCAGTTTCAATTCAAGTTCCAGTTCAAGATCAAGCTCCTGTTCCAGATCAGATTCAAGTTCAGGTTCCAGAATTAGTTTTAATATCAGAAGATGTTGAAGTGATGAATTCTCCTCCAACATTTGTCTTTGATGATTCCCCAATTCCACATCTTGATGAAATTGATGTTGAACAAGATGTTAATGTTAAGAAAGATGATGTTGTGAATAAGGTTGATGATAAATTCCTTAAACTTATTGATGATCTATATGATAATCCCCAATCCTTTGATGATTCTGATGATGATGATAGTGATGATGATGATTCTGATGATAAGTCATCAAAGAAAAGAAAAGCAAAGTATAAGTCAAAGGCTGCCCCTAAGCCTCCAAATCCAAATAATAATGTTCCATACTACATTCTGCATAATATCACCTTAACACAAGATTCACCATCATGGATGAGGTTCTCCAGGAATGAGAACAATAGAAGGAAGAAAATGAAGAAGACAGGATTCTACTCAGATGAGCCAATTAAGTTCAATCCTCCTCCTCCAGCAGCAAATGTAGCTGGCTCAGCAAGTGTTTCTTCCTCCTCTCAAAGATCTTATTCTCAGCATTCCAACAGACCAGTCAGTTCCAGTGGGTCTCAAATCTCTAGGTCTTCCAGACCTCCTTCTAGTTCTTCCAGATCTAGTTCTTCAGGATATAAGTATCAAGTATCTGATGGATCATTTCATAGGAAAAGAAATCCTCCTACTCAGCCATCCCATAAGGCCAATGAAATTGATGATAGGCCTACTTCTCCCAATCCAGAAGAGGAGAGGATATCTCAAATGGCAAGATTTAAAGAATCTGTAGCAGCAGCTCAGATTAATAAAGCAAAAGCTGAAGGCAGAGACTTCTCCCAATACTCTACCATGTCAGAATTCAGAAGAAAAGAATTTGAAAAGTACAAATCAAAGAATTTGTTCAATGCTGAAGAGTATTTAGAGAAGCACCCAGATGCAGTAGTTCCTCAAGTCAAATCTCAAACTATTCTGGGAGCTCAGGATCTTTACATGAGCAAGAAAGAATCAGAAAATCCCAACAGACAGATAATCTTCAAGCCTCCCTCAGCAAAGATATAAAGGTTCAGGCTATTTAGTTTTGTTGACATTTATGTGTTTAAATTGCAATGTTCATAAACTCAGAGTATCATATTCTCTATCTGCTGAAATATTTAAATTCTGTCAGATATTTATGTGCTCTACTGTTTTTTCTGTTGTTTATTTTTTGAAATTTGTCAAATAGTATCCTAACCCAAATAGGGGGAGATTGTTGGAACAACCCTATTACTGATTTGGGCTAGGATTACTATGAGTTGACTAGGATTAAGTTGACCCCCAATGTATAGTCTAAGGGTCATAGTTTTAGGCTGATAAGATAGCTAGAACTTAGGAAATCTCTAAGCTTCTGCGTTCGATGAACTCAATACTGCGTTCGACAAATTGCTCTCCGCGTTCATCGAACGGCTTACACTCTGCGTTCGACGAACAACTCATCTCAGTGGCTCAGCGGTCGACGAATTCATCAGTTTGACGAACTCTAACTTGAGATCAACATACTCCAGCCTGTGTTCGACGAATCAGTATCAGATGTACAGTTCGACGAACTCATACTTCAGATCGATGAATTTCTATCTTAGCTCGACGAATTTTCTCTCAGTTTATTCAGATCAGTTATATTTTCTCAGAACTCAGTTCGACTATCAGCAATAGATTTATTCTTCCAGATAAGACAAGATTCTATCCTTCCTTTGTTTATTCCCCTTTCTATTCTCTTCCGGAGAAAGTAGTCGTTGGCTTATATTGGAAAAGGAAATCATTTATTGAAAAGGAAAAGGATTAAAGATTTGCTGAATCAGTTGCGGTTCCAAGGAAATAATTAATGTTGATTATTCTATTCCTATTCAGAGATTTGAATTTCAAATCCATTATCATTCTCTCTAAGGAAGTAGGATACCAAGAAGAAAGATATCTGTAACAGAAAGAAATATCAGAGTATCAGTCGAGAGAAAAATATTCAGAAAGTAAAAAAGTAAGATCATCTTCCTCACGCAGCACATCTCATTTTCTGAGAACAACAATACACTAGTCTTCTATCAGATCTCTACTGCAAGTTCCAAATCTTCAAAGAGCAACAAACAATCTGAGAAACTTCTGTCTCTCAGATTCATCAGCTATCAAAGGAAGATCTACTTTCAAGAGAAAGCTCCATCCTTAAGCTGTCAACAATTTCAATAAGACAGGGGGAGCTTACAACATCATTCCACTAGAGTCTTCTCTCAGATTATTGACAGAGAAGAACATCTAAACCTTTCTTTATCCCATCTTGTACAGGGTTCTAACTCCCTTCAAAAGTTAACTCCTTGGTGGCAGGGCACCTGAACAAAAACCTGTGATTTGGTTAGAGCACCTGATCAAAAGCTCACTTGGTGTGTGGACACCTGATCAAAAACTGCTTGGTGATAGGGCACCTGATAAAAAACCTAGTGGAATCCTACCAAGTGTGGTAGAAGAGTAGACGTACCCAGGTTTATTGGGGAACTACTATAAAATCCTTGTGTCCTCTGTATTGTGATTTTCTGTGTGTTGTGCTGTGTGCTGTGATTTGTTTTTATCTGTTTTATAACTCACTCTGCAATACACATATAAGTATCACTATTTTAATTCCGCTATAAAATTAAGTGAAAAACTTTTAATACTCTATTCACCCCTATCCCTCTAGAGTAACTTTAAGATCTAACCTCACTTTCATGCCCTGCCAGCTAGGTGGGAGCCTAGTCAGCGGGTCTGCTCGGGGCCAACCTTTTGAAACCTACCACCGAGTGAGCCTACAACCCTGCCAGCTAGGTAGGAGCCTGGTCAGTGGGTCTGCTCGGGGCCAACCTTTGAAACCTGCCACTGAGTAAGCCTACGACCCTACCAGCTAGTTGGGAGACTGGTCAGCGGGCTTGCTCAGGGCTAACCTCTTGAAACCTACCACCGAGTGAGCCTACGACCCTGCCAGCTAGGTGGGAGCCTGGTCAGTGGGTCTGCTCAGGGCCAACCTTTTGAAACTTTCCATCCTGCCACCGAGTGAGCCTACAGCCCTGCCAGCTAGGTGGGAGGCCAGTCAGCGGGTCTGCTCGGGGCCAACCTTTTGAAACCTGTCACCGAGTGAGCCTACGACCCTGCTAGCCAGGTGGGAGCCTGTTTAGCGGGTCTGCTCAGGGCCAACCTTTGAAACCTGTCACCGAGTGAGCTTACGACCCTGCCAGCTAGGTTGGAGCCTGGTCAGCGGGTCTGCTCGGGGCCAACCTTTTGAAACTTTCCATCCTGCCACCGAGTGAGCCTACGACCCTGCCAGCTAGCTGGGACCTGGTCAGCGGGTCTGCTCAGGGCCAACCTATGAAACCTTCCACCGAGTGAGCCTACTTACCTGCTAGCTAAGTGGGAGCTTGGCCAGCGGGTTTGCGCAGGGCCAACCTTTGAAACTTTCCACCGAGTGAACTTATGACCCTGCCAGCTAGGTGGGAGCCTGGTCAGCGGGTCTGGTAGGGGCCAATCTTTAGAAACCTGCCACCGAGTGAACCTACGGTCCTGCCAGCTAGGTGGGAGCCTTGTCAGCGGGTTTTCTCGGGGCCAACCTTTTGAAACCTGCCACCAAGTGAGCCTACGGCCCTGCCAGCTAGCTGGAAGCCTGGTCAGCGGGTCTGCTCGGGGCAAACCTTTTGAAACTTTCCATCCTGCCACCGAGTGAGCCTACGACCCTGCCAGCTAGGTGGGATCCTGGTTAGCGGGTTTGCTCCCGGCCAGCCGTTTGAAACTTTCCATCATCACCCCACAAGCTACTTTACCACACGTATATAAGAAAAATGAAGTTTAAAAAATAAGTACTTTCTTTACATGAACTTAAGGATAGAAACACTTCAATTCATCACCACGCCACATGTGACCGATGGACTTGCCTTCCACATTCTGGAGGCGATATCCCCCTGACTTTAAGGCTTCTTCAACGATATAGGGGCCTTCCCAATTGGTATTAAGCTTCCATACCGCGGTGGACCTTCCGGCCGCATCGACCTTTTTTAACACGAGGCCGCCCTTCTCGAAATGCTTGACCAGGATGTTCTTATCAAAATACTTGGCCATCCACCGCCTGACTTCTTCTTGTCGGATGGCGGCAAGATCTCAGATCTCCTCGATCAGATCTAGGGAGAGCCGCAGATCCTCTTTGTTCCCTGCTCTCCATTCTTCATCACCCCCTTTGGCGGCCCTTACCCGTGGTGTACTGACTTCAAAATCTACAGGAATAATGACCTCATAACCGTGAGAGAGCTTGAAGGGGGTCTTGCCAGTGGCGGTGTTGGGCGTGGTCCTTAGATCCAACAAGACCGAAGGGAGTTGCTCCACCCAATTCCCCTTTAAGTTCACTACTTTCTTTTTAAGCAGGTTCACTATGATCTTGTTCGCCGCCTCCACCTGTCCGTTGCACCTGGGATGATGGACGAATGCAAACCTGGGGTCTATTCCCAGCTGGCTGCAGAAGCTGATGAACTCCTCACTGGTGAATTGCAGACTATTATCTGTGACTATGGCTTGAGGGAGCCCATGTCAGCAGATGATCTCCCCCCATACAAAGTTGCGGGTTACCTGGGAGGTGACCTTGGCCAAAGCCTTAACCTCCAACCACTTCGAGAAGTAGTCGACCATGACCAAGATAAACCTTCTTTGCCCACATGCTTGGGGGAAAGGTCCTACCAGATCCATTCCCCATATGGCAAAGTGCCATAGTGCCGTGATGCTCCTTATCTTCTGAGCCGGTAAAAGTTGAAGCGGGGCGAACAACTAGCATTTCTTTGCAAAATCTGCTGCGCCCTTGCTCAGGGTCGGCCATAAGTACCCCTGCCTCATTATCCTTGCCTCCAACATCCTACTCCCCGAATGGCTACCACACTCGCCGGAGTGAACCTCCTCCAAGACCCTCGAGACTTCCTCCTCAGAAATGCATCGTGCCAACAGTCCCGAGAGAGTCTTCAGATACAAATCCCCCTCGTGAAGCATGTAGTACGCGGACTTGTACCTGAAGCGCCTTTGATTTGGAACCTCTTCCAGAAACTTGCCTGTTACCAAGAAGGTCACGAAGGGGTCCTTCCACGAGGGCCACTGCTCTATGTCCATGAGTTCCCCTTCCTCAATTGACAGAACGAATAGGTCTATCAGGGTTCCCCAGCTCGAGGACCGGCCTGGGCCAATCGATCCGCTATGGTACTCTCTTCCCTTGGTTTATGCTTGATGGAGAAAGTCTTAAACATTCCGATGAGACCCCTCACCCTGTCTAGATACCTTATGAGTGTGGGTTCCCTTGCCTCGAACTCGCCCTTGACCTGTGAGGTTCTGACCATCGAATCTGTGATGAACTCCACATCGTGAACCCCCAATTATTGGGCCAGACGTAAACTGGCAATCATTGCCTCGTACTCCGCTTGATTGTTGGTGATGGGAAAATGTATTACTAGTGCTTGCTCAATTTTCACTCCATGAGGGATTTCCATTACCACTCCCCTCCCAGAGAGTTCCTTCCTGAGGCCCCATCAACCAGCAGCTTCCAGGGGACGTGCCTAAGGGCTTGCTCCTCTTCCATCTCAACCACATAGTCCTCCAAGAAATCTGCCATGACCTGAGCCTTCATCGATAGCCGAGGGACAAATGTGATGTCAAACTCGCTCAGCTCCACTGACCACTTTGTGAGCCTTCCTGCATGCTCTACTCCCTCAAAGATTTTGTGAAGGGGGTGGTCGGTCACAACTTGGATCGAATGGACCTAGATGTATGGCTTGAGCTTCCTTGCCGGGATAACCAGAGCGAAAGCCAGCTTTTCTAAAATTGGGTATCGAAGCTCTGCCTTCTTCAGAACCCTGTTCACGTAGTAGACGGGCAACTGCTTCTTACCCTCTTCTCAGACCAAGATGGAGCTCACAACTTTAGCCCCAACTCCGAGGTATAAGGCTAGGCCCTCTCCCTCCTTAGGACCCTGGAGCAGTGGAGCCTTGGTGAGCTGATTTTTAAGGCTTGGAAGGCCTCCTCACACTCCTTCGTCCATTAGAACTCTTGATGGACTCTCAAAACTTTGAAAAAGGGGGAGCATTTATCTTCCGCCCGGGAGAGAAACCTACTCAACCCCGCAAGCTTTCCAGTCAGGTGCTGGACTTACTTAGCATTCCAAGGCAATCCCAATTCCATAATAGCTTTCACTTTGTTTAGGTTAGGCTCCACCCCCTCCGGGGTAAGGAGGTGACCCAGAAACTACCCCTTGCCGGCCCCAAAGATACATTTTGAAGGGTTCAACCTCATCTTGAACCTGCGCAGGGTGGCAAAGGTCTATTCCAGGTCTTGGAGATTGGAGCTCACATCCTTGCGTTTAACTTTGAGGTCATCCACGTTTACCTCCAAGTTCCTTCCGCTTTGTTCCCGAAAGACTCGGTCCATCATCCTATGGTACATCACCCCTGCATTTTATAGCCCAAACTACATCATCTTATAGCAGTAGCACCCTTCTCTCATGATGGAGACATCTTTGACATCTGGCGGGTGCATCCTGATCTGATGATAACGTGAAAAGGCATCTAAAAACTCATTACAGAAAAACCGACGGCTGAGTCAATCAGCGTGTCGATCCGAGGCAAAGGATAACAATACTTAGGGCAGGCCTTGTTTAAAAGTGAAAAATCGATACAAATTCTCCAGCGGCAATCGCCTTTCTTTACCATCATAACATTGGAGACCCAGCCTGGATACTGGATCTCTGTGAAAAAACCTGCTATGAGGAGCTTCTCCACTTCCTCTCGGATCCGCTCCTCCAGCTTGTCGGCAATGGTCCTCCTCTTTTGTCGTATGGGGTGGGTTCCTGGCTCGAGGTTGAGTCGGTGGCAGGCCACGTCCGCGTTGATGCTCGACATGTCTGCCATGCACCATGCAAAGATGTCCACGCTCTCTTGGATGCACTCTACCATTTTCTTCCTGTCCTCTGTGCTGAGGCCCCCGCTGACTTGCACCTTCTCTACTTTCCCCTCCCGGGTGGTGACCTCCATCTCGACCACTTTTTCTGCCGCCTTAAGATGGGATGGCTCTTCCCATGTGCCCCTTGCCTCCCTTCCTTCGGCTAGGGTCTCCTCTTCTATCGCAGCCTCTTCCTCCATTGGAGCGGCATGCTCCTCCTGATCCACCTCCATCACCTCTTCTCGGATGCTGTCCTTACTACTACTTCTCCTGCCTTCTTCTCTTCTCCTGGCCCCTCCGACCCCCTCATCTCTCTATCTGCCTTCTCAGCCTCCGCCATCTAGGAGATGGTGTTGACGGCAGTCACATAGTAGTGCCTTGCCACCTTTTCATCTCCCTGGATTCAGACCTGGACTCCCCCGCTGTAGAACTTTAAGCACTGGTGGAAGGATGAGGGAATGCATCGGAAGGTGCTGATGAGAGTGCGTCTGAAAATTGCATTATAGCTGCTTGGAGCGTCGACAATGACAAACCGACAATTCCTCCGGACCCATACCAACGTCACCTGGAGGCCGACTGCTCCCTCGACCTCCTTCATCTCCCCTGAAAATCCAGCCAACGGCCCATCCAAGGCCTGCACCCTCTTCGCCTCCACCTCCATTACATCAAAGGCCTTCTTGAAGATTACATTCACGGAGCTCTCATTGTCGACCAAGATTTGGGAAACCGTGAAGTTCTCGATTGTCATCTGGATCACCAAGGCATCACAGAATGGGTCTTCATAGTCTGGCATATCCTCTGATGAGAAGGGGAGCTTCTTCGAGGAGGGTGGGGCTTGGGAGGTCGACGCGACGCTCCTCCTAAACATTGCTTGGAAACTCCTCTTGCGAGTTGCCTCAATCCCAACTCCAGCAAGGATCACTCCGATCCTCAAATGGCTCCCACGTCTGCCCTGTCTTCGCACCTATCTTCCACCTATCCGGGTAGCACTTCTTCAATCATCACTGGTCGCTGCTGCTGCTGACCTCTTTCCCTCATCTACAGAAACTCTTGGCAGGTGGCCGTCGCATGACCTTCCTCCTGGTGGAAGTCACCATAAGGAAACGCCACCCTGCCTCCTCTTCCTCCTTTTCCTCAGCCTACTGCCATGGTTTGCTCCTGAGGGGGGTGTGGGAGTCTGGGTCCCTGCCTCCATCCCGGATGGTTGACCCTCCCTTGCCCCTCCCCTGGTAACCTCTTTCTTGTCCTTGCGCTGGTCCCTCCTGGGGTCTCCAGGCTATCCGATTATTGGGCTCCTAATACCCACAATCCCGCTGCTGCCCCTGAAACCACCGACCTTGGGCTTCATCTCTTCTTCTCCCCTCCTGCTGCCTCGTCTCTGGCTCACTCAACCTTGCCAACCTTTTTGCAAACTCTGGGTTGGTGGCCTCACCTTCAATCTCTTCCGCCGCTCTTTCCATCAATTCTTCAAAGGACAGTGGGGCCTTTTTCTGCAGGTTCATCTTGAAGAACCCCTCCCGCATCCGCACTATGAAGGCCAACTGGAGGGTAAACCTATGCACCTCTTGGACGAGCAGGACCTCTTCCTGGAACCTATCCAAATAATGGGCCAGCGACTCCCCTGGCCCTTGCTTAATCTTGAAGAGCACGTCAGCATCCTTCTTCCTCTTTTTTTGACATTGAGAAGCGCAACTGGAAGCTCTGACGCAGATCTTCAAATGTGTAGATGGACCCCACGGGGAGCCGGTGAAACTAATCCCTTGCCTTCTCCTTCAGGGTGGTTGCAAAGAGCCGGAACAGGAAGGCATCCGACATAGGTAGGATTGAGACCATGTCCTCGAACCATTGTAGGTACAGGAATGGATCATCCTTGCTAGTATAGTAAGACATCTCTGGCACTCTGAACCCCTCTGGAGCCAGGGCCAAGTGGATCAGCTCACAAAAGGGACTTCCCTTCCCAAGTCGGCGAGTGGTCCTCTCTTGCGGAGTAAGCTCGCAGACCTCCGCACTCGCTAGGCTACTGAACAGCTGCCGCCCTGGGAGATCCTGTGTGCTCTCTTCCGCCGCCACCGATCTGCTGGGGTGGTACCACCGGAACTGCGGGTGTCTCGCATTCGCCTATCATGGTGAAAGCTAGCTAGAAGATCTGTATGACCTCTCTATTGGATCTGTTGGCACCCTTAGAGGGGGGGGGGGGGGGGGTGAATAAGGGTCTTAAGATTTTCGGGATTATTTAGAGAAATTAAAACTTTGCTGCTTCCGCCAGCGGTAGAGTTACCGCTTGGCGTTAGCGAAAGTGAAAGTTGCTTTTATGTTAGAATAGTGAGACTAATTAAACACGAATCAGAGATAAAAAGACAAACATGTTTTCATTAACTGTTAACTTGAAATAAATGTGGTTACAAAACTTTTCCCAATAATGCTTGGAAAGAGGCGACCAATGAAAACACTTTTGGTTTTCTATACCGACCATTCTCCTAAAGACCAGTTGGCTTTAGCCTATCTCTCCCTAGATAAGGACTCAAGCTGCTCCAGCCCTTTGTTGTTTATGGGGTGTCTTCTTTTTCACCTAGAGGGGGGGGGGGGGGGGGGGGGGGGGGGGGGGCGGGGGTGAATAGGTTTTTCAAATTATATTATCCCCTTTTAGGTGTTCTTGATTTCTGGTTAATATATCTAAAAGTAGAAAGCACAACGCAGAAAACACACAACGATCTATAGAGGTTCCTCAAGATCGGGTGTCTTGAGTAGTTCTCTGTCCCTCTGCGCCTTTCCAGCAGTGTGCTAGGCTCGACAAACTCCGCCAAATCTTCAGTCCCTCAAGCCTTACAACTCGGACCTGCAAGTCCCAACAACCTAGGCCCGCAAGCCCCTACTGTCCCCGAGCCCGCAAGCTCGACACTCGGGCCCTCAAGCCCTACAACACGGACCCGCAAGTCCCAACAGCCTAGGCCCGCAAGCCCCTAATGCCCCCAAGCCCGCAAGCTCGACACTCAGGCCCTCAAGCCCCACAATACGGACCCGCAAGTCCCAAAAGCCTAGGCCTGCAAGCCCCTACTGCCCCGAGCCCGCAAGCTCAACAAATCGCACCCGTAAGTGCACTGCCCTGGCCCTCAAGCCTCACAGCTCTCCAGCCCGCAAGCTAGACTGTGTCGGACACTCAAGTCCACTGCCCTTGCCCTAAAGCCTCACAGCTCTCCAGCCCTCAAGCTAGACAAAAAGGCCCGCAATCCTTTACAAGAGATTACAGTAGAAATAACTGTTTCTTCTGCCGGATGAAGATTGGCAACTTTAGCATGTTGAAGATCGGCTCCTTGAGATTGAAGAAGATGCTTCTGAATCAGATCTTGAGCGCAGGTTCTTCTTCAAATACTTTCTTAGCCTGATGAAGATTGGCAACTTAACAGTCGATGAAGATGACTGCTTCTTCATAGAGCACTTGATGCTTGCTCTCTACTTGATCTTCTTCTTCTCCGTCGAGAATACCGTTCAATTGAAGTGTAGCGACGAGATACTTTCTTTTTCTTTTTCTTTCTGTTCAGAACATGTTTTTCTAGGTCATCACTGTTCCCTTTTATAGGACAGATGAGTCGCATAACTGTCACATGTAATGTCCTTTAATGTCAAACGCCCCATTCCATAAGAGCACGCGCTGATTGGACAATCAGGCGGCGACAATAAATGCTGACAGTGCGTCCGAAACTTTTGAATCTGTCTCGACGGTATGTCCATTGTTGCGACGACATGGATGATATCTCGACGATAGGACTTTGTCGATGCCTTACGCCTTGTTAGATCTTCAATTCTTCTTGCTCTACCTCTGATACTGGTATCTCGACGATATGAGACATTCTGGCGCTTCTGCATATACGACAGTATGCTATCTCTGACTGTGTCGACATAATCACCTTGTTCTCTCGATGACATGAGTGATAACATGTCGACAGATCATTTTTCAGTAGCTGCTTATCTTCAGCTGTTCTTCTTCAGTCTTCTCGACGACATGCCTTCTTTTCGATGATGTTCGATGCCATCAGTCATACTTAGCCTTTTCAGCCACAAGGCTTCTTAGATGAAGTCGACGATTCTGCGTCTTCTCTACATTCGACGATCTTGCTTCTGCGTTCGACGAAGATGCCAAATCTCAGCGGTCGTCGATCTTCCTACTGAGTTCGATGATCTTCCTTCTGCGTTCGATGAACACACCAAATCTCAGCGGTCGTCGATCTTCCTTCTGAGTTTGACGATCTTGCCAAGTCTCAGCGATCGACGATCTTCCTTCTGAGTTCGACGATCTTCCTTTTTCGTTCGACGAACACGCGAAGTCTCAGCGGTCGATGATCTTGCTTCTGAGTTCGACGATCTCCATTCTGTGCTCGACGAACTCCCTTCTGCATTCGACGAATCTTGTTCTTCTAGTTTCCTGAGATTTATAAACTAGAGAAATGATCAAATACAAAGTGAAGTATTCTTGACTTGGTGATATCTTCAAATCAGGAATCATGTGGGCAAGATTCCCAACAATCTCTCCCTATTTGAAGAAGTCAGAATCTCAATTCAAGACTACTTTCACTTGGAAACAAATATTATAATCTTAACTTTGAGCATGTAAGATTGTACTTATCTTTGCTGAATTCTCTGAGTACATCAAGCTTGTAGCTCCCCTTTGATTTGATGTCTCTTCTTTTATGGCTCCCCCTACTTCTTTGCTCCCCCTATCTTTGAGGTCCTCTTGAGCATCTTGTCTTGAACATTTGATGTGATGCCCTTTCTCCCCCTTTCTGACTTCTTTTCTGGAGCTCTTCTTTTAGTAGACAATAGTCCAAGGCTCCTCCTTGCTCGGTCATAGTTCATCCCAATCCTGAGAGATTTTCTAACCAAGCATCTAGAAAGGGAGTAGTGAAAAATAAGTAGAGGATTACTCTAAGTTTAACATCCCCAGTTGGAATTTGAAGAAATTAAACTTAGCTTCATCTAGAGGCTTTGTAAATATATCAGCCACTTGTTTGTCTATTGGGACAAACTCAAGGGTGATATCTTCATTTTCCACATGCTCCCTGATGAAGTGATACCTGATCTCAATATGCTTAGTCCTGCTGTGAGAGATAGGTTTCTTAGCAATTGAGATTGCACTTGAAGAGTCACAAAACAGGGGTGTTTTGGTCATCTTTAGGTTGTAGTCTTCAAGTTAATGTTTGATCCATAGCAATTGGGCACAACAACTCCCAAGAGAGATATACTCTCATTCTGCTGTTGAGATTGCCACACTAGTCTGCTTCTTACTGCTCCACGAGATCAGTCTTCCACCAAGGAATTGACATGTCCCTGAGGTACTCTTCTTGTCTTCCTTGTATCCTACATAACCTGTATCACCTGCATCTGATGTCTAGCATAGACCCGTGTAGGATTGTATGACATTTTGCTAGCTAAGTGCACAAGGTGCAAGGCACGTTATCAGTTATCAACAAGCAATAACTAGATGTAGCAGTGATTGCACATTTATGAATATCATACATATCAAGAATAGTATGCCCCAATATCATCACAGACATATGCCTTATAAGCATTCATGGATAATTGTTCATATACTAAGAATGTTCATATATACCAAATTATTTAAATAGGAGGACCAATTGTTCTTGAAGTACTATTATCCTTAGAAATCTACGTCATTCAATTGTTTTGAATGAGACGTTTCCTTATGGCATGCCGGAGCTGGCTCCCTTCATTTCTTTCTTCTTCTTTCGCCTGTAGAAGTCAATAGGCTTCGGGATCTTCTTTGGAGGAGGAGGAGGACCGTGGGGAAAGGCCATCTTATGTCGCTTCCTTTCTTGCAGATCTTTTACGTGATGATTCCATTCCGTGGAGGAGTAGAATCTTTCATAGTCTTTTTGGCCGTGACCAAATTCTATCCATTACTCTGTGATGATTTTGCTTGAGCGAGGGCTCCACCGGCTTGATTCTAGATCCTGCATTATCTCATTTATTCTCTTCTTTCTATACTCTTCACAGGAGGTTTTCCTTTTCTTTCTAGATGTTGTGGATTCCTCCGATTCGGCTTCAGAGTCGGAGCTAACGGAGGGTTCAATGTGTACATATGCGGATGAGGTTATTTGGAGTGCTTGCTTTATTTGATTATTTACCCATCTTGCTTGATGTGAACAAGCAGCTATGCTTCCCTTAATCTCCTCCTGGATTTCTTCTTTAATCCTCCTTTCCCCGTCTTGGATTTCTTCTGTTACTGACTCTTTCAGTTCGAACAGCTGTTCTAGGATCTCCTGAACCCCGACATCTATGAAGTTTCTTACTTCCAGAAGATTAGCGTCTAGGGTTTGCTCGTGATTGGCGATTCTGTTTAGGATGAGGGCGGTGGACTCCATATGTTGAGTGTGGAGTTGAGAGATGTCCTCCTTTATTGATTTTACCTCTTCCTTCATCTCATCCCTAATTTTGTTCACGACTTTATCTATGAGAGTTTCCATTCGCTCTCACAGAGCTGTGAGCATCATAGCGGAGGGCATCTCACCTGTCCCTTTTTCAGTTGCCATCGTCCTTGGGAAGGCGATACGACGGAGACGAGGAGGGGGTTTATCGATTGACTAGTTTGAGGCTGACGAAAGAGTGATTTTTGCATTCACTCTATTTATAGGGCAAGTAGGTGAAGAGGCGCGTACCTTCGACGCCGTTGATGAATGATCAGACGGCTCCGATGGACCGATCGTAGTGCCGAGTTAAAAGGCTCGTCTTTATTTAGTTGATACTGCTTTTGTCATTGAGACACGTCCAGGGTATGCATCCCTCCCGCCTGGTCCATTTGACGTCGAGACATCTACTATGTCGTCGACATATCTTATTGTATGGACGATACAATTCTTCATTTCATGTTTGCCTAAGGCATTCTTCCGCCCTGCTTGGGAGTTATCCTTTGGCACCAACCCTGCACTAAGATGGTTAGTGAGCCATTTTTGCTATTCCAGCCTATGGGCTAGAACAACCACCTTGTCCAAGGCCCAGATTTATATGGGCACTTTGACTATCTGTAAATTGAGATTATAGATCCTTAGGAACCCAAGTAATTTTGGGTCCTAGCACATTGTTATTTGTGAAAAGCATACTGGATTTAACCACTTTCGGATAAGCGCAGTAATAATGAGCAAGGCGATTTGAAGGTTTAGCATTCGTTACCCTTGGAGCAGTTGGATTGTACCAACAATCAATTACAAAGTGGCCTGTTTTGCCACAGCACCATCAATCAAACTTGTTGTATTTTGTCCTCTTGTTGTTGGTAGGTGTATGATACTTCCGTGGACAGTTGGAAGAGTACCTGTAGGAGATAGAATTATATTAGTTAGAGATATGACTCTTCCTGTTCACAATTCTTTTCTTGAAGACAATTCTTTGTAAGGGTTCCTTCATAGTCATGGATCTACTGAGCTCCTGTTCCCTAGTGATCCTTTTTTTCATGATATATTTTGGAGGTGATAGGTGACTTCTTTCTCTCCCCTGTGGAAGTTCCATCCATATGATACCCAGCGAATGGTTCCCTCATGCCCTTATTGAAGCGTGAAGTGACCTTCCTCATGTTAGCCTTTGTCTCACAGAGTGGGTCTGAACTATTTTCTTTGAAGTATTTTTGCTTCCTTCCTTGAGTGAAACTGCCGCCATTAACCAGTGGAGGAGTCGTCTCCGGTTTAGAGAATTTGGCTCCTGTCCTTCCTTTTGTGGGGGATTTGTTCTTCATGCCACTAACTTGATTAACCCTGGATTTCGGCAGTCCTGCCAGATCCCTATCCTTCTTTAGAAGAACAATTTCTTTGGTTAGAGAGTGGCATAGTTCTCTGCTGTCAACCAGAGCTTTCATGGTTTTTCCAAACTTGGTTATTAGATCCATGTTTGAGCTAGCATTATAATCACTTTTGAGCTCGCAGAAATCTACGTTCTCCAAAGTCAGCCTATCAGCCTTTTCCAAGAGATCGGAGTTTCTTGCTTGAAGAGTTGAGATCTCATCAGCTTGCTTCTTGCAGAGCACCTTGCTCCTTCTGAGTTCATCTAGAAGATCCTCATAGATTTATGTGAGACTTACTTCAGATTCTGAGTCAGTATTAGATAAGGGAGCCCTTATGCCTACCTGTTCTGGTGTTGACTCATCCTGTATTGCTTCCTCTAATTCAGATAGGACAGTTAGTCCAAACTGAGATTCCTCCTCTTTATCTGAATTGCTGGAGTCACTATCACTCAGGGTTTTGATCTTCCCCTCAGCTGCAGTACTTCTAACTTCTGAGGATCCTTCCTTGAGGACTGTTAGAGAGTTCCACATCTCCTTAGTTGTTGTACAGTGGATCAATTTCTGGAGTATAAGGGTATCAACTGCATCAGCTATAATGTCTCTGGCTTTCTTCTCCAAGTTAACAAGGATGATCTCGTCCTCAGTCATTGTCTTGGATATGGTCTTGTGGGAATATGGACCTTCTTGAGTAACTTGAAACATCCTGGGATCCATATGTAAGATCCCATTTTTTTTCTCAAACATCCGGGTCTTAGGCCCAGAACCGCCGCTTTGCGGTGACACCCTCGCTCGGGAAGGTTGCCACCACAAAACGCCGATGCTGCCGGCCAAATCGATCACGAAGAAGCAAAGAAAGATAAGCTAAAAAGAAAGCCAAGTCCATATCACATAGAAAAGGTATAACAACCACAAGAGATGTCCACATAAATATAACTGAAATGAAAGAGATACAAGGGATCCTGCCCGATACATCAAAGCCTCACTACAAATTCACTCGCGGAAGTAAAACAACTAGAACTAATAGCCACTCACGGATCCTGTCATCGGTGCTCCCGTACTAGACTGCCCCGCCTCCATCTGCACCGGCCTCTGGTGCTGCTCCATCGCCGTGGTCTCCTAAAATGATAAGGTCCACTGACTGTTAGTTAAAAGACTAAGCCAATCCCCCACCCCTCCCCCGGTGACTCCTAGGCACCGAGTGGAAAGGATGAAGCAGAGGACAAACAAGGGGTAATATCAATAGCAGATGACATGGTATTATCTACAGGAAAAGATCTACCACTACACAAGTATATATAGTTATAAATAAAACGGTTAATAAGCATAGTAAGAGCAGGTAAGGAATAAGTAAAGTGCAGTAAATAAAGACATGTATATAATAGAAAAGTAACCATTGATTTATAGGAATGCCCACACAAACCTATAGACCAAGGGGTCGTTTAGCAAGGCCTATCATATAAGAAGTCCGATAACCGACTTATACGATAGGGGTAGGGGTTGAAATGCAATGTTTATGCTATGACAGGCAAGGTATGCAGTTATGCTATATTCATACAAGTGCAACTCACCCACTTCGACTCTATGAGCATAGACCTTTAGTTCCCTCTTTTTGGAGCTAGCTAGACTCCCAGGATACTCCCGTAGTGGCAAACGGAAGCAGTGGGTTGGGCCTCACCCACCTCTAGTTTGGTATATGCACTACTTAACATAGACCTATCGTACACCTCAACCCAAAACTGCGGAGCATCTGCGTACTCTTACTGGCTGGACCACCAGACTTTTATGTCTAAGTGCAAATTCCACACTTGCCAAGCCCTAGAACCAACGTCGGTGCAACGACCGTCGACACTAAGGACCCACCACCTTGTGCACATGCAACATGTTCAACTATCTATCTACAAACTCCAAACATAAAACACCTCGGCTTAACTTGCCCAACCAAGAACCAAACTGAGTCACAACTCACCGGATCCACAATCCGCACCAACCACCACCGAGCCTACAACTCGGGGTACCAAACCAACCAAACTCCCATGACAACAGAGTGTTAGTGAATATATTATTAGTTAATCTTGAGCATCTTCTATACTCCTACGACTTATGGTTAATCTTGGACTTCACGAGGGTTACCCTGTAAGGGGCTCGCTACGGTACTAGGAACTGTAATGGGATGACACCCCAAAGTTCCCTTTCTCAAGACACTTACTGTTATTGATATCTACCCTTAAGAATTCCCTTCTACCGTTTCACTTGAATTAGACCTAAGTGCTTTAAGACACACCAGGGGAAAGACGATCTTCGTCAATCCCAGGACAACCTTACTCTTAACCCACCAAGTACACTTTCCTCACATAAACTTCCTGGGGTGGACTTCTAACTATCTAATCAACCCATGTGCACCATCTGCACACCATTTCCACCTAGTAGGTCACCAAAAATCTAAGTTTCACAATTTTACTAAATGCAGACCAATCTAACTATATGAAGCTTATAACTAGAGGTACTCCAAATATTCATCCAACTGACCCAAGATAATTATTGGAGGTCTATCATGGTGTTATAAGACTAAATCCAGAGAATGATATTTTTCCTAATTTATATAGCATTTATTTTAATTTCTCCAAACATTTGCCAAGTATGAAAATGAGCATGATGTGTAAGTAAATCTTATGATATGGCTTTCCAAAAATTATAATAAATCTATGATGACCAAATAACATAAGAAACAACATATCATATTTTTACAGTAAGAAATTGTCCTCTAAATTAATTATTTATCATCCATCCAAAATTGTAATTCTATGAAGGAACCACCAAAAAGGTCAACACCAAAATTATGGGAAAATTACCAAACTCTTGTATTCATCAGCAAAGGATACTGACTAAGTTTCAGGATTTAAGGAAATCATTTTCTCACTAAATAAATACTTTAAGAAAACCTCAAATTAAGTGAAATGTGAAGTAGTCTACTGATTTATGTCTTCAAAAATTCTATCAAAATTCACAGAGCTTCCTAATGTTCTGAAATGTCCTATCACCAATTTGCACAGTTTATAAAATAGTATTGGACCCCCAAATATTTTTCTTAAGTCTAAATCAAAACAGGTGCCTTGTGAAAGAAGTACCGATTAAATTATTTAATATAATTCACAAAAATTACCAGAGGTCTAAACCATGATTATAAAAGCACCACCAAAGTGTCATCATCATCCAAGACATTTTAAGCATGTAAATGTTTCTTATAAGAAGTTTCCCTAAAGGAGTTATGTCCTAATTCAAAGGGAATATTGGCTCCTAAAATTCTTATAAAATTACCCAGTGCCTATTTACACCCTATGAACCTATCCACCAAGTTTCACAACCATCCAGGGACTTTTGACCACATGGTCTTCACAAGGTTCTAAAATCACACCTAGGAATAAAACTAGTGTTCTAGGGCTTAATCACCTCTACACCACCCCAAACCACTCATGGGGATACTTTAGGTGATCCTAAACTAGTGGACAAGGTTCCATCTCATGGTGAGGAGATTTGACAACAAAATTCCAAGATAAACACCATGCCCTAACTATGACCCAATTTGACCTAACTTGGGTTAACCAATTACTCAACCAAAACAGTTCCTACTGGGCTGATATTTTTACCTAGAACATAACTTAACCCTAAAAAGCACCCACCAAAATTTGGATGGCATTGGAGGTCATTTAACCCACTAATTAATTATTTGATGATTTATGAAATTATTTCAAAACCTTGGAAAAAGGTTCTCCTAAAAATCCCATCTTTTAGTATGTTGTGTGGGTGCATGAGACTAGCCTAGGTTTTAAATATCAAGGCTATAGCATTTACCAATAAAAAGATATGAAAGAAAGAGTGACTGCCCTACCATTTTGTCTCTACAGGGAGCTACATTACACCTTTTGGGCTGAAACAAATTTTAAACTAAAGTAGACTCTAAGGGCTACAACTTTGGTGTTGGACACTTTTTAATCAGAGACGATCTAGTATTTTTACTAATTAAAATAAACAACAACAAAAAGGTGTGACAGAAATTAATATAACCTTTAATTATTAACTGAATCCTGCATTCGACGAAAATTAAACAGTGCTCGACGAACGCTGAACACATCTGCGTTCGACGAAAATAAAACAGCGCTCGACGAACGATGAACACATCTGCGTTCGACGAATGTAAAACAGCGCTCGACGAACGCTGAACACATCTGCGTTCGACGAAAATCCTAATTGCGTTCGACGAAAATCCTAATTGCGTTCGACGAACAAAGAACTGCGTTCGATGAACGCCAAAAATTTCTGCGTTCGATGAACGTCTAACTCAGTTCGATGAATGAAATGATATATACATAAACATTATTAATAAGATATGACAGCTCTCTATCATCGTCCCAACGAATGGACGGGGCGCTACAGCCCGACCTGGGCTTCCTTGCGGGGTGATTTCCCAACCACCTATGCCTCTTTCTGGCCGGCCAATGCCACCACCACCTCCGTTGAGGTGGTGGCCGGCGATAGGAGGTGGTTGGCCGGTCGGAGGTAGTCGGATATGAGTTTTAGAGGAGGGAAAAGAGCTCGAAATGAGCCTTTTTCGGAAGCGCAATCCGAGCCCTATTGGGCACGGATCAAGCCCCAAATTAAGAAATGATCTAGCACCAATGGAGGAGAAGAGGATCGGACCTGAGTAGGGGCTTGGTTGCACGAATTCCGGGGAGTTGCCATTGACGGTGCTGGAGCTTTCGGTGCCATGCCGATCTAGGATTTCTCTGCACGAAACTCACTGGAAAAATGGGGAATCTCTTCCTCTCTGAGCACTGAAGGAAATGGGAGTTTCAAATCGGGATGGGATAGCTTTATTTCTAAAAGCCATTAATGGCCATTAAGCCAAATTTCGGTTACCACTAAAATTCCCTTAATTCAGCCCCTCTGCCATAGAAATTTCCAGAAAAACGATTGTAACTGAAGGGGGAAATGAATGCACATCAATTGGGGAGGGATTTGAAGGATCAAAAGCATTTAATCCCATGAAAGCTCTCTTTCTCTCTCTCCGATTTGGGAGAAACCTCCCTTTTCTCTCTCATTCACAGCAATTAAAGAAATTAAGTGGTAATTTCAGTAATTAACAGGCCCACCAGATGGTGGACCACCTTAGTTGGGCCTAGCCCAAATGGATTTGTTCCAATTTGGGCAAACTAGGTTATTTTGACCTAAATCAGGGCAAATTTTGTTGGGTTTTTCTAGAACCATACATCACATGTAGGCGCAGCGGAATAAAAGAGAAACAACCCAAAAAGACTTGGATCGGCCATGAATATTGAATCAAGAAGTAAATCAAAACTAGGTATGAAATTACCTGTGCGGGATTGGATCAAATCCAACCAAGATGCTCCAAGAAGAAGATTCCTGTCAGCGGCTCTGCGAGAGTCCTCACGTAGAATGATGTCTACGTCTCTACAGTGATCCACACGAGCCGGGAGAAGAACGACTGCACCTTGCACTTCCACGAACTGCTAGGTTCTCTCCAGGAAGAGCAATCACGATGACGATCGCCGGAGAGGAGGTCGGCGGAGGCGAACGAGACGGCGGAACTCTTTCCGTCGGCTAGGGCAAGAGGCGGAACTCTTTCCGTCAGCTCGATTCCTTCGTCTCTCTAGAACCCTAAAAGAAGATCTATTTATACCCAAAGCATAAACAGGCTTCTAGAAGAATCGCTATCCGCAGACCACGCAGCAGAATTGGGGTTTCTGTTACGATTCGTCGGGATTCCACGGAACAGCATTCGTCGAGTTTTCACAGGACAATCCGACGAATCCGACGAATCAGATCAGACGGCAACGTTTGCCGAGTTAAGGATCTCTGTAACACTTCGTCGAGTTTCCACGGAACGATCCGACGAATCCGACGAATCAGATCAGACAGCAACGTTTGCCGAGTTAAGGATCTCTGTAACACTTCGTCGAGTTTCCATGGAACGATCCGACAAATTCCGACGAATCCGATCAGACGACAACATTTGCCGAGTTAAGGGACTCTGTAAAAATTCGTTGAGTTTCCACGGAACCATCCGACGACTTCCGACGAATCCGACGAATCATATCAGACGAATTCCGACGAATCCGACGAATCATATCTGACGAATTCCGACAGCAACATTTGCTGGACTTCCCCCATTCTATATGGTGATTGGTAACCTTTACCAACATAGTCAATCTTCCAACTTCTCCACATGCTCTTATGTGCGACCCTGCAGGCTCATATTGCGTTGGCAGTGACATTACATGTTTGACCACTTCTAGATCACAATGGTAACTCCAACAAATTTGGCATTGGTCAAATTGATCAATTGGGTTGACCACAAAGAGTGGCTTGGGCTCCATTGGCTTCCCTGAAGGGTTAGGAAGGTCTAGGTAGGGTCAATTTGGCAAAGTGAGGGTGAATTGCCCCTTATCAGGGCACTTTGACCAAATTAGGGTTTAGGGTAAATTGGTCAAATTGGAAGTCTCATGATGGTGCTTTTTGGTCCATTAGGTTCCTAGTATCCCTATTAGGGTAAGGGTAAGGTCAATTTGGCATGGTGGAGGTTAATTGACCCTAATTGAGTTAGTTTGACCAATTCAGGGTTAATGTTGACTTTGGTCTAATTGGCCTCTTAATTTGACTCTAATGGGTCCCTGGTGCTCCAAGAGGACCACTAATGGGTTAGGGATGCTATGGTGGGTTCAAGGTTCAAGGTGGGGCCCCTAAATCCAATCCTAGGCTTGATATCTGAAAATTGCTATTTGTAGACCACTTGGGTTTTCTCCTTCCCACTTAAGCTTTCGAGGTCCTGAGCTCTTCTTATGGTTTTGTCATGACCTAGTCATGACAAAACCAACTTAGGGGTCTAGTAGCTTGAGGGATGTTACAAATCCCAATACATAAAAATAAAAATTTCGTCATCGAAATTCAGGTTAAGCCTGTGGGGGTTTCTACTGCTAGGAAGAAAAAGTAACATCCAGGAAAAATTAAATTATACCTGTGGAAAAAAGCTGCGGGTAGTTTTGCTGCATCAAGTCCAGTGGCTCCCAAGTATGCTCTTCCTATTCATGGTTCCTCCATAGGACCTTGACCAGCGGAACCTTCTTGCACCGCAAGACTCGTAACTCCGTGCCGTCTATCCAAACCGGCTCCAGGTGAACCGACCGATCAGTAGCTACTGGTCCCTCTGAAGTAGAAGCCTGCTGCTCTGGCCGAAGTAGAGCCTTCCTAAGTGAGGAGACGTGGAAAACGTCGTGCAGTCCCTCCAACTCCGGCGGTAGCTCCAGTCTGTAAGTCTGGGGACCGACCCGCTCCAGGATCCTATAAGGTCCCATATACCTCGGACTGAGCTTCTTCCGCCCGCGAACCCACGAGACTCCATGCATCAGACGTATCTTCAAGAAAACCCGGTCTCCCACCTGGAACTCCACCATACGATGACATGCATTGTAATACTTGGCCTGCCTAGTCTGGGCCTCCCGCATCCTATCTCGAATCAGCCTCACCTGAGCCTCCGTATACTCCATGAACTCCGAGCCAAGTGCCTTGGGATCCTCATCCTGAATCCAAGACAACGGTGTCCTGCATCTCCATCCGTGTAAAGCCTCATAAGGTGCCCTGCCTATACTAGCCTGTTGACTGTTGTTGTATGAGAACTCGACTAATGGCAACAGTCTCTCCCATGGCTGCTCGCGGTCCAGAATGCAAAGACGTAAAAGATCCTCTAGGGTCCGGTTGGTACGCTCTGTTTGCCCATCTGTCTGGGGGTGGAAAGCTGTACTAAAAGTCAACTGGGTGCCCAGGTAGTCCTGCACTGCTCTCCACTCCCTTGACGTAAATCGTCCATCCCGATCTGACACGATCGTCCGCGGCACACCATGGTATCGAAAAAACTGCTCTACGAACCTCCGCACCAAAACACTGACCGACTCGTCCTTCCTGATTGGAAAGAACCTGTCCACCTTCGTCAATCTATCGACGATCACCCAGATCGAGTCATTTCCCACACGGGACCGGGGAAGACCGTGTATAAAGTCCATAGCGATGTCGTCGAACTTCCACTCCGGCACCGGAAGTGGCTGCAATAATCCTGCTGGGTTTCGGCACTCCGTCTTCACGAGTTGGCAAGACTCGCAGTGGGTCACAAAATATACGATGTCTTTCTTCATGCCTGGCCAATACATGGTCCTCTTCAAATCTGCAGTCATCTTGGTAATGCCCGGGTGCACGGAATATCTGTTGCAATGAGCCTCTGACATAATATCCTCCCGAATCCGGCCCCCTGCCGGTATATACACTTTGCCTCTAAAACTCAACAGGCCGTCCTTCAGCGAATAATCTCCAGCTGAGCCTGCCTCCAAGGCTTTGAATATCGGCTCCAACTTGGCATCCTGCCTCTGCCCATCCCTGACGCGGTCTCGAATGTCGTAAGTGGCACCCATCGCTGCTAAGTACTCCTCATACAGTTCCGGATCGTCCTCAGATACTAGGGAGATCTGCATGTCCTCGAACATCCGTACTAACTCCATGGCCATCAACTTAGGATCTGCTCCTGGCGTAGTAGCTCTCTTGCTCAGTGCATCAGCTACTACATTCACCTTCCCTGGGTGGTAATGCATCGTGTACTAATAGTCTGATAAGAACTCCACCCATCGCCTTTGCCGGATATTCAGCTCCTTCTGCGTATCTACATACTTCAGATTCTTGTGATCTGAGAATATATTGTAGTGGACACCATAGAGGTAGTGTCGCCAGATCTTCGGAGTGAACACGACTGCTCCCATCTCCAATTCATGTACCGGGTAGTTCCGCTCGTGGTTCTTCAACTAGCGGGAGGCGTAGGCTATCACGTGCCTGTTCTGCATCTGAACGGTACCCATCCCCTGATATGACGCATTCGTATACACCTGGAATCCTTCCATCCCCGATGGCAGGGCAAGAATGGGGGCCGAAGTAAGCCGACCATTCAACTCCTGGAAAGATGCCTCACACTGCGGGGTCCATGTAAAAGCAACATCCTTCTTCGTCAGGGATGTGAGCGGGAGGGCTATCTGAGAAAACCCCTGAACGAACTTCTAGTAGTAGCCGGCAAGTCCTAAGAAACTCCTTACGTCGGTGGCCATTTTCAGCGGCGGCCAATCCCGTACTGCCTGAATCTTTGCTGGATCCACTGCTAGGCCTGCCCCACTGATGATATGGCCTAGGAAGGCCACCTCCTTCAACCAAAACTGACACTTGCTGAACTTCGCATACAAACTATGCTCCCGAAGCTTCTCCAGGGTTAGTGCCAAATGCCGTGCATGCTCCTCCCCCGTCCTCGAGTAGATGAGGATGTCGTCAATGAACACAATGACAAAGATGTCGAGATAAGGCTCGAACACCCGGTTCATCAGGCTCATAAATGCTGATGGTGCATTTGTGAGCCCGAACGGCATCACAGTGAACTCATATAACCCATATCAGCTGCTGAAAGCCGTCTTCGGGATATCCTCCTCTTGGATCCTCAACTGATAATACCCAGATCTCAAATCCAGCTTCGAGAAGCAGTGGGCTCCCTCCAGCTGGTCAAAAAGCTCATCTATCCTTGGCAGAGGTACGTTTTCCGCACCGTCAGCCTATTCAGAGCTTTGTAGTCGATGCACAATCAGAGCGTGCCATCCTTCTTCTTCACGAACAACACCAGAGCTCCCCAGGGTGAGGAACTAGGCCTAAGGAACCCAGCTTCCACCAACTCCTATAGCTGGCTCCGAAACTCTACCAACTCCTTCAGCGCCATCCGATAAGGGGCCCTAGAAACCGGCTTAGCCCCCTGCACCAGCTGGATCTGGAAATCCTTCTTGCGGTGCGGTGGCAGTCCGGGAAGCTCCTCCGGAAAAACATCAGCAAAATCCCTTACGACCGGGATACTTGACACCGAGCCCTTGACTTCAGTCTCCTCGAAGAGCACCTGATACACCTCGTCTCCCTGTAGGTGGGCCTTGACGGCCTAAATAGATGATAAGAAGAGACGAGAGGTAGGTTGAGTACCTTTGAAAACTACTTCACCATCTTCGTGCTTTAGATCGATCCTCCTTGTCGGGCAGTCAATCCTTTCCTGGTTCCCGAACAACCAACTCATGCCCAGGATCAGGTCATAGTCTTTCATCTTTAGCACAGTTGCCGGGACCTCGAACAATTTTCCTCCAATCTCCATCCTCATGCTGCACGTGGCATTTGTTAGAACCTCCGATCCGTCCGGAAATCGCACCCTCCTGTAATCGCTCCTAAAATGTTGGACTTGGTCTAGGTCCTCGATAAACTTAGCCGAGACGAATGAGTACGAGGCACCCGTATCGAACAAGGTAAAAGCGGGTTTGCCTTAAACGCGTACTAAACCTGAGGGTTTTGTTGTTTGGTTCAATGCTAAGGTAAAACTAAAACTTATAAGGTACAAACAATTAAAAGAAACACATCAAAGTACCTGCGATGACCCTTGCTGGGTCCCGGGGCCTTGCCAAGTCTAGGGCATATGCTTGTTCCCTGTACTGTCTCCGTTCCTCGCCCTGAAATGCACGACCTCATCCACGTCCTCGGCCCCCGAAATGTTGGCCCTGTGTTGCTGCCCGTAGTGCTGGTGGTGCATTCCTCTGAGGGCAGTTTCTCTTGATATGGCCGGTCTGGCGGCAGTGGTAGCACTCTAGTGGTGGCCCACCTCCTCTAATTCTTGGCATATCCCGCATCTGTAGAGGCTGAGGAGCCAACACTACCGTCTCTCTCTGCTCCTGCCTCTCCTCCTGGCGGGGTCAGACCTCCGTCTTTCTCTCCCCAGCGTCTTGGCCTCTCGGCTGATCCCTTCTGCCTCCTCATCCCTGATCCTGCATCGGTCTCTTTCTCCCACGAACACCTTGCTGGTATATCTCCAGCTTCTTGTCCATCTCTAGAATCTTAGTCATGCTGCCGTCGGAGACAAAGAGGAGGGCCTACCTCACCTCATCACGAAGGCCGTTGTAGAACCTCTTTGCATAAGCTGCGTCATTCAGCTGATACGAAACTGCAAATCGGGATAGATGGGTAAACTCCCGGTGATACTTCAGAACTGTCCTGCTCCCCTGCCTCAACTGCAAAAACCTATCCTCCTGCTCATCTCTTGCAGACTGCGACAAAAAATGCTCCAGCAGTGCTGCCTTGAAATCATCCCACGCAACATCCGCATCCTCCAGTCCCGGATAAGCTGTATCCAGAAACCTCTTCCACCATCTCTTGGCTTGAGACTCCAAGCAAGAAACCACCAGTGGCACCTCCATGTCTGCCGGGCACTGAATCCCTGTCAACATCTCCTCCATGATGTCCACCCACTCCCCAGTCCTCACAACAGTCTCCGTCCCGATGTATGATGGCGAGGAGAGACCTCGAAAGATGCTCAACCAATTGGCCCCAGGGTTTTGCTGAGGAGCCGGTGCCTGCTGTGCCCTGAAAGTCTCCAGAATGGTAGTCAGTGTCTGTCCCATCTCCGACTGTTGGAACGGGGTAGGAGCCGGCGGTGGTGGGACGACGTTTGGAGTCGGTGGAACTCCATGCTGCGATGTAGGGTTCGTCGCGGGCTACACAAGAAAATTACACTCGTAAGGGACTTAGCTAAAGAACGATCAGTTATAAGTGAACCTTTTCATGTGATTTCCCTTATGGGCACACCATTGCTTCCGCTGCTAGTTTGTCCTCAAACTAAGCTCGCGCGGGGTGGCCCAGGGTTTGTGGACATCTTTTCTTCGGATCGAGGTTTGCTTTGATACCACTTGTAAGACCCCATTTTTTTTTTTCAAACATCCGTGTCTTAGGCCCAGAACCGCCGCTTTGCGGTGACACCATCGCTCGGGATGGTTGCCACCACAAAACGTCGATGCTGCCGGCTAAATCGATCACGAAGAAGCAAAGAAAGATAAGCTAAAAAGAAAGCCAAGTCCATATCACATAGAAAAGGTATAACAACCACAAGAGATGTCCACATAAATATAACTGAAATGAAAGAGATACAAGGGCTCTTCCCCGATACATCAAAGCCTCACTACAAATTCACTCGTGGAAGCAAAACAACTAGAACTAATAGACACTCACAGATCCTGTCATCGGTGCTCCCGTACTAGACTGCCCCGCCTCCATCTGCACCGGCCTCTGGTGCTGCTCCGTCACCGCAGTCTCCTAAAATGATTAGGTCCACCGACCGTTAGTCAAAAAGACTAAGCCAATCCCCCACCCCTCCCCCGGTGACTCCTAGGCACCGAGTGGAAAGGATGAAGCGGAGGACAAACAAGGGGTAATATCAATAACATATGACAGGGTATTATCTACAGGAAAAGATCTACCACTACACAAGTATATATAATTATAAATAAAATAGTTAATAAGCATAGCAAGAGCAGGTAAGGAATAAGTAAAGTGCAGTAAATAAAGACATGTATATAATAGAAAAGTAACCATTGATTTATAGGAATGCCCACACAAACCAATAGACCAAGGGGTCATTTAGCAAGGCCTATCGTATAAGAAGTCCCATAACCGACTTATACGATAGGGGTAGGGGTTGAAATGCAATGTTTATGCTATGACAGGCAAGGTATGCAGTTATGCTAAGTTCATACAAGTGCAACTCACCCACTTCGACTCTATGCGCATAGACCTTTAGTTCCACCTTTTTGGAGCTAGCTAGACTCCCAGGATACTCCCGTAGTGGCACTACCTAACCTAGACCTATCGTACGCCTCAACGCAAAACCGCGGAGCATCTGCGTACTCTTACTGGCTGGACCACCAGACTTTTATGGCTAAGTGCAAATTCCACACTTGCCGAGCCCGAGTACCAACGTCGGTGCATTGACCGTCGACACTAAGGACCCACCACCTTGTGCACATGCAACATGTTCTACTATCTATCTACAAACTCCAAACATAAAACACCTGGGCTTAACTTGCCCAACCAAGAACCAAACTGAGTCATAACTCACCAGATCCACAATCCGCACCAACCACCACCGAGCCTACAACTCGGGGTACTAAACCAACCAAACTCCTGTGACAATAGAGTGTGAGTGAATATATTATTAGTTAGTCTTGAGCATCTTCTATACTCCTACGACTTATGGTTAATCTTCGACTTCCCGAGGGTTACCCTGTAAGGGGCTCACTACGGTACTAGGAACTGTAATGGGATGACTCCCCAAAGTTCCCTTTCTCAAGAAACTTACTGTTATTGGTATCTACCCTTAAGAATTCCCTTCTACCATTTCACTTGAATTAGACCTAAGTGCTTTAAGACACACCAGGGGAAAGACGATCTTCGTCAATCCCCAGGACAATCTTACTCTTAACCCACCAAGTACACTTTCCTCACATACACTTCCTGGGGTGGACTTCTAACTATCTAATCAACCCATGTGCACCATCTGCACACCATTTCCACCTAGTAGGTCACTAGAAATCTAAGTTTCACAGTTTTACTAAACGCAGACCAATTTAACTATATGAAGCTTATAACTAGAGGTACTCCAAATATTCATCCAACTGACCCAAGATAATTACTGGAGGTCTATCATGGTGTTATAAGACTAAATCCAGAGAATCATATTTTTCCAAATTTATTTAGCATTTATTTTAATTTCTCCAAACATTTGCCAAGTATGAAAATGAGCATGATGCGTAAGTAAATCTTATGATATGGCTTTCCAAAAATTATAATAAATCTATGATGACCAAATAACATCAGAAACAACATATCATATTTTTACAGTAAGAAATTGTCCTCTAAATTAATTTTTTATCATCCATCCAAAATTGTAATTCTATGAAGGAACCACCAAAAAGGTCAACACCAACATTATGGGAAAATTACCAAACTCTTGTATTCATCAGCAAAGGATACTGACTAAGTTTCAGTATTTAAGGAAGTCATTTTCTAACTAAAATAAATACTTTAAGAAAACCTCAAATTAAATGAAATGTGAAGTAGCCTATTGATTTAAGCCTTCAAAAATTCTATAAAAATTCACAGAGCTTCCTAATGTTCTGAAATGTCCTATCACCAATTTGCACAGTTTATAAAATAGTATTGGACCCCCAAATATTTTTCTTAAGTCTAAATCAAAACAGGTTCCTTGTGAAAGAAGTATCGATTAAATTATTTAATAAAATTCACAAAAATTACTAGAGGTCTAAACCATGATTATAAGAGAACCACCAAAGTGTCATCATCATCCAAGACTTTTTAAGCATGTAAATGTTTCTTATAAGAAGTTTCCCTAAATGAGTTATGTCCTAATTCAAAGGGAATATTGGCTCCTAAAATTCTTATAAAATTATCCAGTGCCTATTTACACCATATGAACCTATCCACCAAGTTTCACAACCATCCAGGGACTTTTGACCACATGGTCTTCACAAGGTTCTAAAAGCACACCTAGGAATAAAACTAATGTTCTAGGGCTTAATCACCTCTACACCACCCCAAACCACTCATGGGGATACTTTAGGTTATCCTAAACCAGTGGACAAGGTTCCATCTCATGGTGAGGAGATTTGACCACAAAATTCCAAGATAAACACCATGCCCTAACTATGACCCAATTTGACCTAACTTGGGTTAACCAATTACTCAATAAAAACAGTCCCAACTGGGCTGATATTTTTATCTAGAACATAACTTAACCCTAAAAAGCACCCACCAAAATTTGCAGGGCATTGGAGAACATTTAACCCACTAATTAATTATTTGATAATTTATGAAATTATTTCAAGAACCTTAGAAAAAGGTTCTCCTAAAAATCCCATCTTTTAGTATGTTGTGTGGGTGCATGAGACTAGCCTAGGTTTTAAATATCAAGGCTATAGCATTTACCAATAAAAAGATATGAAAGAAAGAGTGACTGCCCTACCCTAGGGACCAGTCCCACCATTTTGTCTCTACAGGGAGCTACACTACTTCTTTTGGGCTGAAACAAATTTTAAACTAAAGTAGACTCTAAGGGCTACAACTTTGGTGTTGGACACTTTTTAATCAGAGGTGATCTAGTATTTTTACTAATTAAAATAAACTACAGAAAAAATGTGTGACAGAAATTAATATAACCTTTAATTATTAACTGAATCCTGCATTCGACGAAAATTAAACAGCGCTCGACGAACGCTGAACACATCTGCGTTCGACGAAAATAAAATAGCGCTCGACGAACACTGAACACATCTGCATTCGACGAATATAAAACAGCGCTCGACGAATGCTGAACACATATGCGTTCGACGAAAATCCTAATTGCGTTCGACGAACGAAGAACTGCGTTCGACGAATGCCGAAAATTTCTGCGTTCGACGAACGTCTAACTCAGTTCGACGAATGAAATGATATATATGTAAACATTATTAATAAGATCTGACGGCTGTCTATCATCATCCCAGCGAATGAACGGCGCGCGACAGCCCGACCTGGGCTTCCTTGCGGGGTGATTTCCCGGCCACCTACGCCTCTCTCCGGCCGGCCAATGCCACCACCACCTCCGTTGAGGTGGTGGCCAACGATAGGAGGTGGTTGGCCGGCCGGAGGTGGTCGGATCTGAGTTTTAGAGGAGGGAAAAGAGCTCGAAATGATCCTTTTTTGGAAGCGCAATCCGAGGCCTATTGGGCACGGATCAAGCCCCAAATTAAGAAATGATCTAGCACCAATGGAGGAGAAGAGGATGAGACCTGAGTAGGGGCTTTGTTGCGCGAATTCCGGCGAGTTGCCATTGACGGTGCTGGAGCTTTCGGTGCCATGCCGATCTAGGATTTCTCTGCACGAAACTCACTGGAAAAATGGGGGTTCTCTTCCTCTCGGAGCACTGAAGGAAATGGGAGTTTCAAATCGGGCTGGGATAGCTTTATTTCTAAAAGCCATTAATGGCCATTAAGCCAAATTTTGGTTACCACTAAAATTCCCTTAATTCAGCCCCTCTGCCATAGAAATTTCCACAAAAATGATTGTAACTGAAGAGGAAATGAATGCACATCAATTGGGGAGGGATTTGAAGGATCAAAAGCATTTAATCCCATGAAAGCTCTCTTTCTCTCTCTCCGATTTGGGAGAAACCTCCCTTTTCTCTCTCCTACTTAGCAATTACAGAAATTAAGTGGTAATTTCAGTAATTACCAGGCCCACTAGATGGTGGACCACCTTAGTTGGGCCTAGCCCAAATGGATTGGGTCCAATTTGGGCAAACTAGGTTATTTTGACCTAAATCAGGGCAAATTTGACATTGGTCAAATTTACCAATTGGGTTGACCCCAAAGAGTGTCTTGGGCTCTATTGGCATCCCTGAAGGGTTAGGAAGGTCTAGGTAGGGTCAATTTGGCAAAACGAGGGTGAATTGCCCCTTATCAGGGCACTTTGACCAAATTAGGGTTTAGGGTAAATTGGTCAAATTGGAAGTCTCATGATGGGGCTTTTTAGTCCATTAGGTTCCTAGTAGCCCTATTAGGGTAAGGGTAAGGTCAATTTGGCATGGTGGAGGTTAATTGACCCTAATTGAGTTAGTTTGACCAATTCAGGGTTAAGGTTGACTTTGGTCTAATTGGCCTCTTAATTTGACTCTAATGGGTCCCTGGTGCTCCAAGAGGACCCGTAATGGGCTAGGGATGCTATGGTGGGGTCAAGGTTCAAGGTGGGGCCCCTAAATCCTATCCTAGGCTTGATATTTGAAAATTGCTTTTTGCAGACCACTTGGGTTTTCTCCTTCCCACTAAAGCTTTCAAGGTCCTGAGCTCTTCATATGGTTTTGTCATGACCTAGTCATGACAAAACCAACTTATGGGTCTAGTTGCTTGAGGGATGTTACACCATAGCCTCCATGAATATTCTTGTTCTAACTTTCCACAGGGCAAAGTTCTCTCTAGAACAAGTAGCTATTCTTGACTCCATACTTGTGATACTTGGACACCCACTAGCAGATCTGTTCAAGCTATTAAGATTTTCTTTGAACAATCTCGCTTTGATACCACTTGTTGTTTATGGGGTGTCTACTTTATCACCTAGAGGGGGGGGGGGGGGGGTGAATAGGTTTTTAAAATTATATTATCCCCTTTTAGGTGTTCTTGATTTCTGGTTAGTAGATCTAAAAGTAGAAAGCACAACACAGAAAACACACAACGATCAATAGAGGTTCCTCAAGACTGGGTGTCTTGAGTAGTCCTCTGTCCCTCTGCGCCTACCCAGTAATGTGCTTGGCTCGGCAAACTCCGCCAAATCTTCAGGCTCTCAAGCCTTACAAATCGGACCCGCAAGTCCCAACAGCCTAGGCCCGCAAGCCCCTACTGCCCCCGAGCCCGCAAGCTCAACACTCAGGAACTCAAGCCCTAAAACACAAACCCGCAAGTCCCAACAGCCTAGGCCCGCAAGCCCCTACTGCCCCCGAGCTCGCAAGCTCGACACTCAGGCCCTCAAGCCCTACAACACGGACCCGCAAGTCCCAACAGCCTAGGCCCGCAAGCCCCTACTGCCCCGAGCCCGCAAGCTCGACAAATCGCACCCGCAAGTGCACTGACCTGGCCCTCAAGCCTCACAGCTCTCCAGCCCGTAAGCTAGACGGTTTCGGACCCTCAAGTCCACTGCCCTGGCCCTCAAGCCTCACAGCTCTCCAGCCCTCAAGCTAGACAAATTGGCCCGCAAGCCTTTACAAGAGATTACAGTAGAAATAACTGTTTCTTCTGCCGGATGAAGATTGACAACTTTAGCCTGTTGAAGATCGGCTCCTTGAGATTGAAGAAGATGCTTCTGAATCAGATCTTGAGCGCACAGTTCTTCTTCAAATCTTTTCTTAGCCTGATGAATATTGGCAACTTAACAGTCGATGAAGATGACTTCTTCTTCAGAGAGAACTTGATGCTTGCTCTCTACTTGATCTTCTTCTTCTCCGCCGAGAATACTGTTCTATTGAAGTGTAGCGGCGGGATACTTTCTTTTTCTTTTTCTTTCTATTCAGAACTTATTTTTCTAGGGCATCAAGGTTCCCTTTTATAGGACAGATGAGTCGCATAATGGTCACATGTAATGTCCTTTAATGTCAGATGCCCCATTCCATAAGAGCACGCGCTGATTGGACAATCAGGCGGCGACAATAAATGCTGATAGCGCATCCACAACTTTTGAATCTGTCTCGACGATATGTCTATTGTTGCGACGACATGGATGATATCTCGACGACAGGACTTTGTCGATGCCTTTCGGCTTGTTAGATCTTCAATTCTTCTTGCTTCTACCTCTGATACTGGTATCTAGACGATACGAGACATTCTGGCGCTTCTGCATATACGACAATATGCTATCTCTGACTGTGTCAACGTAATCACCTTGTTCTCTCGATGACATGAGTGATAACATGTCGACAGATCATATTTCAGCAGCTGCTTATCTTCAGCTGTTCTTCTTCAGTCTTCTCGACGACATGCCTTCTTTTCGACGATGTTCGATGCCATCAGTCATACTTAGCCTTTTCAGCCACAAGGCTTCTTAGATGAAGTCGACGATTCTGCGTCTTCTCTGCGTTCGACGATCTTGCTTCTGCGTTCAACGAAGATGCCAAATCTCAGCGGTTGTCGATCTTCCTACTGAGTTCGACGATCTTCCTTCTGCGTTCGACAAACACGCCAAATCCCAGCGGTCGTCGATCTTCCTTCTGTGTTCGACGATCTTGCTGAGTCTCAGCGATCGACGATCTTCCTTCTGAGTTCGACGATCTTCCTTTTTCGTTCGACGAACACGTCAAGTCTCGGCAGTCGACGATCTTACTTTTGAGTTTGACGATCTCCATTCTGCGCTCGACAAACTCCCTTCTGCGTTCGACGAATCTTGTTCTTCTAGTTTCCTGAGATTTATAATCTAGAGAAATGATCAAATACAAAGTGAAGTATTCTTGACTTTTTGACTTCTTCAAATCAGGAATCATGTGGGCAAGGTTCCCAACACCCTTCCCTCAACGGAAAGGCCTCGAGCACTCCCTAGATCTACTCCCTAGAACTAGTCGCCAACACGAGACGAATTTCCCCTAGTCCCCGCAAGGCCCTAGTCGCCGTGTGGCGAGTTCCTCTACTTAACAAAAGTTATAAAGATTACAATTTGAAGACTAAAATAAGATAAGAATTAAGACTCCCTCAAATGAAAAACTTGATGTTGATGTAGATGCGATCAGATCGGTCTTCAAGTTCTTTTGTGTTCACGATCATTGACGGAGTTCTTTGGGATGCTTGGGAAGGCTCTCACGAGTGCTCTGAAAATATGGCTTCAAAACTTTCAGCGACAGCAAGCGACAACGGAGGCGGCGCACGTCCTTTTATAGATTCAGCCACTACCGCCTGCTGTAGTACTACCGCCCCACGGTATCTACATAAGGCAATGAAGCACACGGATTGTGGTAGTTTAGGCAACATTCTGAGCGCCAAACACTAGCGCGCCGCGGTACCGCTAATGCCCCGCGTTAGTGAGATTTCCTTCCTTCAGCCACAATCTTCTTCCAAAACTGCTCCTCAATCAACTGCTGACGGGATGTTTCCAAAATCTACCACCGGGCGTTAGACCTAACGCGCCGCGATAGTACTTGCCAAACATAACGACCCGTCAACATTCCTTTTTCTCCATTGTTTCCTTTCTGTCAATAGTTTCCATATATGCTAACGCCAGCGTCAGTGCTAGCGCTCCGCGGTAAATCATTTCATCGGGCGCATCTTCGTCGAGCTGGCCTCAGATTTCGTCGAGCGCAACATTCATTTCATCGAACAAAACTAGCGCGAGCAGTAGTTGTAACGCACCGCGGTAGAGCACTTCATCGAACGTCGCCTTCATTTTGTCAACCTCCATTTCATCGATTGCTATTGCCAGCGGTAGTTCTAGCGCGCCACGGTAAAGCATGCATTTTGTCGAGCGTCATTGTAGAGCATGCAGTTCGTTAAACGCAGGTTTCATTTTGTCGAGTGCCAGTTCGTCGAACGCAACTTCCATTTCATCGAACGCCAACTTGCATCTCAGCGGTTTCCCTTCTCAGCAGTTTCTTCTCAGCGGTTCATTAATGCTAGCGTCAGGGGTAAAGTTAATGCGGCGCGGTAGCAACAACAACACAGTACCATGGAGATAAGAAAGCACAGAATCCTGCATACTATAAACACAAAACAAGTATGATCAAATACAATAGGATTTGTTATTGTCAAACCAAGAGATGCGGAAAGCATGTTCCAACAAACTCCCCCTTTTGATAATAACAAATCCTCTTAGAAAGAAATAATTCAATAGATAGGAATTTGTGTTTATAATAGATAGCTAACATAGATAGCATGAAAATTAGGCAAGTTCAAATGCTCCCCTAAATGTATTCTCCTCCTAAGTGAATGCTCCCCCTACAACAAAACTTCCTATGAACTTGACTCCCCAAAACATGTTGATTTCTTTCAAAGTTATTCTCCCCCTTTTGGTATTATCAAAAGAGGGTGGAGAGGTAGTCTAACAAAAAGTGTGCAATAACTGTGTAGAGAGGGAATGATCATGATAAAGTGTGAAACGCTTAAGAAAAAAATACAATAGATAGGAGAGAGAAAACAAGGAATGTGAAGAAATAGTCATAAAGAAACCACTTGTTGGGAAAAGCGTATTCATGATCGAGCATACAAGTAGTAAAGATGTGGAAAGCATGACGAAATAATGTTTTTGTTAAGTGAACAGGAATTGTGAAGCATAGTAAATGATTAAGAATTTTAGACATAACAAAATAGATGTTGTAGCATTTTAAGTACACAAAATAATTGCAGTTGTAACATAGCCATATACTAGTTTTGAAAGATATGCAAGACAGAGTTCTCATTGCATAGCGGAAAAAATGTAAGCATGATACAAGATTGCAAGTCAAGATGGAAGAATACAATGTTCTAAATTGAGAAAACAAGTACACTTATACATTGTATTGATCATGCAAGGCTATCTAGTGCATTTACTTAAGAATTTAGAGAAAACATGTAGATATGAAATAGACTCCAATTCTCATGAGTAGAAGGCTTACAAGTGAAAATGAAGTGTACAAAATAGTGTTTTTGATAAAAGTATACATATGAGTTAATCAAAACACATGACATGTATAATGGAATAAACATAATAATATTGAACAAGCGTTTTTAGAGTTCCCTTATCCCACAGCTATATAAAATTTTCAATGCACATAGAAGAATAGTACAACTACCAAGGTGCTCTGCACAGACAATGCTTATTAAGACATATCAAGGTGCAAAGTAGTGCTTGGGGAATTACAATTATTATTTTGAATTTTTTTTAGTGATTCGGTGTACAAGAAGAAGTAGTGTAAAAGGAAAAATATTTGCAACAAGGCACTTTACAATTCTCTCCAAGGTGCTCAACTTCACAATGCTCCTTAAGACTTATCAGGAGGGTGAGTAGTGCTTGGTGGAGTTATCTTTGTCAATTATTTATTTGAATTTTGCTTAACGACAATGGTCTCCAAATTCACTTGTATGTGCAAACAAAAGATTTTTTGAAAAGACCCACTTCTTCAAAAATTAGGTGAATGAAACAGATTTTTACATGTGGTGTAGGTAAAACTAAGCATGCCTAACAATAATATGAAGTTGTTTACACTATACAATCATGTAAGAGAAGATTAAATTCATATGTAGTTTATAACGATCCAGGCCCGCCAACACGGGACCCAGCTGGACCGCCAGCACCCTCCCGGCCTAGGCCCGCCAACACGGGACCCAGCTGGTACCGGAAGGGTTCAGCCTAACCAGATGGTCTACAGACCATGCACCCCAACCCCTCTCTGTCCCACCACAGGGCACCGTGGGTTGTTGGAGACCGCGGTCCCCCTTTGATGAGAATTGAGCCAGTTAAGCGATAGCACGTGGACTTCCCAGGAGGTCACCCATCCCAGAATTGCTCCAGCCTGAGCACGCTTAACTATGGAGTACTTTCACTTCTCATCACCAATTGAGCTGCAGATCAATTGGTGATGAGAAGTGAAAGTACTCGATAGTTAAGCGTGCTCGGGCTGTAGCAATTCTGGGATGGGTGACCTCCTGGGAAGTCCACGTACAGCCGCTTAACTGGCTCAATTCTCATCAAAGGGGGACTGCGGTCTCCAACAACCCACTGTGCCCTGTGGTGGGACAGAGAGGGTTTGGGGTGCATGGTCTGCAGACCATCTGGTTAGGCTGAACCTTTCCGGTGCCAGCTGGGTCCCGTGTTGGCATGCCTGGGCCGGGAGGGTGCTGGCGGTCCAGCTGGGTCCGGTGTTGGCGGGCCTGGATCATTACAAAAAGTGCAATCCTGGAGGATAATACTTTTTGTAACGATCCAGGCCCGCCAACACGGGACCAAGCTGGACCGCCAGCACCCTCCCGGCCCAGGCCCGCCAACACGGGACCCAGCTGGCACCGAAAGGGTTCAGCCTAACCAGATGGTCTGCAGACCATGCACCCCAACCACTCTCTGTCCCACCACAGGGCACAGTGGGTTGTTGGAGACCGCAGTCCCCCTTTGATGAGAATTGAGCCAGTTAAGTGGCAGCGCATGGACTTCCAGGAGGTCACCCATCCCATAATTGCTCCAGCCCGAGCACACTTAACTATGGGAAGTCCACGCGCTGCCGCTTAACTGGCACAATTCTCATCAAAGGGGGACTGCGGTCTCCAACAACCCACTGTGCCCTATGGTGGGACAGAGAGGGGTAGGGGTGCATGGTCTGCAGACCATCTGGTTAGGCTGAACCCTTCCGGTGCCAGCTGGGTCCCGTGCTGGCGGGCATGGGCCGGGAGGGTGCTGGCGGTCCAGCTGGGTCCCGTGTTGGCGGGTCTAGATCGTTACATAGTTTGTCAAAAAGTGTGAGAGAAACAAAATCATTAGCAAATATAAGCCATTTACTCATACATAGAGGCACGCTATGCAAAACTACACATGATTTCTATAATCAATTTCAAAGCACATATAAGATAATGATCAAGGCATGATACAAAAACAATGTTTTTAAGATACTTGCACTAGAGAATGAAACATTGTATACTAAGCTTGGCAAGATAAACTATATCATCCTTGAAACATTGAGAATTTACATCAGTGTTTATAAATTTTAAGTTTCAAAAACAAAAAAAAAACAAAAAAAAGCATGTTTTTGATGTTTTAATTGGTTTTTCAATTTTGTAGTTTGTTTTGATATATAAAAAAAACAAAGCATGTTTTTGGTTGGATTTTGATTTGTTTTATATTTTTTTTGTTTTTTTTGGAATTTTAAAAGAAAATAACTGAAACTGAAAAACTAAAAACTTAAAAAGAAACTGGAAATTCAGAAATATTCACTAACGCTAGCGGTACTATGCTATCGCCGGGCGTTAGTGATAGAACTCGAATTTTTGGGAAAACGTGAAATTTTTCAGAATTTTTCTTATGAATATAGTTGTGCAGATTGGTGACACTGTGATTCAGTACAGAAATCAGATATGCGTGGTCACAAACATGCGGGCTTTATATGATTAAGTATGAATGTCCAAGACCCCTAGTTCTAGTTTAAGTAGAGCAAATCGGGAATCGGGTAGAGGCTTGGTAAAGATGTCCGCAAGTTGCGATTCAGTTCCAATGAAATTTACATGAACATGTTCCTTTTTATTGTGATCCCTAATGAAGTGGTGTCTTACATCTATGTGTTTAGATCGTGAGTGATGAACAGGGTTGTTTGTTAAGTCAATAACACTCTTGTTGTCACACTTAAGTTCAATATTAGTTAAATGGACACCAAAATCTTCTAAGGTTTGAGTCATCCACAATGCTTGGGCACAATAACTTCTTAGTGCAATATATTCTGGCTCGGTGGTGGAGAGGGCAACAGAGTTTTGTTTTCTACTTGACCATGCAACTAGAGAAGGGTCTAAGAAATGACAGGTACCACTAGTGCTTTTCCTATCTAATGAACGACCCGCATAATCAGAATCAGAATACCCATGCTAGACAAAAGAATCATTATTTGGATACCAAAGTCCTAATTTTGATGTGCCTATTAGATATCGAAAAATTCGTTTCACCGCTTTTAAATGAGATTCTTTTGGATTTGCTTGAAATCTAGCGCATAAGCATACGACAAACATAATATCGGGTCTAGATGCACTAAGGTATAATAGGGATCCAATCATTCCTCTATATAAAGTTTGGTCAATTGAAATTCTGGCTTCATCTTTTCCTAATTTTAGTGATGCGCTCATTGGAGTACTAGCTTGTTTTAAATTTTCAAACCCAAAACGTTGTAGCATATCATGGACATATTTGGATTAACATATATAAATTCCATCATTTCCTTGGGTGATTTGAAATCCTAAAAAATATGTTAGTTCACCTACTAGACTCATCTCAAATTCATTTTGCATCACTAGAATAACTTCCTTACATAACTCTTCATTAGTGGCTCCAAAAATAATATCGTCAACGTATATTTATAAAATAATCAAATCATTATCACAGTGTTTAATGAAGAGCGTGTTATCGACACTACCCATTGTATAACCGTGCTTTAATAAAAAAGATGTTAAGCGTTCATACCAAGCACGGGGCGCTTGTTTTAGACCATAAAGCGCTTTTTCTAATCGATATACATGGTTAGGAAATTTTTCATCAATAAATCGGGGGGGGGGGGGGGGGGGGGGGGTTGTTCAATATAGACTTCTTCTATAATTATCCGGTTTAAGAAGGCACTTTTAACATCCATTTGAAATAATTTAAACTTCCTATAACTCGTAAAAGCTAAGAAAATTCTAATTGATTCAAGGCGAGTAACGGGTGCAAATGTTTCATCAAAATCTACCCCCTCAATTTTAGAATAACCTTGTGCCACTAATCGAGCTTTATTCCTAGTTATTCTAGATTCTCCATCTAATTTATTTTTAAATATCCACTTGACACCGATAACCGGGTGATTAGATGGTCTTTCAACTAGTTTCCAAACCCTATTGCGTTCAAATTGATTCAATTCGTCATTCATAGCAATAAACCAAAATTCATCATTCAAAGCGGTGGAAACATTTTTCGGTTCTATTTTGGAAACAAAGCATAAGTTTGAAAAAGATTCATTAAAAGAAGAACGTGTAGTAACCCCTCTTGATGGTTCTCCAATTATAAGCTCCCTTGGATGATCTTTTGTAAATGGAAGCACACTTGGAGGCACAAGCTCCTCTTGCACCGTCTCTACTTCTTTTTCTTCTCCACGTGGATCATCATCATCATGGTCAATGGTGAAAGAGGTACATCTTCATTTCCTGCCCAGGTAGAATCTACACAAGGCACAAGTTCATCAAATTTCACATGAATAAACTTTTCAACCTTTTTAGATTTTTTATTATATACTCTATATGCTTTGCTAGTGGAAGAGTAACCAAGAAAAATACCTTCATCACATTTTTTATCCAATTTAGCTAATACATCCTTGGTGTTTAGGATAAAGCATTTACAACCAAAGACATGAAAATACGATACATTAGGTTTCTTTTGAAAGTATAATTCATATGGGGTTAATTTCAAAATAGGGCGAAGCATAACGCGATTTATGACATAACATGATGTATTTACGGCTTCGGCCCAAAAATGTCTAGGCAACCCATACTCGGATAGCATGGTGCGTGCAAGTTCTTGAAGAGTTCTATTTTTCCTCTCCACCACACCGTTTTGTTGGGGGGTGCGTGGAGCGGAAAATTCATGTTTAATACCTAGATTATTACAGAAGGTGGTGAAGCTATCATTTTCAAATTCCCCTCCATGATCCGATCGTATACACTTAATTTTTAGATCTAATTCCTTTTGAATACGATTGCAAAGCTTTGTAAATTCAGAAAACGCATCAGATTTGGAGGTGAGAACTAAGGTCCAAGTAAATCTAGAATAATCATCAATTAAAACATAAGTGTACTTTTTACCACCAAGACTACATGTGCTAATGGGTCCAAAAAGATCCATGTGAATTAGTTGTAAGGGTCTTGAAGTGGATATTTCCTTTTTACTTTTAAATGATGTTTTTGAAAAATTTCCTTTTTGGCATGGCGAGCATAAGGAAGATATATTTCCATGTAGCATATGCAAACCTTTAATGAGTTTATTCATTGACAATTTTAAAATTAATTTGATGCTAGAGTGACCGAGACGCCTCTGCCATATTTTAAGTTCTTCATTTTTTGATATAAGACATTTGAGAGACGCACGTAAGAGATCATGAAAGGCAATTAGATACACATTATGAATTTGTGGTGCAGTGAGTACAATACTACTGGTTTTAGGATCTATAATTTTGCATAAATCAGTAGAAGACTCAAATAAAACATTTAGACCTTTATCGCAATGTTGACTAATAGAAATCAAGTTGTGTTTCAAACCTTCTACATATAAGACATTAGTAAGAGAGAAAGAATCATTACCCACAGTACTGGTGCCTAAAATACTTCCCTTTCCATTATCCCCAAATGTCACCATTCCTCCTTTCTTCTTAGCGAGGCTAAGGAATTTTGCTTTATCGCCCGTCATGTACTTGGAGCACCCTGAGTCCAAGTACCACATGTCTTACTTTTCCTTAGCCTGCCAACATACCTAACAAGAAGATGAGAGTAAAGATCCGGATACCCAGGTGGTTCCTCCCATAGAATAGGTGAAAACCTTAGGCACCCAGATTTGCTTGACAGAACATCGACCCTTCATCCTGCAGGAGTCCAAGGTATGCCCAAAGTGATGGCACTTGGCACAGAACACAAAAGGGGTTGACACCTTTTTCAGTTTTTGTTGTGGACTCTTGCTGGAGGATGGTGAATTGATAGTTAGTTTTTAGGCCTTATATTAGAACTTAATTTAGTAGATTATTATCCTAAGATATGTGTTATTTCATGTTATAAATCATCTAAATTAGTTATATTTTAATTTACAAAACTAATTTGCTTTTTCTTGTTTTGTTTTAGAAATTCAAGTTATATCCAAGGACCAAACTCAAGTAAAGTTAAAGCCATGATTCAAGCTCAATCCATGTCCTAGATTCAAGCCAAGTTTAAGCTCAAGGCATGTTAAAGTCAACACCAAGGAAGATTAAATGGAGACATGGAGCAGCCCTCCCTTCATTTGGTCAAACCCGAACTCCCCTTTGATGCTACCCGAGCTCCCCTTGTTTTAGAGAGAAGCCCTCTTGCTGCCCACATCCAACCCGAGCATCCCTCTCCAAGCTGAAACCCGACCCCTCCTTGCCTCCATTTGGTTCAGCCCGAGTCCCCACTACAAGTCAAAGCCGAGCCATCCTTGCTACATGCAGCCCGCCACCTTTGCATGGACCATGCATGGCCGAACCCTTCTCTCCTCTCTCCTCTTTCTCTTAAATGAAATCTCCCTCCCTCTCTCTCTCATTTACTGTCATTCCCTTCATGTTCACCCTCATACATCCCCCTTCCCTCTCTTTTTCTCTTATTAAAAAGAATACATTGGAGGTGGCCACTCTCTTTCCTCTCTTCTCTCCCCTCATTTATTTCATACAACTCCCCTCTCCACCATGCATGGCCGGCCACCCCTTGCTCTCCCCTCTTTTCTTCAATCCTCTAGAACCTTCCCCTTCACCTATAAATAAACCCCATGTCTCATGCTTGAGGGATCTTTTGGAAGAGAGAGATCAAGGGAGAGTTGTAGTTTGTGTTATTCAAGCATTTAGTTTTCCATGCTTTGTACTTCTTTTTCTTAAGAATATTATTATCATTTTACTTTTTGTACTCTTCTTTGTCTATCAATGAAAATGCAAGCTTTACCTTCCATTCTTGTCTCAATTTCTATTATGCGTAACTAATTTCTGTTAGCATTTGATCATGAGGATCCATGATTTGAGATGAGATTTTATTTTTCTTAGTTTTATTTTTGTTAAACTCTGCTCGATCCTTCTTTGATTTTATTTGCGTCGACTCCGTATTTCCGGTATACGGTAGTAGGCTATTTGATCTCATTTCATAGGAGTCGAGAGACTTGTTGGTTTGAAAGATCACTCAAAGAAGGAAGGAGTTACACGCAATCCTAGAGATATGATGACGTAAATCCTCCGGATTGGAGTTAAATCCAATAGTGCGGATCGTTTCAATAACGCAACTTTAGACCTTTTTGATTTGCAAAGAGATTTCGGTCAAATCGTCTAGAAGTTAGGAGATTTAATGCTCTAGCGAGATTATTTCTTATTTTCGGATCCGTCACGGTCGAGTTTGGTTTGCAATTATAAAGCTATATTTTTTTTTATCCTTCTCATCTCTTTTCATGGTGAATCATTGATCGGATGCTATTTTCTTAATCTGTTTTATCATCTTAATATCAACTTAACTTTTGTCTTAAAAATTCTCAAAATCACCCAACCAATCATACGGTAGGATAATAGTCAGAAGCGTGAGTAATAGTGCTTGACAACCCCGAGTTTAAATACGACCTTGGAACTACAACTCGATAGGCACACTTGCCTTTTCGGGTTGATAGTCAATTCAAATCACCAAGTTTTTGGCGCCGAACCTAGCCCAAGGGAGCAAGCGAAAGCAATTTCCCTTCAGAGAGGTAAGGTAATCCACGAGCCCACCACAAGGGAAGAGCCAGAGGTTATTGCCTCTCATGCTGATGATGAACAAGTAATCGTTAAGAAAACTGATTTGGAAAATGACAAAGAAAGAATTATTTTTGAAAAAGAAAAAGACAATCTTCAAACTAATGCTCTTGAGATTTCAAAAGAATTTCCGCCTCCTCCCTACCCTGCTAAGCTTAGGAAGGACAAATTAGACGATCAGTATCACTGTTTTCTTGAAATGTTTAAACAAATTCATATAAATTTACCATTTCATGAAGCGATTAGTCAAATGCCTAAGTACGCCAAATATTTGAAAGATTTAATATCAAACAAAAAGAAATTGGAAAACTTATCTCACGTAACGTTGAATGAAGAGTGCTCGGCGGTCGTTAATAATAGTAATCTACCTAAAAAGATAAACGATCCGGGTAGCTTTTCTATCCCCCGCATTTTTGGTGATCTTTTTGTGAAGTATGCGTTAGCTGATTTAGGTGCGAGCATCAACTTGATGCCTTTTTCTTTATTTAAGAAGTTAGGATTGGGTACTCTCAGCCCTACACGTATGAGTATTCAGTTAGCTGATCGATCGATTAAATATCCGCTAGGAATTATAGATGACATGCTTGTGAAGGTTGACAAATTCATCTTCCCGGTGGATTTTGTCATTCTTGATTTCGACGAAGATGTCGAGGTTCCTCTGATCCTTGGTCGCCCCTTCCTTGTTACGTCGCGTGCGGTTATCAATGTGAGTAACGGAAAGCTCTTGCTCCGTGTCGGAAATGACGAAGTCACTTTTTCAATAAATCAATCAATGAAAAATTCTTTAAAAAATGACGACTCTTGTTTTTTTCTTGATATTTTAAATGACGATTCTGATTTTTCTCTTTCAAATGTGTCTGCAAATGATTTTTCCTCTTCATTTTCTGAAAACTCTACTGATTTTTATGAAGACACGACTATGTCCGTGCAAACTGTTTTTGGTAATGAAAATCTTTCAAGATCAAAAAAATTTGAATCTATTATTTTTGAAAAAGAAAAGGTGTTAAAAAACTCTTATGACGAACCACCCACTGTTGAATTACAACTGCTCCCCGAACATCTAAAATATGTTTTTCTCAGAAAAAATTCTACATTGCCCGTTATAGTCTCGGTATTTCTTTCTCAATCCGAAAACGATCAATTGATCGAAGATCTACAACGGCATCCTCGAGCTATAGCGTGGCAAATTTCTGATATTTCTGGCATAAGCCCTTCCTTTTGCACGCATAAAATATTTTGCGAAAATAATTCTAAAAGTGTAGTTCAACCTCAACGTCGTCTTAATCCAAACATGAAAGAGGTCGTAAAGGGAGAGGTGCTTAAGTTATTAGATGTGGGGATAATTTATCCAATCTCGGATAGTAAGTGGGAGAGTCCAGTCCAGGTAGTGCCGAAGAAAGGTGGGATTACAGTGGTAGCAAATGAGAATAACGATTTGATTCCAACTAGGACGGTAATGGGATGGAGGATGTGCATCGATTACCGTAAATTAAATGATGCCACTCGAAAAGATCACTTCCCCCTTCTCTTTATCGATCAAATTTTAGAACGTTTATCCAGGCATAGTTTTTATTGTTTTCTCGACGGTCTCTCGGGATATTTCCAAATCCCTATCGCACCCGAGGACCAAGAGAAGACAACATTCACTTGCCCCTTCAGAACTTTTGCCTATCATAGAATGCCTTTCGGTCTTTGCAACGCACCATCTACCTTTCAACTGTGTATGTTAGCAATTTTTGATAAGTACGTAAAAAATATAATGGAAATCTTTATGGACGACTTTTCAGTTTTCAGTGATTCTTTTTCTTTTTGTTTACAAAATCTAGCTAAGGTGTTCGAGCGATGCGAGGAAACGAATCTATTTTTAAACTGGGAGAAATGCCATTTCATGGTGAGAGAAGGGTTAGTTCTATGTCATACAATCTCTGCTATGGGAATCGAGGTTGATCGACCGAAGGTCGAGGTGATTGAGAAACTGCCGCCGCCTACGAAGGTTAAAGCGATTAGAAGTTTTCTAGGGCACGCGGGGTTTTATAGGCGCTTCACAAAAGATTTTTCAAAAATCACCAAGCCTCTAACCCAAATTTTAGAAAAAGATACCACTTTTAATTTCGATGAATCATGATTAGCTGCATTTGAATTAATTAAATCAAAACTTATAAATGCTCCGATTATGATCGCTCCGGTTTGGGAATTACCTTTTGAAATTATGTGTGATGCGAGTAGTTTTGCGGTAGGTGTTGCGCTAGGACAACGAATAGATAAGAACTTCCACCCAATCTACTACGCTAGCAAAACTCTCAATTCAGCACAAGAAAATTACACCACCACTGAAAAGGAGCTCTTAGCTGTTATTTTCGCTTTTGATAAATTCCGACAATATGTTACTCTTTCTAAAGTTATCATTTTCACGGATCATTCCGCCTTGAAGTACCTCCTTTCTAAATCGGATGCAAAGCCGCGTCTTATTCGTTGGATCCTCTTACTTCAGGAATTCGACTTGGAGATCCGGGATAAGAAAGGAGCGGAAAATTAGCGGCTGATCATCTTTCTCTACTTGAAAATCCTGAAATAGGAAATTTGAATGAAAATTTTCTTCATGATTCTTTTCCGGATGAACGCCTTTTAAACGTTCTTCTTCTACCCCTTGTTTGCCGACCTGGCCAATTATCTTGTGGCCCGTGTCCTCCCAAAAGAGTACTTGTCTCAGCAAAAGAAGAAATTCTTTTCTGAGTTGAAGTATTATTTTTGGGAGGACCCTTTTCTATTTCGCATTTGTGCGGATCAGGTGGTAAGAAGATGCGTCTCCCGGGAAGAAGGTTATAAAATTTTAAAGCATGTACATTAAGGTCCAACTGGCGGGCATTATCAAGCAAACTTCACCGCCCATAAAGTGCTTAGTGCTGGCTTTTATTGGCCAAGCATATTCAAAGATGCTCAAATCTTTGTGAGCGGATGTGATCGATGCCAGCGGACCGGAAATATTTCACAAAAAAAATGAAATGGAACAAAACTATTTTCTTGAATGCGAGGTTTTTGATTTATGGGGCATAGACTTCATCGGCCCGTTTCCTTCAAGTTTAGGTAATAAATATATTATAGTCGCGGTAGATTATGTTTCTCGATGGGCAGAGGCCCAAGCTCTTCCGAGTAATGATGCCCGCGTTGTGGTTTCCTTTTTGAAAAAAATTATTTTCTCGTTTTGGTTTCCCTCGAGCGATCGTTAGTGATAGGGGAAGTCATTTTTGTAACGCCCAACTCACTAAAGTTTTAACTAAATATGGCGTTACACATAAACTTTTCACCGCTTATCACCCCCAAACTAACGGTCAGGCTGAGGTAGTCAATCGAGAACTCAAAAGAATATTAGAAAAAACTGTTTCTAATTCTCGCAAAGATTGGTCCTTAAAATTAGACGATGCTCTTTGGGCCTATCGGACGGCGTACAAGACCGCTATCAGTTGTACTCCCTTCCGATTGGTCTATGGAAAATTGTGTCATCTCCTAGTTGAAGTAGAACACCGCGCGTATTGGGCACTGAAATTTTTTAATTTTGATCCGCACTCAGTCGGCGAACATAGAAAAAATCAACTAAATGAACTCGACGAGTGGCGAGCGTTTGATTATGAAAATAATAAACTTTATAAAGAACGTACGAAATTTTATCACGATCAGAACTTGCGCCACCCTAAAACGTTTAAACCAGGCGATCAAGTTCTTCTCTTTAATTCACGTTTAAGTCTTTTTCCTGACAAGCTTAAATCTCGATGGTCTGGGCCATTTACGGTCAAAGAGGTTTTTCCGTACAGAACTGTGTTACTTTCGCACCCGGATAAGGGTGATTTCAAAGTCAATGGTCATCGTCTTAAGATTTATTTTTCTAATGATTCGATATCCTCTGATCAGGAACAAATTATCTTAGGCTCTAATGCTTATATGAAACTTTTTTTTCTTATTTATGTTGAACTTCTTGTTGGACTCATCATTATTATTTTGGACTTTTTATTATTCAAACTTTGTAATAATAATAATTTAAGAACAATATTGGGAGTTTGCCCACGGGCCCTCCTCTTCCTATTTTCTTTGTATTTTGTTATCCCTCCCGGTGGCCACTCTATTGCAAGTTCATGATCGCCGCTCCAACGTTGCTGATTTCAAGAAGGATCAAATCATACCTGCTGATGATCAAGTAACTAAAGTGCAAGCATGGGGGAGTGACATCCGCATTCGGCCTCACAAACCCGGGGAAGTCCTGTTTTTTTAGTTATTATTTATTGCATTTCCTGTCTTCTCCTATTCTCTTTCTCTTCCTCTTTCTCATTTTCTTTTTCATTGAGGGCAATGAAAAACTTAAGCATGGGGGAGGGTTTCATTGTTCTATTTCTCTCTTTCTAAAAAAATATAAAAATCACAAAAAAATTGTAGTTTTTCTACTTTTTCTTTAAGGTTTATCAAAAATCCAAAAAAACTAGAAAATTCAAAACCCAAAAAAAAAAATGAAAAAATATAAAAAACGAAAAAAAATCAAAAAACACAAAATGAGAAAATCATCAAAAATTATTTTCTATCATTTCTTTAGTATGTTTCTTTGAGTGTTGCGTAGGCTCATGTAGTATTTTTTAATCTTTGGTAGTATGATAGAATAGAGTTTAGGTTAACTATATTACTTTTGCATACGTTAGTTTTGCATTTTCTCTTTCATAACTTTTGGCATCATATTTTTATTTTATCATCACAACGATGTTGTAATTTTTCTTCTAATATAAGTGTAGTAGCGTGTATTTGTTGTTAGATGATATTATTAGACACTCACTCACATTGTAGTCTTTCTTGGTGTCTAGAACTTGCCTCTAGCGATCCTCGAAGCATTTGCATAAGTTTGTCATGGTTTTTAGAAATGATTTAGGCATCTTTTGGATAGTTTGTGCCTTTTTTGCCCACCTAAAACATTTACTTTGCTGAAATAATTTTGGGCCTTCTTCTTATTTTCTTTGTTAGCTCCACCTCTCATTTTTCACCAAAGCCAAACTCCCCTCCTATTATCACACTAAACTATTGAGTTTTATTTAAATATCATTTTGTGTTGGGTTGTTATTTTGGAAAATGAGAAGGAAATTATTTCAAGCTTATTTTGGAGCTCTTATGTGCAATGAGTTAAAAAATGAAAAAAAAAATCATGAAAAATTATTCTCCAAAAAAAAATTTATTGAAAAGTTATTGTTGGCCAAGTATGAAAAAGGAAAAATATCCATTGCCATATGTTTCTTAAATTTTGAGAAATTTGACGTACGTCTCTTGTCATTTCTCATTCTCATATACCTTGATTTTGAAATTTATTTAAAACTCTCCCTGGGTTTAGTGTGATATTTAGCCATCGTATTTATCTTTGATATCCAAATCCTTATTGTTTACCTAAGCCAAGTCTTTATGCCTAATGAAAGTCCTATTGATCTTTAAGCCATGACAATGTACTTGTGTATTGGAGAGGGTGTGACCGGGTAAGCCTATGGACACCATCATTGATGGATTTCTTTGGAGGTTACCTTGGAGTGTTTGTAGAATAATCGTAGTCTCAGCAACTTGTTGCTTGCTCAATGCACTTATTTCGGTTGAATTGCTACTCTTGTTATGTTTGTTAGCTTAAACTTTTTGATGCCTTTTTGTTATGTTAGTAGGAGATTTGCAATCTAGTTCTATGCCTAAGTAATGTTTTTAAACTCTTCTTTATTCTCCTCTACATCGATTTCTCGCCGCACTCATTGGTAGCATATTAGTTTTGATAGCTTAATTTTTGTTTGGGTTTCGCAATTAAAATATTGGGTAGTGTAGCCTCCTATATTTTAATTTCTATTTTGCTTGAGGGCAAGCAAACACTTAAGCATGGGGAATTTGATAGTTAGTTCTTAGGCCTTATATTAGAACTTAATTTAGTAGATTATTATCCTAAGATATGTGTTATTTCATGTCTCGCCTGACCTTCAGCGCATTCACACCCCTAAGTGAGCGAGTGCTTTGCGGAAGAGGCTCGCACTCGCCCTGAGTCTCCCCTACCTCTCCTGAGCCGGGCGAGTGCCCTTCTTGATCTTGCCTCCCTTTTGGACCTTTTTGACACACTCGACGAATAAGAGGTTGTACACACAATGTCAGATGACATTTTCCAGAAAGTAGCTGACTGCCAATCAGCAAAAGAAATTTTGGAATCTCTTTCCAGAATTGTTGAAGGAAGTTTTGATGAATGAAAGGACAGGAAGTCCCTTCTCATATCCCAATATGAGAACTTTCAAAAGAATGCTGAAGAAAGTGTTGCTGAAATGTATGACAGATTTAGCATCATTATCAATGAGCTAAAGAGTCTGGACAAGGAGATATCCTTGACAGAGATCAATGATAAGATCCTCGTGTGCTTCCCAAGCTCATGGGACTCAAGGATCTGGGCCACTAGAGAATCCAGTCCCATAGAAAGATCTCTACTGATGCTTTGCTAGGAAAGTTTAAGTCATATGAGATGCTACTAAAAAGTTGGGCTGAAACAGAGGCAAAGGAAACAATCTCAACTACTATCCAAAGGAGCCTTACTTTGAAGGTTGCTGAAGGAGAGCCCTCCACCCCTGAAGATGAAATGTTCAGTCTGCTAGCAAGGAGATTCAAAAATTGGGTCAAGACAGAAGACTCAAGGAGAAAAGAGAGGAGCTCAAAGCCCAGATTTGATAAGAATCCAAAGGAGGTGATTTGCTTCTCCTACAACAAGCCAGAGCACATATCCCCTGTGTGCTCACAGGAATAAAGAGACAGGAGCAACAACAAAGATGAGCAGAAGAAGAAGTCTTTCAGTAGGAAAGACAAGAAGAAAGCTAAAGGTTTCATTGCATAAACTAGGAGTGAATATAAAGCAGAGTTAAGTACCTCTTCATCAAAGAGTGATGAAGAAAAGGATGCTGAAGTAGCCTGCCTGATGGCATTAGGAATATCCTCAGATGATGAAGAAGAATAGGTATCACTGTTTGATGATTTTGAATTTAATTCTGATGATTTTAAAAATTACTTTAAAGAAATTTGCAATGATTTTCTCAAAATACAAAAAGAATTAGAAACAGATAGGGAAGAATTAGAAAACCACAAGAAGGATGAATTATATTCAATAAATAATGATCTGAGAAATAAAATTTAGGGTAAAGAAACATAATTGATAGAGATATGAAATGAGAATCTAAAGTTAAAGAAGAGCTAACAAAGGCAAGCACCCTTGAGGACTCTCTCAATGGGAGGAGTCAAAAGCTCAAAAAAATTACCTAAAATCTCTCCATGAGATTTAAGCACCTAGGTCTAGGAGCAGACCCTTGCACTAGTACTGAAGTCACTAGTAGACCAGCCTGGAAAAATCTAGTTAGATTTATTAGACCTAGTGATTTATCAAACAAGTGAGAGGAGTGCAATATTTTGTTGGATCGGTAGGCGCCCTTAGGGGGGGGGGTGAATAAGGCTTTTAAAAACTTATATTATATTTTGAAATACTTGCTTATGATAAGAGATCAAAATAGTGATTTTGAATAAAGATCTAAATTGTTTTATAATAAAGGAGAGGATAATAAACAATTTAGAGAAATGAAGAACAAATCAATTTTATTACACAAAGAGAGACATGATTATTATTAATAAAATTGATTACAAAATTTTGATTTCAATGATGCTAGAAATCAAAGCGAAATATGAAAGACTCTTTTTGTTTTCTATACTGACTCGTATCCCCACGAACCGGTTGGCTTTAGCCGATCCTTCCCCGGATACGGCCTCAAGCCGCTCTAGCCAACCCTTCCCCGGATATGGCCTCGAGCACCCCCTATACCTACACCCGAGACCTAGTCGCCAACACGAGGCGAATTTATGCCCTAAGTCCTACCCAGACCTAGTCGCCAACACGAGGCGTACTACACGATTTAAAAGAAAAGATGTGAAATAAAAAGACAATAATATAAACTCCCTATATGGATCTCTTGGAGAAGTGGACGAAGGCCCGCAGAGTATGATCGTAGTCGATGCGGTCTTTCACCACGATGATGACGCGTGTTGAAATCTTCTCCACGGATCTCCTTAATTCTTCATGGATTTGTGGGGGTATCTCTCTGAACCTTCCTCTCTATGCTGTGGCACGATGCTCTGGAATTTTGGATCTTAAGAGGATGAGGAAGACGGAGCCAAGGGGTCCTTTTTATAACCTTAGCGCTAGCGCCTGCGCTATTGCTACAGCGACGCTATCCTATTTTAGGACATATTCTGCGCGGCAGAATCTTCAATCTGAGGAAACAATTCTCTCTTGCCTTCTGTGCTCCGCGCTACCGCTTGCGCTATCGGATATCGCCAGACGCTATCTCCTTCTATATTTGCTCCCAAAATTGCGCTTAAGCATTTTTTCGTCGATCGAATTTTCGTCGACCGGAGTTTGTCGAGCGGGCTTCATCATTCGTCGAACGGAAATTCGTCGAACGCAAGATCATTGAAACCAAGATCTATTTCGTCGAGCGCAGCTTATAGTTCGTCGAGCAAATGCTAGTGCCAGCGCTAGTACTAGCGTGCGGCGGTAGAGTAAGCAGTTCGTCGAGCGCCAGTTTGCATCTCAGCGGTTTTCTATCCCAGCGGTTTCTTCTCAGCGGTTCCGTCTCAGTGGTTTTGTCTCATCGGTTTGGTTTCTTCTCAGCGGTTCCTAAGCGCTAGCGCCAGGCATTAGGTGATACCGCCAGCGCTAGAAGGAGTGTTGGATTTGAAGGCTCAAATTTGGGGGCAACCTTCTTATGTAATCTTTGAGTCATGTGGACTTTGTTATCCTGCACACCTAATTACACAAGATCAAATACACATAGGATTTGTTATTCTCAAACCTAGGAGTTGCGGAATACAATGTTCCAACAAACTCCCCCTTTTGATAATAATAAATCCATTAATGATAAATCAGAGCATTAATATATAAGCATGATGAAACTTACTTGTGTGTGTGTGAGCGTGATGACTTAGGATAATTATCAATTTTAGCATTTAGAATTGCTCCCCTTAAATACATGCTCCCCCTAAGTGAATGCTCCCCTAATATGTAATCAATCATCTTAATTAAGCATGTTAGTTTTTTTATTTTGATAGCAGATTATATTTATCATGTTAGTTCTCCCCCTTTTGTTATTAGCAAAAGCGGGTAAGGAGGCAAAACACAAAAAAGTTTTGATTTAGAAGATAAAGGCATGATCGAGCTTTTTAGAGAGAATGAAATGATACGGAGTTTTAGAATAATTTTTATAGAGATATATCAGAGTTTTTAGCTTAAAGATGAATAATATAACATTTGCCAAGTAATCATATTATAATGTTAGTTTTCTCTTTTATATAAGAGTTTTTAATAATATAACATTTTCCAAGTATTATCAGGTTGGTTCTTCCCCTTTATATAAGAGTTTTAATCATACAAAGGTAATGATTTCCAAATACCCAATCTACCCAGACAATATGTCTACACCCTAGCCCCCTACTAAGTGACGTATGGGCATGAGGAGCTGCAAACATACCGTAGGTTGGTGTGTTAGTCCTATATGCAAACACTAGACAAAAACTTAACCTAGCACTCTTCCCCCCCAGTGCCTCGCAAGGCCCCACTGGAAACCTCCCCGGTTAAGGACAAGACATGACTAGAGATAAGGTTATCTAATGTCTACAACCCTACGCCCCCGCTATGGTGAGATATGAAGTCATGGATAATAATTATTGGAAGCGTTTAAGCGTTTTAAATCAAATTATAATTTCATAGCCAATAGATTTTATTATTTGATTTTCTAAAGAAAAGTTCACATAGCTAATCCATTAATAAATCAGAGTTTTAGTATTAAAATATTTTTATAGAAATAAATTAGAGTTTTTAGCATAAAAAAATATTCTTGTTTAAAGCGACCAATAAAAAGTTTACCAAGCAAGTCTACCACTTGTTGAAAGAAAGGAATGTTAAGATTCAAGTGAGGATGCACACAAAATAAGAGACTTTAAATAAGCATTAAAGTGCAAGGTAAAACAATTATATGGTTATGATGCGGAAGACTTATCGAAATACAAGAAACATCTTATTGTAATCAATGATGATCCATAAAAAGATATATGAGTTAAATTTCATAAAGAAGATGTTTTTGTAAATCATTGTTCAATTAAAATCTTTGAGTTTGACAATAAAGTAACCAAGAATGAAATAATGTTATACAAAAAAAGAGATTACTACAATGTTATTTTAATTTACAATTTCAAAGCATACCAAAAATTGTAGAAAGCATGCTAGGTTATCAAGTGCATATCATAAATAAAGAGTAGTATAGAATTTGCATTAGGATCCAATACTTATGAGAAGAATTGTTATGGAAGATAATGATGTGCACATAAGTGTATTGTTGAGTAGAGTAAACAAATGTTTTAATAAAAAATACAAGAAATATGTAAAGTAAGAGCACAATAAAACACAAATAATTTCACTTCCACACACTTCAATGCACAAACAAAATGTACAACTACCAAGGTGCTTTGCACACACAATGCTCATCAAGACTTATCAGGGTGCAAAGTAGTGGTTGTGGGATCATATATTTTATTTTAATTTTAATGTTGAAACTAGTGATCCGGTGTACTTAAGAGTAAGTGGTTTTTATTTTGAAAGAAAGATATGGTTTGCACAATATACTTTACTATTCTTTCCAAGGTGCTCAACCTCACAACGCTTATTAAGACTTATCAGGAGGTTCAAGTAGTGCTTGGTGGAGTTATATTTGTCACTTTATTTTATGATCTTTGTTTTGTACAAAGGTATCCGAATACACTTGTTTTGCAAACCAATAGAATTTATGAAAACATAACCACTTTTCTTAACTTTTAAAAGTGCAAATAAAGGCAGTGTAGGTAAGATACTTGTGCAATTTTAATTCATTGTACTAATTCAAAACATACACAAACATTCTTAGATTAAACACATATGTTGACAATGCCAAAATAAGTGAGTGAATAAATATCATTATCAAACATAAAACATTTACTCATACTTAGAGGCATGCTAGGCTTGGTTCTACACAACTTTTACAATATAATTGATGCACATATTAATAGATATATTAAAAATGATGAAAACAATGTTCAAAGTAGTTTGAAAAGATAAATTGCAACATTTTAGAAGTTCTAAATGATGGGTTAAATCATGCTTGATTTTCAATGAAGTCCATAAAGTATTTTTGATATTTTGAAGAATAATTTTGATTTAAGGTTTGAACTCATAAGATTGATCTTTGACTTCCCGATGACTACCTTGTGAGGGGTTCGCCCGGTACTAGGAGATGTGATGGGATGATAGCCCAAATCTCCCTTTCGCAAGATACATGTAAGTAGAAAATGTAAGTTCAAAAAATACTTGTTCATACTTGTTTTTGTTTTGTATTTGATTTTTGCATATAGAAATCAAACAAATAACCAAAGAAAGGAAGTAAGAATTTTTTTTTTGTAATTTGGTTTTTGTAATTTTGTATTTTAATTTTTCAAAAATCAATTATAGGCATAGATGAAAAATGAGTAGTACATATAAAATAATATATTTTTAGTGATTTTTCAGAATTTTAAAATTACAGAAAATCTGAGACTTGAGCTAGCGCCTGCGTTAGCTCACAGAGAGTGCTTATTTTGATCATATTGCCTAGATTTTTTTCGATCTTGCTTCCAATTTTTCTTAATTATGTTTGTGCAATGTAAGGCCTGTCTAATGAAGGGAAGAGACGAGAAGAAATCGCAAAAAGTTGCGGAAGTTAAAATTTTAGTACATGGGTTTCGCATTCATTAAAGCTTAGTTCTTGAGTTTTGCACAACATATGCATGAGTGAAATGATTATAAATAAGTGAAATAATATTCATGCATTTTTTCAATTTTGGTTAGACATGATTATGATTTAACATACTAAGGGTAATAAAAAATGACGCAAATATATTAAATACCTAGGCAAATCATGCGCATTTTATTAATTTAGTCTAATACCCCTAAAATACACCTTTTAAATCCATTTTGACACTTATTTCATTTAGTCTTAATAATATCATATGACAAATTTAGTTTTTCAATTTTTATAGGACTATTAGGAAATGGATTTAGAAGGACAAAAAAAAATAAGTAGATCACTTGGAAAAATGATATGACTTTTTATTCAACTTAGTTCAATTTGATTTATTTATGAATTTTGGTTAAATATGAGAAAGTCATATCACAAGTTATATAAAGTGATCATATCATGATGGTTCAACAAATAAAAAGCAAAAAACAAAAAGGAAATTAAGCATATCATGAAGTAGAGAATTAATATTTTTTTTTGAGTTAATTTCTACTTCATGCAAATGATGGATACTAATGAATAAGAGATTTAGGTATCCAAAGGGGACCAAATGTGGTGGTTCCTTTGGGTACCCAAATATAACGTGTAGGTTTGTGGGTAGTTAGTGATGAATGAGTCCTTTCATGTGAAGTTAATGTTTCATTTTTAATTTTGGGCCTCCATTCAAACTTTGGTTTAGTGTTATTCTTATATGTGAAATTTCCATTGTGATAATCTTTATATTGATGATTATGATTGTAATGATTATTGAAAGTATTTTTCATAGGAAATTTGTGAACATTTAATTTTACATTGGGAGAAGATTGATGTTGTAAATGATAGTAATGATTGTATTTTCGAATTTCATTTTCAATCTTTTGAAGTTTTTTATTTCCATTGTTTGACTTATTCAACTTTTGAGAAATCATATTCAACTTGCTTTTGGAGTTTGCTTGATATTGAGAATTTTTCTTTATGATTTCCTTAAGCAAGTTAATTTTAGTTTCTAATTCATTGTTCTTAAGTTTCAAATTATGTCTAGTTTTATTATACGCAATTGTGCTATTTTTCAGAGTGGAAACAATTGAATCAATATGGTTTTGATATTCATTTATGTATTCCTCAAATGTTTCGTCCATCTCTTCAATTTCAATTTTATAACTTCTGCATGTAGCACAATCACTTTTTAAAGATGAATTTTCTAAAGATAATTTTTCATTATGTTCTTTTATACAAATAATTTCTTTTTCAAGTTCCGTAAATTTTTCTTTAATATTATTACAATCAAAACAAGGTTTTGTGTTTTCAAGTGAAGGACAAGATAGAGAAACCACATCACAATTAGATTCTAAATTAGCTTTTAACCTCTTATTTTCTAAACGTAGATTTTTATTAGTAATTTTTAATTTCTTGATCTTACGTTTAGCCGTTTTTAGTATATTGAAACTAGAGATAGAAGTTATCACACAAGAAGAAGATTTAGACTTTCTTACAGCGCTTTTGGAAGAGACAAAATGTGAGCATGAAGTTCCTTCGTCATCTTTTAGGCCTTCCTCCATCATAGATGAATTTTCATCTTCTTTTTCTCTTGATGTATTGCTCTCTTTTTCTGAGTTAGTTTCCGTGATTTCCATGGCTTTGCTACGAGAGAGATCTTCTTGAATAATAGTGGATGCTTGTATGTCCTTCTCCTCCTGTATTTGTTCCATACCTGCGAGAGGAAAATCATACATTTCTTCAAGAAATTGCAATACTTTGTATGCACTAGAAAAACAATATATTAATTTGAAAACTTCATTTGATAGATCACAAAATAAATAATGTTTGGCTTTTGCATTTAGATGACGTTCCTTTTTGTTTGATTCATCCACAGGTCTAACTATTGCTATATCCCATGCATTGATATCTAAATTTTAATAAATTTTTCCATTAATAATTTCCACCCTTTATAATTTTTCCCTTCGAATAAAGGTGGTTTAAGAGATTTTTCTTCTTCATAAAAATTTACCCCACTAGTAGAAGCGAGATCATGAGACGCCATTATTCCCGGTTGTTAAGCCGATTTGGAATAACCTAGCTCTGATACCACTTGTTGGATCGGTAGGCGCCCTTAGAGGAGGGGGGGGGGGTGAATAAGGGTTTTAAAAACTTATATTATATTTTGAAATACCTGCTTATGATAAGAGATCAAAATAGTGATTTTGAATAAAGATCTAAATTGTTTTATAATAAAGGAGAGGATAATAAACAATTTAGAGAAATGAAGAACAAATAAATTTTATTACACAAAGAGAGACATGATTATTATTAATAAAATTGATTACAAAATTTCGATTTCAATGACGCTAGAAATCAAAGCGAAATATGAAAGACTCTTTTTGTTTTCTATACCGACTCGTATCCCCACAAACCAGTTGGCTTTAGCCGATCCTTCCCCGGATACGGCCTCAATCCACTCTAGCCAACCCTTCCCCGGATATGGCCTTGAGCACCACCTAGACCTACACCCGAGACCTAGTCGCCAACACGAGGCGAATTTCTGCCCTAAGTCCTACCCAGACCTAATCGCCAACACGAGGCAAATTTACTACACGATTTAAAAGAAAAGATGTGAAATAAAAAGACAATAATATAAAACTCCCTATATGGATCTCTTCGAGAAGTGGACAAAGGCCCGCAGAGTATGATTGTAGTCGATGCGGTCTTTCGTCACGATGATGACGCGTGTTGAAATCTTCTCCACGGATCTCCTTAAGCCTTCATGGAATTGTGGGAGTATCTCTCTGATCCTTCCTCTCTATGCTGTGGAACGAAGCTCTGGAATTTTGGATCTTAAGAGGATGAGGAAGAAGGAGCCAAGGGATCCTTTTTATAGCCTTAGCGCTAGTGCTATAACCGGCGCTATCCCATTTTAGGACATATTCTGTGCGGCAGAATCTTCAATCTGAGGAAACAATTCTCTCTTGCCTTCTGTGCTCCGCGATTCCGCCTGCGCTATCGGATACACCCAGGTGCTATCTCCTTCTATATGTGCTCCCGGAATTGTGCTTAAGCAATCTTTTCATCGATCGAATTTTCGTCGACCGGAGTTCGTCGAGCGGGCTTCATCATTCGTCGAACTGAAATTCATCGAACGCAAGATCATCGAACGCAAGATTTATTTTGTCGAGTGCAGCTTATAGTTCGTCGAGCGAAAGCTAGTGCCAGCGCTAGTACTAGCGCGTCGTGGTAGAGTAAGCAGTTTGTCGAGCGCCAGTTTGCATTTCAGCGGTTTTCCATCCCAGCGGTTTCATCTCAGCGGTTCCGTCTCAGCGGTTTTGTCTCAGCGGTTTGGTTTCTTCTCAGCGGTTCCTAAGCGCTAGCGCCAGGCATTAGGTGATTCCGCCGGCGCTAGAAGGAGTGTTGGATTTGAAGGCTCAAATTTGGGGGCAACCTTCTTATGTAATCCTTGAGTCATGTGGACTTTGTTATTCTGCACACCTAAACACACAAGATCAAATACACATAGGATTTGTTATTCTCAAACCTAGGAGATGCGTAAGACAATGTTCCAACATATTTGAGAATCAAGATAATAATAATCCTGATAAAATCATTGTATTTAATAAAGAAAAATCTAATAGTGAAAAGTAATCTAAATGGAAAATCAATCCAAATAAACCAATGAATCTAAGTAGGGGGGGTTATAAAAGTGAAAATTGTTAGGCACTCTGCATATTTATTACACTTTGATACATTCTATACACACTTCAAGTATCAATATAATAAACCTAGGTTTGATAAACTCATACTCTGCCATCCAAAAGGATATCATGAAAGACCCTTCTATTCTTTCATAGAACCATATAATGGTAAAAGCAAAGGGCCCAAGGTCACCTGGGTTCCTACTATTGTTTGAGCTACTTGTGCAGGATTATGTAGAATCCCACCTAGGAGATAATGGAAGGGGAAGGAAGAACTATGTAATGCAGTCTACCGAGTTCTAAGTGAACGCGGTGACTAGGCTTTCCACTACAATGACCTAACACGTCTAACTCTACGCGCGTGCAAATCACAACACAATCATAAATAACTAGACAAGAGAGAAACACTTGTCAAAATGAAGGGTGGATACACCTCTTGAGATCTTACAAGGGCTAGGTACCAATGTCTGATCAAGCGAAATGGACCCACATGGTCCGATTGAGTTGCATTCGCAAATTAAGATTAATTTTAGATAACAATATTCTACTATCGCTTTCACATTCGCTACAAGTCGAGCAGTTCCGATTTCAATTTAGCGATCCAAAAATTAGTCCAAAAATAATCCCATGCAAAGTTTAAGCGTAGGGTTCATCGATTGCACAAGAACCAACTCAAACGCTATGATAAAACAAGGAAGTTAAAATTACGACAAGCGGACATGAAATCCAATGTTGTCTGAAATCACACCGAAGTTTCCCCACCAAGCTTTAATAATGAGTAAAGAAGAAATCACACGCAAGGGAGCAAGAGAGTTTAGTTACCCAACCGAAGGACGATTCTGTGGGAGTCACACTGCCACGGATCCCCCATAGTCACCGACGGCGAGGACTGCTTGATTCACTAGATTCATATCGGGGAGAGAGAGTTGGCGACGGCGAGATTGGGCACGGGTAGCCGATAGGGGCGGCGGCCTGCTACATCGTACGACAGGGAAATGAAGAAGAGTGACGAACAGTCTCACACCGGCATAAGATGGGGGCGGCTGCATCGCACTGCACGCTGAGCGGGGAAGCACCAAACCCTAAGAGGGTGGGGAGGGGAGGGGGGGGGGGGGAATTAAGGCTTCGTTTGGTTCGGCTTATTTGCTCCGGTGAGTTTGGACAAAAACATCATTGTCATATCAAACATTTTATGCTTATAACTAGTTTCTTTTCTTGGTAATGATAGTAACATTTGTCATACCAAACATACATTCTATGACAATGACGATTTTGTCCAAACTCACCGGAGCAAATAAGCCGAGCCAAACGAACCCTAAATCACACGGTTTATTTTTTTTCCAAAATATGCCTTCTCCATTTAACATTAGATATTTATAGTTCCTTACAAGCAAAGCTCCGCCATCCAACATGGGGGTTTAATCTCAACCGTCCAAATTAAAATAAAATAGACATGCAAATTAAAACATGTTAAAATGCAGGAAATTAATATAGTAAAATGTGGTGCATGTTATAAAATTATGATGGGGCTTGCGCCCGCGAGCGAAGGTTGTAGTGGTGGTTGTTGCGACGATTATCCTTGTTAAGCCATGATGCTTTGATGTGGCGCCTCCCATCTTTAATTACCGGAGGAGATCAGCATCCCAATGAAGTAACCCATCTGATACGTTAAAATTAGTTTTTTTTTAAGTGTGAAGCCTTGCTTTCTTCTTTTATTAGAATTCGGCGGCGTTTTCGAAGAGTCCCGCGAGTAATCCTACTTCGAGGAATTACCCGTTATCCTATCGAAAGATAGAAGTAACAGCCTTTTCCTCTTTCGAAATATCGAAGATTACTCTTTGGCCGCGTCGCCAAAAGCTAAGTAGAAAGGGTTAGAAAGGGCTTTTTGTTGAAATTAAAATTGAAAGCTTTTTGAAAATATTGTTGCAACAATTTTTTGAGTAGTTGCAACAATTCTTTAAGAGCGTTTTAAAACTTCTTTTTCCTTGAGCTAGTTGCAACAACCAAAGAGGTGTTGCAACAAATTTTTTAGTGTTTTTAAAAGAGAGTTTTAAAAAGTGCTTTAGAGAGAAAGCTTTTGGGTTTATGTAATTATCTGGACTAAAATAAATAAAGGCAAGTGGACCTTATCGATAGTAGTATAGGATATTTCTTTTGAGATATCAAGGTCGTATTTTTCCAAGGTCGTATCGATTATTTCTACTTCTTAGGAACGCACTATTATTTTATCGAAAAGAGTTTGAAATTGATTTTTATGATTTTATAGAAAAGCTAGTGACGAAAATGATAACTATCGCGGGCTTGGTGTGCGTTTAGCAAAAACAAGAAAAGCGATGAAAAGAAAAAGAACGAAAACGTTAATTTAAAAAGTAGTTTTGCTTAGAATTTTTTAGGGTTTTATAAAACGATAATGATAACTACGGTGATAATAAGCGATTGAGCGGGTAGCATAATTAAGCAAAAAGCAATTATATTAAAAACAAAAGACGCACTAATTGAAAACGCACACACTCTACAGAATTAAAATGAAAGCTGTAAATTGCAGAAATTAAAGAAATGCGATCCCTACCCAAATAGGTAGAGGGGAAATAAATGCGTGAGCAAGTCCTATCCAAACGGATAGGCGGGAAATAAATGCGTGAGCAAGTCCTATCCAAATGGATAGGCGGGAAATAAATGCGTGAGCAAGTCCTATCCAAACGGATAGGCGGGAAATAAATGCGTGACGGAAATGGAAACTATTCGATTACAAAAAAGGCGCAAACTTTATACTCATACACACACCCACTCTACGTTAATGAAATCTAATTAAAATAAAACAAATCTAAACTCATACACTCACACACACAACAATAATGAAACTAAGTTAAAAAGAAAAGAAAATCTACTCTCATACGCACACACACACACTTACAAAAAAGCAAAAGAAAGTAAAAAGAACAAATGAAAACAAAACAAAACAAAAAACTAATTAACCTCCTACACTCACACACACTAATATGAAATCATCTAAAAATTACAACAAAACTAAAAACAAGAAAATTACACTCATACACACACACACCCAAATTAAAATGACAACTTAACAAAAATTACAAAATTACATAAAACTAAAAATTAAAAGAAAAAGAACAAAAAGAGAACACACACACACTAAAACAAAGAGAGACAATAATTACAAGCTTAATTTATTTCCATCAAAAAAGGGGTTACAAAACTAGAGAGAGAAAGTGCAAAATTACAAAAATTACAAAACACCAAAAATCAGCAAAATGGAACAAAACCTTAAGAGAAGCTCCCAAAATTTTGAACCCTTGCACTCAGCTGAATCTGGCTATTTATAGAAAAAAAATTTGGATTACACGCCCTCGGACACGGGCGTGTCTGAGGGCGTGACACGGCTTGGGGTGCGAATAGCCAGAACAGCTGGATCCAGGCAGGTATCTGGAAGGCTTGACCGGCGACTTGGAAGTACACGAGCGTGTTCCAGGGAACACGGGCGTGTTCAATGTCGGCATTGTGCTGTCGGCTGCTGGGCGTGACGGGCGGCGTGTCCTTGTTCTTCTGGAAGGAATTGAGGGTCACGGGCGTGTCTGCAATGTCACGGCCGTGACTTTGATTTTTTGGATGAAATGCTTCAAGTGGCTGGAATCTGGGATGGATATCCAACACGGGCGTGACCATGGTACACGGCCTCGGTCACGGGCGTGACCGAGGGCGTGACTTGATGTTTGAGGTGGAAAAAGAACATAGAAGAAAATGTTAGGGATTAGTGAACACGCCCTTGGACACGGGCGTGACCTAGGGCGTGACTTAACAAAATTACAGAAACTTTACAAAATGAAATTAAAACTAAATTAAAAACAAAAATAACGAAAACAAACATTTTATTCATTAATTTACACATATTATTTAGAAATCTAATTAAAATTATACTAAAAATTATATAGAAAAATGCGTATATTTACTATTCATCAAACACCCCCATACTTAAGCTTTTGCTATTCCAGAGCAAAAGTAAGGGATACCTATAAGACGTTTAATAAAATTTCTAATTTACTAAAGTTTTTATTAAATCAAAAGTAAGATCGAAATAAATTTAGGGTATTTAAAGAGGTAAGTCCAAAACTATGAAAGTAATTTAAAAAGAGCGAAAAATTTTTAGCGAGACTTCTAAAGTTAGCTAAATAGCGTCGATTATTGCAGTCTTTGGTACCTTTTAATTAGAATAGAATTATATAAAACTTTAACCTTTTTTAAGAAAGTTTTTTAAGAATAAATAAAGCCAACTAATTATGCTCTCTCAAACTTTTTTAAATTAAAATCTAGGTACAATTTTATTGGCTAAGGGGTAGGGGAAAAAAGGTAGCCTTGGCAAAAAGAAGAGTGCTTGGATTTAGGGGTGACGGATTTTATCCTCTCACCCCACCTTTTTGGTGGCTTTGCTTTGATTCCCAGCGTTGGTTTACGCGGGAGAATTGAAATTATTTCTAAACTTAACCCAATGCCCGTGTTTACGGAATTATTAATTTTTTATTCCCATTGACACGGGATTTCTTTTAACAATATTGGGTGCCTGTGTTTACGGAATCTCTTTATTCCCATTGACACAGGATTTCTTTTAAAACTCCTACTTTTATTATTTTTATGCCAAGCTAAGGGGTGTTTATAAGGGGGGTTTCAAGAGAAATTCTAGATTAATAAAAAAGATTTTTGAGAGCAAGTTTAGTAGATTAAAAACATTCCTAAAGTTTCACAAGTTTAGAGTTAGAATAATTAAATCTAAAGATGGTTTGCCAATATAATACAAAAAGGAATCTATTTAGGGTAAACCCGAGGTAGTGCTAAAAATTCTGTTCTCAAATTAAATTAAGATCGCAAGATTTTCTTTACTACTGAAAATTCCTTGACTTAAATTTTTCAAACTATGAAATAAATAAAATTGTTTTAGCAAATCATAAATAATGAAAAACGCTTAAAGATAAAACTAACCTAGCCTTGGAAATAACAAAAAGCTAAGTAGGGGTTTTATTTTATTTTTGGATTTTTGATAAGTTTTTCATCATTTTTTTTTGAAGTTTTTTAAGATATGATATATTTTTTTATTTTTGATTTTTCATAACAAAATACATATATAAATACTATAAAGAGGAAGAAGAAAATTAAGAAAAGTTATATACAAAATATTTTTGATAAGTTTTTCTAAGAAATTTTTTTCATCATATATTTTTTTGATTTTTTAATTTTGTTAAAAATATGTAAATTAATAGAAAAAAAAGGAAAAGAAAAGAAAAGAGAGAAGGAAAAACATTTTTGGTGTTATGACAAAATGAATTTTGTTATAACAAATTTCTAAGTACATTTTTCATCATTTTTTTGGATTTTGATTTATTATTAAAAATAAGGATTTTTATATACAAAAAAAAGACATAAACATAAAACATTTATATAAAATTTTTTTTTGTTTTTGTGTGTTTTTTAATTTTTTTCTAAGTTAATTAAAGATTTTTTTGGATTTTTTCTAATATGGGAGGGGCAAAAATAATTACAAAAAGTTGGAAAACACGCCCCCATACTTAAAACCAACATTGTCCTCAATGTTGAAGGTAAGTGTGAGGAACGAAAATATTTACAAAAAAAGGACGAAGATTTTAATTACAAAATAGAAAAAATATATACAAGGATAGTTACAAAAAAAACTCCACGAATATATACAAAATTGTTTTTTTGGTTTGTTTTAATTTTTCGAAATGTACAAAACACGAATACAAGAAGTAAAAAAAACATATATTTTTTGGTATGATAAAAATAAATTTTTATCATCTTTTTATGTTATTATTTATATTATATGTATTTTTTTTATTGTTTTAGTTTTAATTTTAAAATATGCATGTTTTAAAATATATCTAAATTTTAAGAAAGATAAAATAAGGTAAAATAAAGAAAAGGCTTTAAGATAAAAACCAAGGAAGAAAGAAGAGAAATAAAAAGGTAAAAGCAACGGGGTTTTCTCGTTTCGAAATATCGACAAAAATCCCCTCTCGGGTCTGTCGAGTAATCCTACTTTGAGAAACTTCCTATTGTCTTATCTTAAAATTCCCAAAATTCTTTTTGATTTTTGTTTTAAAGTTTTTGCATTATTTTATTTTGTTTTATGTTTCTTTTTTGAAAAAGAATGATAATTTAAAATATGCATAATTATTAATTTTATTAATTTTTTTTAATTTTTATTTTTTATTTATTATTATTATTTATTATTATTATTTTTGTTTAAGTTTTTATTTTTTTGAGATGAAAATTTATTTCATCATTTTTTTGGTTTTATAAAAAAAAAAGGAACGTAATTGGATAAATATGGGGGTGCCTCCCACGAGCACTTTGTTTACCGTCTCGTAGCTTGACTCGTTGGCGGGGTACGATCTTTTTAGAGGTGGGGGAGGGGTATGGAATTTAACTTCCCTCCCAATTGATCCCCCGCGTGGTAGAGTTTTAGTCGGTGAATGTTAACTTTTAAGTCGCCTTTTTCCGGATGGGTGATAAGGACGGTCCCGTATGGCCAAACCTCTTTCACTTGAAAAGGGCCGGACCAACGAGATTTTAGTTTCCCCGGAAAAAGACGAAGACGTGAATTATATAGGAGGACGAGATCGCCCGACGTAAATGATTTTGGAAATTTAATTTTTCGGTCGTGGTAAAATTTCGAGCATTCCTTATAAAATTTATTACTCTCGTAAGCGTTCGCACGCCATTCATCGAGTTCGTTTAATTGGAATTTCCGGTTTTCGGCGGTTAAATTATGATCGAGATTTAAGAGTTTTAACGCCCAAAAAGTGCGGTGCTCTAATTCTACGGGCAAATGGCACGCCTTGCCATAGACTAATCGATAAGGCGTACAACCGATTGCGGTCTTGTACGCCGTACTATATGCCCACAGCGCGTCGTCTAATTTAAGTGCCCAATCCTTCCTATTAGTTGAAACGGTTTTTTCTAATATGCGTTTAACTTCTCGATTTACTACCTCCACTTGGCCGCTCGTTTGGGGGTGATAGGCGGTGGCGAGCTTATGCGTAACGCCATATTTGGTTAATATTTTTGCAAACTGGGCGTTGCAAAAGTGCGTATCCCTATCACTAACTATCGCACGGGGCGTACCGAAGCGAGAAAATAATTTTTTAAGAAATTTGACGACGACTCTCGCATCGTTGGTGGGGAGAGCTTGCGCTTCCGCCCACCTAGATACGTAGTCGACTGCCACTAAAATGTAGCGATTATTATATGAAGGAGGTAGGGGGCCTACGAAATCTATCCCCCATAAATCGAAAATCTCGCATTCTAAATAAAAATTTTGGGGCATCTCGTCGCGACGAGAGATGTTACCCGACCGTTGACAGCTATCGCATGCGCTCACAAAAGTGTGAGCGTCTTTGAAGAGAGCGGGCCAATAAAAGCCCACTTCCAGCGCCTTCTGCGCGGTCCGGTTGGCTTGATAATGCCCCCCGGCCGGCCCTTCGTGGCAGTGCGGCAAAATTTGCGCACCCTCCTCGCTCGAAACGCATCTCCGCACGACTTGGTCTGCGCAGACGCGAAATAAGAAAGGGTCCTCCCAAAAGTAATTTTTCAAATCAGAAAAGAATTTCTTCTTTTGCTGTTTTGAAAAGTCTTTCGGGAGCACCCGCGCAACTAAATAGTTGGCATAGTCTGCGAACCAAGCAGAGGGAGAAGTTTTTAAATTATTTAAAGCTAAAAGACGCTCCTCGGGAAATCGATCATCGATTTCCGGTTCGAAGAGCGCTTCCGCGATTGGGTGTTCTAAACGAGAAAGGTGGTCGGCCGCTAAATTTTCGGCCCCCTTCTTATCGCGGATCTCTAAATTAAATTCTTGTAATAGGAGGATCCATCGAAGAAGGCGGGACTTAGCGTCCATTTTTTCTAATAAATATTTTAGGGCGGAGTGGTCGGTAAATACTATAATTTTTGAAAGCGTGACGTAGGGCCTAAACTTATCTATGGCGAAGACGACGGTAAGGAGTTCCTTTTCCGTTGTCGTGTAATTAGCCTGTGCGGCCGTGAGCGTGCGGGACGCGTAGTAGATAGGATGAAAATATTTATTAACGCGTTGGCCTAATACGGCCCCTACCGCTATATCACTCGCGTCACACATAATCTCAAACGGAAGGGTCCAATCGGGCGCCACCAAAATGGGAGAATGGATAAGTTTATTTTTTATGGCATTGAATGCCTCTACGCACGCGTTATCAAAAATAAATGGAGATTCCTTCTCCAGGAGGTGGGTTAGCGGTTTTGTTATTTTGGAAAAGTTTTGAATAAACCGCCTATAGAAACCCGCGTGGCAAAGAAAACTACGGATTGATTTTATATTTGAGGGCGCGGGGAGTTTTTCAATTATTTCGACCGTGGCCTTGTCGACCTCCATCCCTCTTTCAGAAATTTTGTGCCCGAGAACTAAGCCTTCTCGAACCATAAAATTACACTTTTCCCAGTTTAAAACCAGGTTCGTGTCTTCGCATCGTTGGAGGACTCGATCTAAATTTTGGAGGCAGTTTTGGAAGGAGCTTCCAAAAACCGAGAAGTCATCCATAAAGACTTATAAAATATCCTCTACGAGCTCTCCAAATATCGCCATCATACATCGTTGAAATGTAGCTGGCGCGTTGCAGAGGCCGAATGGCATCCTTCGGTACGCGAAGGTACCGAAGGGGCACGTAAAGGTTGTTTTCTCCTGGTCTTCGGGGGAGATAGGAATTTGTAAAAATCCCGATAGACTATCGAGAAAACAATAATAAGGATGACCCGATAGTCGCTCCAAAATTTGATCGATAAACGGTAACGGAAAGTGGTCTTTGCGGGTGGCATCATTTAATTTTCGGTAATCGATGCACACCCTCCAACCCGTAATAGTACGAGTTGGAATTAATTTGTTATGTTCATTTGCCACTACCGTTATACCGCCCTTTTTAGGCACGACATGAATGGGACTAACCCACGTGCTGTCAGATATAGGGTAAATAATCCCCGCATCCATTAATTTTATTACTTCAGCCTTAACGACCTCCCGCATATTTGGGTTTAATCGTCGCTGAGGCTGGATGGTTTTGCGGGAATTATCTTCTAAGAAGATTTTGTGCGTGCAAAGAGAGGGATTTATCCCCCTAATATCGGAAATCTGCCATGCAATTGCATGGCGATGCGTGGACAAAACTTTAACTAATTCGGAGGTTTCCGAATCAGATAAAGAAGACGAAATAATAACCGGGAGTTTTAAGTCTGCGGCGAGAAAAGCATATTTTAAATGGTCGGGGAGTGGCTTAAGCTCCAAGACCGGGGGTTCTTCGTAAGAAGTTGTTATTTTTAAACTTTTACAATTAAAAGATTCGAAAGGCGAATCTGGCGGTAGCTCGTCCAAATGGGCGAGGTCAGCCAAATCCGGTTCGTCTAAATTTAAAGCGAGTAATTCAGCAAGCGAAGAACACTCATCCTCGAACGCGGATTCTAAGTGAAAGCAGGAATCATAGTTCGATAAAGAGTTTCGCATCGAGGGGTTAATAAGAAGGGTAACTTCGTCATCCCCTACCCGAAGGAGGAGGCGACCGTTACTCACATCAATTAATGCTCGGGAGGTCGCGAGGAAAGGGCGACCGAGGATAATTGGCACCTCGGCGTCCTCCTCGATGTCGAGGATGACAAAGTCTACCGGAAAGATAAACTTGTCAACCTTGACCAGAACGTCCTCCACTACCCCGATAGGATATTTTATCGAGCGATCCGCGAGTTGGATGCTCATTTTTGTTGGGGTGGGAACACCCAAATCTAGTTTTTTAAAGAGGGAGAAGGGCATCAAATTGATGCTCGCTCCCAGGTCCGCTAGGGCGTACTTTATTAATAAATTGCCGAATAGGCACGGGATGGAAAACCTTCCCGGGTCGTTTAGTTTCGGCGGCAATTTATTAAGTAGGACCGCCGAGCATTCCGCATTTAAGGAGACACGCGAAATACCCTCGAGCTTCTTTTTATTAGAAAGGAGCTCCTTAAGGTATTTCGCGTATTTCGGCATTTGAGAGAGTGCCTCGCAGAAGGGGACGTTAATTTGAATTTGTTTAAATATTTGTAAAAACTTTTTGTAATGTTCGTCCTCCTTCTCTTTATTAAGTTTTGCGGGGTACGGAATTTGCGGGCTCGAGACGCCCGACGCTAATGATTTTTCCGTATCTAATAAAATAAAAAGACGAGGGTGCAGGGGTCGGAGGCGAAACAGTTACTTGATGCTCAACCCACAATGGGGAGTCGACCTCCTTGCCGCTGCGAAGGGTAATGGCGTGGGCATTTTCACGCGGGTTCTGCTCCGAGTTCCCCGGTAGTGCTCCAAGTGGCCGCTCGGAGACCATTTTTGCAAGCTGGCCAACCTGCATTTCTAAATTTTTTAGCGATCCGGTTATATTCCGGATATTTGCGTCGTTGGAAGCCATGTATTTTGCAAAAATCTCCTCGAGCGGAGAAGGTTTTGGAGGAGGAGGCGCAAAACCCTGCTGAAATCCTTGGGGATATCCATGCGGAAATCCTTGCGGGATCGCAGGTGGAGGGCGTTGCGCATTATTAGGGTTACTCCAGGAGAAGTTCGGGTGGCTCCTCCAACCCGGGTTATAGTTATTACTATATGGGTTGAAGGGCGCCCGCACTTGATTGCCCACGTAATCCACCGATTCCTCGCTTAAATTATTGTTATTATTAATATTATTATTAAGATTATTATTATTAAGATTATTAAAATTATTATTATTATTTGGATTATTAAAATTATTATTATTATTAGGATTATTAGCCCAAGCGGTAGTGGAGGAGGAAGCAGTCATCTCCGCCACTTGCTTACTTAGCCACTTTACCTGCGAGGCTAAATGAGTAGTGGCATCCACTTCGAAAATACCAGCCGGTTTAGGAGGACGCGACCTTGGCACATTCCATTGGTACGCGTTCATGGCCATTTCTTCGATCAGAGCTTGAGCGGCCTCCGGGGTTTTGTTGTTTAACGTTCCCCCGGCGGCTGCGTCGATCATCTGTCTCGTTGAGAAATTCAAGCCGTTATAGAACGTTTGAACCTGAAGCCAAGTTGGTAGCGCGTGATGAGGACACCTACGCAAATATTCTTTAAAATGTTCCCAAGTCTCGTAGAGAGACTCAGAATCGAATTGAATGAAGGATGCGATATCGGTGCGTAATTTAGCGGTTTTTGACGGAGGAAAATATTTAGTTAGAAAATTCTTCGTCAATTCGGCCCACGTGGTTATGGACCCTCTCGGAAGAGAAGTCAACCACGATTTCGCCTTTGTCCGTAGGGAAAAGGGAAATAAGCGCAAGCGAATGGCGTCATCGCTGACGCCATTAATCTTGAAGGTGTCGCAAATTTCTAAAAAATTATTAAGGTGTTGGTTTGGGTCCTCATCTGGCAAACCGTCGAACTGAATCGACTGTTGTACCATTTGAATTATACTGGATTTGATTTCGAAATTATTATTAGCTACCGCGGGGCGGGTGACGCTCGATCCTGTATCCTCTAAATTTGGCCTAGCATAATAGGCCATGGTCCTCGGTGGGGCCGCATTTAGATTAGGATCGCCCATCACGCCTATATGTATATCGCCGACGGATTCTTCGGGATCTATTTGTAGATTTTGATTACGAGATCGGTGGCGCTCGAGAAGCGTGCGCTCGATTTCGGGATCAAAAGGTAAAATTGGATTATCCGAAGATTCTCCTCGGGTCATACACTATTCTTTAATTAAATTTTTTTTTGAAGAGTTTTTTTTTCTTTTATATATTTTTTTTTGATGTTTTTGTTTTAGAAATATTTTTACAAAGATGAAAAAGTAAGGAAAATAAGTAAAAGAGAATAATATATTTTTTTGGGTTTTTCTTTACTTAAGTAAAATATATAAATATATATATATATTTTTTTTTTGGGTTTGATTTTTTTTTGTGGGGCTTTTATATGAAAATATTTGTAGCTATATTCGAAAACATATGTAAAAAAAGGAAAATTGAAAAATATATGTATATATATATATATTTTTTTTTTTTCTTTACTTAGATAGTATATTTTTTTAGTTTTTGGCTTTTTAGATAGAAAAAGAGATGAAATATAAGATAAAATTAATAGCGTTTCCTATTTCAAAATAACGACACAAGTCCCCGACAACGGCGCCAAAAACTTTATACGTTAAAATTAGTTTTTTTTTAAGTGTGAAGCCTTGCTTTCTTCTTTTATTAGAATTCAGCGGCGTTTTCGAAGAGTCCCGCGAGTAATCCTACTTCGAGGAATTACCCGTTATCCTATCGAAAGATAGAAGTAACGGCCTTTTCCTCTTTCGAAATATCGAAGATTACTCTTTGGCCGCGTCGCCAAAAGCTAAGTAGAAAGGGTTAGAAAGGTCTTTTTGTTGAAATTAAAATTGAAAGCTTTTTGAAAATATTGTTGCAACAATTTTTTGAGTAGTTGCAACAATTCTTTAAGAGCGTTTTAAAACTTCTTTTACCTTGAGCTAGTTGCAACAACCAAAGAGGTGTTGCAACAAATTTTTTCGTGTTTTTAAAAGAGAGTTTTAAAAAGTGCTTAGGAGAGAAAGCTTTTGGGTTTATGTAATTATCTGGACTAAAATCAATAAAGGCAAGTGGACCTTATCGATAGTAGTATAGGATATTTCTTTTGAGATATCAAGGTCGTATTTTTCCAAGGTCGTATCGATTATTTCTACTTCTTAGGAACGCGCTATTATTTTATCGAAAAGAGTTTGAAATTGATTTTTATGATTTTATAGAAAAGCTAGTGACGAAAATGATAACTATCGCGGGTTTGGTGTGCGTTTAGCAAAAACCAAGAAAAGCGATGAAAAGAAAAAGAACGAAAACGTTAATTTAAAAAGTAGTTTTGCTTAGAATTTTTTAGGGTTTTATAAAACGATAATGATAACTACGGCGATAATAAGCGATTGAGCGGGTAGCGGAATTAAGCAAAAAACAATTATATTAAAAACAAAAGACGCACTAATTGAAAACGCACACACTCTACAGAATTAAAATGAAAGCTGTAAATTGCAAAAATTAAAGAAATGTGATCCCTACCCAAATAGGTAGAGGGGAAATAAATGCGTGAGCAAGTCCTATCCAAACAGATAGGCGGGAAATAAATGCGTGAGCAAGTCCTATCCAAACGGATAGGCGGGAAATAAATGCGTGAGCAAGTCCTATCCAAACGGATGGGCGGGAAATAAATGCGTGACGGAAATGGAAACTATTCGATTACAAAAAAGGCGCAAACTTTATACTCATACACACACCCACTCTACGTTAATGAAATCTAATTAAAATAAAACAAATCTAAACTCATACACTCACACACACAACAATAATGAAACTAAGTTAAAAAGAAAAGAAAATCTACTCTCATACACACACACACACACTTACAAAAAAGCAAAAAGAAAGTAAAAAGAACAAATGAAAACAAAACAAAACAAAAAACTAATTAACCTCCTACACTCACACACACTAATATGAAATCATCTAAAAATTACAACAAAACTAAAAACAAGAAAATTACACTCATACACACACACACCCAAATTAAAATGACAACTTAACAAAAATTACAAAATTACATAAAACTAAAAATAAAAAGAAAAAGAACAAAAAGAGAACACACACACTAAAACAAAGAGAGACAATAATTACAAGCTTAATTTATTTCCATCAAAAAAGGGGTTACAAAACTAGAGAGAGAAAGTGCAAAATTACAAAAATTACAAAACACCAAAAATCAGCAAAATGGAACAAAACCTTAAGAGAAGCTCCCAAAATTTTGAACCCTTGCACTCAGCTGAATCTGGCTATTTATAGAAAAAAATTTTGGATTACACGCCCTCGGACACGGGCGTGTCTGAGGGCGTGACACGGCTTGGGGTGCGAATAGCCAGAACAGCTGGATCCAGGCAGGTATCTGGAAGGCTTGACCGGCGACTTGGAAGTACACGGGCGCGTTCCATGGGACACGGGCGTGTTCGATGTCGGCATTGTGCTGTCGGCTGCTGGGCGTGACGGGCGGCGTGTCCTTGTTCTTCTGGAAGGAATTGAGGGTCACGGGCGTGTCTGCAATGTCACGGCCGTGACTTTGATTTTTTGGATGAAATGCTTCAAGTGGCTGGAATCTGGGATGGATATCCAACACGGGCGTGACCATGGTACACAGCCTCGGTCACTGGCGTGACCGAGGGCGTGACTTGATGTTTGAGTTGGAAAAAGAACAGAGAAGAAAATGTTAGGGATTAGTGAACACGCCCTTGGACACGGGCGTGACCTAGGGCGTGACTTAACAAAATTACAGAAACTTTACAAAATGAAAATAAAACTAAGTTAAAAACAAAAATAACAAAAACAAACATTTTATTCATTAATTTACATATATTATTTAGAAATCTAATTAAAATTATACTAAAAATTATAAAGAAAAATGCGTATATTTACTATTCATCACCATCCTCGGGCACCCAAGAATCATCCGAGGGAGGATGGTCACGCCAATAGAAAAGGAAGTGGTGGTGATCACCATCAGCTGTAGAAATGACGTCATCGGCTACAATCTTGTCAGGCACAACAAAAGACTGGGGACAACTTGGAAATGGATTAGTGTGAGAATCTGGCAAGACCACGCAATCATCAACCATTGTAACTAAAGTAGAATCCGTGGACGTGTGACTCAACGCACTCCCAACCCCAAGTGATGAATGAGGAAAAGAATATGTAGACGAAGGGGGATTTGCTGGAAGTGGAGAGACATAAGGCGTTAAGTCAGAAACGTTGAACGTATGGGATATTCCCCAATCAGCCGGCATGTCCAAAACAACTGCATTATTACCCACACATTTGATGATCTTGAAGGGACCGGATCGCCTAGTGGCCAACTTTTTAATGGCGCCCGAAGGTAACTGTTCTGGAATTAAACGAACCAAGGCTAGATCGCCAACATTAAAATTTGAAGCTTGCCTATGCAAGTTTGCATGTGATTGATAAGAATAATATTGAATGGACAATTTATATTGAATTTGTTTGTGCAAATTGTTAACATGTTGGGCAAAGGTTTGTGCAAAATGGCTTGATTTATAAGTTGGCGTTAAGGGGACCAAATCAAGAGGCACTGAAGCTTTGTAACAGTGCACAATCTCATTAGGTGAAAGGCCCGTGGACCGATTCTTAGAATTATTATATGCTAGTTGGGCATGCGGTAGGATTAAATCCCGGGTGCCTTTGTAGTCACCAACAAGACAACGCAATAATGAACCCAAACTCCTATTTACCACTTCTGTTTGACCATCCGTTTGCGGATGATAGGCCGTCAAAAATAGAAGTTTGGTGCCCATAAGCTTCCAAAGGGTCTTCCAAAAATAACTTGTAAAATTCACGTCACGATCTGACACTATGGTTTTTGGCACTCCCCTATGACTGACAACTTCCTTAAAAAATAATTTGGCGATATGGGATGCGTCACTAGGCCTGCTACAAGGTATAAAATAAGTCATTTTGGAGAAGCGGTCTACCACAACGGGGACTGAGTCATGCCTCTGAATCATGGGTGGGAGGCCTAAGAAAAAAATCCATACTCACATCTTCCCACAAAATGGAGGGGATCGGGAGGGGAGTATATAGCCCAATGTTTGTTTTATTCCCCTTAGCTAATTGACACGTGCGAGAGCTATTAATAATCTTAGAGACTAGTGACTTAAGGTGTGGCCAATAAAATTTATCCTCAACTAACGTGAAGGTCTTATCACGACCAAAATGGCCTCCGAGAACACCGCCATGTAGTTCCCAAACTATAAAGTCACGAAGGGATGAGCGCGGGATATAAAGCATAGAGTGTCAAAATAAATAACCATCACGAATATAAAATGCCGAAATGGAGGTGTGTGAGTCGTCTTGGGTGTCCAAGTAGATATCCTTAAAGTCGAGGCAACTAGCGCATTCATCCTTAAAGCTCTCAAATCCTATGACCTTCACCGCCATCATGGTGAGTAATAACGAGACACGGCTAAGGGCGTCGGCCACACAGTTTTGGGTACCCTTAAGGTGCTTAAGGATGAACGTGTATTCCTGCAAGAAGGAGACCCATTTCGCATGCCGGGGGATGATTTTTGTTTCGGTGTTTATAAATCATAAGGCATCATGATCGGATAATAAGAGAAATTCCTTGGGGAGGAGATAATGTCGCCAATGATGGATGCATCGGATCACCGCATAAAACTCCCGATCATAATTTGAATAATTTAACTTAGGGCCTAATAATTTCTCACTAAAGTATCCAACCGGATGGCCCTCTTGGCTCAAAACACCACCAACCCCTACACCCGACGCATCATAGGCAAGCTCGAAGACCTTACTAAAATTCATGAGGCATAAAATAGGTGCTTACATCATTTTCTTTTTGATTAGTTGGAAAGCATGGGATGCCAACTTTGACCAAACAAACACTCCCTTCTTTAGGCATTCGGTGATAGGGGCCATGATGCTACTGAAATCCTTAATAAATTGGTGGTATAAGGTAGCTAGACCGTGAAAGCTACGAACGTCTAGAATGGTGGAGGGCTCGGGCCACTCTCGGATGGCTTGGACCTTCTTAGGATCCACATTAATGCCCTCAGGGCTCACAATATAACTGAGAAACTCTACATATTGCACATTAAAAGTACACTTCCTAAGATTCAGATACAACGTCTCTTGCCGAAGGGTGGTTAACATGAGGCGTAAGTGGCACGCATGATCGGATGGAGACGTGCTATAGACTAAAATATCGTCAAAATACACAACGATGAACTTAACCATATATGGTCTGAAGACATGGGTCATCATGCGAGAGAATGTGCTAGGAGAGTTGGATAACCAAAATGGCATGACAAACCATTCATACAGTCCATCCTTCGACTTGAAGGCGGTCTTCCATTCGTCTCCTTTCCGAATCCAAATCTGGTGATAGCCACTCCTAAGATCCAAATTCGAGAAAATTGTGGCTCCCGCTAACATGTCCAACAAGTCATCTAATCGGGGAATAGGGAAATGGTACTTTACGGTGATTTTATTGTTAACATCGATATCAACGCACATCCTCCATGTCCCGTCCTTCTTGGGGAAGAGCAGTGACGGGACCGCGCACGAGCTCACACTATGTCTAATGAACCCCTTCTGCAAGAGGTCCAAAATCTAGGCTTGCACTCTTGATGGGCAGCGGGGTTCAGACGTTAATGAGGGAGGTTCATTAATGAAGAACCGGAAACAAGATCTTTCGCGTGCTGAATATCACGCACCAGTGGTAACATCAGAGGTAATTCATCCGGGTAAACGTCCTTGTATTCTTCCTGTTGGTGCCAAAAATGGTACCTCCAAAATTCACACTAAAGGGGACAGGAGAAAACTGCGAAGTGCAGGTTACTAAGACAGAAGATGCTGGAAAAAAGAGAAGGCGATCGTAGAATGGCGATCACGAAAAAATAAGACCGCTTACACAGGTTGTAAGCTGGAGCCTCGGAGCCAAAAGTCCTTTCCCTGGTACCCCTACCCCTCTATTTATAGACAAGGGGGCTGCCCAAACGGGCAGAACTGAAAAACTACGGGCTGCCCGGGATACAGGAGAGCCGGGGCAGTGAAATGGGGTGCGAATAGTAAAAACAGGAAAAAAGCCCAGACCGCTCGGACTGGCGGTCTCGAACAACTTCAGTTGCTTGGAACATAGGAAAACTGATCAGGCCGAAGACTGGCGATCTGCGCGATCACTGATTCTGAAGACCGCTGAGACCACCTTTTTGCAACGTAAAGACTAGATCGCGGGCTTTCCGGGCAAACATAATCCCCGCACATTTTTAAGTTACGCTGGAACTTCGAAAATGTAAACTTTGACCGCCGAGACCGCGACTGTCATAAATGTGGCTTGAGCTATAAATACCCCCCCCCCCAGATTTTCAGATTCCACACCATTGTGAGATCCTGATCCTTGAGCGGTCGCTGTTTACTGAGATCGTGAAAGAATTTTTCCTTTGAGATGGATGCTTTGGACTTGATGAAAATATCAGCGCAATCTCGAAAATCGCCAGGATCTGCGTCGAAAACAAAGAAAATTATTTCGATGAAGACCGTCAATTCTAGCAAAGAAAAATCGATCAAGAGTTCAAAGAAAAAAGATGATCCTGCTTCCAAGGTCCTTGTTGATTTAACGATCGCAGAAGCTGCTGCTAAGATGACTTCGGAAATGGTCAATCAACCTGCCGATTGTTCTGGAGAGACCACTTCTGTGGAGTCGATCAGGGCTGCTATGTTGCAGGTAAAGGCTTCAGCTGAGAATCTTAGAAGTCAGATCGCTGATAAAGAAAAAGCCGCTAGAGACTTAAAAAGAAAAGAAGCTAGTTCTCCTGATCGGATCGCTAAGAGGGTGAAAACTGGACAAATTATGACCGCCGGCGACATCGATCTTCAGACTTATCTTTCTGGAGATAACCCTGTTGAGAATCTTTCAAGCGTAAGCTATCATACTTCAAATTTTATACATACTTCAAAATTGACTTTTATTAATTTTTTCCTTGATTATTTCAGTCAACAGATCCTTTTGAGGTTGAACGACTTAGAGTGATCGCCGAGGAAGAAGCTGCTGGAGAAAAAAGAAAAGAAGAAGAGAGAAAGAAGAGAGAAGAGGAAGAAGAGAGGAGAAAGGAAGAAGAAAGAAAGAAGAAAGAAGAGGAAGAAGAGAGGAGAAAGGAGGAGGAAAGAAAAGTAAAAGAGGATGAGATTGCCAGGCTTGCGGCGATCACTGAGAATTTAAAGAAGAGAGAAGAAGAGAAAAGAAAGCAGGAGGAGATCGCCAAAGCAGAGTGGGAGAGAAAAGAAAAAGAAAAGATTTCTATGGCCGCAGAGAAAGAAAGGAAAGAAAAAGAGGAAGTTCTAGCTGCTGAGAAGGATAAGGAGAAAAAGAAGAGGAAGAAAGAAAAGAAAAAGAAGATCGCTGGAGAGGCGGTCTCGGTCAAAAAAGGAAAAAATGAGACCGCTGCGTCTAATGATCACGGCGATGCTTTGTTAGAAGCGGAAAAAGAGCTGGATGCGGAGGCGGCAGACCGCGCAGCTGCGTTAGACTTTATTAAGGCTGGTAAGGCGAAGATAATCGCGAGACCGATTGATTCACTTCCCAAACTTGCTTTCCGTCCTGCGTCTACTGGAAAGCGACCTGAGATTGTCATTATCGAAACTGATTACATTCTTATTAGTAATGCTGAATTAAAAAGAAGAAGAAAAGAAGGCGAGCGGTCGCGAAAAAGACAATTAGAAAAAATCAATTTAGAATGCCTAAGAGGATCTGACCGCCTTTTGTTGACCGCCAATGCTGCGGTCTCAAAAGATGCTGAAAAGAACTTACTTGACTGCGGTCTTTCTACACTGTCAAGTATTTCACACGAAAACCTTACTTTCTATTTGATAATAAATGCTGATTACTTTTGACCGTTTTCTCTCCTGATTGCAGATGAAATTGTGAGCTCAGCTTCTGAAGAAGGCGAGATACCAAAAAAGGTTTCAATTCCTCCAGAGTTCGCCGATCTCCTTAAGCCGATGCTTGACGACATGAGGATCATGCGAGATCGCGAGAGGATGCTAGAAGACCGCCTCCGAATCCAGACCGCGAATTTTGAAGCTAAGGAGAAGCAAATTCTTTCAAGCTTTGAAGTCAAAGAAAAGCAGGTTCGAGGCGAGTTTGAAGAAAAACTTCGAAAAGCCGAAAAGGACGCCGATTATTATAGAGGGAAGGCCGCGGCACTTGCTGCGGAGATCGCCAATCTCCGGTGCGGGCCTCAAATGTCGATGAAAGCGGGCACTTCCAGGGGTCTCGCGGAAAAGAGATCGGCGGAAATCGTGGTAATCCCTATGGAGCAAGTAGACCGCGAAATGTCTAAAATCCATTGGGCTGCCATGATTGCCAATCACAGCCTAGCTTCTGCCTGGACTGCGGTCAACGAGATGCAGGATGTGGCGGCATTCGTTGGAAGGAGAAAGGATCCAAGGCGATGAAACCGCAGCCCTTCTTTCTTTTATTTAGCGATCTCTTTAAAAACCCTGTTTAGTTAATTTCTGGTCTGTAAGATATTTTTTTTTGGTTTTGCTTTATGGTATTTAGTATTGTGGTACTCATTTTACGATCTCTAGCTTTCATAAATGCGATCTTTTTTAATAGTATTTTTATTGTGGATCATGTGTATTGCGATCTGCATGCGAGCTATTTGGTGACACCCTAAAAAACTAAGGATTATGTGATCTATCTGAGGACAATTTTATGCGTATTAGTTATCTTCGAGTCTAAATAGCTTTTGGCGGTCTGATCAATCTGCAGGGCGATCTCAAGGAGTACAATCATTGCATAATCATCTCCTTCCTTCTATAAATAGCTTCTCTTCTGGATCATTATTTTATTCTTCTTGAGTATTCTTTAATTTACTGACTCCTGCGATCTCATAAAATGGTGTCCGCGCGCTCCAAAGCTGCTGAGGTCTTCTTGAACTCTGATCACAAATATGGTCAAATCTCGGAGACAGAGTACTCTTCCTTTATTGAAAAATATGAGATCGATGATGAGATTACGATCAGAATTCCATTCGAAGATGAAGGCTTGAACTCTGGGGATGAAGATAAATATGTCATCCCGATTGATCACTTCGCTTATGGTCTTCAAATTCCCATCCCTTGGGAAATGTTGGAAGTGATGAATTATTACGGTCTCGTTCTCGCCCAGATTCCGCCGAACTCGATCGGTCTGATGAGCGTCTTTATCAATTACTTGAGATCGGTGAAGTTAAAATTCACAATGTCAATCTTCCGAGGTACATTTTCTGTAAAGGTTTTAAAAGAGGGTCTGAACAAGGAAGAGTTCAAAGGATTGTTGTATCTCAGTGGTAATGGAATAAAAGTTTTAAATCTTCCAAATAAAATCCCTCTCTGGACCGAGAGGTATCTAATCTTTGAAGGCGATCTCGGCGGTCTCGCCAGCCGTCCTTCTTCGCGAGCAGAGAAAATATTTAGAAAAGAAAAATTTGTTTCGGAGGAAGAACTTGCAGTTCTGGAATGTCTCCCTGATGTATGCGCTCAGGTGACCGCCCGAAGCACGGTTCTGAACCACCACATGGGGCGATCTCTTCGCGCATCCTTGCAGCATGCGGAGCGTCTGCAAGATCGTTTTGATGTAAGTATTCAAAAGAAATGCAACTTTTAAATACTTACCTTGACCGCTTCGATATGATATATTGCCTTTTACAGAATTTCAAGAAGTCCGCATATGATATCCATAATCCCGACTATCTCAGATCCCTATATACTCATGTCAGGGATGCCTCGAACAAAACAATTGCTGTTCTTCGTGAAAAGGATGGCCTTACTGCTGATTTCCGGGATACGACGTTTGCCGATCTCTTCCCTGAGATCGCTGAAATGATCGAGGAGGCAGAAAAGAAAAAAGTTAAAGGAACGAAAACTGCCGAGACCATTGAAGATGAATCCGTCGAGATCGTTGAAAGTCAAGACGATCACGCTTCTCCTAGTGGAAGTGTTTTTCTTGGCGAGGAAATAAGCTCAGCAGCGGCCTCAGATTCTGGTTCGAGGGAGACTGATAGTGAGAGTGAGTCCTCGGAGAGTTCAACTTCTTCTTCAGAGGAGCGATCTCCGCGAAAGAAGAAACAGAAGAACTAGACTTACCTTTTCCAAACAAACGATGTAATTGCCGGTTAATGACCGCGCCCGATATTGTAATTTTTGAGATAAATGGAAAGTTATTTTTGTTCGTGAATGATTCTTTTCTGTATTTGTTTTTGCTATATTATTCATGCAAATCGATCACAACTTCTATTATATGCGATCATAGCATAATAAATTTAGCATTCGATCTCAATGCTCTAGGTTTCGGCGTTTCTAATTTATGGCTATTAGAAATTCGACAAATCCAACTGTATAAAAAGAATAATTCTGCGATCTTCGAATAATCGGACAATCTATAAAGAGATGAATCTCTATGAATATCATTGCGGCGATCTAAACAATATTCAGTCCGCCATTTTGATGGAAAGACCCAACCATCAAGCGACAGGGATTGAAGGATCATGAGCATTCTCACGTAATTTTTGAATAAGAACAATTTAGATCGCGATCCCAATATGATCAGTCCGATCGTTATCAAGACACTTTAAGAGATTCCTGAATAACGATTCCAATCTTTTATGAAAAAAGCCTTGCCTGACGATCGCTTCTGCCCAATCCTGGAGAAAATATAGCTGATGACTATAAGCAACTCGACTTCTTCCAATAACAATCATTTCTGAAAACCAAGCCTCTTTAGAAAAAATCTCGCCTAGCGATCATGAAAAAACTGATACCGGCGATCACTTTTATTCGGATCCTGGAGAATATCAAGCCATGAATCATGAACAATGTCGATCACCCTTTGAAGAGAGGAAAGTATGCGGTCTTCGTAAGATCTGACCGCCCGATCTCAATATTATGAAATAATTGAGGTTATAGAAAAAGAGAATTTCAAAAATGTTTGCAGGGTTGGTGTGGTTATGCCGATGAGGCTATACCGACATTGTTTTTCTCTGGAGAATTATTGAATTTGCTGCAAATTTGTCAATCTAAGGTTTAGGTGATGGTTATAGATGTTCCTGGCCGCCCCTTTTCCTAACAACGCTTCAACGAGTATTCGAGAGTTACAAATCAAAATGATCGGTAGGGCAGGTGTGGTCATGCCGCGGAGGCTATACCGACATTGCTTTCCCTGAAAGATCATTAAGATTGTAACAATGTCCTTTTCAATGCATGACAGAGCTGAGCCAGCCACCTAGACCTCCTTAAAACGCTGAGGCGTGCCAGATGTCAGCAAAGACCCGGTATCCCAAACTTCCACCGCTTGAGCTTGGCGAGCTACTACTACACAGATTCGAAATCTCCCCGACATCTGTGGTACTGGCAGAATTACACGTCGAGCTAACAAGTCGAGGGGGAAGATAGTAGGATCCGGTGATATCTCACTTGACAGGTTTTTGGCTTTTCAGAGATCAATTTATTTTTAAGATTCATCATCCATCACTTGTATTGCAAATGCCTTGGTGATACCTGCATGATGTTTAAGAAAAGAAAAGAGTGAGGATCAAGGAATGAGTGAATTAGGTACGAACATTTAAGAGAAGAAAAGCTTGAGATCATCTCCGCTCCAGGAATGGGACAACTCTTCTCCTTCATAAGTTTGGAGATGGTAAGCACCATTTTTAAGCACATTCTTTACTACGAACGGCCCTGCCCAATTTGGATGAAGCTTTCCAACTGAACCAGCCCTTGCTGCTGCATCTACCTTCTTCAAGACTAGATCTCCAACAGCAAATTCTTTGGTTCTTACATTCTTATTGAACAACTTCGCCATTCTTCTTTTCACCTCTTCCTGTCTGATGATTGCAGTATCTCTCAATTCCTCAATTAAATCAAGGCTGCATTTTAACTCTTCATCATTTTCTTCCATCCACTCGATTTGATTTTGTTGCGCCAATAATACTCTTGGGCTTTTCACTTCAAATTCTACCGGAATAAGGGCTTCGGAACCGTGTGATAATTTGAACGGAGTTTCCCCAGTAGCAGAACTCGGAGTTGTCCTCAAGGCCCATAAGACGGAAGGTAGTTGTTCTGCCCAGTTGCCCCTAACGTTTTCTACCTTCTTTTTCAAGAGATTTATGATGAGTTTGTTGGCGGCCTCTACCTGCCCATTGCTTCTAGGATGATGCACGGAAGCGAAACGAAGCTCAATGCCAATTTGTTTGCAGAAATTAATAAGAGTTGAATTGTTGAATTGAGAACCATTATCCGTGATGATTGCCACTGGACTCCCGTGTCGACATACTATCTCTCCCCAAATAAAGTTTTTCACGGCTTGAGTGGTAATTTTGGCCAATGCTTTTGCCTCTATCCATTTGCTAAAATAGTCAATCATGACTATGATATATCGCCGCTGCCCACTTGCCATAGGGAAAGGCCCAATCAGATCCATTCCCCAAACTGCAAACGGCCATGGAGTTGCTATCGACTTAAGTTGTTGAGCCGGTTGATTTTGGAGAAGAGCAAACTTCTGGCACTTTACACATTTCTTAGCAAATTTCTCCGCATCCTTCCTCATCTGGGGCCAAAAATAGCCTTGCCTCAGAATTCTTTTCTCCAAAGTTCTAGCTCCAGAGTGACTTCCACATTCTCCAGAATGGACTTCCTGTAGGATCGCCGGAATCTCTTCTTCCGAAACACACCGTGCTAATGGCGATAGAAAAGTTCTTCTATAAAGCACTCCTGCAACAAGATAATAGTTAGCCGCTTTCCGCTTAAACCTTTTTCTATCTTTTATTGCTGAATGAAAATCTCCAGTCGAAAGAAATTGAGCAAACGGATCTATCCAAGATGGACGTTGATCAATCTCCATGACCTCTCCTTCTTCAATCGCCGGGCGAAACAACTCCGAAGTTGTTCCTCCTGAGAGAAGCCCAAACTTTGCCAACTCATCTGCTTCCACGTTCTCACCTCTTGGAATATGATCGATGGTAAAGCTTTTGAATTTCCCAACCTCAATTTTTACCAGAGTTAAATACTGCTTTAAAATACTATCTCTAGTCTCGAAAATCCCATTTACTTGAGAAGCCATCACCAAAGAATCTGTGAAAACTTCGACATCGTCAATCCCCAGCTCCCTGGCAAACTTGAGATCGGCTAACAAAGCCTCATATTCCGCTTGATTGTTTGTTACTTGAAAATAGAACTTCAGTGCTTGATCAAGCCTTACTCCATTTGGGTTGATTAAGATAACTCCTGCCCCGGAAGAATTTTTCCCTGAGGCTCCATCCACGAAGATTTTCCAGGCAAGGGGCACTCTGACCCCCTTCTGCGATTCAACTTCTTTAGCATCCACCATGAAGTCCGCTAAGACTTGAGCTTTGATTGCCATTCTTGGAACATAGGATATGTCAAACTCACTGAGCTCTATTGCCCACTTTGCCAATCTGCCTGAATGCTCCGGCTTCTCCAAGACACTCTTTAATGGAAGGTCAGTGACGACTAAAATCGAATGAGCTTGAAAATATGGTCTTAGTCTTCTTGCTGAAATTACGAGCATTAAGGCTAGCTTCTCTAGGATTGGATATCGAGTCTCTGCATTCTTCAAAATTCGGCTTACATAGTAAACTGGAAATTGTTTCTTTTTCTCTTCTCGGACCAAAACAGAGCTTATAGCATCGGTGCCAACTCCCAAATAGAGGAAAAGATCTTCCCCTTCTCGCGGGCTTTGGAGCAGAGGAATTGACGTTAACTGCTTTTTAAGCTGACTGAAAGCATCATCACACTCTTGAGTCCATTCAAACTTGGTCCCTCCCCGGAGGGTCTTAAAGAAAGGTGCACTTTTATCCCCTGACCTAAAGATGAATCGACTCAAGCCTGCCATTCTCCCTCCCAACTGTTGAACTTCTTTTGGGGTTTTGGGAGGTGGCATTTCCAAAATAGCTTTTACCTTATCTGGATTTGGTTCTAACCCTTCTGGAGTGAGGAGATGACCCAAAAATTTACCTCTGCTTGCTCCAAAAACACACTTTAATGGATTCAACCTCATATTGAAGGTTCGTAGGGTTGCAAAAGTTTCCGAGAGATCTTTGAGATGAGAGGAGAAGGATTTGCTTTTCACCAAGAGGTCATCGGCATACACCTCAAGGTTTCTTGCCTTCTGACTTTTGAAAACTGTATCCATCATTTTTTGATAAGTTGCTCCAGCATTTTTCAACCCAAAAGGCATCACGAGATAACAGAAGCAACCATCATTTGTGATAAACGAAGTATGCGGTATATCCGGTTTATGCATCCTGATTTGGTGATAACCTGAAAAAACATCTAAAAAACTCATAAAAGAATAACCTACCGCAGAATCCACTAAAGAATCTATCTGAGGCAAGGGATAGCAATCCTTGGGGAAAGCTTTATTGAGTTTGGTAAAATCGACACACATCCTCCACTTTCCACCTGGCTTTGTTACCATTACAACGTTTGACACCCACTCAGGATATTGGATCGGTTGGATGAACTTCGCCCTCAGGAGCTTCTCTACTTCCTCACGGATAGGTTGAGCCAGAGTGGCTGCTACAGTCCTCTTCCTTTGCTGAATTGGGATGACATTTGGGCTGATGTTGAGGTGATGGCAAGCAACATCTGGATCCACTCCAGGCATGTCGTCTGCCGACCAAGCGAAGATATCTAAATTTTGCAGAAGACAAGAGATGAACTGACTCTTGTCAGCCTCGGATAATTCAGCGTTGATGGAGAGGCTCTTTCTCTCATCTTCCTCGCTGATCTGAATAGCTTGAGTTGCTTGGGCAGGCTCCAAGCGAACTCCAGTTGGTAGGAGATGTTTACCTGTCTTTAATGCCTCAAAAGCAGGCTTAAAAAGCACATTGACTGAGCTCCCCGTATCTACTAGAATTTTTTCCACCGTATAGTTTTCGATCACAGCTTTGATGACGACTGCATCATCAAAGGGATTCGCGGTCTGAGGAAGATCTTCATCTCCAAAGGTGACCGTCCCTCGAATCGGAGTCGAAGAAGTAGCGGCAACCTCTGACTGATAAACTCTCTTTAGACTTGCCTTTCTCGAGGACTCCGGGCCTGCACCCCCATGGATGCAGAAAAGGTTGCCCAAGGCACCCTCATCATTAGCGTCTACACATTCGCTGGGAAAACCGATATTGCCCAGATGGCCAACATCATCTACTTCCTCGCACTCCCAGTGGACTTCTGCTACCTCCTTGGCCTTGGAGGTTGAAGCTTTGGCAGAGTCATTCTTTTGAATGAGATCGCGAAGCTTTCCCTCCTTTAACAGTTTCTCTAAAAATAGGCGGAGAGCTCTACAATCCTCTGTCAAATGCCCTCTATCTCTGTGATACTCACAGTAGAGGGTTGGGTTTCTGGTTTTCGGATCAGAATTCAGCGGAGCTGGTCTCTTAAAAAAGGGCTGTTTCTAGAGAACTTGCAGCACTTCATTCATAGAAACACCAAAGTCCGTGAAGGACTCTTGGGATTCATTATAAAGTGAAGGAACGGGTAGAAGAGGAGGTTGAGCATACTGGATCTGGTGGTCAGATTGCTCACATAGGTAGGGTTGTTGATTTCCCCTTCTATATAGCGATTGGCAATGCTGATCAGCTCCTGATAGGAGCCAGGCTCTTTGGTTGTGACTTTGAACTTCAGAGGACCCTCCTGCAAGCCGCTGATCAAAGCTACCATATAGAGTTCGGGGTCCATGTCTCTGACGCCCAAGATCTCCTTCTGAAAGCGATCAATGAAATGCGCTGCAGTCTCGCTGTCCCCTTGCATAATTTTGAAGAGGGTCGCAGGACCACTCTTCCTTTTCTTTGCAGTGGCGAACCTCAGGATGAGCTCTTGCCTTAGGGCGGCAAAGCTTGGGATAGACTGACAAGGCAGCTTATAGAACCATTCCATGGCTGACCCATCGAAGGAGGTGACCATCAGCTTGCACCTCACTCCATCTGAATTGTTCCTGAGAGCCATAGCAGACTCGAAGGCTTGAAGATGACACATGGGGTCGGTCTCTCCTGTATACACAGGAAGACGGGGCTCTCTGAATCCATGAGGAATTGGATCCCGACGAATCTCATCAGTAAAGGGGGAAGGCTCCCCAAAAACAGAAGGTCCTGGAGGAAGAAAAGGAGCTGGAGGATCTTGAGGGTAAGCAAACCCTTCTTCAAAATTCAAGGTCTGAGCCGGAGGCCCCTGGGCTGCGGCTCGGAAAGAATTACGACGGGTGGCGAACTCCTCATGCTGAGATCGCTGAGGAGCTGCGGGCTGGAAAACGGGATGATCGCTATGGTGACCGCTTGCCACTCGGTCAGGAGTAGCGATCTGAGAGGCTTGAGGAAGGATCTTCTGGGAGATCGCGGCCAGAACCTGGTTCATGGCCTCGATCTGCTTCGCGGACTCCTGCTGAGTCCGGACAACTTCTTGCCGATCTCGAGCGGCCTCCTGCTGAGACCGCGCGATCTCTTGCTGAACAGCGGCAGCGTCCTGCCTGGCTCGGGCGGCCTCGCGAAGAGCCTGCTCTACGCGAAGCTCGAAGCGGCGCTCCATCGCCTCTAACGGTTTATGATCGGAGGGGGGAACACTGGGAGACCGCAAAGGACGACCTCTACGGCGATCAGCCATCTTGAAAGCCTGGATTTCACCTAACACTTCGAATCTGAAGGTCGCGTGTTTGTTCTGTTGGTGCCAAAAATGGTACCTCCAAAATTCACACTAAACGGGACAGGAGAAAACTGCGAAGTGCAGGTTACTAAGACAGAAGATGCTGGAAAAAAGAGAAGGCGATCGTAGAATGGCGATCACGAAAAAATAAGACCGCTTACACTGATTGTAAGCTGGAGCCTCGGAGCCAAAAGTCCTTTCCCTGGTACCCCTACCCCTCTATTTATAGACGAGGGGGCTGCCCAAACGGGCAGAACTGAAAAACTACGGGCTGCCCGGGATACAGGAGAGCCGGGGCAGTGAAATGGGGTGCGAATAGTAAAAACAGGAAAAAAGCCCAGACCGCTCGGACTGGCGGTCTCGAACAACTTCAGTTGCTTGGAACATAGGAAAACTGATCAGGCCGAAGACTGGCGATCTGCGCGATCACTGATTCTGAAGACCGCTGAGACCACCTTTTTGCATCGTAAAGACTAGATCGTGGGCTTTCCGGGCAAACACTTCCAACAGCTCCCTCAACTCTAAGGGTATATCTCCCACAAATGTAGGCTCTTCCGTGGCTAACAAGCAGACTAAATCGTACATAATTCCGCCGACAAACAATTGACGAACGAATTCCTGCCTACCCAATAAACTCAGCGTCTTCCTCTCAACAGGAAGGGTAGTGTCTTATGAGGCACTAGATGGTTCCTTTGGAGGAGTTAGTTTTAGGGTGACCTTCTTTCCCTTATACACACGCACAAAACATTACCGTGGCTAATACTGAGACTTTTTGCCACGGTTATTATTCTTGGCAAATACTATACGATCATTAAAAAAATATATTTTCCACTATTTTAGGCCGTGGCAATTGATCTAATTATATACCACGTCCAAAAACCCTAGCAAATAATAATTTTTTTAAATAGTATTTGCCACGGTCTAAAACCCTGGAAAAAACTACTGGGTTAGGAAAAAAATTATTGCCAGCAGAAAAATCACCAGCAAATATTTATAATTTGATCATGCAAAATACATGTTCTTGTGTATACTGAGTTTGATAAATATTATAACCTAAGTGACAATCACAAAGATTTTTATCACGTGAAAACTATGCTAACATGTTGCATTTTATATTTGAAATGAGAATAAATTAATAAGGGCCAAAGTTATAAACAATCAAAACAACTAAAGGGCAATGATGTTAATGTAGGCTAGAGTTATATCAACGTATGTAGTAGTGATAAGTCAATATCAAAATCATTTCCAGAGTTGAAATAAAAATAAGAGAGAAGTGCAGATTATTGAAGGAAGGAGGAGAGGATGTGCATCAGGGGAAGTTCACTGCATGGACTGGAAGCGCATCATGATGATAATGCTCATGTCCATGTAGGGCGCAATTGGTGAGCCAGGAAATTTTGACAGAGCTGAACTTGCTGGTGATGCACTTTTCCCAACACACATTTGTATGCTTTCCCACCATCTCACTGATCATGGCTTTCTGCTTCTCTTGCTGTAACAGACAGGATGCTTTCCCAAGTTATTTAAAAACAAAGAAACAGTCCAAAGATTTAGTAAGAGTAATGGAGAGTTATAGTGGCACTTGGAACTCTGATTTCATTAAAGATGTCATATTGAATATGGAGGAATCAAATGTCCTACCAACAACCTTTCTAATCATCTTATTCTGAAAATTTCACCATAGAAAACATATTTTTCATCCAATAATCACACAATAGTTTCCATGACAATAACTTGAAAGTGATTGAAAATTAGATTGTTTTAATAAGATTTCTTCATGCTTCAGTAAAATTTGACTGGACCATATCCAAAGCACCTCATGAAAATTGTATGCACAAAGATAAATAAAAATAATGCTTACATGATTTGGTATTGGCTCTGATTTGAAGAATGGTGACAGTGCCATCTAGAAGTCTAGTGCAAAAGTTATGCAAACCATTACAGTACAAATATTTTACCAATTATTGTATCAATATTTAAATAATATTTTAACAATTTAAACTCTAGAGAAACCCACAAAATTTCAGGAATTCAAAGGCTTACTTCTAAATTTCATGTTGTAATATCTGATTCCATAAGATACTTGGAACCAGTCCAATTATCGAATGCAGTAACCTGGGTAATTAAATAAAGCACAATGATGAGTCAATGAATTTTACAAATCAGAAAAAGCATATCATTATTATAATGCAAAAATCAAAAAGGAAAATTACATGTACAGACTTTTACATTGCAACAATATTAAGCATGAAGAATTTGTGATAGTACAAAAATGCAATAAAACCCGATTAAAAATATAAAATATCTATTTTCTAAATATTCATATTTATATATGTACAATTCAGGTGTCTCAATGGACTATCCTTTCTAGAGTTATTTAAACCCTGACTGCACCTTTGACAACTAAAATTATGTCGTAGCACTGCTATCTAAGAGACAATATTTTCAAAACCATAGAGACAAAGATGGGACAAAATTCACAAGTTTTTTACACTTTATGGATCTCAATCAGTATAAAATAATTATCCATGGCAGAACCCTGCACAATATATGGAGAAATGAGGATGCCAGACAACAAAAGAATGATGAGTAACAGGCTTTTTGAAGAATCACAATAGATTATCATGTCATAGTATCTGAGAATCCAAATAGAAAGAGTGCATGTGCTTCCATATTACCTTAACCATATTGAAATAAGAATTAATGTGGGGATCACTTGTACGTGAACACAATGCTACTAGTGGCTTATCATGCCAATGAGCATAAATAAGAATTTAATATCTTATTTAAAATATTATAATGAAGCCCTGTGCAAACAAACTGTAAACAAAAATAGTGAGATATAACTATAACTATTAGGAGATAATACGAGAAAATGTTAGTTTAAATCCTTGTGCAAACTATAATAAAAAATGAAGAAAAAGCTAGTGGAGACATTATATCAAAACATTAAAATTTTAATTTGAATCTAATGACTTTGTGATTTTACAATTTTTGCAATCAAAGGGTAAAGCTTGGTATAATACCGCCAATCATTGTAAGATGAAAAACAATGGGAGTTAGAAGACACCTGTAATTTTAAAATGAGTCTACAAAAATATTGTTTCTGGAAACATGAGTAACAAAGGATTGATTATAGTCACCAAATTAAACACCATTCCTAAAAATTCTGCACTACACCAATGATTTTAAAACAAACCATAATTAAACATTCAAATCATCCAAAATGAGTAGTATGTAAATCAACACAAATCAAACAAGATCCATCCATTACCAACATGAAAAACAAACAACATCAACAAAAGCACACATCTGGTAGCCATTTGTAAATTAATGGACTAACTGAGTATATGTAAAACCATAAAAGCAACAAAGAATAGTTCTTGGTATAAGAGAAATATGTATTTTTGACATTTAAAAGGATGCTTTCCATCATACTTTTCAGAAATGGTTCAAAATGATTACCAAAATGCCACAAGACTTGATAAAGTGAGTAGCGAGAATAAAAGTGTTCCTGTATTATATAATATATATGTTAGAAGTCGATGTGGATTGGCTAAAAATTTTCAATCATGGTAGAGTTATATCAAGGAGAAACATTATATCAAACATAAGAGAAGTTGGCTTAATTATTTTCACTATGATTACCTTAACACTAGAAAAAGTAAGGGGGTCAACCTACTGAATAAAGCAGTTATCCAAACACACAGAAGCAAGGAAAAAATCTAATATATGGTACTACAAATGGAAGTCATCGAAGTAATTTTTTAATAACTAAGAAACTAAACTCAAATTTTGAAAAGGGGCTTAGCATCACCTGCAACATTCAAAATATTTAAACTAATATAATGATTCATAAAAATGAGACCAAATAGCTAGAAAAAATTATGATGATGACCATATTGATGACGATGAGATGCAAACGAAGGAAAAATAAACCCAATTTGCATAGAACATCAAACATCAACAATGGAAAAACATAATATTATTGTATATCAGATCATCTATAGCAGCAGATATTTTTTTAATCCATATGTGAAGAGCAGAACTTGTAAGTTGATCCACTCCCTTTAAGATTTACTTTTGTGAAGTATTTTTTGCTTCTCTTGGAATAAAGGTGTTCATCTATTCTGATGCCTTTTGGGAAATGGAAAGCTGAAAAAGAAGGCTTAAAGTAGATGTAGATATGCCAAGCATTCAATCTGTTGAGATATGGAAAATCAAGCCAAAGAAAAAAGTAAACTGAAAGTGCACAGTTTACCTCACTAGAATTCTCTAGAGGGGGGGGGGGGGGGGTGAATAGAGATTAAAAATTATTTTGTGCAAAGTTTATATATATATGTGTATGATCACAGATTATAGCTTCCCACACATGAACAAGAATTAAACAAGTAAAGAAAGTAAATGCAAGAAAAGAAATCACAGCACAACATAAGAAAATATAGTGGTTCCCCAAACTTTGGGTAGTCCACTCTTCTACCCCCTTGGTAGGAATTCACTATCTTGTACTGAGTCTTTTGATAAGGAGACTCTTAGAACCACCCTGAGTCTTTTGACAAGGAGACTCTTAGAACCAACTGAGTCTTTTGACAAGGATACTCTTAGAACCAGTACACTGAATTTTTTGAAGAGAGATTCTAAAAACTCTTTTACAATGTTATAAGTAAGAAAGAAAGAAAGAAAGAAATAAGAACAAGAATGAATCTTCTTCCTAGCAAGAAGATTGGGAGCACAAGAAGTAGTGAATGAAAATCTCTCTTCTATAGTGAGAAGGAGATTGTAAAAACTTTTCTCTCTTTTTGAGAGAACTTTCAGAGTTTGCAGTAGAATGGCTTCTGAAGAAGAAGGAGAAGATGAAAGCTTTTTCTCTGCAGCACAGTATCTCTTTTCTCAGTTTTTCTCTCTACTCTCTTGGGAGCTTTTCCTCTATTTCAACTGTATGTGGTGGATCACTCAACTGTCATTTTCTGCCGACCTCCTCTTTATTTATAGCTCTGTGTAAAAATAATGCTATAGGAGGATAATTAATTAGCAGTCAGAGAATTGGAAGAATAGAAATATTTCCATAATTAGCATACCAATAGAAGGAAAGAATTCATTCCAAATTCGAATAATATCCATAATGAGTTTTATCAGATTAGCCAAGAATCAAATAGAAGGAAAGAATGATTCAGAACGGCTATAAAAATATTAACATTATTCCATATAAATCAGATCTATTGAAAGAAGGAAAGAGATCTGGCGCATTTTTGAATTCTATCATAGTAATCGACGTGCGTCGATTACTATTCGACGTAAGCGTCGAATTCATCCTGGCTGGACGTCGAGAGAAGAATAAGGAAGGTGCGTCGACTAAGGTACGTCGACTTTTCTAAATGCGTCGACTAGAAATCAGAGTAGCGTCGACAATACATACGTCGAAATCTTCCTAAAGTTACTTCGACTTAATCTGAAGGGAACGTCGACTACAGCTCGACGTTGCATCGAATACTATTCGACGCATATTTACTTAACCTTGTTTTTCTTTCTTAGAATTCATATTCAACTTAATTTAAGGGGTTAAGAGAAATCATTTTCCCAACAATCTCCCCCTATTTGTCTTAACCCTATTTAGAGGGAAATTGTACTAGCATAAAATCAATCCAGCACAGCATTTGTATAGAAAAGAAATATATCAAATAATCAAAAAGTGAAATTTAGAAGAAGAGATCAAATGTTCCAGAATCATATAAATATATGTCATGTTCATTCCAATTAGTACTCAAAAATATATCAGCATTGTTTTCAAATATTACTCAGGAGGGGTAGGAGGGGTCTTTCTCTTTCTCTTGAATACTACTATTTTAGGAGAGGAGAGTTTCTCTTTCTCATTTGTAGGAAGTTCTCCTAGCTCCCCCTGGGTCTCAGCCATTTGCTCCCCCTAAGTCTCAACTTCATTTATAAACACAGCTTCCAGCTCCCCCTGAAGTTCAGTTTCTTTATCTTTCTCACCATCTTCCTTTGCAGCCTCATTTTCTGCTCTGCTTCCCTCCCCTTGTAGTAGTGCCATTTGATTTGCAGCATCCCTTGCTATGTTGAGTACCTCTATTGTTTGTTCATCATTATGTAGCTCAGGTACTGTCTCATTCCCAAGGATTTTGTCAGATTTTTGAGGAGGGGACTTGTGAGAAAGAGATTTAGGATTGGAGGGTTGCTCTTCATCTAGATTCTCCCCCTTCTTGACCTTCTTGGCCAAGGAGGTTAAGAAAGACCTAGTCACTCTAGAGGAAGAGAGAGAAGATTTCAGATCTTGCACAGAGGCACTGACCCCATCTATTTGGGTGTGCATGTGAAGGATGGAGGAATGAATCTTGGAGCAATGCTCATCTAGCATTGCTCGGAATCTTTGAGCTGTGGATTGTATGCACTTGGTGATGAGAGCCTCAGTGGATTCAGATGGTTCATGGTATGAGAGTTGATGAGGAGGTGATGGTGGAGGAAGAGGTGATAGAGGAGGAGGAGGAGATAATGGATGTGGAGAGAGGATTCTATCATCTTGAGGAGGTATATTTGATGGAGGAGGTGGAGGAATAGATGAGACTTGTGCATGTGATTGAGGTGGTATTTGTGATTGTGTGGATGATGAAGGTACAGATGAGAGATTTGTTGAAGGAGGAGGAGGAGGATGAGAAGGAGAGTTAGAGGGAGAGGGAGATCTTTCAGGGATGGAACCAGGCTTGGGGATTTGCCTGGTCCATTTAGAAAAGAGAGCAATTGACATCCTCTTCCCTGGAGGAATGGGGATTCCTTTTGACCTACATAGGTCAGGAAAGGAATGGAAGAGGACTTGACTCATGATTCTCATGTAGGCATTCTCTTTGTGAGAGTATTTAGAGCCTATCATCTTGAGTAGCCATGTGGCCCAGTCTACCTTCTTCTTCAACACAAGGGCCCCCATGATGTTCAGTTGTTGTTTTGGTACTGCATCATGTGCTGAGATCTTGCACAGTAGAACTTTCCCTACTATATCAGCCAGCAACCTATATTCATCAGAAAAGACTACCTTTTTCAGATGGATTGGTCTATCTTTTGAGAATTTCATGGTGGTGAGCAAATGCTTGATTTCATCAGGTGTGAGTTCAATGGATTCATCACCTATTAGGGGAATAATCAAGACTTGTTTAGTCATTCTTTTAGAGGCTCATTGTCTTTCTTTATTTCTTTTAAACTAAGATGATAGTAGGATATACCTGATGGAAGATCAAAGGTGGCCCTAATATGTTCTGCTGAGATTGAGACTGGTGTCTCATATAGTGTTCCCTGGATTTCTCCTTGTTCAGATATCTGAACATGAGTTATTAGCTTTGTGAGCTCTGATTCCAGGAGCTTGCACCTAGTGGTGATGAGTCTGTCCAGTCCTGCTTCAGTAAAGAGAGCAATGATGCTCTTGTAGTTTTCTGCGGCAGCTTGGAAGGACTCAAGGTCAATGTCGAAGCCTGAGTTGGTCTTGGGAGCCATTTTAGGTTAGTGAAGGAGAGAGGAAGAGATTAGCTGGTCTGAGGAGCACGAAGAATGAAAGAGGCAGTGTTATGAAGGTTTCTAACTGAAGAGTCTTTTTAAGTCAGGTGAAGCGTCGAAACTGGACTCAATTCGAGGTTTATTCGGTACTTCAGTGGATGTGACCGAAAATAGTTTAGCATTGCCGCTCATTTTTATGAGGTCGACGTTACGTCGAGTGGAATTCGACGTGAGCATTGATTTTAGTCTTCTTTGGGATGCAAGGGTTTCTTATCGACGTATGCGTCGATAGCAGTCGACGCATGCGTCGATTGTGCTTATTGATCTGAGTTATCGACGTTGCGTCGATTAGAAGTCGACGTGACTTTTAATTTTCCTGAAAAGTTCTGGGTGTTTATTTCTTTTTATCTCTTCTTAATCCTAAGGTTTCTAAGGTAGCCTAGGACTGGGTTTTAAGACCAATTTGATTGATTATACCAACACTTTTTGGCAAGGTGGCCATTTTTGTTACATATGTAACACTTGAGTATCCTACTTTTGTGAGAGTTTGAGCTTAAAGGTGAATAGAAGTGTTGACTAGGATACCGGTGTTGATTAGGATAGAAGGTTTCATTAGGATGGGAAGTTTGGTTACTAAGTTTTGGGTAAAAATTTTGGTTAGAATGTTGATTAGGATAGATATTATAATCAGGATGAATGGGTCCTGAATAAAGGTTACGATGAAAGACTTTTGGAGGAAAGATGTTTAAATTGTTCTGAATTTTTGTGCGTCGATATCCATTCGACGCATGTTGATAGTCACGTTGATTTGTATTCGGCGCTTTCTCCAGATGGTGTCGATCTGATTTCGACGAATAGAAAAAGTTGCGTCGATTGGAAGTCGACGTGCTTTTGTTCATCCATCTAGAAGAGGTCGAAGCATCTGAGAGATTGCGTTGAGTAGAAGTCGACGCACTATCGTGCATGCGTCGATATGAAGTCGACGCAATTGTATCTTCATAGCCATTCTCTATTTTTACTCCTTTATGTCTTGTTTTTCTTGGTTTGATTGTTTCTTCAGATGAAGTTTGTGAGTCATTGATACGTTAAAATTAGTTTTTTTTTGTGAAGCCTTGCTTTCTTCTTTTATTAGAATTCGGCGGCATTTTCGAAGAGTCCCACGAGTAATCCTACTTCGAGGAATTACCCGTTATCCTATCGAAAGATAGAAGTAACGGCCTTTTCCTCTTTCGAAATATTGAAGATTACTCTTTGGACGCGTCGCCAAAAGCTAATTAGAAAAGATTGAAAAAGGGCTTTATGTTGAAATTAAAATTGAAAGCTTTTTGAAAATATTGTTGCAACAATTTTTTGAGTAGTTGCAACAATTCGTTAAGAGCGTTTTAAAACTTCTTTTACCTTGAGCTAGTTGCAACAACCAAAGAGGTGTTGCAACAAATTTCTTAGTGTTTTTAAAAGAGAGTTTTTTAAAAAGTGCTTTAGAGAGAAAGCTTTTGGGTTTATGTAATTATCCGGACTAAAATCAATAAAGGCAAGTGGACCTTATCGATAGTAGTATAGGATATTTCTTTTGAAATATCAAGGTCGTATTTTTCCAAGGTCGTATCGATTATTTCTACTTCTTAGGAACGCGCTATTATTTTATCGAAAAGAGTTTGAAATTGATTTTTATGATTTTATAGAAAAGTTAGTGACGAAAATGATAACTATCGCGGGCTTGGTGTGCGTTTAGCAAAAACCAAGAAAAGCGATGAAAAGAAAAAGAACGAAAACGTTAATTTAAAAAGTAGTTTTGCTTAGAATTTTTTAGGGTTTTATAAAGCGATAATGATAACTACGGCGATAATAAGCGATTGAGCGGGTAGCGGAATTAAGCAAAAAGCAAATATATAAAAAATAAAAGACGCACTAATTGAAAACGCACACACTCTACAGAATTAAAATGAAAGCTGTAAATTGCAGAAATTAAAGAAATGCGATCCCTACCCAAATAGGTAGAGGGGAAATAAATGCGTGAGCAAGTCCTATCCAAACGGATAGGCGGGAAATAAATGCGTAGCAAGTCCTATCCAAACGGATAGGCGGGAAATAAATGCGTAGCAAGTCCTATCCAAACGGATAGGCGGGAAATAAATGCGTGACGGAAATGAAAACTATTCGATTACAAAAAGGCGCAAACTTTATACTCATACACACACCCACTCTACGTTAATGAAATCTAATTAAAATAAAACAAATCTAAACTCATACACTCACACACACAACAATAATGAAACTAAGTTAAAAAGAAAAGAAAATCTACTCTCATACACACACACACACACTTACAAAAAAAGGCAAAAAGAAAGTAAAAACACCAAATCAAAACAAAACAAAAAAAACTATTTAAACTCCTACACTCACACACACTAATATGAAATCATCTAAAAATTACAACAAAGCTAAAAATAAGAAAATTACACTCATACACACACACACCCAAATTAAAATGACAACTTAACAAAAATTACAAAATTACATAAAACTAAAAATAAAAAGAAAAAGAACAAAAAGAGAACATACACACACTAAAACAAAGAGAGACAATAATTACAAGCTTAATTTATTTCCATCAAAAAAGGGGTTACAAAACTAGAGAGAGAAAGTGCAAAATTACAAAAATTACAAAACACCAAAAATCAGCAAAATGGAACAAAACTTAAGAGAAGCTCCCAAAATTTTGAACCCTTGGACTCAGCTGAATCTGGCTATTTATAGAAAAAATTTTTGGATTACACGCCCTCGGACACGGGCGTGTCTGAGGGCGTGACACGGCTTGGGGTGCGAATAGCCAGAACAGCTGGATCCAGGCGGGCATCTGGAAGGCTTGACCGGCGACTTGGAAGTACACGGGCGTGTTTCATGGAACACGGGCGTGTTCGATGTCGGCATTGTGCTGTCGGCTGCTGGGCGTGACGGGCGGCGTGTCCTTTGTTCTTCTGGAAGGAAATGAGGGTCACGGGCGTGTCAGTAATGTCACGGCCGTGACTTTGATTTTTTGGATGAAATGCTTTAAGTGGCTGGAATCTGGGATGGATATCCAACACGGGCGTGACCATGGTACACGGCCTCGGTCACGGGCATGACCGAGGGCGTGACTTGATGTTTGAGTTGGAAAAAGAACAGAGAAAAGAAAATATTAGGGATTAGTGAACACGCCCTTGGACACGGGCGTGACCTAGGGCGTGACTTAACAAAATTAGAGAAACTTTACAAAATGAAAATTAAACTAAGTTAAAAACAAAAATAACAAAAACAAACATTTTATTCATTAATTTACATATATTATTTAGAAATCTAATTAAAATTATACTAAAAATTATATAGAAAAATACGTATATTTACTATTCATCAGTCATCAGCTGAATAATAAGATGTTTCATCAAATTCCTTTATTTCTTTGAAGGAGTTTTCTTCCTTATCTTTTGGGTCTTTTTCTTGGTTTGTCATTTTGACAGGTTTAGTGAATTTTACAGGGCTCATCCAAGCAGGTTTGTTGGATGGAATTAGGCTGATTGAGGGATCATCCCCCAACCCAAGATGGTTGTGTCTTATTGTTTGTTTTTCAGTGATTTCCTTAAGAGTTTGGCTTCTCATTTTTATTGTTTCTTCAAAGGCTTTTGCCTGGGTTACTTTATCCTTAAGGAACTGATTTTCTATTCTAGCCCTTTCTATTTCCTTTTCTATTCTGCTAGCTATTGATTCATAATCTTTAGAGGATTTAATTTTTGTGTTTCTCTGGTTTTTAGCTACATTGATTTGTTCTTTTAGATCTTTAATTTCTTGTTTTGTTTTTAGTTGATCTAGGTACATTCCCATAAAATCATTTCTAAAATTATCACTTTCAAAATCTATTTCATCAAACATGCTTACCTCATCCTCATCCTCAGATTCCTCAATGAGAATGAGGTTCTTTTCTTTTTCATCATCAGAAGATATGCTTTCTTCTGATCCTGTTTCACTCCATGATTTATCATCATTCTTTGAGTCTTCAAAGGCCATCAAGCATAGGTCTTCTTGCCTAGATTCTTCATTGTCACTCTTAGAGGATGAACTATCTTCAGAGTTTGTTTCACTCCAGACTTTTGCAATGAAGCCTCTTTTTTTTTCTTCTTCCCCTTTTTCTTCAGATCTTTCATTTTCAGATCCTTTTCTGTTTCAGCATTCTCTGGACATTCTGGGGCAATGTGTCCAGGTTTCCTGCAAGAATAACAAATAATTTCTTTAGTGGGGGTTTTGTCATACCTTGGTTTTGACTCCCTCCTTTTTGATCCGTCTGTCTTGACCCATTTCTTAAATCTTCTGGCCAAGAAACTGAATAATTCTTCTTCAGTGACAGGGGTTCCTTCTTCTGTTGCCTTTAGAGCAATGTTCCTGCTTTTTGAGGAAGTTTGAGTGTTTTCTCTTCTTTCCTTCTCCTCTCTAGTTTTCAGCAACTGCTCATAGGATCTGAGTTTTCCTAAGAGAGCATTTGTTGAGATCTCTGTTTGTCCTCTTGTGTCTCTTATTGCCCAAATTCTTGAGTCCCATGAACTAGGGAGACTCATTAGCAATTTGTCATTAATCTCAGTGAGAGAGATTTCTCTATCCAAGTCTCTTAGTTGATTGATGATCAGACTGAATCTGTCATACATTTCAGAGATGCTTTCTTCAGCCTTCTTTTGGAAGTTCTCATATTGAGAGATCAATAGAGCCTTTTTATCTTTCTTTTCATCAGCACTTCCTTCCACCATCTTTGTGAGAGCATCCCAAATTTCTTTGGATGATTCACAGTCAACAACCTTTTGAAAAATGTCATCTGAGAGAGTTGAGACAAGTATGTTCATGGCCTTTAGATCATATGTTCTTCCCTTCTTTTCATCTTCTGTCCACTCAGATCTTGGAACAAGTGTTTGTGTGACATTGCCATTTGTATCCTTTCTATAAGGCTTTGGGGGACCTGTCATAGTAATATCAAACAAGTCAGCATCAATGGAATTCATATAAATTCTAATTCTTGTTTTCCAAATTGCAAACTTTTCAAGATTGCACATTGGAGGTCTGGTGGAAGCATAATCTTTGATTTGTGCCATATGATAAAATAGTTTTGAAAAATAATATATATATATAAGAGGTAAGATCTTTTTGATCAAGGAGTTATCCTTTTTAGATCAACCTCCCTCTGATACCAATTGAAAGTGCACAGTTTACCTCACTAGAATTCTCTAGAGGGGGGTGAATAGAGATTAAAAATTATTTTGTGCAAAGTTTATATATATATGTGTATGATCACAGATTATAGCTTCCCACACATGAACAAGAATTAAACAAGTAAAGAAAGTAAATGCAAGAAAAGAAATCACAGCACAACACAAGAAAATATAGTGGTTCCCCAAACTTTGGGTAGTCCACTCTTCTACCCCCTTGGTAGGAATTCACTATCTTGTACTGAGTCTTTTGATAAGGAGACTCTTAGAACCACCCTGAGTCTTTTGACAAGGAGACTCTTAGAACCAACTGAGTCTTTTGACAAGGAGACTCTTAGAACCAGTACACTGAATTTTTTGAAGAGAGATTCTAAAAACTTTTTTACAATGTTATATGTAAGAAAGAAAGAAAGAAAGAAATAAGAACAAGAATGAATCTTCTTCCTAGCAAGAAGATTGGGAGCACAAGAAGTAGTGAATGAAAATCTCTCTTCTATAGTGAGAAGGAGATTGTAAAAACTTTTCTCTCTTTTTGAGAGAACTTTCAGAGTTTGCAGTAGAATGGCTTCTGAAGAAGAAGGAGAAGATGAAAGCTTTTTCTCTGCAGCACACTATCTCTTTTCTCAGTTTTTCTCTCTACTCCCTTGGGAGCTTTTCCTCTATTTCAACTGTATGTGGTGGATCACTCAACTGTCATTTTCTGCCGACCTCCTCTTTATTTATAGCTCTGTGTAAAAATAATGCTATAGGAGGATAATTAATTAGCAGCCAGAGAATTGGAAGAATAGAAATATTTCCATAATTAGCATACCAATAGAAGGAAAGAATTCATTCCAAATTCGAATAATATCCATAATGAGTTTTATTAGAATAGCCAAGAATCAAATAGAAGGAAAGAATGATTCAGAACGGCTATAAAAATATTAACATTATTCCATATAAATCAGATCTATTGAAAGAAGGAAAGAGATCTGGCGCATTTTTGAATTCTGTCATAGTAATCGACGTGCGTCGATTACTATTCGACGTAAGCGTCGAATTCATCCTGGCTGGACGTCGAGAGAAGAATAAGGAAGGTGCGTCGACTAAGGTATGTCGACTTCTCTATATGCGTCGTCTAGAAATCAGAGTAGCGTCGACAATACATACATCGAAATCTTCCTAAAGTTACTTCGACTTAATCTGAAGGGAACGTCGACTACAGCTCGACGTTGCGTCGAATACTATTCGACGCATATTTACTTAACCTTGTTTTTCTTTCTTAGAATTCATATTCAACTTAATTTAAGGGGTTAAGAGAAATCATTTTCACAACATAAACATAGATAGCAAAAAAGAAACATTCGAAACGAAAAGGATTTATATATAGAAGCACAATATCGTGTGATGGAGAGGTGATGATGCATAAAAATTCAAAGCATTGAAGGAATCTAAAATCACAGGGGAATCTTACCTTTGTTGGCATTGTTTGTTGAAGAAATGAGTGGAGGGGGGAGGTGCTGGTTGCTGCTGTTCCTAGGAGGATTTAGATGTTGTCTTGGTAGGAGCGATCGATGGAGTTAGTAAGCCCATTTGGAGCCGAACTGCTCCAACACATGAGAGCATCTTGTTGATTCGAGAGTGAGGGTGTGCAATCGAGAGGGGAGATTGACGGGATTTGTCGAAGTGATAGAGGCGAGCGAACGCGCAAGGTGTGTTGAAACCAGAACTTGGTCTCTTGTGGAGATCAAGCCCCCAAAGATGGGGGGCAGCTAGCACTTACTGATCCATCGGAAAGAACAGACCGGAGTCTCAAAACTAGACACAGACCCTTGGTCGCAGCGAGGAGGTCCCACCACAACCCAGAAGATCTTAGAGCGCTTCCCTTCCTAAGCCAAAGCTGAGACTGGGCACCTTGGAGAGCCTGGGAGCTGAACTAAGATAACCAAAGGAGAAGGAAGCTCAGAATACTGAGATTGGATCCTCTACAAAGGTGCCCTTCAAGGTCTATATATAGTTTTTCTAGTCTGGTCTGCTAATAGAGGGATTCTGCCCTTTGGATTTACTAAACGCACCCCAAATTGTTCTGTCAATAGCCAAACGCTGCTGTTTGGAGAAGCAAACTGCAGAACACTAAGGGCCTTCAGGTAAAAACACCCTTGGACCCCTACTGGACGAGCCTCCCACAAAGGCTCATCTCGCCTGGCTCCCCTCATGCGGACTGCGAGGGCTTGGCTTGCCCGCCTCCCTGCAAGCGACCACCGAGGGTCTAGCCCGCATTCCTTTCAGTGAGGTGACCTCCAAGGACCATGTTCGCTGGACTTCCAGCTTCTCGCCTGTTGATCCTTGAATCTTCGCTCCTCTTGGCGAACACCAGGGTTGTACACAATCCCTGCTCTTCACGAGGCTACCTTAGGCTCGTGAAGAAACATCCAACCCTTGGTGTTCTCCGACCCCTTGCTAACGTGGCAAGAATCTTTTGGTGGCCCCCCTGGCCAATTCTATAAATACCATTCTTTCGGGCCGGTGCATGAACTTTCCTCTCTCTGCCTTTCTTTCGCTGCTCGCCGCTGTATTAGTCAAGATGTCCAATAGGGAAGAGGTACTAGCTCATCTCAAGGCCTCGCAGGCGATCCAGAGAGCCAAATCTACCGAGCTCGCCCCCTACACTTATTCGCAGCCTACTCCACCTTCGCCACAGGTTAAAAATATTAAGACCGTGCGGCAGCTACCTGGAGAGGATGGGACATCGCCCCTATCTCCGTCCCCCCGCAACAAGCTCGCCTCGCAGGTTCTACTGGCGAAGGTTCAACAATCCAAGATTTACTCATCTGACCTTATTTCTTTGCTCGCAGGACCCTCCCCCTAGAGAAAATATCATCGGGTAGTCATCAACGGGGCTTTGCATCCCTCCCCTCTAGGGGTCTGACTTCCCTCCCCCAGAGGTCGGGACCACCAACCTACGAGTCTCATCTTCGCGACTCGGTGAGTTATTCACATCGCTATCTCTTGCGGTTCTTCATTTGCTGAACCTACGCTATTCCTTTTGTGCAGTTACCCCTCTCGCGACCCTGGAGAGGCGAACCCCCACTCCGGTGGGCTAGCCATCCCAACCTAAAGTGAACATCCTCACTCCGAGGTTTGGCGTTCTAGGCCAACAGAGCCCGGGCGGGCCACTACTTGCTGACCCCGGGGTCACGGACGACACGATGCATCGCCCTGGTCTGGGGAAATCCATTATCCCTGCGTTCACTGAAGCCTTCAAGGGTTAGCCAAGCTCCTCTCGCCAGTGACCCTGTTTTATCTCGATTTCACCAGGTTAACTAATTTCCGTTGATTATTTCTTTTCCATCCCTATTGCTAATAGCTTCCTCGCAGATGTCCCCAAGACACCATCTGCCGAGTCAGAGCACTGAGAGGAGGAGATGTCACCGCCGCCTTTGCTGAACCAAGTCACTAACTTCCTAGGGGACCACGACAATATGGAAAAAATGAAGAGGCGGGTCACCGAGTTGTTCCAAAAATATGGCTTCATGCGACCTATATGACCAGAACCGGGTGGACAGGGTTGCCTATTAAGAGATTTGCCGCCATGGAGGACGCGAACGCGCATCTCCTTGCCGAGATTCGACAGGTCGATCGCGGCGAGGTCACTTCTCCGGGGGTGCACCTCGCACGAATCGAAGATCAGATGCGCTTGATGCAGCGCAAGGTCCAGTCGGTTCGCGAGTACCATTACCCGAAAGTACCTCCGCGTTCTAGGGTGCGAGGCCGCGGCCGATGGATATGGATCAATTATTGAACAATGTTATTTATTTTTTCTCGCTCGCCCTTATTACTTTCTCTAGGGGTCTTGAACAATTTGTGAATCTGTAATATGGATACCCTTACTCGCTCGCTAGATTTTTCTTTCGCTTTTCATTGATTCTACTGCCATGTTAACTGTGCCCGCACATTGCTTATTTTCTATTTGACATGCCTGCCTCGCTTTAAGTTTGGGCTCGCGAACTGCTGCCTCGTCTTCACAATTTTTCTTTCCTTCCCTGCAGGCCCCCTGCCGGCCTCTGGGAAAAACGACGCACCTTCTTGCTTGGATTTCCTATGGCGAGTCAGAGGATGTCGCTAGGACGCAAGCCCACCTAGAGCAGACAAAGGTTCAAGAAGCTGAAACGTCACCGCGCGGTTCAACTATCCGCACCCCCTGGCGCTTCAACTTCTTCCCACTCTTTTCATTCCTATAAATAGCCATCGGTTTTTACCTTTCAACCACCGCATTAACTGTCTTCAACTTCTTCCTTTCTTCCAGGATCTTTCACAGTTCTCGGCTCACGCTCGCGCTGATTTCGTCTCGCTGCTGCTGAAGCCATGGTCGCTGACGGAGAATCTGAGGGGCGGGCCAAGTGTGCCTGGGCCTACCGCGACCACTCCTTCTTCTGCGCCTCGCTTATCGATGAGGAGTTCCTCACCACAGTGGACAAGTACATCCTTCCGGGGTTTGTCGCTCGCCGCCTGGCGAGCACCGCTGCGATAAACGGGCTGTCCCCTGACAAGCTTGCCATCCCCACTGCTCACTTTGAGAATGGGTTGCGGCTCCCCTATTGGGAAAGTGCGCCAGGTACTTTACTCGACCTTTACACTCCTTGCTCGCGGTCGCAAGAAACCTGCTAATCTTTCCTTTGTAACTTTTTCAGGTGCTCAAGTATTATGGCATCTTGCCGAGCCAGCTGACTCCGAATGCGATTGCCGTAGTGGTCGCATTCGCCAGCTACTTGTTCGAGGAGAAGATAGAATTCAGCCTGCTCGTCTTTTGCAAGGTCTTCTCCTTCCGCGCCTACAAGGACGGAATGACCCACTTTGCGATCCAACATGTCACTGTGTGCGAGACAGTGAATAAAAGCCACTATTGGCATCAGAAGTTTGTCCTCGTGAAAGGGGCCTTTGGCAACATTCCCTTCTCCCCCCTCTAGTGAGGCGAGGCGACCTACCGCCGCCTGCTTCGCTCAGGGGGGACGATGCGAAGCTATTCCAGTACCTCGCGGGAAAGAACTTCGAGTTCGCGTACCTCCGGCCCCAGGGAGAAGGTTTGACTGGCACTCACAAACCCTCTATGCTTTCTTTACTTTTGGTGACTAATTTTCATAGTTGTCATTTTTGAAGGAAAGCAGGAACTTCCCCTCCGCCCCCCCCCCCCCCCCCCCCCCCCCCCCCCCCCCCCCCACATGTGAGGTCCACAACCCTCACCTCCTCCTCACTCGCTACTACGGCCGCTGAAGTGTGTCGGGACCCTCCCAGCTCGACCTATGGTAAGAAGCGACCGCCCCATGCGAGCCAGCCCACAGCGGAAACCCCAGTAAAGAAGAGGACCAAGGAGACCCCTGCCACAACAAAGGGGAAGGACATTATGGTGGACCTGAGCGAGACAGAGACCCTGCTCTGCCCGTCCGTGAGTCAGAAGGCTGCCAAGAGGAGCAGCGAGGTTGGGGGTGCTTCGAGCGAGCCCAAGACAGCGAGCCATAAGAATTTTGGCCTCGACGCGAATCTTCCGGATGCGGTCGGTGAGCCGCTGCTGGCGTAGGATCCTGATCACAATAGGATCTCATACTCTTCACTCCTTCCCTCCTGGGTTGAGAGAGACCAGGTTGGCGGCGAGGCGATCATAATTGTCTTTGGGCTGTATGGTCGCGAGGATGATGCAAACTTGTGTGCCCTAAGATCCAGGCTGCTCGTATAGGAGACCATGCAAGCCCAGTTACGAGCTATGGAGCTTACTCACATGGTGGGCCAGAGGTACCTTACTTCGAGAAGGGATTCTAAGGAGCTCAAGCATGAGCTCCAGGATGCCTCCGACGAAGTCACGCGCCTCGAAGGAAAAGAGGCCATATCAAAGGGTCTCCTCGCCAGCCTCCAGGGCGGAATGGTAATTGGTTCATACAAGCTTTCTATCTCGCTCGCCGTATTTCGCTTTGTTTGACTTAACATTTTCTTTTACAGGATGCTGAAACAACGAGCCAGCTCCTCTCGCGGAATGCTGACATAGAGATGGAGAGAACGGGATCCTGAAAGCACAAGTCCATGAGCTAACCAGGGCTGTGCTCCCCCCGCCCCTCGGCAAGCTGGGGGTTGCAACCGAATGCGAGACGAGGGGGAGGCGAAGTGCAAAAATTTGAGGGGCGTCGCCAACCTCATCTTTGATACCCTCAAGGGGGCGAGCCTACTCTCCCTGGATGCGATGGAGTTTTCTGCCGAGGTCGTCGTCCCAGATTTGTTCGTGCAAATTCCAGAGTCTGGGGATCGCGGGAGCGAGGAGGAGCTTTCTGAAGATCCTTATCTTTATTATTTGTTTTATGTATACTTTGATTTTGGCTGGCGAGATCGCCGTTATATGTAATGAATATTTTTGAAGAAATGAAAGGATTCTTTTGCTACCTTCTCAGTACCTTTTGTCCTGCTCGCACTAATATGTTCTACCATGCTCGCATTCACCCTTTTCCCTTTGTAATGAATATGGATGTCACCATTTTATTGAACTTTCTTCATTTTGTCTCGCTACAACACACCCGCACACACCAATAGGGCGTTTGCGTAGTTTCCATCGCGTATCTATATGTTATATATACTTTCTGCTTGCCTACGCGTTGGGCAAAATGCGGTTCCCTCAGCGCCTCTAGCTCACCCACCTTGGGTCTTCACGAGCATGGACTGCATTGCCTAACTTCGCTCGCCCCAACCTCTGTGCGCGACTAGATGTTACTCATTGATTACCCCCCGACACCCCCCGGCTCGCTTACGCGGATGAAGCTTAGAGATTTCCCGATCGTTCGCGAGCCTGGACCCGAACTAAAGAGCTTTGTTGCCACCGTATTCAACCGTCTTGCTATAGCCATTGGACTTAGATGTTTTTGTCCGATATTGCTCCTTATCTTCACGCAAGAGAGCGCCAGGGCTCGGCTAGTCTAAGTCTTCCCCGACCAGTTTTTGTGAACCGAGCCCATCAATACAAACTATCTCAATGCCAGCCTCTCCGCGAGATCAACCTGACCCACTAGCTAGTGAGAGCCCGGTAGCGGAATCATCCGGGGCATTCCAGCACAAAACTTACTTGCTAGCCTCTCCGCGAGATCAACCTGACCCACCGGGTAGTGAGAGCCCAACAACAGAATCATCCGGGGCACTCCAGCACAAAAATTACTTGCCAGCCTCTCCACGAGATCAACCTGACCCACCGGCTAGTGAGAGCCCGACAGCGGATTCATCCGGGGAATTCCAGCACAAAACTTACTTGTCAGCATGTTTCGAAAGATCAACCTGACCCACCGGCTAGTGAGAGACTGACAACGGGATCATCCGGGGCATTCCAGCACAAAACTTACTTGCCAGCCTCTCTGCGAGATCAACCTGACCCACCGACTAGTGAGAGCCCGGCAGCGGGATCGTCCGGGGCATTTCAGCACAAAACTTACTTGTCATCCTCTCCGTGAGATCAACCTGACCCACTGGCTAGTGAGAGACCGACAGCGGGATCGTCTGGGGCATTTCAGCACAAAACACCTTGAGGACACACGCTTATAAGAAACATTGAAACACACACATGACGAGTCAAATATATAACAAATCAATATAAAAAGTTTTTAGGGTAGAAATGGTTTAGGTCATTCCCGCTGTGGGCCAGGATGAGGGGAACCCCTTCCACATCTCAGAGGTGGTACCCTCCCGACCTGAGCACCTCATCTACAATTTAATGCCCTTCCCAGTTGGGATTGAGCTTCCCCACCGCGGCCCCCCTTCTGGCCGCATCGACCTTTTTTAAGACTAGGTCACCCTTCTCGAATTGCTTCACCCGAATTTGCTTGTTGAAATATTGGGCCATCCGTCACTTGACCTCCTCCTGTCGGATGGTGGCCAGGTCCCGAAGTTCCTATACCAGATCCAAATACAACCTTTGCCCTTCCTCGTTGTCCACTCGCCACTCTTCATCTCCTTCTCCCGCGGTGATCACCCTGGGTGACTGGACATCAAACTTGACCGGGAGGATGGCCTCGAACCCATGGGAGAGCTTAAATGGAGTCTCCCCTGTGGCGGTATTCGGCGTGGTCCTCAAGGCCCGGAGGACCGAGGGTAACTGTTCCACCCAGCTACCCCTCAGGTTCTCAACCTTCTTCTTTAGTAAGTTCTTGATGACCTTGTTTGCCGACTCCACCTGCCCGTTGCTCCTTGGGTGATGGACCAACGTGAAGCGGAGGTCTATTCCAAGCTGTCCGCAGAAACTAACAAACTCCTCGCTGGCAAATTGTGGCCTGTTATATGTGACTATGGCTAGTGGAAGCCCATAACTTCAAATTATTTCACCCCATACAAAATTTCTCACAACTTGGGATGTTACTTTGGACAGCCACTTCACCTCCAGCCACTTGGAGAAGTAACCGATCATTACTAGTAAGAGATTTCTTTGACCACTCACTTGGGGAAAGGATCCACCAGGTCCTACCCCCATATTGCAAAGAGCCAGGGGGCTGTGAAGGTCCGGAGTCTTTGGGCCGACAGGAGCCGGAGAGGGGCGAACAACTGACACTTCGAGCACTTCCTTGCAAACTCCGCTGCGTCTTTGCTGAGGGTAGGCCAAAAGTAGCCTTGCCTCAGCACTCTCCCCTCCAAGGTTCGGCTCCCGGAGTGGCTGCCACACTCCCCCGAGTGGATCTCTTCCAGGACCCTCCGGACCTCCTCCTCAGCCACGCAATGAGCTAGGAGCCCCGAGAGTGTCTTCCGATATAATCCTCCTGCATGCAAAGAATAGTATGCCGACTTATACCTGAACCGCCGCTTGTCCATATCCCCCTCGGGGAACTTCCCTGACATCAAGAAGGTGATGAAGGGATCCATCCATGATGCCCGCTGGCTTATCTCCATCAGTTCCCACTCCTCGATGGACGGTCGGAAGAAGTCCAAAATCGTGCCCCCTGCCCTGGGACCAAACTTGGCCAGGAGGTCCACCACGGAACTCTCCTCCCTTGGCACATGATGGATCGAGAAGGTGCAGAACTGCCCTATGAGCCCCTTGACCTTTTCCAGATATCGCTGAAGAGTCGACTCCTTCACCTCGAACTCCCCCTGACCTAACAAGCCACCACCATGGAGTCCATTCAAACCTCCACATCTTGCACTCCCAATTCCCGGGCTAGGAGGAAGTCTGCTATCACGGCTTCGTACTCGACTTGATTGTTGGTGAGGGGAAAATGGATGTTGATCGCCTGCTCAATCCTTGTCCCTTGGGGGCTTACCAAAACCACCCCTCCCTCAAATGAATGCTTCCCTGACGCCCCATCGACTAACATCCTCCAGGACGGCGAGTAGGGTAGCTCAAACTCTTCCACCTTGGTCACATAGTCTGCCAAATAGTCCGCCACCGCTTAGGCTTTTATGGACAACCTGGGTACGTACGAGATATCGAACTCGCTCAACTCCACGGACCACTTGGCCAGCCTTCCCGAGTGCTCCACTCCCTCCATTATGTTGCGAAGGGGGTGATCGGTCACTACCTTGATTGAGTGTGCTTGGAAGTAGGTCCGAAGCTTCTTGGCCGACACCACCAGGGCGAAGGACAGCTTCTCTAAGATGTGATATCTGAGCTCAGCCTTCCTTAATAACCGACTAACGTAGTAGATTGGGAGTTGCTTTTTTCCTTCTTCCTGGACAAGCACCGAGCTTACTGCCCCGGGTCCTGCCCCCACGAACAAGGATAAGTCCCATCCTTGCCTTGGCCTTTGCTGCAATAGGGCTTGGGTTAACTGTTCCTTCAGCGCCTGAAAATCCCTTTCACACTCGGGGGTCCACTCGAACTTTTTTTCTCTCGCAGCACTTTGAAGAAGGCCGAACACTTCTCTCCTACCCTGGAGAGAAAACTTCTTAGCCCGGCCAACTTCCCTGTGAGATGCTGGTCCTCTTTCACGCTCCTTGGAGACCCCAGCTCCATGATTGCCCTTACCTTGTCTGTGTTAGGCTCTACCCCAGCCGGAGTAAGCAAGTGACCTAAGAACTTCCCTCGGATGGCCCGTAGACACACTTTAGGGGGTTGAGCTTCATCTTGAATTTTTTCAAAGTCCCGAAGGTCTCCTTAAGGTCACGGAGGTGAGACTCGAGGTCCCGACTTTTGACCATGAGGTCATCCACATAGACCTCCAGGTTCTTTCCCTTTTGCTCTCGGAAGACCTTGTCCATCATTCACTGGTACGTTGCCCCTACATTTTTCATGCCAAATGACATCATTTTGTAATAATAGCACCCTTCCCCTATGATGAAGGAGACATCCTTGTTGTCGGGAGGGTGCATACAGATCTGATGGTAACCTGAAAAAGCATCTAAGAAACTCATTATAGAAAAACCGACGGCTGAATCAACCAGAGCGTCGATGATTCGAGGCAAGGGGTAACATTCCTTAGGGCATGCTTTTTTCAATTAGGAGAAATCAACACACATCCTCAACCTCCCATCTCCCTTTTTTACCATGACCACGTTGGAGACCCAGCCTGGATATTGGATCTCAGATACAAATCCTGCCTTGAGGAGCTTGCTCACTTCCTCTCGGATGGGTGCCTCCAGTTTGTCCGCAATGGACCTCTTCTTTTGGCGGATGGGGCGAGTACCGGAGCCGAGGTTGAGGCGATGACATGCCACATCCGCATTGATCCCGGGCATTTTTGCGGCACTCTAGGCAATGATGTCCACGTTCTCTTGGACACAAGCCAAGATCTTCCTTCGGTCCTTGGGGCTGAGCTCCCCACTGATCTTTACCTTCTCGATCTCCCCTGCCCTGGTGAAGACCTCCAGCTCCACCACCTCCTCCACAGCCTCCAGCCTTGACTGGTACGCCCAGGCTCCCTCCTTCTTACCGTAAGCCAACACTTTGGCTCCTCCTTCATCCATCTCCTCCCCTCTGACCACCATCAACTCCTTCACCCCTTCCTCCTGGGATTCACCTTCTTCTTCTACTCCCATTTCTTCCTCTCCTACCACTTCCAGCCTCGCCGGCTCCCCCATCTCCCGATCTCAATCCTCCGCTTCCTCCATCCAGGAGATGGTGTTCACGACAGTCACATAGCACTGCCTTTCCATCTTAGGGTCACCCCTCACCCAGACCTGAACTCCCCCTGTGTTGAACATGAGGCATTGATGCAAGGTGGAAGGGACGCAATAGAACACACTTATGATGGGCCGTCCGAAGATGTCACTCTAGCTATTGGGGGCGTCCACTATGACAAAGCGGCAGTTCCGGGACTGCCCCCCAAGACCACATGGAGTCACACTCCCCCTTCTACCTCCTACCTCTCCCCTGAGAACCCAAACAATGGTCCGTCTGAGGCCAACACCCTCCTGGCCTCTGCCTTCATCTCGTCAAATACCTTTTTGAAGATGACGTTGACCGAGCTCCCGTTATCCACGAGGATCCAAGAGACGGTGAAGTTCTCGATGGCTGTCTGGATGACCAGCGCATCGCAGAACAGGTCCTCATGACCCTATATGTCCTTCTGTGTGAACATGATCTTTTCTGGTGGGGGTGGGGCTTGGGACGTTGAATCTAGTCTCCGACGATACATAGTATGGAGGCTCGCCTTCCGGGTTGCCTCGATCCCGATCCCCCATGGATCACTCCAATCCCTCTTCGGGTCCCCACGTCAACCCTGTCCTCGCACCTCTCATCCTCCTCTTCCTGAGACAGGACCACCTCAATCCTTACCTGCCGCTGCTCCTGCTGCGCCGCGCTCTAGCCCCCCTCACCTCTAAGAACTCTGAGTAGGTGGTCGTCGCGTGACCTTCCTCCTAGTGGAAGTCACAATAGGGAAACTGTTGGACATGTGTGTCACATCCCATTATTTGAGAATAACAAATGCCAAATTGTATTTGATCTTGCTTGTCATGTGTTTATAATGTGCAGGAACTATAGGTGCAATAATCCATAGGTAGAAAGTAGTTTGGAACCAAACAAACTGAACTAAAGCACTACCGCCAGCACTAGGGGTTACCGCAGGCACTAGTGCTACCGCCAGCGCTAGCGCTACCGCCTGGTGCTAGCTCGAGTTCGTGCACAGTGTCACGCCGCGACGATTTCGTAACTGCTTCTACATGATCGCATCCGCAGGCGCTAGCGAGAAGTTCTGTAAATTGGAGCTTTCTTTCTCGTTTTGTACATCCATCCAGACAGATTGCTTGTGCCACAATTCTATTGCTGTTATGCTGCCGAAGATGGATCTCCCACAAAAAGCTTAAGGAGAATTCTGGATGAGGATTACGTCACGATATATCTGATGGACGATCGCTTTGACCTCGCTCATACTACAGCGATCCTTCATCTCCGACTTCAGAAGATCTCATATAGGGAGTTTTTATTATTGTTATCATTGTTTTCATTCCATATATTTTTGCAACCGTGTAGAAAATTTGTCTTGTGTTGGCGACGAGGTCCTTGCGCGGCTTAGGGGGAATTCATCGCATGTGTTGGCGACTAGGTCTAGGAGATTAGATCTAGGGGGTGCTCGAGGCCATATCCGGGGAAGGATTGGCTAGAGCGGCTTGAGGCCATATCCGGGGAAGGATAGGCTAAAGCCAACTGGTTCGTGGGGATACGAGTCGGTATAGAAAAGGAAAAATCATTTTCATTTGTACGCCTTCGATTTCTAGCGATATTGAAATCAAATTTTTGTAAACACCTTTTTATATAAATACAATCATGTCTCTATTTGTGTTTACTTGATTTCTCTCCTTTGGTATAATCTCTAAAATATTGGTTACTAAGTTTTCAATTCTAATTACTTTATCTAAATTGATTATTTCAATCGCTTTTATCATAAAACAATTTAGTACTTGCTTCTAAACTTGGATATTATGATATTATCCAAATTTAGCTAAATTATTATTTTGCCTTCTCCCATTATAAAACAAATTAGTAATTTTCATTAAATTATAAAAAGAATTTTTATTCCCTTATTCACCCCAACCCCCTCTAAGGGCGCCTATCGATCCAACAAGTGGTATCAGAGGAAGGTTATTCCAAATCCGTTTAAAACTGGGAATAATGAAGTCTCATGATCTCACTTTTACTAGTGGGGGGAACTTTCTTATAAATTAAAAATCTTTGGCTCCACCTTTATTTGAAGGCAAAAATTATAATGGGTGGAAAACACTTGTGGAAAAATTTCTTAAATCTTTGGATATTGAAGTTTGGAATAATACAATTAAAATTCCCCCAAGTATTCTTAATAGAAATGAAATGTTTTTAAATGCCAAAATAATGAATAGTCTATATTGTGCATTAGATCAAAATATTTTCAAACTTATTTATACACTTCCTACTGCTTATGAAGTTTGGAAGTTTCTTGAGAATTCTTATAGTCTTCCTTCCACAGATGATGAACAAGAGCAATTCCCTATTGATCCAAGAGAAGAAATCGATGAGGACTCATGCTTGGAGGAAGATCTATCTAAGAGAGAAGAATACATCGTCACAATATTGGACTCAAATGATGGCAACACATCAGGCAAAAGAGAAGACATAAATTCAACTATGGAAGAGGAATACGAAAATGTCAAAGGAACCCTTGGTTCAAATCATGCCTCATCTCATAGCAATGTAAGAAAATCAAAAACTTCTCTTTTTATAAAAAATTCTATTTCTACATCTTATATGCTTAAAATTGCTAAACGTAAAATTTTAAAGTTGAAAATTACTAATTCCAAATTACGTTTAGAAAATAAATCTTTAAAAGCAAACGATAAAGTAGAATCAAATATTGATTTGTTAAATTCTCTTTCACGCTCTTTAGATAAAATTCCTACTCTTTGTTTTGATTGCAATCTATTAAAAGAAAAATTCAAGGATATTGAAAAAGGGCTCTTAGTTTCTAAAAAGCATAACGAAAAATTGATAATTGAAAAATGATGCTTTAACTTGTAAGTTAAGACAATTAAAATCTTTTGTTGAAAAAGTTCTAATTTCTAGTAATAACTTTCATCATAAGATTTTGAATAACAAAGATAAATTAACTTACAAAATCATTTCTAAAAAGGACCATTTTCACACATCAACTCAAAAGGAGTGTAGTTTCAAGAGGAATTATGATCTTCACAAAATTTTTAAGAGTCACTATTATTAGTCTCAATATATTTTCAATCATGACTCAAATTTAAAAATTCTGTTTCATGAAAAACAAACTATAAAATATTTTCCTTCACATTATAAGGGTATGTATATAAGAAAGAGTGAAAATGAAAATCATTTAAATAAAAACCAATCATTTAACACATATTGTAACCCACTCTATCAACAATCACTTCTAAAGAAAGACAATCACTCTTGCATGAAGTAGAAAGATATTAAAAATGAAATATCATTACTCTACTTCGTGATTTGCTTAATTTCTTTTTCTTTGTTATCTTTTTTACTTAAGTAACATGCCTTGGTCACCTTATAAATATTTCAAATATGACTTTATCATCTAAAGCTTTATAACGTATAAATCAAATTGAATAAAATTGAATAAAAAGTCATATGTTTTTTTAAAAGTGACCTATCTCTCATCTTTTTAGTTTTTGTCTTTTAAAATTCTTTACCCATAAATGTCTTGAATTATCATCATAAATTGAATATTGAAATTATTATCAAGACTAATGAAATTAGTTTAAAGAATGGATTTAAATGGTTTATAAAAGGGCTTAGGCTAAAAATTAAAATGCGCAACATTTTTGATTATTTTCTATTTTGTTTGCTGCATATGATAGCCCTTATAATGAAGAATATTGTCAAGAAAAATCGAAAACAAAAATTCACAAAATGCATGTTTAATCTTTCAAAAATGCGAGTTTTAGATCAAGACTTCAAACAGTCATATCTTTTGATCCGCTCGTCCATTTCTTGTGTTTAATATATTTTCGGAAAGAGCACAGAATTCTCCATCCAACAACAAACCAGGCTTGCGCGTTCAAGTTTGTTTGGTGCTGTCCAATTGCCCAAATTCTACTTTGATTAAAAAGTTCTTTCAGTTTTCTTATTTCGGCAATTTCTATGTCTTTGGATTCTTCATCACATGCTACCCTTAGTATAATTGTGTGTAATGTGTGTCACCATTGTTTGCATGTATTTAGACCTTAGAATTATCTTGTATCATTAAGTTCAAATCAAAAGTTTAATCATTTCATTCTTGGTCTAAATAAAATTAATTTAAAACCTTATAATATTACATGCAACATTATCTCCATTAATCCTATGTAATAACATTGCATTCAAACTCATCATCCTAGCATCACTTCTTTGTTTATGCTTATATATTTATGCTAGGTATTACATTTACAATGTTATTCAAATTCCATGATAACTATGTGATTTGAAATCATAATAAAATACTAAAATTCCAACAAACACATAGTTTATGGATTAATCATTAGAATATATATCATGAAATTATATATTATCATGCAAAATCAAAGATCAATAAATTCAATTATTAAATACAATTTTATTATAAATTTCAAAATGTTATATATGTGATCTTTGTCTTTGATATGATTGCATGATCATCATTTTTCTAGACTTACAAATCAAACATGCTCATTCAAAAGGAAATCACCAAATCATATTGTCATAAGTCTAGAAGAATTAGAATTCACATACATCATGATGATCTAACATATATTCTATGCAAAATTCTCTGTAATCATAAATCATAATTCATGTTCTATCAAGAAATATCTTAAAACAATAATGTTTATCACCTAGGAATTATGAATCTTATGATAAAAATATGAATAATGTTATCTTTACATTTGGTGTTTGGATATGCTTTGCTATTGATTGCATGTATCTATCATATATATAGACTCTAGAATCAACTTTGTAATAATAAGAATAAATCAAACTTAATCATTACTCAATTCTAGATCTATAATTTGAAACTCTGTTTTGAAATACATGCAATTTTAATGTTAATCTTATGACATGACATTAAACCCAAAACTCATCATAAAAGTATTATCACTTATTGAATATTAGTAATTGTGCTAATTATCTCTTATCGTCATCTCATAAAAGTAGAAAAACTATGCGGCTATATATATAACTCTTCATATTAAATAAAACTCATAGTTTTTAAATCAACCTATAGTTTAAAAGCATAGGTTGTCCAAAAGATTATTCACCTATGACTTCATATCTCACAATAGCGGGGGTGTAGGGTTTAGAGACCTAACCTCTACGACATGTATTTTCCTTAACCGGCGTGGGTTATAGTGGGGCCTTGCGAGGCACTAGGGGGAAAGAGTGTTAGGTTGAGCGTTCTCTAGTGTGTGCATATGGGATTAACACCCCAACCTACAGCATGTGTGCAGCTCCTCATGCCCATCGTCACTTAGTACGGGGCTAGGGTGTAGACATTTAGTCCGAGTAGTTTTTAATCGTAGGACATACTTATATTACTCATTGCATGACCTTTTTATTTACTTATCACTTCAATCATGCATTTTTTGGGTTGTTCAAAAATGTCCTCTTGTGTTTGCATAATTTATCTTGTTTATGTTTAAATGGTTTTTGTAAAACACATGTATTTGAAAAAGCCAAAGTTTCATGCAAATTTAATCCATCTAGAGATCTCCAAAATTTTTGAAATTTCTGCATTAAACTACTCTAAGGACACTAAATCAAAATCAAAAATTGAAAATTTAAATTTCTCAAAAATCATGTACTGTTTCCCGCGCTAGCACTAACGCCGACGCTAGAGTGGGTTTGTGATTTTCCTATTTTTCAAAATTTTTAAAAATTAATAAAAATATTTTAGTCTATATGTACTACTTTGTTTTTGTATTTTTGACATTTATTATTTTTGTTTTATTTATATCATGAAAAATCAACTACAAAAGTTCAAAGTTCAAAAATATGTTTTTGTGATTTTCTATTTTTATTTCATTAAAAAACTTTCCAAACAAAAAAAAACTGTATGATCTTTATTGCTAATATCGAGCGTGAATATGTTCTATTATTTAGAATTATCTACAATGTTAAAACTTGTTTCCTCATATTACTATGAACATTGTTTTGTTTATCTTGCTTTGATATATCTAATTAAGTGCATCAATTGTATTAAAAAATATGTGTAGATCCAAGCTTAGCATGTCTCTAAGTATGAGTAAATGTTTTTTGATTGATAATGATACATTTCACTCACTTATTTTGGTAATCAACATGTTTGTTTAAATCTAAAAGATGCTTGCTTGTGTATTATAATTGTACAATGAATTAAAACTTACATAAGTTTATTATCTACACTACATTTGAATTGCACTTAAAAATTAAGAAAAGTGGTTGCATTCAAAAATTTTGTTGGGTTTGCAAAACAAGTGTATTTGGAGAATGTTGTCTCACAAAAGTAAAAAAATAGACAAATATAAATCCACCAAGCACTACTTGAACCTCCTGATAAGTCTTCATAAGCTTTGTGAGGTTGAGCACCTTGGAAAGAATAGTAAAGTGTCTTATACAACCCTTGATTAGTACACCACTTTTTATAAAATAGTGTGCATTAAAAGTGTGTGAAAGTTGATATACTTGTGTTTTATTGTCCACCTTATTCTACACATGTCTTATATTTTGTGATTTAAATCAATTGTTAGCATTGCTCAAAATACACTTATGTGCACATCATTATCTTTCATAACACTTCTTCTCATGAGTATTGGATTCTAATGCTTTATCTATACTATTCCTTATATAAGAAATGCACTAGAAAACCTAACATGATCTCTACAATATTTTGGTATCTCTTGAACATAAAATTAAGTAACATTGTAGTATAGTTTCTTTTTGATATGTTCATTTCATGCTTGGTAACTTTATGTACAACTATGAGATTTCAAAGAGGTTAAAACATTGATACGTAAAATTTAGGATATAAAATTTCTCCAAATTCTACGAACTATAGGCAAGAGCACCTATCATTCATAGTATAGGATATTTAGAAATAAATATCAAGTGTCGTATTCCACGGGGTTGTTGATTACTTCTACTCACGCAAATTAATATTATTTTATCTAGATTTAAGATGATTTTTAGAATAATAAAAGAGAAAAGAAAAAAGAGCATTTGATCGGAAATCCTTCTTGAGTTAAATAAATTGTAAAATCTAAATTCATAACCAAAAGCGATAGAATAATTCGACCGTGGAGGTTCCCAAAATATGGTAGAGCCTCTCTCGAGAGAACTACCACCTAACCTTAGGTTGATCGATTAAGACCCCTCGGCCAGTCGAAACCCCTAAGCTTGATTTATGCGGTGAGCCCCACTATTGGATTTGACTCCAATCCGAAAGATTTGTGTCACCCTCTCTCGAGGAATGCATGCAACTCTTTCCACTAATGAATGATCTACACAAATTCATGGATCTCTCGATCACTAGAAAATGGATCAAGAATTGATATTCATATACCGGCAATATGAGATCAATCGAGAAAAATCAAAAGTGGATCGTAATAATTCTTAAACTAAAGCTACGACAATGAGAGATTACAAAATAAGAAAAGCTTAAGAATTCATCCGATCAAATGCTATAAATTCAGCTAAACATATTTGAAAAGAGAAACATTTTTATAACTAAGTAAAGAGAATTACAATTGCAGGAATTGGAAATCTAAACTATGAATTGAAATTTGCAAGACATAAAGTAAATCTGCATAAAGAAAATACAATAAGAAAATGCTGAAAAACTAATCTAAAAATGACCCAATCTAAGCTAGGATCGGATCCCCATCACTTTGGCAGCAGCTGGCTTTTATAGGCAGAAAATTGGTGAGTCACGCCCTTGGTCACGCCCGTGACCAAGGGCGTGTAAGCTGCGTAATTGCGTCTTGAAAGCCCGGGAACGTTGGGGAAGAAAAACCGCCAAAATTAATCATCTCGACGGGTCACGGCCTCGGTCACCCCCGTGACCTAGGGCGTGACTTGACCGAATCTGGAAACGGCGGGAAACGGCGCGATCTGGAGTTATTCTGGCAGTTGCGGGAAGGGTCACCCCCTAGGTCATGGCCGTGACATAGAGTCACGCCCGTGACAGAGGGCGTGACTTGACCAAATCTTGAAATAGCGCGATCTGGAGTTATTCTGGCATTTGCGGGAAGGGTCACCCCCTAGGTCATGGCCGTGACATAGAGTCACGCCCGTGACCTGGGGCGTGTAGGCTGGAAATGATGTGACGGCGTGTTCCGGCAGCTAGAAGATGGCTGGGTTGAGTCATGGCCGTGACTTGAAGTCACGCCCTTGGTCATGGCCGTGACCGAGGGCGTGTAATACTAAATTGGGCTGGCGGCATGATCTGGCAGATGTAAGATGGCTGGGTTGAGTCATGGCCGTGACTTGAAGTCACGCCCTTGGTCATGGCCGTGACCGAGGGCGTGTACTGAAGAATTTTTCAGACTTGTTCCATTCTTTCCCCTGAATATGGCTGTGAGCTTGAATTTGCTATTAGCAGCCCCAGATTACCTGAAAACACAAAATAAAGCGAATTAGATATATATTAAACTAAAATTATATAAAAACTAATTAATTACTACTAAAATACTATATAAAAATAACTATAAATAATGCACTATCAAATACCCCCATACTTAAGCTTTTGCTATTCCAGAGCAAAAACTAATTTATAAGCACGAGAAGAATTTATAGGACATTTCCAAAAAGATTTACTTCTAATTATGTACTCCAAATCTTATAAAACTCATGTCAAAATAAGTTAAGAAATTAAAATTCAGATTTATAAGAAATAATTTATAATTCATAAATTGAGATGAGTAGAATAAATATTAGTTTCAAAATTCTCTAACTAAATCTTCATAAACAAAATTGCATTGAATTAAGTAAAATAACCAAGATTAAAATTATAGAAACTTTAAACATCATTAGAAACTTTTAGAAAACTACAAAATATTAACTATGCTCTCTCAAAAATATCTTAGGATAAGCAAATAAACTTGGCTAATTGGGGTAAAGTTGGCATTGAAGAAGTTACTTTGCATATAGGAAATGATGAATTTTATCCTCTCATTTCCATCTTTTTTTAATTTCTTTTTTTTTATATCCCAAATGTATATGTTTAGGAGTGATGAATTTTATCCTCTCAACTCCATGCCATATAATCTTTTACTAATTTGGGTGCATATGTTTAGGAATGATGAATTTTATCCTCTCATTTCCATGACATATGATCTTTTCAAATATTTTTTTATATGCCAAATAAAAGGGTTAAACAAAAAGGTAGGGGAAGGGCTAGGGTTTAAAGGCTACAAAAATTCCAAAGAAATATTTTAAGAGCATAGAAAATAAATTGAGCAATCTATAAGAAACTATGAGTTCAAGTTAATATAAGTAAAATCTAAAGATATTTAACACAATTACTACAAAATTGAATTATGATATTTTAAAGAGAGAAAGTAAAACTAAGAAATATTCTAAACAAATCAAAATAATGAAAAACTCATTAAATCAAATTCATATAAAAATTAAATCTAACATATTTTGAAGAGAAATATATGATTTAAAAATTCATAAAAAGAAAACTCTTAAAAAAAACCTATAAAGACAACTCATAATTAAAATTAATTTTGCATAAATAAAGTTTGGAGAATTTTAATATTACAAAATTTATCTTATTGGAAAAATAGTTTTTTTTATAAGTTTTTTAAACATTTTAAAATAAAACAAATTTTTTTGTATTTTTCATATTTTTAAATCAAAATTGCAACAGAAAACAAAGAAACAATTTTTTTATGATTTTTAACATGTTTTCAATTTTTTTTATTTTTTTATAAAAATAAACATTAGAGAACACCCCCCCATACTTAAAGATAAACATTGTCCCCAATGTTTATAAACAAGAATGAAAAGGCCAAACAGGAAAAGAAAATGCAATAAATAAAAGAAAAATAGCAAAAATATAAAGATAAGCAAGGGGTGCCTCCCAAGAGCGCTTTGTTTAACGTCTTTTAGCTAGACGTTAAGGGTTAGCTAAAAGGATATTCAAATTGAAAATGCACAGGCAACTCCCTTAATTCACGCTGAGGTAAAAATGCCGAAAACTGTTGCCCGACGACTCCTCCGCTATAATCCTGATTCTTTTGTTTTCCGTTAGCGCGAAATTGTGAATCCAAATTACCTATACATACCTTAGGCAATTTGGATTGCTGGAGATGAGCGGCAAATGGATCAGTGAAGACGTTTGGTTGCACCGGCTCATCCTCTACATGAAAATCGTTAGAAGAAAAAGAATCAAAATTAAGCGAGTCAGAAAATATTTCACAAGGAGGAGTTTCTTGTGAAAACACATGATTAAGCTCCGGTTGTTCATTTTCAAAAATAAAATTCGTATCCAAAAATTTATTTGAAATTCCAAGTGGACTAAATTCATGGGACACAATATTTTCATGAATTTCACTTTCAAAGTGAATAATTAAGGAGAAAATTCATGAAAAATAGGAGGAGATTCGGGCGGAGGAGGTGAAGAAACATGTTCTTCATCAATTTCGTCCGGTGTCTCCATGACTCTTTTAAATTCGTGGTAAAGAAGTTCTTCTTGAGCTTGGGTATAAATATTTAAATTTTGATAAATAGAATCTGGAGAATACCCAAGAGTAGAAGAAAAAGAATTTTGTGGGGTAAAAGAGGAGGAATGAAAATTTTGATTGACTGAATTTCCTTCATCGCACCGAAAACTATCCGGGTGATCTTGCCACCATGAATAATTAATATAGGAGCAAGAAGAAATATTATTAGAATCGGAAAAATCATTCGCATGAAAACTAGATGAATTATTTTCATCAAAGTTTGAATAATTATTTTCATAAATAAACTCAAAATTATTTCCATAAGAAAAATTTTGAGAGTAAAAATTAATATAACAATCCTCACTTCGATGCGGTGCTCCACAAAAATTACAATTAACTTGGCGCTTTCGTGCGGCTTCCAAAAGATTGACTTTATTTTGAAGCTCGACAACTTTGGCGGCCAATTGAGATAACATTTTTGAAGAAAGAAAATTGAACAACCGTCACTTAATAGAATGAAATTTGAAAATAAATCAAAAAGAGAAATGGGGGCGGAGAAAGAGATTGATAAAAGTAATAAAATTCACGCTTTCAAAATATCAACAAAAATATGTCCCCGGCAACGGCGCCAAAAACTTGATACGTAAAATTTAGGATATAAAATTTCTCCAAATTCTACGAACTATAGGCAAGAGCACCTATCATTCATAGTATAGGATATTTAGAAATAAATATCAAGTGTCGTATTCCACGGGGTTGTTGATTACTTCTACTCACGCAAATTAATATTATTTTATCTAGATTTAAGAAGATTTTTAGAATAATAAAAGAGAAAAGAAAAAAGAGCATTTGATCGGAAATCCTTCTTGAGTTAAATAAATTGTAAAATCTAAATTCATAACCAAAAGCGATAGAATAATTCGACCGTGGAGGTTCCCAAAATATGGTAGAGCCTCTCTCGAGAGAACTACCACCTAACCTTAGGTTGATCGATTAAGACCCCTCGGCCAGTCGAAACCCCTAAGCTTGCTTTATGCGGTGAGCCCCACTATTGGATTTGACTCCAATCCGAAAGATTTGTGTCACCCTCTCTCGAGGAATGCATGCAACTCTTTCCACTAATGAATGATCTACACAAATTCATGGATCTCTCGATCACTAGAAAATGGATCAAGAATTGATATTCATATACCGGCAATATGAGATCAATCGAGAAAAATCAAAAGTGGATCGTAATAATTCTTAAACTAAAGCTACGACAATGAGAGATTACAAAATAAGAAAAGCTTAAGAATTCATCCGATCAAATGCTATAAATTCAGCTAAACATATTTGAAAAGAGAAACATTTTTATAACTAAGTAAAGAGAATTACAATTGCAGGAATTGGAAATCTAAACTATGAATTGAAATTTGCAAGACATAAAGTAAATCTGCATAAAGAAAATACAATAAGAAAATGCTGAAAAACTAATCTAAAAATGACCCAATCTAAGCTAGGATCGGATCCCCATCACTTTGGCAGCAGCTGGCTTTTATAGGCAGAAAATTGGTGAGTCACGCCCTTGGTCACGCCCGTGACCAAGGGCGTGTAAGCTGCGTAATTGCGTCTTGAAAGCCCGGGAACGTTGGGGAAGAAAAACCGCCAAAATTAATCATCTCGACGGGTCACGGCCTCGGTCACCCCCGTGACCTAGGGCGTGACTTGACCGAATCTGGAAACGGCGGGAAACGGCGCGATCTGGAGTTATTCTGGCAGTTGCGGGAAGGGTCACCCCCTAGGTCATGGCCGTTACATGGAGTCACGCCCGTGACAGAGGGCGTGACTTGACCAAATCTTGAAATAGCGCGATCTGGAGTTATTCTGGCATTTGCGGGAAGGGTCACCCCCTAGGTCATGGCCGTGACATAGAGTCACGCCCGTGACCTGGGGCGTGTAGGCTGGAAATGATGTGACGGCGTGTTCCGTCAGCTAGAAGATGGCTGGGTTGAGTCATGGCCGTGACTTGAAGTCACGCCCTTGGTCATGGCCGTGAACGAGGGCGTGTAATACTAAATTGGGCTGGCGGCCACATGATCTGGCAGATGTAAGATGGCTGGGTTGAGTCATGGCCGTGACTTGAAGTCACGCCCTTGGTCATGGCCGTGACCGAGGGCGTGTACTGAAGAATTTTTCAGACTTGTTCCATTCTTTCCCCTGAACATGGCTGTGAGCTTGAATTTGCTATTAGCAGCCCCAGATTACCTGAAAACACAAAATAAAGCGAATTAAATATATATTAAACTAAAATTATATAAAAACTAATTAATTACTACTAAAATACTATATAAAAATAACTATAAATAATGCACTATCAAACATCTTTACATTTTGAACTTAAACTCATATTTATACTTATGATTTTCATGCTTACAAAAAGATGTTTCTTATAATCTTCCGCTTGCCTACACTCTTATTTATTTATCTGAAATCTCTTATATACTATGCTTAAACTCTTTATCATTTAATATATTACAAAAGCTCGATCATGCTTTAAAATTCATAAGAAATGCTTTCTTACTTCCCTTACCCCACCTTCTTTTGATAATACCAAAAGGGGGAGATTAATTGCAGAAATCTATATAGAAGAAATATAGAAGTTTAAGGGGTGATAATAATTCATTAAATCTATTATTTAAGGGGAGTAACACATAAAATTACATTTATGTAGGGGGAGCATTAAGATAGGGGGAGTATGCACTATTCTAATGCTTATCATATACTATAGTTGCACTATTATCTCGCTTATCATATACAATACACACCTTTGTTGATTTCTTACTAAGAGGATTTGTTATTATCAAAATGGGGAGATTGTTGGACATGTGTATCACATCCCTTTATTTCAGAATAACAAATCCCAAATTGTATTTGATCTTGCTTGTCATGTGTTTATAGTGTGCAGGAACTATAGGTGCAATACTCCACAGGTAGAAAGCAGTTTGGAACCAAACAAACTAAACTAAAGCACAACCGCTAGCGCTAGGGATTACCGTAGGTAATTTCGTAACTGCGCCACGCCGCTAGCGCTAGGGGTTCGTGCACAGCGCCACGCCGCGACAGTTTCGTAACTGCTTCTACACAATCGCTACTGCAGGCGCTAGGAGCTACTGCAGGCGCTAGCGAAAAGTTCTATAAATTGGAGCTTTCTTTCTCATTTTGTACATCCATCCCAGAGAGATTGCTTGTGCCACAATTCTATTGTTGTTATGCTGCCGAAAATGGATCTCCCACAAAAAGCTTAAGGAGAATTCTAGAGGAGGATTACGTCACGCTACATCCGATGGATGATCGCTTCGACCTCGCACATACTACAGCGATCCTTCATCTCCGACTTCAGAAGATCTCATATAGGGAGTTTTTATTATTGATATCATTATTTTTATTCCATATATTTTTGTAACCGTTTAGAAAATTCGCCTTGTGTTGGCGACGAGGTCCTTGCACGCCTTAGGGGGAATTCGCCGCGTGTGTTGGCGACTAGGTCTAGGAGATTTGATCTAGGGGGTGCTCGAGGCCATATCCGAGGAAGGATTGGCTAGAGCGGCTTGAGGCCATATCCGAGGAAGAATAGGCTAAAGCCAACCGGTTTGTGGGGATACGAGTCAGTATAGAAAAGGAAAAATCATTTTCATTTGTACGCATCCGATTTCTAGCGATATTAAAATCAAATTTATGTAAACACCTTTTTATATAAATACAATCATTTCTCTATTTGTGTTTACTTGATTTCTCTCCTTTGGTATAATCTCTAAAATATTGGGTATTAAGTTTTCAATTCTAATTACTTTATCTAAATTGTTTATTTCAATCTCTTTCATCATAAAACAATTTAGTACTTGATTCTAAACTTGGATATTATGATATTCTCTTAATTTAGCTAATTTGTTATTTTGTCTTCTTCCATTATAAAACAATTTAGTAATTTTCATAAAATTATAAAAATAATTTTTATTCCCTTATTCACAGCCCTCTAAGGGCGCCTATCGATCCAACAGTAAGGCCACCCCTCCTCTTGGCCTCTGCCCCTTTGTTCCTTCTCCTATGCCAGGATACCCCGGCTCCCGCTCCTCTTCCTCTTCCTGCTCTTCCTCTCCTGACCACCATCGCCTTCTATGGCGGGGGAGGAAGTGGCCTCGGGCCCTGCCTCCACCCTAGCTGATGGGGTCTTCCTTGCCCTACTTGGAAGTTGCCCCCTCCCTGGTGGAAACCACTTCCTAGGCCCTGCACCCCTCCTCCTTCCTGCCTCCACCCCAACTCTGGCCCTTGCTTCTCCCCTTCTCCTTGCCTCCGGCTGCCTAACCTCCAGCTCGCTCAACTTTTCCAGCCTTTTTGTGAACTCGGGGTTAATTGCCTCCCCATATATCTCCTCCGCCGCTCTCTCCATCAACTCATCAAAATACAAAGGATCCCTCCTCTTGAGATCCATATTAAAGAACCCCTCCCGCAGCCCTACTTTGAAGGCGAGCTAATGGGTGTACCATGGCACCTCCTGGATGAGTAGGACTTCTTCCTGGAACCGATCCACATAGCGGGCCAGCGATTCTCTCAGACTTTGCTTGATGTTGAAGAGCGCCTCAGGGTCCTTCTTCCTCCTCTTCGAGGTTGAGAAAAACAACAGGAAGCCGCGACGCAGGTCATTAAAAGCATAGATCAACCCCGAGGGCAACTGGTGGAACCAGTTCCTTGCCTTTTCCTTTAGAGTGGTAGCGAACAGTCGGCACTTGAAGGCGCCCGACATATGTCTGACAGAGATCATATCCTCGAACCACTGTAGGTGTTGAATGGGATCATCCTTGCCGGTATACAGTGTCATGGCTGGCTCACTAAACCCCTCAGGGAGTGGAGACGAGAGCATCAGCTCATAGAATGTGCTTCCTCCCTTCACCCCCTAACCTGCTTCACTCTCCCCATAAGCTCCTCGGGCGACCCGGCTCCTACCACCCTCGCACTCGCCGAGGGGCCACTCGCTGGGACCGCACTGGACGGGGTCCCGCTGTCTGGGATGGCACTCTCCAGGACCCCGCTCGCACTCACAGGGCTGGGGAAAAGTTCTCGCCCTGCGAGTTCTCGCTCTGCCGGTTGGGACGCCACCTCCTTTCCTGCCCTATGCACTGGGGCGTTCTCGCCAACTCCAGTTGGAGGGGCCACTTGGGTCGCAGGAGTTGCGAGCCCCCCTTGGGCCATGGCGAGAGCGCACTAAAAAGCCCCGAGCAGGTCCCTCTTGAGGTCTGCCAGCATCTCTACCGTAGCTGGCGCGCCGGGAGGTGGCAAACCGCCAAAGACTGCCTCTTGCTCGTCCTCTCCCGCCATGTCTCTTCCTTGGAACTTTCTTGTACTACCTGCACTCCACGCTCACCACAACAAAAATGTTGAAACCAGAACTTGGTCTCTTGTGGAGCTCGGGCCTCCATAGATGGGGGCAGATAGCACTTACTGATCCCTCAGAAAGAATAGACCAGAGCCTCAAAACTAGACACAGACCCTTGGTCGCAGCGAGGAGGTCCCACCACACACCCGGAAGATTTTCGAGCGCTTCCCCTCCCAAGCCAAAGCCGAGACTGGGCACCTTGGAGAGCCTGAGAGCTGAACCAAGATAACCAAAGGAGAAGGAAGCTCAGAATACTGAGATTGGTGTTGGAACATGGTTTTCTGCATCCCTTTAATTTGAGAATAACAAACCCTACTTGTATTTGATCTTATTTGCCATTGTGATTTTAGTATGCAGGTTTGGACAGATATGACACCAGGTTGCTGCAATACTAGTCTGGCTCTATCCATAAGCAGAAGGATTGAATGATGTCTAACACCAAGCGTTAGTTCTTAACGCTGGGCGTTAGCGATCGACGGGATGGTCTGCCGATCTACAGGATGGGCTGCCGATCGACAAGATGGCTTGCCGACTGAATAAAAAGAGAAAGATACTCAACGCCAGGCGTTAGGAAGTAACGCCGGCGTTACCAATCGACGAATATGGCAAGGAAGAAGCAGCCGTGATTGAAGGATGAACTTTAGGAATGCTTTGCCTCAACGCCTGCGTTAGCCTTAACGTCAGCGTTAGTATTGCCTAAAATAAACAATTCCTAAAGAGCAAAATATCCTTCCTCTCCTGAAGATCCGAGCCATCAATATGTTACTATACATTGTCAACGCCCAGCGTTAGAACTCAACGCAGGAGTTAGCTCAAGTTCTATAAATTGGATGATTTCGACGTCTCTGACTACTGATTGATTTGATCCTTACTCCAGCACTCCAGAAACTCAATCAGGACGTATTTTTGAGAACTTCATCTCCCGCACACATTCGAGCAAAAAATTCAAGGAGAACCGGATCAACGCTTTCTCAACGCGATGAACGCACGCTTCGACTTCAAGAACTTACAGCGGCTTTCGCCATCTCCAGAATTCTTCATAGGGAGTTTTAGTTTATGTGTTAAAATATTTATTTGTAACCTTTTATTATTTCCTTGGAAGTAAATTCGCCTCGTGTGGCGACTAGGTCTGGGTAGGACTTAGGGTGCAATTCGCTTCGTGTTGGCGACTAGGTCTGGGAAGTAGATCTAGGGGATGCTCGAGGTCTTTTTTGGGTATAGGAAGGCTAGAGCGGCTATCCCAAAATGGTCTAACAACTGGGAATAATGGCGTCTCGTGATCTCGCATCAACTATTGGGGAAAATTTTTGTGAAGAAGAAAAATCACTTGCACCACCTTTATTCGAAGGAAGAAATTATAAAGGATGGAAATTTTTAATGGAAAAATTTATTAAAAACCTAGATATCGAAGTATGGAATATTGCAATAATAAGACCCGCGGATGAAACAGATAACAATGAACGTCACCTAAATGCAAAGGCCTTAAATAGTATTTTTGGTGCCTTATCTCAAGAAATTTTCAAATCAATATATTATTTTTCTAGTGCATACAAAATATGGATATTTCTTGAAGAAATGTATGCTTTCCTCTCACAGGTATCGAACAAATACAAGACTTGGAAATCAGTCAAGCTTGCACGAATGTCCAAGGAAACTCCTCTCATGACGAATCAACGATGTGCACATCAAGAGAAATTGAAGTAGAAATATTATCTGTAGAAGAGGAGTGCCAAAAAGAAGACAAAGGAACTATATGTTCAAATTTTTCCTCCTCCGATAGCAAGGTAAGGAAATCAAAGTCGTCTTCTTTTGTGACAAATTTTGTTTACACATTACATATGCTACAAGTTACTAAACAAAAAATGATGAAATAAAAAAAATGCTAATAAGCAATTACGTTTAGAAAATGAAAGGTTAAAAACTAATATTAATATAAAATCAAATTTTGAATTACCTAGTTCTCACTCTTGCTCTTTAATTAAACGTACTTATCTTGTAACTCTTGTAATACATGAAAAGATAATTACAAAAAACTTGAAAAAGAGATCACTTCTGCAAAAGAACAAAATGAAAAATTATGTTTAGAAAACTCTTCTTTAAAAAATAACTGTGCTAGTTGTAAAAACTATAAAATTGAAATTAAAGAGATGGATGAAACATTTGAAGAATTTAGAAATGCCTATCAAACTCAGATTGAATCTATTGTCACCACTCTTAAAAATAGCAAAATTGCTTATAATAAAGCTAGACATAATATCAAAATTGAAAATAATGAATTAAAAACCAAGATTTACTTGCTTGAGGAAATCATAAAGAAATGTTCTCAAAACATACATTCACAATTCCAAGAAAAATTCAAAAACAATTTAAATATGAAACTTCCTAAGTTGATTAAACCAAACATAGGAAATGATAAACATCAAAAGATTTTTAATGTAATTCCAAAATGTTACAAGTCACATTGTCAGTCCTTTCCAAATTTAAAATTAAATACAAACAAATTTCCTTTAATTAGTAAACTCAAAATTCATTCTTATCCGTATATTCAAGTTAATCACATTGAAAATTTGATGCATAAGAATGACATTAAACTAAGATTTGAATGGAGGCCTGACGCGCTATTTCCACACCGCTAATTAGCGGGCACGAAATGCGGGACGACGGCAGTGCACCGGTCGTTGTCAAGTAATAAAAGTAGGGAGTAGCTCCCTGAATATCGTTCTCAAAGGACTGCAAGTTAGGTAGTACGATTTGCTTGTTAGGAGATTAATTTTGAGGGTTCCTAAGTTTAACAAAACAAGGGGGGTTTTGGTTGGTGTTACGGAACAAGAATGAAAAACTACAACTATGCGGGTCGCAATCACCGCGTCGCTTGGTGGATGGGTTTAGTGCAGGCTGCGATGCCGTGCTTCGCTTGGCGGATGGCCGGTGAGCAAATGGATGAAGTGAGTGCAAATGCGAGGGTTGAGGGTCGAAGGCACCTCTTCGCTATCGCTTCTAGCTTTTGCTAGAGCGAGTGCTAGAACATGTGGGTGTAAGTGGAGCGGGGGCGGAGCGCATCACAACACAGCATAACGTAAAGACAAGTTCATAAATAAACTTCCATTCATAGACAAATAGATGTTCATTTAGTTCATTACAACCACTTAGAGTACAAATCACAAAATGAGAAGGGGTAGAAGTAACAACGAGATGAGAAGCCTTGCCGCGGATCGTGGTCGGAATGGGTGGTTGTCATGCCTCCTCCGAGCTCAGTCCTTGGTTGCTTCCGGGGTGTAGAGGCTATCACTACCTCCAACCGCTGCCCGTCTTCTTCTCAGAGCTGGGTTCACTTCTCCTTCACCCAATGGAGATGTCTTCCTCTTGGAATGCTGGCCGTAGATGGCGGAGAATGCTTCTGGAACCCTAGATGGACCTTAGGATCAATGGATGAAGCTTTTCCAAGGGGAGGAATGGAAGGAGGGTCCATGGAGAGGTGGAACGGCGGAGTCGCGCTCAGAAATCGCGCCTCGAACTGTGCAGGAATACCTAAAATCCTGGAACAATGGCTTAAATAGGGAGCAGAATAAGTACTGCGCATGGTCAGTGGCACACGACCAATGGTCGTGCGCGAAGAAATGCCTATGATCATGCGCAGTCAACCTGTAGCAAAGGAAAAATAGAAAACACCGCACGGTCAGTGGCGCACGACCAGTGGCCGTGCGCGAAGAAAGGCCTGTGATCGTGCGCATATCTTTGGTTCGATTTCGATTTGGGCTGGGATTTATCGCACGTCCAATGGTCGTGCGCCTGATCGTGCGCGAAGGAATGCGCACGATCAGAGGCTTTTTAGGCCAAAAATTCCCCCGCACCATCCCGAACGTGCAGACGACCCCGGGACCTGCAGGAAAAACACAATTAACCCGGATCCGTGCACACCACCGGATCCATAACACAAGCATACAGTAACATATAGGAAAAACATGCCACAAAGGTGGAAGGATTGCACAAAAGGCGCAGAGACGCCATGCTATCAATATAAGCGTATATGAACAGCAAATGAAGTGCAATGACACTAAATCAAACCCAAATGAGGTCGGAAATCACTGTATAAACCAGACTCATCACACCCCCAGACTTACCTGTTTGCGCGTCCCGAGCAAACAAATCCGGCGGAGCGAGAAAAGACATAGCTGGGTTAGAAATTGCCAGGGCGGAGTAGTATGCGAAGTCTCATACGCATGTGTATAGAAATCTAGTAGACAAAATTTCTAATTATATATATTAGTTTATAATTTTCTAAGAGCGTATTTATATATTACATTTACTCAAAAGGTGAATCACGGTGAATCATAAGGTCGTACATAGGAAGAAAGTAAACTGAACGCTGAGGCGAGGGTTGCCAAAGATCGGGACTCGGGACAACTCCATTGAAATCCATCAATGTCGCTGACCATAGGCTTGCCGGTTCGCACTCTCTCCACGGCACTAGTATGACTCAAATGCGTGAATCAATAGGACATTAGGTTTGAGATGAGGCTTGGGTTTAGGTGAGGTAAACAAAGATAAAAGCGACGGCTTAGACACTAAACCCAAATGAGCTAGCACAGAAAACTAACCTCATCACCACACAACATGCAGGTACACTACACCCCCAGACTTGGACTTAGCAACATGGGTGCGTGCACCGCCTACTCTTTTACATTCAAACTTATACTTATACAAATGAGTTTTACATTCAAACTCATATCTTTTTCTTTTCTTCTTACTTCTTTTCTCTCTTTCTTTTTTTCTTTTTCTTTTTTTTTTCTTATCATTTTCAGCAAATAAACAATAAAACATATCCACAACTTCACAAACATGTCACCACATCAACAACCCAACTCATAAAAATAATAAATAGCTAAAGCTCAGATTTGGGTGTGTGATTAGGATTGGCTTTTGGGCTTTGGTGCGATAAAAGTGGGGCTGAATCAAAGAACGGGTAGGCACAATTGGGCTAACTAGGATATAGCGATAGGAAAGGGTGCAAAGGCTCAACCGGGCCAAAATGATGGCCTATATCACATTCACGCACTTGACTAACCGTATACCCATGCTTCAAGAATCGCTTGGGGCGAGTTCTAGCCACTGAGAAAGATAATCCTTCCTCTCGACTCGGGCAACACGAGACTAACGGACGTCTACACACATTCCTATGCTGCCGTTTGATTCACACCGGATTCACCAAATTTTAAGTAAAGTAAACAATACTTACGCTAGTAGAAAAATATAGACTAAGAGCATAAAAAGAAATTGGATCTACACAAATTCCTACGAGACATGAGCACTCGACTAGGAGCACTACAAGAGTCAACAAAGTACTTCGTCTCGCAATCCTAACCCAGCACCGTGATTTCCTATTCACACAACCGAGACGAGTTAGACTCGTAGCGCGCCTACAGTTCAGTGCGTTCATGTGGGTGTCGTGGTGTGCCATTAGATGAGCAATGCTACAATATAACACAGAAGTAAATCCTAGTATGCTGTGCACTGTGCATGTGCACGAGGTAACGATAACTACTCTCTCCCACCGACTTACACTAAGCAGAAAGCTTGTTTGATAGTGGCATAAGCTTAAGAAGGCTAGGATGAGAGATTACCCCATGCTCAGAAATGAGCATACCAGAAGATATGGCGTTTTGTTCAAAAGGCGGTGATCCCGCCGTGCTCCAATAAATATGGACCTGCGATTAAAGAGATCCCAAGCACACAACAATATAGCAAAAAAGATAATAAGAAAGAACGGAACCAAATGGTCCCAAATGGGTTGTCTCCCAAGAGCCCTTTTATTTAACGTCCTTGAAGGTGGACCAAATACCTGTATTAAAGATTGATAGCAGTAGTCTTATAATAAAAAGCTAAAAAGACAGTACAACGCAGCAAATAACATGAAACAAGAAGCCCAGAAACATCACATATGGCACACAGCACAGCCCAGAGATCCCGGCACGCATCAGCTATATGCTGATTTGTGGTGGTTCTCCCCAGTCACGCGAGATAGGCAAGAGGTGAAAGCTTTAGGACCCAAGGAAGATGTCTCTCCCTTGCCCCTAACCTCCTCCTTCTCGCGCCGGAGGGCTTCAAAGCGCGCAGCATACAGGATCCTTTCCCGCTTCAGTTTTTCCACTGAAGGAGAGCGCCACCGAGCACCACGTGCGGGAGGAGTAATATTTGTCGGATTGGGATCAGCCGGGGGCTTCATTTCCGCACCCTCAAAAGGGGGTAGATCAGCCCAATGAACCTGTTTAGATTGTTTACATTTCTTGTTTTGAATAAAAACATTGTTTGGGAGGCTCATCACTCCGCTTTCTCCCATGTCTTCCCACTCCTTGGTCTCATTGCTTTTCCTCTCTATCTCCAACTCTTTCGTTGTGAGCTGCTTTGCTTCTTCTTTCAGTAGAGTGATAATTTTCTCCTCTCTAGGATCCTTCACGTCAAAGTCTGATTTTTCCTCATTGGACCTGCGCTTACTTTTACTTACACAGAAATTAGGAAGATTAGATGATTTAGAAGGGTTTGTTGCATCGGAAGGTAGGGTGACACAACCCGTGGCGATGCGGAGGGTTGCGCCACTCTCCTTTAGAAAAGGAACCCCCAAGATTGGTATGGAATCATTTTCCATGGGGCCGAGAATCTGAAAGTCAGTGACTACAGCCGTTCCATTAAGATTTACTACAACATCACGAATCTCACCCTCAGTTTCGACAGTCACTCCATTAGCCAACACCAACGACTTCCGGTCCTCAGAATTCATTGTTAGGTGCAATTTCTCAACGTCTTGTAGAGCAAGAATATTGCGAGATGCCCCAGAGTCGCAAAGTGCGGAAACCTCAATATTATTAATAGTACATTCAACAACGTATGGGCTCACTTGACCACCCTCCGCGTCAGCAATGCTTTTGCCTTGCTCCCGCGGGTTCTTTTCAGTATTGCTTGGAAGAGCACCTTGCATACGCTCGGAGAGCACCTAGGCCAATTGGCCTAGCTGTGTCTCCAAGTTTCGCATTGAAGCAGTTTGATTGGCCAAATTTGTTTGAGCCAGATCAACAAACTTTTCCATCATGTCTTCCAATGCGCTCTTCCTCTACGGTGGTGCATTTTGAGCAAACCCCGGTTGTGGTGGCCTTGATTGGCTACCGGAGGCTTGCGCATCAAATTGATGCGAGCCTCCTTGCCATCGTTGGTTAGGCACGTTTTGTTTCCATGAGAAGTTCGGGTGACTCCTCACGGCCGGGTTATAAGCGTTGTTAAATGGCACTCCCCGATTTTGATCATTCATATAATTCACTCTTTCATCATAAGTTAATTCAGCAGGTTGCTCACCTGAGGGGCACTCAAAAGCATGATGCCCGGGGTTTCCACATCCTTGACATGAAATGGCCAATACTGGGGCAGGAGGGAGAGCATGCCTCTTAAGTAGCATGACGTTGTCATAAGGTGCCGATGCCACCTCGGCAGTTGCGCCCGATGTTCTCACCTCAAAGAGTCCACGAACATTCCTTGGGGCGTTTCTTCCAGCTGTCCAAAACGAGCTATGAGTGGCAGTGTACTGGAGAATCCTCACTGCGTCCTCGGGAGTATGGTTCATCAAGGTGCCGCCTACAACAGCATCAATCATGGCCCTATAATTGGGCTCAATTGCAAAATAGAAATTTTCTACTAATGTCCAAGGTTGTAGCTCATGCTGCGGGCACCTACGGAGGAGGTCCGTGAACCTATCCCATGCTTCCGCAAGGGTCTCCTGATCGTGTTGCCGGAAGGTTGCGATTTCTCTCCGCAACTTTACAACCTTGTCCACCGGGTGGAATTTAGCCAGAAACTTTGTCTGCAGGGCATCCCAGGTGGTAGCTGTGCCGGGTGGTATTGTGTGGAGCCAAGCCTTCGCCTTGTCGTGGAGGGAGAATGGAAACAACCTGAGTTTCACCGTCTCATCAGCTATTCCTGCGTACCAAAATGTGCCGCAGATCTCTACAAATTCAGCTAGGTGAAGATGGGGGTCTTCACTGGTTAACCCGGCGAATTGGGCATTGTTGCGGATCATATTCAGAATGGTTAGCTTTATCTCAAAATTGTTGTTAATAATTGCCGGGACAAATCCGGGGTACACACGACCCACAGTAGAAGTGGTGTAATCCCTCATGGTCCTAGGTCGTGGCTTAACCACTTCGTTCTCATCAGCCGCTTGAGCAACAGCCGGTGCATTTCCCACTCCTGGATTAGCCTGATTTTCATTAACATCCATGGTGGCAGCAGCACGTAGACGCGCCCGCAAAGTATTCTCTATCTCAAGATCAAATGCTGCAAATTCACCAAGATGTTGTCTATGCATGCGCACACTAACCAAAAAGAGAATTATCAAAAACAAAAATACCCTTAAACTAATTTCCCAAGAAAGACAAATTATACACGCTTGCAGTCCCCGGCAACGGCGCCAAAAACTTGACGCGCTATTTCCACACCGCTAATTAGCGGGCATGAAATACGGGACGACGGCAGTGCACCGGTCATTGTCAAGTAATAAAAGTAGAGAGTATCTCGCCGAATATCGTTCTCAAAGGAATGCAAGTTAGGTAGTACGATTTGCTTGTTAGGAGATTAATTTTGAGGGTTTCTAAGTTTAACAAAACAAGGGGGGTTTTGGTTGGTGTTACGAAACAAGAATGAGAAACTACAACTATGCGGGTCGCAATCACTGCGTCGCATGGTGGATGGGTTTAGTGCAGGCTGCGATGCCGTGCTTTGCTTGGCGGATGGCCGGTGAGCAAATGGATGAAGTGAGTGCAAATGCGAGGGTTGAGGGTCGAAGGCACCTCTTTGTTATCGCTTCTAGCTTTTGCTAGAGCGAGTGCTAGAACATGTGGGTGTAAATGGAGCGGGGGTGGAGCGCATCACAACACAACATAACATAAAGACAAGTTCATAAATAAACTTCCACTCATAGACAAATAGATGTTCATTTAGTTCATTACAACCACTAAGAGTACAAATCACAAAATGAGAAGGGGTAGAAGTAACCACGAGATGAGAAGCCTTGCCGCGGATCGTGGTCGGAATGGGGGGTCGTCACGCCTCCTCCGAGCTCAGTACTGGTTGCTTCCGGGGTGTAGAGGCTGTCACTACCTCCAACCGCTGCCCGTCTTCTTCTCAGAGCTGGGTTCACTTCTCCTTCACCCAATGGAGATGTCTTCCTCTTGGAATGATAGCCGTAGATGGCGGAGAATGCTTCTGGAACCCTAGATGGACCTTAGGATCAATGGATGAAGCTTTCCCAAGGGGAGGAATTGAAGGAGGGTCCTTAGAGAGGTGGAACGGCAGAGCCGCGCGCAGAAATCGCGCCTCGAACTGTGCAGGAATACCTAAAATCGCAGAACAGCGGCTTAAATAGGGAGCAGAATAAGTACTGCGCACGGTCAGTGGCGCACGACCAATGGTCGTGCGCGAAGAATTGCCTGTGATCATGCGCAGTCAACCTGTAGCAAAGGAAAAATAGAAAACACCGCACGGTCAGGGGCGCACGACCAGTGGTCGTGCGCGAAGAAAGGCTTGTGATCGTGCACATATCTTTGGTCCAATTTCGATTTGGGCTGGGATTTATCGCACGTCCAATGGTCGTGCGCCTGATCGTGCGCGAAGGAATGCGCACGATCAGAGGCTTTTTAGGCCAAAAATTCCCCCGCACCATCCCGAACGTGCACACGACCCCGGGACCTGCAGGAAAAACACAATTAACCCCGATCCGTGCACACCACCGGATCCATAACACAAGCATACAGTAACATATAGGAAAAACATGCCACAAAGGGGGAAGGATTGCACAAAAGGCGCAGAGATGCCATGCTATCAATATAAGCATATATGAACAGCAAATGAAGTGCAATGACACTAAATCAAACCCAAATGAGGCCGGAAATCACTGTATAAACCAGACTCATCAAGGCCAAAACTTAAAAATAAAACATTAACCTCAAATGAATGGATCTACCCGTCCTTGCCTTCCCAAAAGCATACACGATGTATTTGGGTACCCAAAGGAACCATCCCACTTGGTCCTCTTTGGATACCTAAATCTTAAATTTATTAGGAATCATCAAATGCATGAAGTAGAATCCTTTCAAAATAGAATATACAAATTTCTACTTCATGATATGCTTTATTTATTTTTGCCATCATGCCATGGTCTTCTAAAATAATATTTGAAATTTAACTTTGTCCCCTAAAGCCTTAATGAAGTTTACAAATTAAATTACATCAAAAGCAAAAGTCAAGTTTTCATCTATAAATGACCAATCTACTATCACTAAAATCATGCATATTTTGTCTTGTTCAATCAATTGTTAGCATATCCTATAATATTAAATGATTGTGCAAAACTAAAAAATTAAGGTTGTTGTTGGAGCCCATAATCTAAAATTGTAACTTCCGCAACTTTTTGCGAATTCTTCTCATTTTTCCACTTCATTAGACAGGTATTACATTGCACAAACATAATTGAGCAAAATCAAAAGTAAAATAAAAAATCAAGAATTCTAATCCAATGTCTATGAAAATATTATAGAGAGTCTCACACTACAAAATCCACCAAAGATTAAGTAATTTTTTTTGGCATCAAAATTATAACTATGAAAGCCAAAATGAAGACGAGAACACAAAACAGAAACCGTTCACAAAATAGATAAAAACATGATAACAGATAACGCTGGGCACAAGACTTAATGCCAGGCATTAGTCAAATATGTCCAAATACTACAAACCAACTAATGCATAACAGAAAGCACTCTAAAACTCTCTACTCTCACTAATATAATCTGTCCCCTCAGTACTTGTACTTCCTCGATCTCTTGACCTTCATGTATGGCGAGTTGAGTGGCAGATCCTCCATGGGAACATACAATCCCTCTCCTCTGTCAGTGACCGCTTTAACTTAAGGGCCTTGATTATATATCGCATCATTTTCTCGATCCGTGACATTCTTCGTGTCGCATTCTCTTTGAATTCCTCAAATGAATCCTGATGCTCCCATTGTGACTCATGGAGTGATACTCCTTGTCATAGAGGTGGTCGTGAAGATGATGGTATGTCTCATGACCTAGGAACTTGAATGGCACAAGTAGAATTCAACTCCGGGATAAGATAATTAATATACTTGGTTCTAACTATATACGCATATTCCTCCATCACCACCCTCTGTATGATTCCTCCTAAGGGAAGTGTATTGAGACGAGACCTCCTTGGATCCTTCAACTTAAAAGTATAACAAATCTAATAAAGTATAAGATCTGCCACATCAAAACTATCTTCCTGCATAATGTGATAAGTCACTATACTTAGCTGTGCAGTGACCTTCTTTGTATCTTCGGACTTCAACATTACCGTGTGTCGCAAAATATCTTGAATTATGAATGCTTCTTCCCTAAGTGAAGAAACATCCATAATCTGCTCTCTTGTCTCCTTCCCATGCAAAATATAATTCACTTATGTCCAGTCTCGATCTGCCCTATACTTTTCCACAACATTCAGACGATTCTCACTCTCTATTAACCCAAAATGATTCTGTAAGTCTTCATGTGTAATTTGGACAATCTCAAACTGAATCAGAGAACTCACACTTCCATATAGTTCTGTTTCTAAAGGATCAACCAAATTGTTATAAAACTCTCGAACAAAATCTGTTGAAAAATAGTCGTCAATAATCACTGATAACACTTAAAACTAAAAAATTTTGTAAAAAGGAAGGAATAACTCGAAAACACCAATAAAACTCATAATAACTAAAAAGGTAAAGCAAATATTCATCTTTGAAATGAATCTCAAGAAACCCCATTATACAACTCAAAAAACCAGAAATCCTAGATCCCAAAATCCTAGATCTATCATATATCATAACAAAACACTTCAATACATAAAAGGATTTCAATTTAGGGGTAGAAAAATGAATTAATCACAGAATATAAGAAAAAAACATCATCTTTACCTAGATCTGAAGAGGGCTGTCGGCGAAACCTGGAGAGAAAAAGGCTGAAATGGAGAGAAAAGAAAAGAACTTGGATTTAGGGCTTTTTATTTGATGTAGACTCAACGCGGGCGTTGAATGTAACGCCAGGCATTAGACTCTTTTCTTACATTATTGCAAATATCTTTGCTGCTTATCTATCTGTGTACCATTATATAAATTACTACACCATATTTACCCCTTCATTTGCAGAAAAATCAAAAGTTCAAATATAAAAGTTAAAAACATTTTAAATCACCAAAATATGCTTAAATAAGCCTTCTAAACATTTCTACTTTCTCTGAAATTTCTACCCTAAGAAGGTCTATGTACATACTTCCTATTCCAAAGAAAATTTATTCAAAAATCTCAAAAAATCGAGTACTGTTTCAGCATTAACTAGTTAATGCCAGGCGTTAGCTTTTTTCCAGAACAAAATTCTGCTTTCACTAGTATATTTCTGGTATTTTTCTACTATTTTTCTCACTTTATTTTATCTGATTTCAAATTATTTTGTTGTTTAATTCCAAAATACAAAAAAAAATAATTTTTTCAAATATTTCAAAATGATCAAAAATATGTTTTTGTTATTTGTTTTACTTTAACTCCTTACAAAATTATGGTTTGACTATAAAACTTCACAAGAGCAAACATTTTTGTTATTTTGTTTCCAATGGTCAAAATTGATTTTGGCATACTCACAAGGATTTTCGTCAATGTCTAATTTTAATTTCAAATTTTCTAAACATTGTTTTTTGTCATGCCATGACCTTAATCTGATTATGTGCAATGAAATAGTCTATAGATAATTGTGTATGATTGCCTAGCATGCCTCTAAGTATGAGTAATGTTATACGATAATCAATGATTCATATACTCACTATTTTGATAATCTACATGTGTTCATAATCTTAGTCTTGCATGATTGTGTAGTGTAATAGTTTTAACACATTGAGTTGTATGTCTAAATTACCTACACCATCTTTTAAATATAAATTTCTTGCACACATAGAAGTGTAACTTCAAAATTAAAAATGTTTGCAACAACAAGTGAATTCGGAGACCTTTGGCCCAAAATAAAAATCTGAAATAAAAAGCCAAAAATAACTCCACCAAGCATTACTCACCCTCCTGATAAGTCCTAATGAGCATTGTGAGGTTGAGCACCTTGGAAAGAATTGTAAAGTGTCTTGTGCAAACATTTCTCTTTTTTATCACTTCTACTTGTAGACCGGATCACTAAAATAAAATTTGCATACAAATGCTTTGTTGGATCGGTCGGCGCCCTTAGAGGGGGGTGGGGGGGGGGTGAATAAGGGTTTTCAAAAACTATAGATTATATTTAAAAACTTTGAATTATTGCAAGATTAAAGACATGAAATAAGTGAAGTAAAACAAAAAGGAGACAAGCTTTATTAATAATAAATAAGTTGTACAAAACTTGATCTCGATGACGCTAGAGATCGGAGGCGAATAATAAAAGCTCTTTTTATTTTCTATCCCGACTCGCTTCCCCGCTAACCGGTGGCCCTAGCCTAATCCTCCCCGGATTCGGCCTCAAGCCGCTCTATCCAATCCTTCCCCGGATGTGGCCTCGAGCAACCCCTAGAACTAGCCTAGATCTAGTCGCCAACACGAGGCGAATTTCAGCCCTAAGTCTACCCCAGACCTAGTCGCCAACACGAGGCGATTTCACTACCGTTTACAATGACAAAAGAGAAATAAAATAACAAAACCTCCCTTAAGATGAACTTCTGAGTATGGAGGCGAAGATCAACTGTAGAATCAGTGATTATCGAAGCGGACTTCGTTTGGCTTCGGCGTGATGGAATCCTCCTTCAGAAGTTGGCAGAGCTTCGCTGGGACCTCAAATTTTGGCCAAGATAGGCCTCTGGAATTCTAGTACTCTCTCTCTGAGGTGTATGCAATTGGTGTACGAAAACAAGAGGAGAGGGGGTCCTTTTATAGCCCAAGCACTATCGCCGGCGCTAGCGCTACCGCCGGCGCTAGCCCAGATTAGGAAACGTTTTGCGCGGCAGGATCTCCCATCCGCGGCAACATATTGCTCCATGCCTCTTGTGCCATGCTACCGCCAGCGCTAGTAGCTAACACCGGGCGCTAGCTCCTTCTAAAAACGATGCCGGAATCGCGCAGATCAACTCTAGCGCGGGGCGCTATCGCTACCGCCGGCGCTAGTGAGCCTCTTCGAATTGTGGCCTCAATTTTGGTGGCAGACATCATGAGTACTCCTTGAGTCATGTGGACTATGCTAACCTGCACACTTGAACACACAAGATCAAATACACATAGGATTTGTTATTCTCAAACCTAGGAGATGCGGAAGATCATGTTCCAACAAACTCCCCCTTTTGATAATAACAAATCCATTAATGATAAATCAAAGCAATAATAGATAAGCATGTTAGACTTGCTCCCCCTAAATACATGCTCCCCCTAAGTGACTGCTCCCCTAATATGTAAGCTATCATCTTAATTTGTCATGTTGGGTTTTTGATAGCGGGTTATATTTATCATGTTAGTTCTCCCCCTTTGTTATTAGCAAAAGTGGGTAGGGATACAAAGCACTAAAGAATTGGTAAATAAAAGAGAAGGCATGATCGAGCTTTTTAGGTAAATGATAAGAAGGTTTAGAATTGTTTTTCATTGAAAAGATCAGAGTTATTACAAAATTTCAGAGTTTTTAGCATAAAAGATTTTTATGTTTGAAGTAACCAATAAAAAGTGTTCCAAGGAAACCTATCACTTAATGAAAGATAGGAAATATTTAAGAATAAGTGATGATGCAAATAATACAAGATATGAAGTAAGCATGAAAGCGCAAGGTAAAAAACACTTATATGGTTAAGATGCGGAAGACTTATAGCAAATAGTAATGATAAGCCAAAAAATTTGAGGTAAAGATCACAAAAAAAAAATGATCGTTTTGGAAATCATTTTGCAGTTTTAAATTTTAGAATAACCAAGCATGAAATAATGTTTATCAAAAAGAGATGACCACAATGTTACTTTAATTCATAATTTCAAAAACATACAAAAATATTGTAGAACACATGCTAGGTTATCTAGTGCATTTCATAAATAAAAAGTAATATAGAATTAGCATTAGGATCCAATACTCATGAGAAGAAGTGTTTTGGAAGATAATGATGTGCACATAAGTGTAAATTTGAGGAGAGTAAACAAATGTTTTAATCAAAAATACAAGTAATATGTAAAGTAAGAAGCACAATAAAACACAAATAAGATTACTTCCACACACTTTAATGCACAAAAAAATGTACAACTACCAAGGTGCTTTGCACACACAATGCTCATCAAGACTTATCAGGGTGCAAAGTAGTGCTTGGGGGATCACATATTTTATTTTGAATTTTGAGACTTGTGATCCGGTGTACTTAAGAGAAAGTGGTTTTTCTTATTTTTTGAAAGAAAGATTTGATTTGCACAAGACACCTTATTATTCTTTCCAAGGTGCTCAACCTCACAATGCTCGTTAAGACTTATCAGGAGGTTCAAGTAGTGCTTGGTGGAGTTATCTTTGTCATTTATTTTATAATTCTGTTTTGTACAAAGTTCTCCGAATACACTTGTTTTGCAAATTAATAGATTTTATGAGAAAAAAGTATAACCACTTTTCTTAATTTTTAAGAGTGCAAAAGAAGGAGTGTAGGTAAGATACTTGTGCAATTTTAATTTATTTATACTAATACAAAACATACACAAGCATTCTTAGATTAAATGCATATGTAGACAATGCCAAAAAAAGTGAGTGAATAAATATCATTATCAAACATAAAGCATTTCTCATACTTAGAGACATGCTAAGCTTGATCCTACACAACTTTTAAACTATAATTGATGCACATTTGAATAGATATATCAAAGCATGAAGAAAGACAATGTCCAAAGTAATTTGAAGAAAAAATTGTAACATTGTAGAATTTCTAAATAGTAGATTAAATTATGCTTGATTTTTCACAAAAAAAATCATAGAGTTTTTTTTGATAGTTTTAAAGTTTTATATTTTTGTATTTGATTTTAGCAAATAAAAGCAGATTTTTGTAATTTTTGCTTTTGTAATTTTTTGATTTTTGTAAAAAGATGAACTTTAAACAAAGGAAACAACAAAAGCAAACAAAGAAAAAACATATTTTTTGTAATTTGTTTTGTTTTTGTAGTTTTGTATTTGATTTTTGCAGAAAAAATGACACACAAAAACAAAATGAAAAACATTGTTTTTTGTAATTTGGTTTTCTATTTTTGTATTTGATTTTTCAAAAAGAAAAGAAAAACAGATGTGCAAAAACTAAATAGTACATATAGATCAAAATATATTTAGGAATTTTTAGAAATTTTAAAAAACACAGAAATTTGAAACTCGATGCTAGCGCCGCGCTAGCGCTAGTGCGGGAAACAGTAAGTGATTTTTTAGGATTTTGGAAATTTTGATTGGTGGTCTTGATTAGGTGTCCCAATAGTAGTTTAATGCTGAAAGTGCAGATTTTTAGGAGATGTTTTTGATGGTTAAATGTGAAGAAGCTTGTATTTGTGAGCATATTTTAACTTGTAAGATCTAGCATACCTAACTCAAGTCGTAATAAATGAAATCGTGCATCGGGAAGAGGTTTAGTGAATATGTCAGTGAGTTGAGAGTGTGTCCCAATGAAGCTTACTTTTACATTTTCTTTCTTAATGTGATCCCTAATGAAATGATGACGAACGTCGATGTGTTTGGATCTAGAATGGTGTACAGGATTATATGTAAGGTCTATTGCACTTTTGTTGTCACATTTAAGATCTATGTTTTTGAGATGAAATCCAAAGTCCTCTAGTGTTTGGCTCATCCATAACGCTTGTGCACAACAACTACCAAGTGCGATATATTCGGCCTCCGTGGTGGAGAGTGCAACCGAAGATTGTTTTCTACTAGACCAAGCAACTAAAGAGGGTCCTACAAAGTGACACGTACCGCTAGTGCTTTTTCTATCTAGTGAGCACCCAGCGTAGTCCGAATCGGAATAGCCGTGGAGTGTGAAAGAGTCATTATGTTGGTACCATAATACTAGTTTAGATAACCCTATTAGATAACGAAAAATACGTTTTACCACTTTTAAATGAGATTCTTTTGGATCGGCTTGAAAGCGAGCACATAAACATACGACAAACATTATATCTGGTCTAGATGCACTTAAATAAAGAAGAGAACCTATCATTCCTCTATATAGCGTTTGATCAATAGAAATTCCAGATTCATCTTTTCCTAGTTTTAAAGAAGCACTCATAGGAGTAGAAGCTTGTTTAAGATTTTCAAATCCAAATCGTTTAAGCATATCGTGAACATATTTTGATTAACATAGAAAAATACCATCAGTTCTTTGTGAAATTTGAAAACCAAGAAAATATGATAGTTCTCCTACAAGACTCATTTCAAATTCATTTTTCATTATTAAGACTACTTCATTACACAACTCTTCATTAGTGGCTCCAAAAATGATGTCATCAACATATATTTGTAGAATAATTAATTCGTTATTTTTATGCTTAATGAAGAGTGTGTTGTCTGCACTTCCCATAACATAACCGTGCTCTAACAAAAATGATGTAAGACGATCATACCAGGCACGGGGCGCTTGTTTTAAACCATAAAGCGCTTTTTCTAATTTGTAAACATGATTTGGAAATCTTTCATTTATGAAACCGGGGGGTTGTTCTACATAAACTTCTTCTTTAATAAACCCGTTTCAAAAAGCACTTTTAACATCCATTTGAAATAATTTTATTCTTTTAAAACTCGCAAATGCCAAAAATATTCGTATAGATTCTAAGCGAGCTATGGGTGCAAAAGTTTCTTCAAAATCTACCCCCTCGATTTGTGAATAGCCTTGAGCAACTAAGCGTGCTTTATTTCTTACAATCCTAGATTCACCATCTAGCTTATTTTTAAAAATCCATTTTACGCCAATAATTGGATGATTAATTGGTCTTTCTACTAGATTCCAAACTTTATTTCTTTCAAATTGTCCTAACTCTTCATTCATTGCCAAAAACAAAAATTCATCATTTAAAGCGGTGGAAACATTTTTAGGTTCAATTTCAGACACAAAGCAAATATTTGAAAATGTTTCATGAAGAGAGGACCGAGTTCTTACCCCAGTAGAAGGTTCCCCAATGACTAGCTCCTTTCGATGATTTTTGGAGAAGTTTAGAATGCTTGGAGGTACATATTCATCTTCTTTTGACTTCTCCTCCTCTTCTTTGGACGGTTTTTCTTCGTCGTGCTCCAAGGATGGCAAAGGTTCATCATCGGTACCTGTAGGGAGCTTTTCTGCACATGAAACAAACTCATCAAATCTGACATTAATTGACTCTTCAACCTTGCTTGATCTTTTATTAAATATTCTATGTGCTTTACTAGTTGAAGAATAACCAAGAAATATTCCTTCATCGCATTTTTCGTCAAATTTTCCTATAGAATCTTTTGTATTAAGAATGAAGCATTTACATCCAAATACTCTAAAATACGATACGTTAGGTTTCTTTTGATAGTAGAGTTCATATGGTGTGAGAGTTAATGATGGGCGAAGCATAACTCTATTCATTACATAGCATGCAGTGCTTACAGCTTCTGCCCAAAAAAACTTAGGTAATTTATATTCAGATAGCATTGTGCATGCAAGTTCTTGTATTGTCCTATTTTTCCGTTCTACAACCCCGTTTTGTTGAGGTGTGCGTGGAGCAGAGAACTCATGCTTAATACCTAACATGTCACAAAAAGATTTAAAATTTTCATTTTCAAATTCACCTCCATGATCTGAGCGAATGCATTTTATTTTTAAATCTAATTCATTTTGAATGCGAGTACATAATTTTGAAAATTCGCAAAACGCATCAGATTTGGGGGAGAGAAATAAAGTCCAACAATATCTAGAATAGTCATCTATGAGAACATAAGTGTATAATCTACCACCAAGACTCGCAGTGTTAACGGGACCAAAAAGATCCATATGAATTAATTGCAGAGGTTTTGATGTAGAAATTTCATTTTTACTTTTACAAGATGACTTAGTAAATTTGCCTTTTTGGCATGGAGAGCATAATGAAGATAAATTTCCATTTAACTTAGGCAATCCTCTAATCAATTCTCTTTTTGCTAGTTTTAAGATGAGCTTGGTACTAGCGTGGCCTAAGCGTCTATGCCATAATTCTAATTCATCATTTTTCGTTATAAAACATTTTATAGAAGATTTAGAAAGATCATGAAATGAAACTATGTAAACATTATGAATTCTAGGTGCAGTTAATAACACATCTTGTGTTTTAGGATTAACAATCTTGCAAAGGTTAGTGGAAGATTCAAAAAGTACGTCTAAACCTTTATCACACAGTTGACTTATAGATATTAGGTTATGTTTTAATCCTTTCACATAAAGCACATTTGATATAAGAAAAGATGCGTTACCCACTGTACCAACTCCCATGATCCTTCCTTTACCGTTTTCGCCAAACGTTACTATTCCTCCTTTCTTCTTTTCTAGGCTAAGGAATTTTGCTTTATTGCCCGTCATGTGTTTGGAGAACCCTGAGTCCAAATACCACACGTCTTCTGTTTCCTTAGCCTTCCTGCAAATCTAGAAAGAGGATGAGAGTAAAGACCCAGATACCCAAGAGGTACCACCCACAAAGTAAGTGGATTTCTTAGGTACCCAGATTTGTTTTAATGATCGTTGATTTATTATATTCCTGCAAGAGCCAGACGTGTGTCCAAATTTAAGACAATTAGCACACGAAATAAAGGGGGTTGAGACACTTTTCTGAGTTTCTATGTTGCCCTTGCTGGATGATGTTTGTACATTAGAAAAGCTAGAAGAATTTTTAACTTTAGAGCTACCGCCGACGTTAGTAGCTAGCGCCGGGCGGTAGTGTTCACTTTTATATCCGAGTTCGATTTTTTCAGACCCAAAGCATTGATTGCCCAGAAGCATATCCAGGGATTTTTGACCAATCCCGAATTTGGTTATGGCTAAATTGAGATTTTGATTTTGTTTTTTAAGAGATGTATTTTCTTGAACAATCATAACACATTTGTTTTCAAATCCTTTTTTGTTCTTTTCAATTTGTAATATAGAAGTTTTCAATTTTCTCTCTAAGTCCCCTTTTTCTTTTGCAATGATTTTGTTTTGTGAAAGGGCATTAGAGAGAGAAACTTCAAGTTCTTTTATCATAAATAAAGAGTGCTCACATTCTTGACATGAAATTTTTCTTTTTTCAAGAGAAACTAATTTTTTTGTGAGCTTACGATTTTCTTTTATAATAGATTTATTTTCATGATTTAATAAAACAAATTTATCATAAAGTTCTTCAAAGGTAGGAGGAGATACCTCAGTGTCGCTAAGAACACTGGTGTCGTCATCGTCGCTTTTGGCCATTACACAAGTTTGCTTCCTCCTCGCTACTTGACTCAGGAACCGTTTGACTCTTCAGAGGAAGAGTCATCCCAAGTAGCGGCCTTCAGCACTTTCTTCTTTTCTTTTGCTTTCTTTTGTTCTTTCCGTTCCTTTTGGTATTTTGGGCACTGGCTCCGAATGTGCCCGGTTTTTCTACAATGATAGCATTCTGGAGGCGGCCTTTCTTCTTCGTCATCGCTTCCTTTTTTCTTTCTTCGATGAAGAGGAGGATCCCTTTCGTCGAGTATCTTTTTGGAAGAATTTTCGGAATGTGTTCCTTCTCTCTGGATTTCTGATGAACTTCTTGAAATTCTTCACCAGGAGTCCTTCTTCATCATCATCGTCCTCTTCGATGCACTCCTTCTTTGATTTCAGCGCCAACGCCTTTTTCTTCGGCTCCTTGTTGTATTCGTCATGTTGAATTTGTAGTTCTACCTCATGGGTTTTGAGATTCCCAATGAGATTCTCGATCTGGAGCATTCTTAAGTTGTGCGACTCTGAGATGGCTGTCACCTTCGGATTGAACCTTGGAGGTAAGGAACGAAGAATTTTCCTCACCAAGTCCCCGTCGGAGTAGGTCTTTCCAAGCGCCTTTGATGCGTTGACAATTTTTGTGAAGCGAGTGTACATTGAGTTGATGTCCTCTTCCGTGTCCATCCTGAATTTTTCGTATTCAGATTCCAGTTGAAACAGCTTGGCATCTTTCACCTGCGATGTACCTTCGTGAGTAACTTCCAATTGATTCCAAATATCATAAGCAGTTGTGCATGCAGAAATTCTATTAAACTCAGTCCTATTTAAAGCGCAATATAAAGCGTTCATTGCTTTAGCATTATTTTTACACCTTAGTTTATCGTTGTCATCCCATTTATCTTTAGGTTTTGCTAATGTCGCCTCTCCTACTACAGTTGTAGGAGGAGAGTACCGTACTTCTACCATGTTCCATACTTCTACATCCATGGTCATAAGAAAGCACATCATTCGATTTTTCCAGTAGTTAAAATCTGACCCAGTAAAGAGAGGTGGTCGACTAACCCCTTGACCCTCAGGAAAAGCGAGATCATGAGACGCCATTGTTCCCAGTTGTTAAGCCGATTGGAACAAAACCCCTCTGATACCACTTGTTGGATCGGTCGGCGCCCTTACAGGGGGGGGGGGTGAATAAGGGTTTTCAAAAACTATAGATTATATTTAAAAACTTTGAATTATTGCAAGATTAAAGACATGAAATAAGTGAAGTAAAACAAAAAGGAGACAAGCTTTATTAATAATAAATAAGTTGTACAAAACTTGATCTCGATGACGCTAGAGATCGGAGGCGAATAATAAAAGCTCTTTTTGTTTTCTATCCCGACTCGCTTCCCCGCGAACCGGTGGCCCTAGCCTAATCCTCCCCGGATTCGGCCTCAAGCCGCTCTATCCAATCCTTCCCCGGATGTGGCCTCGAGCACCCCCTAGAACTAGCCTAGATCTAGTCGCCAACACGAGGCGAATTTCAGCCCTAAGTCTACCCCAGACCTAGTCGCCAACACGAGGCGATTTCACTACCGTTTACAATGATAAAAGAGAAATAAAATAACAAAACATCCCTTAAGATGAACTTCTGAGTATGGAGGCGAAGATCCACTGTAGAATCAGCGTTTGTCGAAGCGGACTTCGTTTGGCTTCGGCGTGATGGAATCCTCCTTCAGAAGTTGGCAGAGCTTCGCTGGGACCTCAAATTTCGGCCAAGATAGGCCTTTGGAATTCTAGTACTCTCTCTCTGAGGTGTATGCAATTGGTGTACGAAAACAAGAGGAGAGGGGGTCCTTTTATAGCCCAAGCACTACCGCCGGCGCTAGCGCTACCGCCTGCGCTTGCCCGGATTAGGAAACGTTTTGCGCGGCAGGATCTCCCATCCGCGGCAATATATTGCTCCATGCCTCTTGTGCGCCATGCTACCGCCAGCGCTAGTAGCTAACGCCGGACGCTAGCTCCTTCTAAAATCGATGCCGGAATAGCGCAGATCAACGCTAGCACCGGGCGCTATCGCTACCGCCGGCGCTAGTGAGCCTCTTCGAATTGTGGCCTCAATTTTGGGGGCAGACATCATGAGTACTCCTTGAGTCATGTGGACTATGCTAACCTGCACACTTGAACACACAAGATCAAATACACATAGGATTTGTTATTCTAAAACCTAGGAGATGCGGAAGACCATGTTCCAACATGCTTATGTGATCCCCCAAGCAATACTTCGCTCCCTGAAAAGTCTTAATGAGCATTGTGTGGGCGAAGCAAATTGGTAGTTGTACTTATCTTTTGTGCTTTGAAATTTTATTCTAAATATGATGTGTGAAAGTAATTATAAGATTACATTCTTAATGTTGTTGTTACTATTTCATTACATATGTCATTTGTTTTGATTATTTTACTTGTATACTTTTTTCAAAACACCTTATGCACATATCATTGATTTTCATAAAGCTTCTACTCATGAGAATTGGATCCTAATGCAAATTTACATAATTCTCTCAAAACTTAAGTAAAAGCACTAGATTACAGTGCATGATTTATATAATGTTCTCTTTACTTGAAATACGAATTGGTTACATTGTAGTTATTATCTTTATGAATATGTTGATTCAAATCTAAAATGCTCACAGGTGAAGAGTCTAGATATATTGTTGAAATGGTCAAATTATTACAACAATATAAATCTTAATACCTTTGTTTTATCTTTCCGCATTCCTATTTGACTATGTGGTTTTTACCATGTGTTCTCATGCATATTTCTAAAGATTTGTCTTTCACTTATACTTGTCAAACAACATTGCATTCTCTTCCAACAAGTAATATTCTACTTAAAATTTAATTTGAAAAACAAGTGGTAGAATTCCTTTGGTTAAATCTTGGACTGTTGTTCTTTCACGCTTATCATGTATTTTCCACTGTACCACTCTCTCCCTTAGCTCGATTACGACTTAACTTATGTTAAAACAAAACTCTTACTTCCTCTCTTAGTTATGTTCTACCTTTTGCATTTTTTTACACTCCACCCACTTTTGCTAATAACAAAAGGGGGAGAATAAATTGATAAATCACAAGGAGTAGGATTTAGTAGATTAAGGGGGAGCATGAATCTAGTCTATGGTTGCATACACTAAGGGGGAGCACTTAAGTAGGGGGAGCACAATGTTAAAATAACTATAAGTCATATTATTATCTCTATGATTGCTTTGTGTCATATATCTTTCTAAAAACACACATCTTATATATGATTATGATTTATCTCTATTGGATTTATTATTATCAAAAGGGGGAGATTGTTGGAGCATGTTTTCTGCATCCCTTTAATTTGAGAATAACAAATCCTACTTGTATTTGATCTTGTTTGCCATTATGTTTTTAGAATGCAGGTTTGGACAGATATGACACCAGGTTGCTGCAATACTGGTCTGGCTCTATCCACAAGCCGAAAGATTGAATGATGTCTAAAGCCAGGCATTAGTTCTTAACGTTGGGCGTTAGCGATCGACGGGATGGTCTACTGATCGACGGGATGGGATGCCGATCGACGTGATGGCTTGCCTACTGAATAAAAAGAGAAAGATACTCAATGCCAGGCATTAGCAAGTAACGTCGGCGTTACAAAACAACAAATATGGCAAGGAAGAAGCAGCCGTGATTGAAGGACGAACTTTAGGAATGCTTTTCCTCAATGCCTGCATTAGCCTTAACGCCGGCGTTAGTATTGCCTAAAATAAACAATTCCTAAAGAGCAGAATCTCCTTCGTCTTCTCAAGATCCGAGCCATCAATATGTTGCTATACATGGTCAATGCCCGACGTTAGAACTCAACTCCGGCGTTAGCTCAAGTTCTATAAATTGGATGATTTTGATGTCTCTGACTACTGATTGATTTGATCCTTACTCCAGTACTCCAGAAACTCATCAGAGCCGTATTTTCCAAAACTTCATCTCCCGCACACATTCAAGCAAAGAATTCAAGGAGAACCGGATCAACACTTTCTCAACAGGAAGAACACACACTTTGACTTCAAGAACTTATAGCGGCCTTCGCCATCTCCAGAATTCTTCATAGGGAGTTTTACTTTATGTGTTGAAATATTTATTTGTAACCTTTTATTATTTGCTTGGAAGTAAATTCGCCTCGTGTTGGCGACTAGGTCTGGGTAGGACTTAGGGGGCAATTCGCTTCATGTTGGCGACTAGGTCTGGGAAGTAGATCTAGGGGATGCTCGAGGTCTTTTTTGGGTATAGGAAGGCTAGAGTGGCTTGAGGCCGGATCTGGGAAAGATCGGCTAAATCCAACCGGTTCTTGGTGAGAAGAGTCGGTATAGAAAACAAAAAGGATATTTCATATTTCGCCTTCGATTTCTAGCGTTTTAGAAATCACATATTTTGTATCATAAATCATAATGAAAATCATGTGCTTTCTAGTTTGTTTTAAATTGATTCACTCCTCTATAGTTTTGATTTAATTTGATTTAAAGAAAAATAACAAAAGTTTTATATTAAATAATCAAGTTTCAAAAACCCTTATTCACCCCCCCTCTAAGGGCGCCTCACGATCCAACAATTGGATCCTCTCTGAAGGTGCCCTTCAAGGTCTATATAGAGTTTTTCTAGTCTGGTCTGCTAATAGCGGGATTCTGCCTTTCGGATTTACTAAACACACCACAAATTGGTCTGCCAACAGCCAAACTCCGCTATTTGGAGAGGCTAACTTCAAAACACTAAGGGACTTCATGTAAAAACACCCTTGGACCCCTACTGGGTGAGCCACCCATAAAGGCTCCTCTCGCTGGCTCCCCTCATATGGGCCGCGAGGGCATGGCTTGCTCGCCTGCCTACGAGCGACCACCGAGGGTCTGGCCCGCCTTCCTTCTAGTGAGCCGACCTCCAAGGACCCGGTTCGCCCGCCTTCTAGCTTCTTGCCTATTGATCCTTGAATCTCTGCTCCTTTTGGCGAACAACGGGGTTGTACAAGGAGAATGGAGTTCGAGATCGAGAATGATGACCGAAAAAAGAAACCTAGTGCGCCGCTCTCAGCCATCCGGGGGACATGAAAGAGGAAAAAGATTTCATTATCGTGGCTAATACTTTCTATTAGTCACACATTTTATTTGTCGTGGCAAATACCTAAGTATTAGCCACGATTTTTGCTTGCCATGATTAATACTTAACTATTAGACATGATTTTGCAGTTGTGGCTAATACTAGTGTATTAGCCACAATTTTTGAACCCTGACAAAAAATGTGTAGCTAAAATTTATTTTTCTGGTAGTGGATATAAAAGCCAACAATAGTAAGTACAATTACATTATATTTAACCTAAGTAAGAAATTAACTCTAAATCTATTTCTATCTGAGAACATGAGCACTCAACTAGGAGCACTGCATGAGTCTACGGTTCACTAACCGATTTTAATTTTGTTATAATAAATTAGTATAACCTGCACCCCTAAGAAGATTGGACTGAATGAGACTAACAAAAATTAATGCCAAATCTAAGTGGGTGTGGTGAATATGATACACTAGAGTGATAAAAATGAAACTTTTTTCACAAAATTTGGAGCAAAACATTTTTTTTAAGAAAAGCGATGTTAACAAAAAGCGTGAAGTGAGTGCTTACACACGTGAAAATGAAACTACCACCCCATATTTAAACAGAGCATTGCCCTCAGTGCGAGAAAATAATGTAATTAAGAGTGGGGCAAGCTAGAAAATGAGAAAGAGGAGGAAGGGATTCATTACCCATGCTCGAGAATGGGGCATTCATGAAGATGCAAAATTTGCATTTGTTGCATTAATAATTTGCTCCTGGTTCCGGTTTAATGAAGTGTAACTGCCTATAATCCAAATCTTGTGGAGATTATAAGAAAAACCAAGAAACACCAACAATGCAAATCTAAACAAATACTAATATATAAAAGACTAAAAAGAAAAGCATGCATAACATTGGGGTGCCTCCCAAGAGTGCTTTGTTTAACGTCCTTGAGCTGGACCAAATACATGTATTAGCAGTTTTATAATATTTTCTAAGCATAAATAAAAGAGCAAAAGTATTAAAATTCTATATACTACTAAGACATGCTCATCCAAAAGATCAACTATACGCTGATTTGAAGTAGTAACTAAGGATAAATGAAAAGGGTCTAGAGACCCATTGGTCACAGTGGATAGGAGGATCAGTCCTCCATCCCCAAATTTCTTCCTTTTTTGATCTATTCTTCTCCTCCAATAGAAATTCATCAAAGAAAAATCACATGCCACCATGCACCCAATCCTTAAGGGGGGACACAAGTGTTGGATCTGTAGGCGCCCTTAGAGGGGGGGGGGGGGGGGTGAATAAGGGTTTTAAAAACTGTAAACTTTAATAGAAAACTTTTGATATTTTGGTCACAGTTAAATCAAGAGTAAAGAGATAATGAAATTAGAAATGAAATCAATCCTATTAAACAAGAAAAGGCATGATTAACATTTATAAAATTGATTACAAAATCTGATTTCAATGACGCTAGAAATTGAAGCGAATAATATGAAAACCCTTTTTGTTTTCGATACCGACTCGTATCCCCATGAACCGGTTGGCTTTAGCCGATCTCTCCCCAGATATAGCCTCAAGCCGCTCTAGCCAATCTATCACAAGAAATGCCTCGAGCACCCCCTAGATCTACGCCCTCGACCCAGTCGCCGTGTGGCAAATTCCTCCCTAAGTCCTACCTAGACCTAGTCGCCGTGTGGTGAATTCCCCCTAGTCCCCCCAAGGCCCTAGTCGCCGTGTGGCGAGTTCCTCTACCAAACAAAAAATATAAAGGTTACAATTTGAAAGTAAAACAAAACTCAAATGAAAGACTCCCTCAAAAGTAGAACTTGATGTCGATGTAGAAGCGATCGTATTGGTCTTAAAGTTCTTTGATGCACGAACGTTGGCGGAGTTCTTCGGGCTGCTTGGAGAAGGCTCTCACGAGTCCTCTGAATATATGGCTTCTATTCCTTCTGTGTTAGCAAGCAACAACGGAGGAGGCGCGCGTCCTTTTATAGATTCAGCCACTACCGCCCGTGGTAGTACTACCGCCCCGCGGTATGCACATAAGGCAATGAAGAACACAGATCGTGGTAGTTTAGGCAACATTCTGAGCGCCAAACACTAGCGCGCCGCGGTACCGCTAACGCCCCGCGTTAGCGAGATTTCCTTCCTTCAGCCACAATCTTCTTCCAAAACTTCTCCTCAATCAACTGCTGCCGGGATGTTTCCAAAAGCTACCGCCGGGCATTAGACCTAACGCGCCGCGATAGTACTTGCCAAACATAGCGACCCGTCAACATTCCTTTTTCTCCACTATTTCCTTTCTGTCAATAGTTTCCATATATGCTAACGCCAGCGTCAGTGCTAGCGCTCCGCGGTAGATTATTTTGTCGGGCGCATCTTCGTCGGGATGGACTCATATTTTGTCGAGCGCAGCATTAAATTCGTCGAACGAAACTAGCGTGAGCAGTAGTTGTAACGCACCGCGGTAGAGCACTTCGTCAGGCGCATCTTCGTCGAATGCCAGCGGTAGAGTTAACGCAGTGCGGTAGGAACAACAACACAGCACCATGGAGATATGAAAGCACAGAATCCTGCATACTATAAACACAAAATAAGTATGATCAAGGACAATAGGATTTGTTATTGTCAAACCAAGAGATGCGGAAAACATGTTCCAACAAACTCCCACTTTTGATAATAACAAATCCCCTTAGAAAGAAATAATACAATTGATAGGAGTTTGTGTTTATAATAGAGATAAGCATGAAATTTGAGACATGTGCATATGCTCCCCCTAAATGAATTCTCCCCCTAGGTGAATGCTCCCCATACAACAAAACTTCCTATGAACTTGACTCCCCAAAACATGTTAATTTCTTTCAAATTTATTCTCCCCCTTTTGGTTTTATCAAAATAGGGTGGAGAGGTAGTCCAACAAAAAGTGCAATAACTGTGTAGAGAGGGAATGATCATGGTAAAGAGTGAAACGCAAAAAAAAAACAATAGATAGGAGAGAGAAAAAAAGGAATGTGAAGAAATAGTCATAAAGAAACCACTTGTTGGAAAAATGTATTCATGATCGAGCGTACAAGTAGTAAAGATGTGGAAAACATGATGAAATAATTTTTTTGTTAAGTGAACATCTATATAGGAATTGTGAAGCATAGTAAATGATTAATAATTTTAGACATAACAAAATAGATGTTGTAGCACTTTAAGTACACAAAATAATTGCAGTTGTAACATAGCCATATACTAGTTTTGAAAGGTATGCAACACAGAGTTCTCATGGCGTAGCAGAAAAAGAAATGTAAGCATGATACAAGATATCAAGTCAAGATGGAAGAATACAATGTTCTAAATTGAGAAAACAAGTACACTTATACATTGTATTGATCATGCAAGGCTATCTAGTGCATTTACTAAAGAATTTAGAGAATACATGTAGATATGCAAGACTCCAATTCTCATGAGTAGAAGGCTTACAAGTGAAAATGAAGTATACAAAATAGTGTTTTTTGATAAAAGTATACATATGAGTTAATCAAAACACATGACATGTATAATGGAATAAACATAATATTATTGAAAAAACACTTTTAGAGTTACTTCTACCCACAAAGCTATATAAAAATTTCAATGCACATAGAAGAATAGTACAACTACCAAGGTGCTCTGCACACACAATGCTTATTAAGACTTATTAGGGTGCAAAGCAGTGCTTGGGGAATCACAGTTATTATTTTGAATTTTAGTTTTTTTTTTGTGATTCGGTGTACAAGAAGAAGTAGTGTAAAAGGAAAATGTTTGCAACAAGGCACTTTACAATTCTCTCCAAAGTACTCAACCTCACAATGCTCATTAAGACTTATCAGGAGGGTGAGTAGTGCTTGGTGGAGTTATCTTTGTCAATTATTCAGTTGAATTTGTTTTTGTGCTTAACGACAAAGGTCTCCGAATTCACTTGTATGTGCAAACAAAAGATTTTGGAAAGACATACTTCTTCAAAAAATAGGTGCATAAAAAAGATTTTTACATGTGGTGTTGGTAAAACTAAGCATGTCTAACAATAATATTAAGTAGTTACACTACAAAATCTTGAAAGAGAAGATTAAAATCATATGTAGTATATCAAAAAGTGTGAGTGAAAAAAATCATTGGCAAATATAAGCCATTTACTCATACATAGAGGCATGCTATGCAATACTACACATGATTTCTATAATCAATTCAAAGCACACAAGAGATAATGATCAAGGCATGCTACAAAAACAATGTTATTAAGATATACTTGAAATAGAGAATGGAACATTGTATACAAAACTTGGCAAGATAAACCATATCATCCTTGAAACATAGAAAATTACATCAGTTTTTATAAATTTTAAGTTTTTTTACAAAAATAAAACAAATAAAAAGCATGTTTTTGTTGCTTAATTGGTTTTTTCAATTTTTTTGTTGGTTTTGATATATAGAAAAAGCAAAGCATATTTTTGGTTGGATTTTGATTTGTTTTCTAGTTTTTTTTGTTTTTAGAATTTTAAAAAAATAATAACAGGAACTGAAAAATAAAAATGAAAGAAAAGGCAGGAAATTCAGAAATACCTACTAACGCCAGTGGTACCCAGCTATCGCATGACGGTAGTGACAGAACTAGAATTTTGGGGAAAACTTGAAATTTTTCAGAATTTTTCTTTTGAATGTATTTGTGCAGATTTGTGACAATGAAGTTCAATAATGAAATAAGACTTATGCATTCACAAAAATGTGGATTTTCCAAGTTTAAGCTAATATGTCCAAAACCCCAAATTCTATCCTAAGGTGTCACAATACACTTTCAAAATACTTGTGTTTTTCACATGCATGAGAGTTCAGAAATAGATAATATGAAAAACATAAGATAACATATTTGAGCACAAATATGCATGAGTGAAATGATTATAAATAAGTGAAATAATATTCATGCAATGTATACAACATATGTATGTCTAAGATCAAGATACCCTAACAACATGTCTACACTATAGCCCCGTACTAAGTGACGAATGGGCATGAGGAGCTGCACGCATGCCGTAGGTTGGGGTGTTAATCCCACATGCATACAAAAGACAACGCTCACCCTATCACTCTTTCCCCCAGTGCCTCGCAAGGCCCCACTAGAACCCTTCCCGGTTAAGGACAAGACATGATATAGTGGTTAAGTTTCTAATGCACACAATCCTACGCCCTCACTATAGTGAGACACATAGTGTGGTTGAATGATCATGGGCATACTAATCACTTAATCTTATTGAACCAATTTTTTAAACAATGGCTTTTATGCGAGATTAATTTCTTATTAGATTTGATTTTAGAGCAACATAGTTATTATGAATTTTAACTTTCAATTATTTTTCTTTATATTGATTTATTATGGCATCATTATATAATTAACTAGCATGAAGGATAGTATTGATTAGCTGATAATGCTAGGAACAAGAGTTTGATCACAATTTTATGCCGTAAGATTTATTGCGTTAATGTTGTATGTATCCAAACCTAGACATTCAAATTTTGGACATAGATTGAAGTGATGATTCTAGTTAATTTATTATTTTATATATAAAGATGATTCTATGATCTTCATATAAATGAGATATATGCAAAATGTAATTGATTCATATAATGGTCATGATCACAAACTATTTGATGGAATCAATAGGATCTTTTGTAGATATTTAATATTTGAGTTAAAAAAATCTATTGAATTGGTAAGATTATTATACATGATCATGAATTTTAACACATAGGAATTATATACTCATAATTAATTGTTCATGATGATATAACTGAGATATTATTAAAGAACATTCATATTCATCCTTTTTGAATTATTAGAGAGAAACATTATAAGGTGAAAACTTAAGATAAATATAAAGAGAAAAAATATTTTTAGTTATTGAATGAGAGATTTAGGTATCCAAAGAGGACCGGATGTGACGGTTCCTTTGGGTACCCAAATACATCGTGTTTGCTTTTGGGGAGATATGATTGAATGGGCTCTTTTGATTTGAGTTTGTGTTTCATCTTTAACTTTGGGTCTCCATTCAAATCTTCGTTTAATATTATTTTTATTTGTCAAATTTCCATAATGATTTTGCAAAGCATTATTTATAGGAAATTTGTGAACATTTAATTTTATGTTGGGAGAAACATGTATTTGTAAATAATGGTGATTTTGATTTTGATTTACAAATACTTTGTGTTTCTTACTCCCATTATTTGTCTTAGTTAAAATATTCATATTCAACTAGTTTTTAGATATTTTTTGATATTGTGAATTTTTATTTATAAATTTCATAAGCAAGTTGTTTTATGTTTTTAATTCATCATTCTTAATTTTTAAATTATGTCTAGCTTTATTATAAGCGATTGTGCTATTTTTAAGAATGGAAACAATTGAATCAATATAATTTTGATAGTTATTTCTATATTCATCAAATGTTTCATCCATCTCTTTAATTTCAATTTTATAGTCTTTACACTTAGCACAATCATTCTTCAAGGAAGAATTTTCTAAACATAATCTTTCATTTTGTTCTTTTATAAAAATAAGTTCCTTTTCAAGTTCCTTACATTTTTCTTTTAAATCATTAAATTCCATACAAGGTGTAATGTTTTCAACTAAGGAGCCATGGGTAGAACTAGATAAATTAGAATTTGATTCTTCATTAATTTTTGCCTTTAAATTTTTATTTTCTAAGAGCAAATGTTTATTAGCATTTTTTAATTTCTTAATCTTGCGCTTTGTAGTTTGAAGCAATTATAATGTAGAGATAGAAGTACCAAAAAATGGAATTTGATTTCCTTACATTGCTTTCGGGAGAGGCATGATTTGAATATATCGTTTTTTTGTCATCTTTTTGGTACTCATCTTCCGAAGATAATATTTCTTCTTCTCTTTCACTTGATGTGCACTTCATGGATCCGTCATGAGAGGAGCATTCTTGAGGACTTGTGCAAGCTTGCATATTCTCCGGTTCTTGCGATTGTTCCATACATGTAGAAGGAGAATCATAAGTTCTTTCAAGAAAATTCCAAATCTCATATGCGGTAGGTAATGTATAAATAAGTTTGAAAATATTTTGGTCTAACGCACAAAATATACTATTCATAGATTTTGCATTTAAAACAATTTCGTTTCTAGTTAATACGCTAGATGGCTTTTCAATAGTAATATTCCAATTTCATCTAAGGCCTTAAGAAAATTTTTCATTAATATTTTCCACCCTTTATAATTTTTGCCCATAAATAAAGGTGGTGATAATACTTTTTCATTTATATTAAAATTTTCCCCATTAGTAGAAGCGAGATCATGATTAAGAGACGCCATTATTCCCGGTTGTTAAGCCAATTTGGAATAACCTGGCTCTGATACCACTTGTTGGATATGTAGGCGCACTTAGGGGGGGGGGGTGAATAAGGGTCTTAAAAACTTTAAACTTTAATAGAAAACTTTTGATATTTTGGTCGCAGTTAAATCAAGAGTAAAGAGATAATGAAATTAGAAATGAAATCAATTTTATTAAACAAGAAAGGACATGATTACATTTATAAAATTGATTACAAAATCTGATTTCAATAACACTAGAAATCAAAGCGAATAATATGAAAACCTTTTTTATTTTCTATACCGACTTGTATCCCCACGAACCGGTTGGCTTTAGCCGATCTCTCCCCAGATATGGGCACAAGCCGCTCTAGCCAATCTATCACCAGAATGGCCCAGTCGCCGTGTGGTGAATTCCTCCCTAAGTCCTACCTAGACCTAGTCGCCGTGTGGCGAATTCACCCTAGTCCCCGCAAGGCCCTAGTCGCTGTGTGGCGAGTTCCTCTACCGAACAAAAAATATAAAGGTTATAATTTAAAAGTAAAACAAAACTCAAACTAAAGACTCCCTCAAAAGTAGAACTTGATGTCGATGTAGATGCGATCGTATTGGTCTTCAAGTTCTTTGCATTCACGAACGTTGACGAAGTTCTTCGGGCTGCTTGGAGAAGGATCTCACGAGTCCTCTGAATATATGGCTTCTATTCCTTCTGTGTTAGCAAGCAACAACGGAGGAGGCGTGCGTCATTTTATAGATTCAACCACTACTGCCTGCGGTAGTACTACTGCCCCGCGGTATCCACATAAGGCAATGAAGCACACAGATCGTGGTAGTTTAGGCAACATTCTGAGCGCCAAACACTAGCGCGTCGCGGTACCGCTAACGCCCTGCATTAGCGAGATTTCCTTCCTTCAGCCACAATCTTCTTCCAAAACTTCTCCTCAATCAACTGCTGACGGGATGTTTCCAAAATCTACCACCGGGCGTTAGACCTAACAATTGGATTTGTTATTGTCAAACCAAGAGATGCGGAAAGCATGTTCCAACAACAAGAAGTGACGATGTGGTGGAATAAGTGATGTGTTCCATCACTTCCATATGCATTTCTTACCCGGATTGTAGTTCAAAATCACATAAGATTGGGTAACTAAACTCGTGCACCTGCAGAGGGATACAAGAAATATCATTAAATTTAATAGGGGTGAGGATGAAGAGTAAAGATATCAATTTCAGAATTGTAAGAGAGATGGTCAGGAGATAAAATGGAAGAAGAACAAAAAAGGTCAATAAAAGCAGGAGTTACCCTGGTATCACTTGCATTAGGTTTTGTAGAAGGATCATTGCCGGTCATAATAAAATCATTATAAGAAAAAGATGAGATGCAAGGAACTTCAGTGATTAGTTGAACTTTTTCTTCTGGTGATGAGGTAGCAACCTCATTACTAAGGAAAATATCTTACTCAGTACAACTTGGCACAACTTCGGGCTCTATGGGCTCATCCTGCACATCTATAAAATCAACAATAAGAATGAAAGATTTATGCATAGTGATGTAAGAAAAAGTCTGAGTAGAGACAATGCTCAAGATAGAGTTAGATAAAAAGAAGATATATCCTCAAACACTGAATCGAATGAAAGACATGACACAATAGAGGAAGAAAACTCCAAAATGTCGTCATAGTGATCAACAACGACACTAGTAGACACAACTGTTGTGCTTCCATAAGGACATGAGGCATGGCGTGTATGTCATCAACGATGGAAGGAGTAGTGTGATAAGGAAAAGGTGGAATGGTGACACGTGCTGACTCATCATCCTCCTGTGTTTGCAATTTCCATTTCTCACAGTCCTTCAACTCATGATCAAAACTATGACACTACAAGCAACTCTTCCTGGTAGGTTTCTTCCGTGTAAAGGCTAAACCACCCGGTAAAGGCGATGCTCGCAGCGGGGTCACATAATTATTATAGGTAGGTTCATTATATATAGATCCGGATACACCATACGATGAACCATACAGATTATAGCCATGGCTTCCTAGATGGAAATCATCACTAGAATGATTAGAGACTCCACACCACTTACAGTATTGATGAGAATACATATTGGTGGAAAGATGGATTCACAAATAACATAAGTAGTAAAGGAACTCAATATGCACGAAGTAGAACTTAAATCGGTGGAACATTGATTATTGAAATACTTAAAATAGAGAATTAGGGAATTTACAAGCAACTAAATTAAAACAAATATGATAAACAAAGGAGAAAAATCAATCTCACAACTCTTTCAAACGAGAATCACATGTGTTGTGTTCCATGGCAACGACGCCAAAAACTTGATGTTGTTTTATCTGAAGGCCAAGCACACCACAGTCGTCAAATAATAATAAAACGAAAATAAATCTCCGAGTATTGATCTCACACGGAATATGGCGGAGTTGATTTTTCGCTCGAAGAGAGACTTGAGATTGAAGTCTCTTTGGTCGGAAGGGTTTAACGAGGGGTTTTGCTTTGGACAAACACTAAAGCAAGAAAGAGTAAAACTACAAGTATGCGGGTCGCCTTCATCGCTCTGCACCTCCACTGGTCGCAATCCTCCGCTTTGCTCTTCGGCGGGTCCCACTTCTATGCTTCACTCGTTTCACCTAGCCATTGCTTATGTCAACCACACTATCAACTCGGAATAACAAACAACCAAATGGATAAAAACTAAACAAGAGGTTAGGCCTCCTAAGCTCCTCCTATGAACATGAAAATCACAATATCATCAAGATTAACACTTGAAAACAAACATATTCACAGCTATCATCAAAAGATAAGACAAGTCCATCCTTCTACCAAATATGCAGAAAAAGGAGAAGAGATTCAATCAATGCTTAGTACTATTTCGTATATACGAAGGAAACTCCAGAGGAACGCTCCTTTGTACCTCTGATCGTCTGTTGTCGTCCGGGGTCCTTGAAGTTGTCACACCCTCTCGCCCGTCTACTCAATTGTATGCACCATCCACATGTCCACTTCTAGATCCTAGCTTGCGGAGAGGAAATAGATGCTTGATATTCAACTTAGAGCTCTTAGATGATAGGCGAGGCTTAGGGGATGATCCCTAATCCTTGAAGGAGGATATACTGAACCTAGGGCGTTGACTGTGAACTGGTTTCAGAGGGAAAATCGGGGGCCCTAATATTTTTGTCAAATCCTATATTTATTGGCATCATAAATAAAGAATGCACACCAGTAGGCGCACGACCACTGGTCGTGCACGAAGGAAAGTCATATACTCTTGCGCGAAGCAACCTATAGCAAAATTGTCAGAAAAATAAGAGCGCACGAGTAGGCACACGAGGGAAAGTCCTATAGCATAATCATGCGAGAAGGAAAGTCCTCTACTAATGTGCGAAGAAACTTGTATCGACCAGAACTAGTGGAAGGAAAAATTGTCGAGAAGATTTTTATGGCACGACCATTGGTCATGGGCGAAGAATCCTATACTCATGCACGAAGGAAGGCCAGAACTTGTGCGTTTCTCTAGAAATTTTGTCCAAATAGCGCGCACGACCACTGGTCGTGCACGAAGGGTCCACTGATCGTGCGTGAAGAAAAACACACGATTAGCGGCCAATGATGCGAAATGGGGCTGAAACTCCCCGGAAATACTACACAAGGCTGTAGCTGCATGGAAAGCAACCATAACCACAAGAATTCATCATAATAATCACATTCCATGCAATAAAAATGTATATAGACCTAAAGAAAGGAGTGGAATGCATGAAATAATCACAAAATTGCTCTATTTAGCCAAAAATCACTCAAATGATGCAAAGTGTGATTAAGAAGGATTTTATACTAGAACCCCATAAAAGAAGAGCGAAACCTCGTGAAAACCAGCCTAAAATAGAGCATAAAATACTATGTAAAGTATGCTCATCACCCGGTCAACAAAACTGTCTCAGGGGCTTCCAAAATAACTTCTTTCTACCCTTTGACCGGAGTGACTAACCTGTCCTGCCGGCTTGTGAGAGCCCGGTAAGAGGAACCTCCTCAGGGGCTTTCCAAAATAACTTCATTTCTACCTTGCCACCCAAGTGATCAACCTGCCTTACCGGCTTATGAGAGCCCGGTCAGCTGAAACTTCTCATGGGCTTTCCAAAATAACTTCTTTTCTACCCTGTCATCTGAGTGATCAACCTGCTCTGCTGGCTTGTGAGAGCCCAGTCAGCGGAAACTCCTCAGGGGCTTCCAAAATAACTTCTTTTCTACCCTGCCACCCGAGTGATCAACCTGCCCTGCCGGCTTGTGATCCTAGTCAGCGAAACCTTCTCAGGGGATTTCCAACATAACTTCTTTTCTACCCTGCCACCCGAGTGATCAATCTGCCATGCTCGTTTGTGAGAGCACAGTGAGTGGAACCTCCTCGGGAGCTTTCCAAAATGACTTCTTTTCTACCCTGCCACCCGAGTGATCAACCTGCACTGCCGTCTTATGGGAGCTCGGTTAGCAGAACCTTCTCAAGGGCTTTCCAAAATAACTTCTTTTCTACCCTGCCCCCCCGAATGATCAACTTGCACTACTAGCTTGTGAGAGCCCAGTCAACAGAACCTTCTCAGGGGCTTTCCAACAAAACCTTTTTTTCTACCCTGCCACTTGATTGATCAACCTGCCTTGCAGGCTTTTGAGAGTCCGGTCAGCAGAACCTCCTCAGGGGATTTCCAAAATAACTTATTTTCTATCACTCTATAAGAGAATTATCGGATATTTTGCAACCTGGCCTAGTCAAGTAGAAACTACACTTATAATAAAAGTGAAAGCAATGGGATGCAATTTTTATTTATTTTTAAAGTGTAGAAGAGATTCAGGTCGTCACCACTCCAAGTATTATTGAGGGGAGCTCCCCCAAAATTTTGGTGGCGATGTCTGCCCTACTTCAACGCCTCTAAAACTACAAAAGGACCTTACCAATTGGGATGGAGTTTTCCAACTGCCATCAACATTCTAGCAACGTCGACCTTTTTGAGAACTAGGTTTCCCTTCACAAATTTCTTAATTCGAAAATGCTTGTCAAAATAAATAGCCATCCTGCTCTTGATTTCCTCCTGTCAAACCCAGGACTGAGGTAAGTTGCTTCACCTAGTTCCCCTTTAAGTTCTCCACCTTCTTCTTTAATTGGCTTACAATGACTTTGTTTGCGGCTTCCACCTACCTATTGCTCCTCGGGTGGTGTACGGATGTGAAGCGGAGGTCAATGCCCAACTGGCTGCAGAAGCCGGTGAGCTCATTACTAGCAAAATGTTGCCCGTTGTCCATGATGATGGCTCGGGGTAGCCCTTACCTGCATATTATCTCCCTCCATATGAAGTTCCTTATTACCTGCGATGTTGTCTTTGACAAGGCCTTGACCTCCAGCCACTTGAAGAAGTAGTCGATTATGACCAGGAGGAACCTCCTTTGCCCGTTGGCTGGTGGGAAAGGGCGTACCAGGTCCATTCCCTAGATTGATAAAGGCCACAACGTTGTGATTGTCCTGAGCCTCTGCACTGGTAAGAGCTAAAGCGGCGCAAAAAGCTCGCACTTTGCATATTCTGCCGCATCCTTTCCAATCGTGGGCAAAAAGTAGGATTGTTACAACACCCTCTTCTCCAAGGTCCAGCTCCCGAAGTGACTGTCACACTCCCTAGAGTGAATCTCTTCTAGAACCATGGGGACCTCTTTCTCAGAGACACATCTTGTCAAGAGCCTTGACGGGATCTTCCGGTACAGGTCCCCTTCGTAAAGTAGGTAGTAGGCATACTTGTACCTAGATCGCCTCATATTTGGAACCTCCTCTGGAAATTTGCTTGAGGTCATAAAAATAATGAAAGGGTCCATCCACGAGGGTCAATCGATAACCATGATCTCTCCCTCTTCAATGGATGCTTGAAACAATTCTGCAATGTTCCTCCCTCGTGAGGGCCATACTTCACCAAATAGTTTGCCTAAATGTTCTCTCCCCTTGACACATGTCGAATGGAGAAGGTGCGGAACAAACCAATAAGACCCTTGACCTTTGTCAGATATTGTTTGATAGTTGGATCCCTAATCTCAAAGTCTCCCTTGACGATGATATTGTAACATCCCCAGTCCTTCTAGAGCCCTAGTTGGTTTTATGGTATGGGTGGTGTGCAGAGTGGCCGAGTGTGCTAAGTGCACACCAAGCGCACAAAATCAACATGGTCCAATATCACTCCCTTAGGCCAATTGATCCTCAATTCACCAAATTGACCTCCCCCAAACCACCCTAACTACTAAGGGAAATCAATAGTATGGAAATTGCACTTGGGTAGGACCCAATTGCATGAAATTTACCAAAGTCAAACTTTACCTAATTTTGGTCAAATCTACACATTTTGATTAAATTAAACCAATTAGGGCCCCACCATGTCCCAACAAATGTTGGGTGATGTCAAGGGACCCATGACCCCCATGTGGGGTCAACCCACTCACCTTGTTGACCAAAGTCAACCATGGTCAACATAGCTCTTTAAGGTGAATTCTAAGCCTAATTTGAAGGGAACCCAACACCCATCAATTAACCAATTATTTATGGACTTAGGACACCCCCTTATCAGCCTTGGACTGAGCCCAAACCATGGGTTTGATTAACGAAATGAGAGGGGGGACAAAAAGTAATTAAAAAGCAAAAGATAAAGGTGAAAAGTAATCCCCCTCTAACACTCCATCTCCAATCAATGTTGGGCACTCCACCCTTTATTACTAAGCAGCAGGAGGAGACCAGAAGGCCAGCAGGGGTAGGGTGCAGGAGGGTGGCAGCAAGGAGCAACCCGAGAAGAGCTTGAATTCAAATCAAGCTATAGAAGCCTCCCCACCTCATTCTGGCCACACCATCAGCTTCAGAAGGGAGAGAGCAGTCGGAACGACACCTGGAGCAAGGCCATAGATGGATAATCGAGTTTGGGAGCAGGGTTGCCGGAGCAAAGCTGAACCATGGTGAACCGCCGCAGAAGCCGGCGCCACACCCCATCACAGTTCGTTTCTCCTCCTCTCCCCCACGCTAGCTTCCTATAACAAAACGAAGAAGGATCGGGCTCAATTGAGCCCGAATCCATTCCTTAAATCCACGTTTTTTTGCTCGAAATAGGAAGCTTAGGATCGCCGGGAACCGCCGCCTCCGGCCGCCAGTCGCCGGTAAATGGTAGCCCCGACCACCACGAAGGTGTCGGTGGTGTTGGCTGGCGGTGGTGGTGGCTGGATCGCCGGCAATCCCGGTCGTAATATCGCCCAGCACGGCTCGATCTCAGCTGTTGGTTGGAGGAGGAAGATGATCTCCGGGCCACAGGACCTGCTTTAAGATTCGTGTGCGCCTATTTTTCTTTATATAAATTAATCCATTCTCTTGGAATTTCTGCCTTTTATTATCTAGTCACTTCTAAAAATTAATTGGGGGCCCTTAATGACTGAATTAGCAAAAGTGCTCAACATGAAAGTTGTAGGCCATGACCTTAGCTTTCATTAGGACTTGAGTTCAGGTCATTTGGTGACACACAGATCCCTGGGGAGTTGTTTTACTAGGACTGGTCCTACACTAGGACAGCCCACTAAAATAATTATCTAGCCTAGATCTCTCAAGCTTTGAAGCTGAGATTTTAACCATCGGTAGGTATACCCTAAGGGCACCCTCTATCCAAAGATCAGCACTTGATGGGCACTTTTACCTATAGTTTTTGTGGTAATTAAGATATTTAAATAATGTTGATTTTTGGAGCATATGAAGTCCAAATGACTCCAAATTTTGGTGGCATGCTCTTTAGTACATGAGTAGTGCCTGCCTAAATTTTCACTCCATTTGGAGTTGATTGGAGTTGGAAAATGGGAAACCCTAATGAGGGCCCTTAAGGGTCAAATTAGGGTTTAGGCTATTTTTGATGAGTTGAGTGGGTTGGCCTCCTCCCATCATGATGATTATGTAGGTAATGATATATAAGTGCATGTGACACCCCCTAATGGAGCATTTGGAGCCATTTGGGTGGTGTGTCCTAAAACCCTAAGGGTAAACCCTTAGGGTTGCAATTTAGGGTTTGTGAAGGACATAGGACCAACTGTGCTTGCCTTGGCTCAGAACTTAGTAGACATGTTTTTAGGAGCATGCACTGGCTTAGATAATTTAATGGGAATATTTAGAGTCATTTATGTATTTTTCCCTTATTAAATGAAATTGCCACTATTTCCTTAAATAAATAAAATGCTTGGTCAGATGACCTTGTATGGTTATGATATTTTAACAGTGGCTGAATTGGGATGAAATTAGGCTATGGTAATTTTATTAGGATTTATTGAAGTGTTATTTCTTGTGGACGAATTTTTAAGTGCTTACTAGCTTAGAGAAATTTAATTATGAAAAATGTCAAATCATTGGGAAAAATTATGAAAATTGGTTATCTGTAATTTTTTGTTATGTCCATGATAATTATTTGAAATCCCGTGGAATTGTATTTCATGTACATCATGTAGAAATTGGTATTTACTACACTTGGATGTTAAATCATTTTAATTAGTCAAATCATATGGTAATGATATAAATATTTGGCAGAGGACTCTAGACCCCCATTTGAACTCTTGGTAATTTTTATAGAATTTTGAGATGTGAAATATTATTTTTCCTAATTATAGTGGCATTTTGGTAATTATACAACTATGAACATTTAGTAGGCCACATGACATCCTAGGGTCATGAAACTCAGTACACCACCTTGTTATGGAATATTACCTTACTGATAATTTTAAGGTAGCATGTAGAAGCATTTTGAGGATAGATCATGTGTAATTTGACTTAAGGCCTTAACTTCTTTAATTAGTAATAAATACCAAATTAATATGGAAAATTTTAGAAATTAGAACACACCTTATTAAGGTCAGTGGGATTCTATTATAATTATACCATATCCTGGTGATGAGTTTTTATAAGGATCCACTTATGGGGTTTAAGGTTAGTTCAACTTGGTGGTCTGCGTTTAGTAAAAACAAGAATTTTGATTTTAAGACAATTCAGACCCATAATTAGTGTTTAGAAGTTATTTCCATTCAGTATTTGAGTTATAGTTCACAATGATTCAAGGAGGGTCAAACCTAGGATTAATATTGAGATTGTGCTAGGGTTGGTGTATGAGGGGTGAAGGTACGTCCAACCCAATTGGTTGGGACGGGAGTTGAGCTAAGTCACTATAATCATATGAAATAATGAGGGGTGAACTAAATGTTTATCACCAACTAAAGTAATTGTCTTGAGAAAGAGGATGGTGGGGTTGAGCCCATTGAATCCTTAGTACCGTTGGGGGCTCCTTTACAGGGTATACCGCGGAAAGTCCAAGATTCACCCAAAACATAATACTAACTTAATTGTAGGAAAGAGTATCCTAATTAGGTCAGCAAGCTAGTATGGATCTCCTTCGGGAAGGAGAGGTGTTGGAGCAACTTGTGTAATAGTCCCTGAGCCGGAGGCTCGGGTGGACTTGGTGTCACCTGTTACTTATGCAATTAGTGGCGAGTCTTCGGTACTAGGCTAGTCATGTCACCGACGGTAGTACGTTGACTCAGGTGAGGGTGAGGTTTAGAGGGCCAGTAAGATTGAGTACCGCGGTCTGGAGGACAGTCCCTATTAACCCACCCCGACCTTAAAGTTTGGTGGATTCCAGCAAGAGTACGCAGGAGCTCCGCTCTTGTGTTCTTAGCGTTGAGGCGTACGTGAGGTCTAGGCTTGGTAGTGAGCATACCCACCTAGGATGTAGAGTGCCCGATCCACTGCCACCGTAAGCCACGACGGTCGGTACCCGAAAGGTTGGCTTTCTTTCTAACAAAATGGGAACTATAAAGGTCTGTGCACATAGAGTCGTGTGGGTGAGTTGCATTGCATGGCTGCATAATACACATCATAAACCTAGCATAACATAACACACATCTGCATACCCCATCATATAAATTATTATGGGCTATTTTATATAATGGGTTACCTGGACATCTTAACTTATATGTCGTACGGGCGTTCATATAAGTTAAGGTACGAATCTGTTATGGTAGATAGTTTACGTTACCGCACTGCCTTTACTTACTTATTGTTTACTATATTGCCTCTACCTGTTTACTATTTACCGCATTTACTTACATGCTCTTTACTTATACCTTGTACTGTAGCTCTACTGTTTATATTTATATACTGCTAGTTAATGCCACGTCACCCTTCTTGTTTACCCCTTATTTGTCCTTCGCTTCTTCCTCTCACTCGGTGTCTAGGAGTCGTGGGGGGAGGCGAGGACAAAACTGCTTAGTCTTTATGACTAACGGTCGGATGTGGCCGTACAGGAGTCCGATGAGACGGAGCTACCCCGTGTGCAGCAGGACGAGAGAGATGGACTTGACCCGCAGTTGCAGCATACTACCACCGGACAGGTTGATAGTTAGTTTGTAGTTTTCGCATGATTTGTTGTGAAAGAGAGAGTACTTTCTTTTGGAAATGTATTCGGGCATCCGCCCTTACTTCTTGTACTTTTCCTTTGTGGACATTTTGTGTTTCATTATATAGTTATATGATGTTGTGACATGTGGACATGCCCTTAGTTTTGGCATTTACTTACTTATGATTGTATAGCCGGCAGATTCGGTGCTGAGCGGTGTTGGCTAACCCGAGTGTTGGCGACACCGCACGGCAGCGATTCTGGGCGAAGATCCACCTTGACCGTGCGATACGGGAGAGGTTCGAGTTTTCAAGTACCCGAACAGGTTTTGAGAAAAGAGATCTTACAAATGGTATCACTGAACGAACGATCATAACAGAACAGTCCACAACATACTGGGTCACCCCGCTCGAGTGTATTTTGCGGAAAAACTATGCAGCGGAAGCTATGGTGTGCCCATATATGAAATCACATAAAACAATCCACGAAGCAACAAGTTAGGTCAAATTTTGACTTACTTAGACAATTTAGTGACGCATCCAAGTCTAAAGAGCGACCTCGGGTCTAGATTTGGTTGCAAGTTAAGGATACCCAACGTAACTAAAGGAAGAAATTAGTATAAGTCAAGGCGTTGAGACTTTCACGCTAAAGATTACGCTTTACTACCAATTGGTAGGACCATCTCGAGGAGATCGGGTGTCTGTAGTCTTCTTTTAGAGTAATAGAAGACCCATAAGCATAACTCCCTTACCATAACTTGATACTTCCCTTTACAGTACGTTGAGGCAACCACCATAAAATACCAGAGGTCGAATTGGAATTTGAATTTTTTTTTGAAAAGGCCCCCCTTGCCTAGTTAATCATATAGGGAACTCGGAAAAGTTAGCATAACTTATAACATTGGGAGCCTAAGTCTTATCATAACAATATGTCTCGGGGTGGAACACCAAGTCAGAGAATATACGCCCTAAAGTTTATGTGCGTATTTAAGATGAATATACCGTAGAAGTATTGAAGAGACTTAGCCCAAATCGGTAGGGGCTTATCCTTTTGTTTATTGGGCCAATAAAATACCAACTTGGATTGCCCCTAGACTTTATTTAGAAAATGTTGTGACATTTACGTAATAATCTCGAGGATTGGAGAATTCAATGATACTCAGGGTAATGGCGAGATCTTATTCATACACTTTTGGTTTGTGGACCAACCCTCCTTAGAAGTTGAGACCCTTGGAGAATTACTTCACCTTAAATAGCGGGGATTGTTTATACCAAGTTGTGACCGCTATAGTTATACTGGCAAGTTAGGTGAATGGTGCACTTCAAGTGTGAGCGTGTACTCATCTTATTGCTCCAAGGCTAAATCTAAGTCGTCAAAAGTGATTAACTTGTTAATCATTTGGATATACGTAAAGGGTTGTCCAGTGTATGGGCATAAGACTCTTGGAATCAAGAAAGTCAGGTTAAAAATTTAGTGAATTTCTCTAACTTCCTGATCCAAACAATGTTGTTTTGTCGTTTATAAGGATGTTTGGTTAACAAGCTCTTACCGGTCACAAGGGAAAAAACGTCATAAACGGCAAATTCAGTGCAAGACCAAGTAAGATTTAGAATGGATAGAAGTAAGACTAGGCTATAAGTTCTCTTGACCATAAGAAATAATCAGTTTATCGTAACAAACTTACAAGTGTATTGTTGTAGATACACCTTCTTAACCTCGAGACATCGATTTGTAGAGCTATCAGAACAATTAATAAACATTGACGTCCGAACATATGTCTCGATTAAGTCAAGTACTGAAAAACAAGAAGAATGCCAGGTTTAGTAGCTTGGGATAAAGGTGTCACATTGTGAAATTTTGAAGATTGGAATCAAGTTTTCGCAAGTTAAAAATTACAACTAGAGTTTCTTACACTTCAGGGCTTTCAAATGTAATTTTCAGATAGTTTTTTTAATTAAAATTCAAGCCCTCTCCTTGGTGTAAATTTAGTTAAGATCATTTTACTCTTAGAGTTGGTTTATGCATAACCAGAGAGCTTAGGAAGGTGACTCTTTGGATCTTATAATATGATGATAAAACTATTTAGGGCTAAGGTGGAGGATCTTACTATGTTCGGATCTCGGGAAAAATGACAACGACCATCATGTAATAAAATGTTGAGGATTTGAGAGTTAAAACAAATGGTTAGTTGTTGTTACTATCAACTCCCGCTTGAAATTATTAATATTACTTGATGATATTTATCAACGTAATTTTGGACGACACAGCTAAGAGAAGGGTCGTTATGATGAATCCTTTAATTCATAATTTATAGCTTAAGTGAGATGAGACTACTTAACATTGGAAGTTTAGTCCACTCGATATTGGAAATCTAAAGTGAAATTTGACGAATGATATATTGAAGATATATAATTTACATACAATCCTCCGATCTTAAGAAACAGAACTTACACTTTCTCCAAAAATTATAAATTGTGAAACTTCTCGAGGATTAATGGGCTTTAATGAGACACCCTTCATGTTGAAATCAATTGTGTCAAAACATGTCATGATAGAAAGGGTTTTACCCTCGTGAGTTATGAACCAAGTGGATATGGAAAGTAGTTGGGAGTCATTTCACGAAGATTAGTTTTAAATTACAGACGTTATGTTCCTCAAAGAAAAACATGGAGGATATTTACATTTATTTAACGTGAGGAAACGTTAACCTCATGTAACATTCGTAGGACATAAGAGACTCTGGTCCAAGTGTAATCAAGGTTTATGTTATTATTTTGTAGCTGATAAATGATAATGCGTAATTTGACATAAATTACTTAAGCAAAAATATTAAATTTTGATATAAATTATATATATTTTCTCTAAATAATATTTAATTTTGGTTATAAATTAGTTTTATATAATTTTTCACTAATGTTTCGTTATTCTGCAGGCCTGGGGGTAATTTTTGTACGTCTCGAAGTGAAAGCTGTTGGAAAATGGTCTTCCGCATCTCCTAGGTTTGAGAATAACAAATCCTATGTGTATTTAATCTTGTGTGTTCAAGTATGCAGGTTTACTAGGTCCACATGACTCAAAGAGTACACATGATGACTGCCCCCAAAATTGAGGCCAAAATTCGAAGAGGCTCACTAGCGCCGGCGGTAGCAACTAGCGCCGGGCGCTAGCGATGATGAGCGCGTTTCCGGGAGCTGTTATGGAAGGCGCTAACGCCTGGCGGTAGCGGATAGCGCCGGCGGTATCGGTGAACACAGAAGGAATGAAAGCCTCGTTGCCGCGGATTGAAGATCCTGCCGCGCTAGATGTTTCTTAATCGGGGATAGCGCCGGTGGTAGCTACTAGCGCCGGCGGTAGCGTGACGTATATAAGGCATAGTGCAGCATGTTGCCACGGATGGGAGATTCTGCCGCGCAAATTGTTTCTTAATCCGGGCTAGCGCCGGCGGTAGCGCTAGCGCCGGCGGCAGCGCTAAGGCTATAAAATGGATGCCTTGGCTCCGAATTCTTTATCCTCCTCCAATCCCAAACTCCAGAGCTTTGTGTCACAGCAGAGAGAGGAAGATTCAGAGTGATACTCCCACAATTCTATAAAGCCTTAAGGAGATCCATGGAGAAGATTTCAACACGCGTCATCATCATGACGAAAGGCCACATCGACTACGATCATACTCTGCGAGCCTTCGTCAACTTCTCCAAGAGATCCACATAGAGGGAGTTTTTATATTGTTGTCTTTTCATTTCATATCTTTTCTGTAAACGGTAGTGAAATCGCCTCGTGTTGGCGACTAGGTCTGGGGTAGGACTTAGGGCTGAAATTCGCCTCGTGTTGGCGACTAGATCTAGGCTAGGTCTAGGGGGTGCTCGAGGCCTTTCTGGGGATAGATTGGCTAGAGCGGCTTGAGGCAGTCTTTGGGGAGAGATCGGCTAAAGCCAACCGGTTCGTGGGGATACGAGTCGGTATAGAAAACGAAAAAGAGTTTTTATTATTCGCCTCCGATCTCTAGCGACATTGAGATCAAGTTTTGTAAAACTTATTTAATATCAAAAAAACTCGTCTCTCTTTTTGTTTTACTTGTCTTCTTGTTTTAATATTGCAATATTCCAAAGTTTTTCTAAATAAAATCTAAACTTTTTGAAAACCCTTATTCACCCCCCCCCCCTCTAAGGGCGCCGACCGATCCAACAAGTGGTATCAAAGCCATGTTTTATTCCAATCGGCTTAACAACAGGGAATAATGGCGTCTCATGATCTCGCTTCTACTAGTGGGGGAGATTTTTATGAAGAGGAAAAATCACTTGCACCACTTTTATTTGAAGGAACAAATTATAAAGGATGGAAAATTTTAATGGAAAAATTTATTAAAATTTTAGATATCGAAGTATGGAACTTAGCAATTATAAGACGTGTGGATGAATCAAATAAAAAGGAACTTCATTTAGATGCAAAAACTAAACATTATCTATTTTGTGGTCTCTCAAATGAAGTTTTCAAATTTGTGTATTGCTTTTCTAGTGCTTATAAAGTATGGAAACTTCTTGAAGAAATGTATGATCTTCCTCTCGCAGGTATGGAACAAACACAGGAGGAAAAGAACGTACAAGCATCCATTATCATTCAAGAAGATCTCTCTCGGAGCGAAGCCATGGAGAATATTGAAATAGAAAAGGAGAACAATACACCAAGAGAAAAAAGAGAAGAAATCTTACTTTTGGAAGAGGAGTGCCAAGAAGAAGACAAAGGAACAATATGTTCAAATCCTCCCTCATCCAAAAGCAATGTAAGGAAATCAAATTCTATATTTTGTACTTCTATCTCTTCATTACAATTGTTACAAAATACTAAGCGCAAAATTAAGAAATTAAAGAATGCTAATAAACTATTGCGCTTAGAAAATAAAAATTTAAAAACAAAAGTTAAAGTAGTATCAAAATCCGATTTATCTAGTTTTACTCATGTCACTTCAATTGAAAATACAAAACCTTGTCTTGATTGTAATGATATTAAAGAAAAATTTAAGGAACTTGAAAAAGAAATTATTTTTATAAGAGAACAAAATGAAAAATTATGTTTAGAAAATTCATCTTTAAAAATTAATTGTGCTAAGTGTAAGGACTATGAAAGTGAAATAAAAGAAATGGATGAAACATCTGATGAGTATAGGGATAAATATGAAAAACATATTGACTCAATTGTTACCACTCTTAAAAATAGCACAATAAATTATAATAAAGCTAGACATAATTTAAAAATCAAGAATGATGAACTAAAATCAAAAATCAACTTGTTTAAGGAAATCATTAAGAAAAACGCTCAAAACATTCATTCACAATCTCAAGGTATATCTAAAAGCAAGTTGAATATAATTTCTCAAAATGTTGATAAATCCAACAAAGGAAATAAAGAATATCAAATGCTTGAAAATAAAATTCCAAATCATTATCATTTACAAAATAACCACTCTCCCAACATAAATTTAAAGATAAACAAATTTCCTATAAAGAATGATTTGCAAAATCGTCATGGAAATTTGATAAATAAGAATAATATTAAACCAATGTTTGAATGGCGGCCAAAAGTTAAAGATGAAACAAAAACTCAAATCAAAAGGGCCCATTCAATCACATCAACCCAAAAGAAAACACGATGTATTTGGGTACCCAAAGGAACCGTCACTCCCGGTCCTCTTTGGATACCTAAATCTCTTATTCATTAGTATCCCATCATTTGCATGAAGTAGAAATCAATTTAAATGAAATACACAAATTTCTACTTCATGATGTGCTTTAATGTCTTTTCTATCTTTCTCTTTTTGTGTTCTTTTTAAACTATCATGCCATGGTCATCCTATATAGTATTGGTAATATGATTTTATCTCATAAAGCTTAATGAGTTTATAAATCATTTTTGATCAAAATTCAAAATCATATTTTTATTTTGATGACCTATCTTTTATTATAATAAATATCTTATATTATCCATATGAATCAAACTCTAAATTTGCTATAAGATATTTCAAATTAAATCCAGTTATTAGGCTATTAAGATTCTTAGCCTTCACCAACAAGTGGTTTAGTGAAATAACTTGATCTAAAAGAAAATTCAAGATTTAAATAAAAGCTCATCTTTCAATATGGGAGTCATTGTTCACAACAAAAATTATATTGTGTTCTCTCCTTAATGTCAAACATGATCTAAACCATCACTATTGTTCACCTATCAAAAAAATCACATATATATATTCAAAATTCTTAATTAAAGGAAAATCACTAAAATGTGTTGAAAGAAGTTATCTTCATAATGAATATTGAATTCACAAACACCACCATGATCTAGTGATATCTTTTGCTAAACATCTCTAAAATCATAATTCATATCAAGAATCATCTATAAACAACTATCACAAATTATATGATAACAATTAACATTATAATTGTTTACCATGGTTGGTGTTATGGTATATTATGTGTGTATTGTGATTTATTTCTAGTTTAGACCTTTGAATCATTTTGATATCAAATCAAATTAGAATCTTCACTTCATTTTAGGTTTATAAATTGAAACACTATCAAACTTTGGCATAACATTAATCTCAAACTTATCATACTAACATTGGTACCTAAAGAATATTTGTGTCTATGATAGGTTTTATAAGTTTTTGTCAAGACATATTGTCTGGATATTGGTATCTAGAGCCTACCTAGTTTATTCTTCGCATATACATTAGTTCATAATTAAAAAAAAAATCATGCTTATTTGGTGAATTCAAACATGATGTCTTGTGGTTACATTCTCTATCTATTACATTATTTTGGTAAACACAAGCCTTTGAAAAATCATAATAAAGATATGAGAAAATATGTCTCATGCGATGATTAGGTGTCCTAGATCTTTCAAATTAACACAAATTCAAAAATGCATTTTTTTGGTGTTTAACCATCAAAAACATCTCCTTAAATTCTGCAATTTCAGCAAGAAACTCCTAATGGAACACCTAATCAAGATCAAGAATCAAAATTTCCAATATCCTCAAAAATCACTTACTGTCTCCCGCGCTAGCGCTACCGCAGGCGCTAGCGTCCATGTTCGATTTCCTGTATTTTTTAAAATTCGAAAAATCCATAAAAATATATAAATCTATATTTTCTATTTAGTTTTGCACTTCTGTTTTTCTTTATTTTTTGAAAAATCAAATACAAAAATACAAAAGCCAAATTACAAAAATATAATATCATTTGTTTAAATTCTATTTCTTATAGCAAAAATCAAATACCAAAATATAAAACAAAAAATTATCAAAAATTGTTAGTTTTTGGACTTAACTTTTTACTTGTATCTTGCGAAAGGGTGATTTGGGCTATCATCCCATCATATCACCTAGTACCAGGCGAACCTTCACAAGGTAGTCCTCGGGAAGTCCATGATCAATTTTATGAGTTCAAACTTTAAATGAAAATTACTCTTTAAAAATATCAAAAATATTGTATGGACTTCATTGAAAATCAAGCATGATTCAACCTATTATTTAGAACTTCTATAATGTTGCAATTTATCTTTTCAAACTACTTTGAACATTGTTTTCATCATGCTTAAATATATCTATTAATATGTGCATAATTTATATTGAAAAAGTTGTGTAGAACTATGCGTAGCATGCCTCTAAGTATGAGTAATGTTTTATGTTTGATAATGATCGCAATTCACTCACTTATTTTGGCATTGTCTACTTATGTGTTTAATCTAAGAATGTTTGTGTATGTTTTGTAATAATACAATGAATTAAAATTGCATAAGTATCTTACCTACACAACCTTTATTTGCACTTTTAAAAGTTAAGAAAAGTGGTTATCTTTTTCATAAATTATATTGGTTTGCAAAACAAGTGTATTCGGAGAACTTTGTACAAAACAAAATCATTAAATAAAGTGACAAAGATAACTCCACCAAGCACTACTTGAACCTCCTGATAAGTCTTAATAAGCGTTGTGAGGTTGAGCACCTTGGAAAGAATAATAAAGTATCTTGTGCAAACCATAACTTTCTTTCAAAATAAAAACCACTTATTCTTAAGTACACCGGATCACAATAAAAATCAATCTTGAAGAATAAAACTATGTGATCCCCTAAGCACTACTTTGCACCCTGATAAGTCTTGATGAGCATTGTGTGTGCAGAGCACCTTGGTAGTTGTACATTTTTCTCTATGCATTGAAGTGAGTGGAAGTAAAATTATTTGTGTTTTATTGTGCTCTTTACTTTACATATTACTTGTATTTTTGATTAAAACATTTGTTTACTCTATTCAAAATACACTTTTATGCACATCATTATCTTCCATAACACTTCTTCTCATGAGTATTGGATCCTAATGCTAATTCTATACTACTCTTTATTTATGAAATGCACTAGATAACCTAGCACGCTTTCTACAATGTTTGGTATGTTTTGAAATTGTGAATTAAAGTAACATTGTAGTAATCTCTTTTTGATAAGATTATTTCATGCTTGGTTACTGTATTGTCAAAACAAAAATTTTAAATGCAAATTGATTTACAAAAACATCTTCTTTTTGAAATTGAACTCATATATCTTTTTATGAACCATCATTGATTACCATAAGATGTTTTTTGTACTTCTATATGTCTTCCGCATCATAACCATATAATTGTTTTACCTTGCACTTTAATACTTATTTAAAATCTTTCATCTTGTGAGCATCATCACTTGAATCTTCAAATTCCCTTCTTGCAACAAGTGGTAAACTTGCTTGGTAAACTTTATCTTGGTTGAATTTTTTTTTGCTTATAACTCTGATCTATTTCTATTCTAAACACTCCTCCAACAAGTGAAATATTGCTTATAAAACATCTCTTTTTTTTTAACTTAAACTCTTATTTAGTATTATAATGTTTCTTTTTCGAAATCTTCCGCAATACTCAAACTCTGATTCATTCATGAATTTCAATATAGCTATGTGAGTTTTATTTCAAAAATTCAAATAAAAATATAAACCCATATGCTATGATATTTCCCATTAGATTTAAATGATGTATGTTTCCAATTATTGTTATCCATGACTTCATTTCTCACCATAGCGAGGGGCGTAGGGTTGTAGACATTAGATAACCTTATCTCTAGTCATGTCTTGTCCTTAACCGGGGAGGGTTCCAGTGGGGCCTTGCGAGGCACTGGGGGGGAAAGAGTGCTAGGTTGAGTTTTTGTCTAGTGTTTGCATATGGGATTAACACCCCAACCTACGGCATGTTTGCAGCTCCTCATGCCCATCCGTCACTTAGTACGGGGCTAGGGTGTTGACATATTGTCTGGGTAGATTGGTTACTGGACATCATGATTGTTTTTTGGCTTAAAACTCTTATTTAAAGGGGAAATCATTATTTTGTGCTTAAACTCTGATATATAAAAGGGGGAGAACTACAAACAAAAGGGATAAAATAAGTCACAACTCTGATCATTTTCAATGAAAGACAAGTCTAAAACTCCTTATCATTTACTTAAAAAGCTCGATCATGCCTTCTTTTTTATTTACACACTTTTTAGTGCTTTGTTTCCCTACCCACTTTTGCTAATAACAAAGGGGGAGAACTAACATGATAAAATGCAAAAGGGGGAGAACTAACATGATAAATATATAATCCGCTATCAAAATGCAAACCCAACATGATTGATTAAGTTGATAGCATACATATTAGGGGAGCATTCACATAGGGGGAGCATGTATTTAGGGGGAGTAAGTCTAACATGCTAGAATCAATTATTATCCTAAGTCATCACTCTCACACACACACAAGTATAGTTTCATCATGCTTATTTATTAATGCTTTGATTTATCATTAATGGATTTGTTATTATCAAAAGGTGGAGTTTGTTGGAACATGGTCTTCCGCATCTCCTAGGTTTGAGAATAACAAATCCTATCTGTATTTGATCTTGTGTGTTCAAGTATGCAGGTTTACTAGGTCCACATGACTCAAGGAGTACACATGATGACTGCCCCCAAAATTGAGGCCAAAATTCGAAGAGGCTCACTAGCGCCGGCGGTAGCAACTAGCGCCGGGCGCTAGCGATGATGAGCGCGTTTCCGAGAGGATCACTACCCCGCTGCTGAATTGTATTGATGTTGCGCGCATGTTTGATGGAGATTTTTGCTAGAGTCGTCACATTACTCGAGACGCGTCCGTGCATGTGCAGCCCGCCGTGCCATATTTGATGCCGCCCGCCATCTTTGCCGTCTCCGCAAGCTCATGCCGCACAAGTCCAAGCTGCACGCAACGCCATCGCCGTCACCTTTGCATGTCGCCGCCACCTTTGCATTTCGCCACCCCTTATATCATTTTCATGCACGTGAACGTATTCTCCCATGCAGTATTATTTCTCCACCCATGCATGCATTATTTCATTATCATCATTCCATGTACGTAGCTGGTTAATTTCCTTCTACCCACACAAATTATTCACGATTATTATTATGTCATGCCACCAACTTATTATTAATAGCCATGCATGCATTTCATTAATCTCATGCCATATTAAATTCTCATATTATTATTATTATTATTATTATTATTATTATTATATGAAATCGGTTTCATTTCCCCATATGTAACTAGTTTTATTATCATTTCATGCATGCACTATCATTATTCCACTACCATATAACCGAATATTTTAATATAACTTATTATTATAATTGCAAACATTAAGTTCTCTCTCCATCAATGCAACCACTTCCTCTCCTCCATTTAACCTTATTATTATTATTATTATTATTATTATTATTATTATTATTATTATTATTATTATTATTATTATTATTGTCATCTATTTTAACTAAATCAAATGCAACCATTAATCACATTCTCACCAATTAAATACATCCATTTCAATTCCATTCATGGCTTACCTCCAACGCCACTTTCACATTAATATTGCTGTAACCTATTTTCTTTTATTCCCTCCATATAATATTGCTTTCTATATTTATTAAATACCTCCCCACTCCATTTGATTTCTATGACCGTACCTCTTCCTCTTCAAATACTACCACCTCCTTTTTATACCCATTTGATTGCTATGGCCCACCATATTTCACTCTTCATTTTTAATACCGCCAATTAATGTTGATGCTCCCAATTCCTCCCCCCATATTCATCTTCCTTTGCAATTCGTGAGCCTCACTCCAACTCCTTCATTCATCTCCCCTCTTGAATGCTAATTCATGCCAACCCTTCACATTCTCCTTCATTCATCCTCTCATTTCTCTATAAATAGAGGCCTAAGCTCTTCATATTGGCTCTCTCATGCTCTCTTCCCCTGCCCGTTTGGGCAGTTCTATCTTGCTTTTACGTAGCTTTTTATTTCTTAAGTTCTCTTTTCTGTTTATGCAATGTAATTTTATTTCATGTATTTCTTTCTAATTATGAAATGATAATTTAGTTTATTTTCCAGCAATGCCTCTTTTTCATTTCATGCCATTTTCTTTTATGTATTTTTATTTAGTAGTTAATTTTTTTAGATCTTGTTCGTTGCAAGCTTTGGAATAATATCAATATTTCTCTTTATGATCGTTCTTTTCTACCTTCGATATATTCGTGATTTATATCGGGTTCATATGTCGATGTGTGGACTTTCGTATCTGATTCCGTATTCTAGTTAGCCGAGAGGCTCATGCGTACGAATTGATCGCTCACGAATAAAAAGAGTTGATCGCAACCCTCGAGAGAGGATGACGCAAATCTTCCGGATTGGAGTCAAATCCTATAGCGGGATTCACCTCGCTAAAGCGAGTTTTAAGGGTTTCGATTAGAACGAGAGTTCGGTCGATCAACCTAATCTCAGGTGGGCGTATTCCTCGAGAGAGGTGCGTTCATAAATCAGGAATCTCCACGGTCAATGATTGGATTAGACGATTATAAATTATTATGTTTTATTTCATTTCAAGGGTTGTTCTGATCAAGTTAGTTCTTTTGTTTTATTTCGTGTTTTCATTCCTCTTATAGTTTCTCGTAAAATTTCTGTCCGATAAAATAATAGTTGTTTTCTCGAAGTAGCAGTACTCGACATACCCGAGTTTTAATACGACCTTGATATTTTTATTATCCTATGCTATATTTCGACAGGTACACTTGGCTTAATCGAGTATAGATTGGAGAATACGAATTTCTCTATCAATAAACCTGACCTTATATCCGCTGAGTCGGAAACAGTTTATCAGCAGAGACCTCATATGTTAAGGGATAAGGTCTCATGGCATAGGTGGTGTTGAACACCTACGTGTAAGGGAATCGTATAGTGAAGAATCAAAATAGACAATGACGGTCGGCTAAATGATCACGTCCTGGCTAATCGGTTTTTGAGCAGAGTATTATGTAAGCATGGTTCGTGAATACAACCTTAGGAAGTTAAGTTGAACTCAAAGGATTTCTGTGCCATCCAGCACGGCATGATAGTATAAACTAACTCTGTAGGATCTTATGTATTTCAGATAGATCCTCCTCCAGGGGGTGTAGTGATTTTGATAACGCACACACCTGGTTAAATTGTTTTGATTTCGAAGTGTTTTATTCCTATTTATTACCGGGATGGAGCAAAGTAGAACCCGCATTATGATTAGTGGTACGATGGTCTGAGCGGCGGGATAAACCTTCAATTAACCCCTGATTGCCGACAACCTTAGCTAGGATAGTAGAAGTGTAATGAGAAATCTTGGTAAAGACTGTTGCTCCAGTTTGAGCTCTCATATAGAAATAAGTCATCAGGCTAATACCGACATGACGCTGTGCGCAGCCTCGTATGGGAGAAAGTGTTACACACCGCTTTCTTGGATTTAGAACAAGGACCCAAAGTTTTTAGGGTCAGATTACATAAAAGAGACGGATACGCGGGCACGACCGATTCAGGATCGGATGTCGGAGGCCCAAGGTAGGGAGGCGAAGTTTTTATGATGTGAGGCATCATATAATAGAGGTCCGAGTTCTTCCGTGGAAGGAGATTCCGATGTCCGATTATTATAGTTCATTCATGGGCAAGAGGAGCATAACTGGGTGCCCTTGGACTTCATGCAACAACGTTTCCCGGAACTCATCACTTCAGGTACAAATTAAACGTCTTTGAAATCCTTTATTCTTATAAGTACTTACAACCCGTAGACCCGAACCTAAATTTTGAGGACGAAATACTTCTTTTGTTTATTGGGATTTGTAACATCCCCAGTCCTTCTAGACCCCTAGTTGGTATTAGGGCATGGGTGGTGTGCAGAGTGGCCACTAGGGCCCTTGGGCCAAGTGGAGTGTGCTAAGTGCACACCAAGGGCACAAAATCAACATGGTCCAATATCACTCCCTTTGGCCAATTGATCCTCAATTCAACAAATTGACCTCCCCCATACCACCCTAACTACTAAGGGAGACCAATAGGATGGAAATTGCACTTGGGTGGGACCCAATTGCATGGAATTGACCAAAGTCAAACTTTACCTAATTTTGGTCAAATCTACACCCTTTGATTAAATTAAACCAATTGGGGCCCACCATGGCCCAACCAATGTTGGGTGATGTCAAGGGGCCCATGACCCCCATGTGTGGTCAACCCACTCACCTTGTTGACCAAAGTCAACCATGGTCAACATAGCTCTTTAAGGTGAATTCTAAGCCTAATTTGAATGGAACCCAACACCCATCAATTAACCAATTAGTTATGGACTTAGGACACCCCCTTATCATCCTTGAACTGAGCCCAAACCATGGGTTTGATTAACCAAATGAGAGGGGGGACAAAAAGTAATTAAAAAGCAAAAGATAAAGGTGAAAAGTAATCCCCCTCTAACACTCCATCTCCAATCAATGTCGGGCACTCCACCCTTGATTACTAAGAAGCAGGAGGAGACCAGAAGGCCAGCAGGGGTAGGGGTGCAGGAGGGTGGTAGCAAGGAGCAACCCGAGAATAGCTTGAATTCAAATCAAGCTATAGAAGCCTTCCCACCTCATTCTGGCCACACCACCAGCTTCAGAAGGGAGAGAGCAGTCGGGAACGATACCTGGAGCAAGGACATAGAGGGAGAATCGAGTTTGGGAGCAGGGTTGCCGGAGCAAAGCTGAGCCATGGTGAACCGCCGCCAGAGCCGCCGTCATGCCCCAATCACGGCTCATTTCTCCTCCTCTCCCCCACGCTAGCTTCCTATAACAAAACAAAGAAGGATCGGGCTCAATTGAGCCCGAATCCAATCCTTAAATCCATGTTTTTGCGCTCGAAATGGGAAGCTTGGGATCGCCGGGAACCGCCGCCTCCGGCCGCCAGTCGCCGGTAAATGGTAGCCCCGACCACCACGAAGGTGTCGGTGGTGTTGGCCGACGGTGGTGGTGGATGGATCGCCGGCAATCCCGGTCGTAATCTCGCCCAGCATGACTCAATCTCAGTCGTTGGCTGGAGGAGGAAGACGATCCCCGGGCAGCAGGATCTGCTTTAAGATTCGTGCGCGCCTATTTTTCTTTATATAAATTAATCCATTCTCTTGGAATTTCTGCCCTTTATTATCCAGTCACTTCTAAAAATTAATTGGGGGCCCTTACTGACTGAATTAGCAAAAGTGTTCACCATGAAAGTTGTAGGACGTGACCTTAGCTTTCAGTAAGACTTGAGTTCAGGTCATTTGGTGACCCACAGCTCCCTAGGGAGCTGTTTTACTAGGACTGGTCCTACACTAGGACAGCCCACTAAAATAATTATCTAGCATGGATCTGTCAAGATTTGAAGCTGAGATTTTAACCATGGGTAGGTATACCCTAGGGGCACCCTCTGTCCAAAGATCAGCACTTGATGGGCACTTTTACCTATAGATTTTGTGGTAATTAAGATATTTAAATAATGTTGATTTTTGGAGCATATGAAGTCCAAATGACTCCAAATTTTTGTCGCATGCTCTTTAGTATATGAGTAGTGCCTGCCTAAATTTTCACTCCATTTGGAGTTGATTTGATTTGGAAAATGGGAAACCCTAATGAGGGCCCTTAAGGGTCAAATTAGGGTTTAGGCTATTTTTGAGGAGTTGAGTTTGTTGGCCTCCTCCCATCATAATGATAATGTAGGTAATGATATATAAATGCATATAACACCCCCTAATGGAGCATTTGGAGCCATTAGGGTGGTGTGTCCTAAAACCCTAAGGGTAAACCCTTAGGGTTACAATTTAGGGTTTGTGAAGGACATAGGACCAAATGTGCTTGCCTTGGCTCAGAACTTGGTAGACATGTTTTCAGGAGCATGCAATGGCTTAGATAATTTAATGGGAATATTTAGAGTCATTTATGTATTTTTCCCTTATTAAATCAAATTGCCACTATTTCCTTAAATAAATAAAATGCATGGTCAGATGACCTTGTATGGGTATGATATTTTAACAGTGGCTGAATTGGGATGAAAATATTCTATGGTAATTTTAGTAGGATTTGTTGAAGTGCTATTTCTTGTGGAGGAATTTTTATGTGCTTACTAGCTTAGAGGAATTTAATTATGAAAAATGTCAAATCATTGGGCAAAATTATGAAACTTGGTTATCTGTCATGTTTTGTTAATATATGCTCATGATAATTATTTGGAAGCCTGTGGAATTGTATTTCATGTACATCATGTAGAAATTGGTATTACTACACATGGATGTTAAATCATTTTAATTAGTCAAATCATATGGTAATGATATAAATATTTGACAGAGGACTCTATACACCTATTTGAACTCTTGGTAATTTTTTTAGAATTTTCAGATCTGAAATATTATTTTTCCTAATTATAGTGGCATTTTGGTAATTATACAACTATGAGGATTTAGTAGGCTACATGACATCCTAGGGTCATGAAACTCAGTAAACCACCTTGTTATGGAATATTACCTTATTGATAAATTTAAGGTAGCATGTAGAAGCATTTTGAGGATAGATCAAGTGTAATTTGACTTAAGGCCTTAACTTCTTTAATTAGTAATAAATACCAAATTAATATGGAAAATTATGGAAATTGGAACACACCTTATTAAGGTCAGTGGCAGTCTAGTATAATTATACCATATCCTGGTGATGAGGTTTTAGAAGGATCCACTTATGGGGTTTGAGGTTAGTTCAACTTGGTGGTCTGCGTTTAGTAAAAACCAGAATTTTGATTTTAAGACAATTCAGACCCATAAGTAGTGTTTAGAAGTTATGTACATTCAGTATTTGAGTTATGGTTCACAATGATTCAAGGAGGGTCAAACCTAGGATTATCATTGAGATTGTGCTAGGGTTGGTGTATGAGGGGTGGAGGTACGTCCAACCCAATTGGGTGGGACGGGAGTTGAGCTAAGTCACTTTAATCATATGAAATAATGAGGGGTGAACTAAATGTTAATCACCAACTAAAGTAATTGTCTTGAGAAAGAGGATGGTGGGGTTGAGCCCAATGAATCCTTAGTACCGTTGGGGGCTCCTTTACGGGGTATACCGCGGGAAGTCTAAGATTCACCCAAAACATAATACTAACTTTTTGTAGGCAAGAGTAGCTTAATTAGGTCAGCAAGCTAGTATGGATCTCCTTCGGGAAGGAGAGGTATTGGAGCAACTTGTGTGATAGTCCCTGAGCCGGAGGCTCGGGTGGACTTGGTGTCACCTGTTACTTATGCAATTAGTGGCGAGTCTTCGGTACTAGGCTAGTCGTATCACCGGCGGTAGTACGTTGACTCAAGTGAGGGTGAGGTTTAGAAGGCCGGTAAGATTGAGTACCGCGGTCTGGAGGACAATCCCTAATAACCCACCCCGACCTTAAAGTCTGGTGGATTCCAGCAAGAGTACGCAGGAGCTCCGTTGTTGTTTTCTTTGCGTTGAGGCATACGTGAGGTCTAGGCTTAGTAGTGAGCATACCCTCCTAGGATGTGGAGTGACCGATCCACTGCCACAGTGAGCCACGATGGTCGTTACCCGAAAGGTTGGCTTCCTTTCTAACAAAATGGGAACTATAAAGGTCTGTGCGCATAGAGTCGTGTGGGTGGGTTGCATTGCATGCTGCATAATACACGTCATAAACATAGCATAACATAACACACATCTGCATACCCCATATATAAATTAGTATGGGCTCTTTTATATGATGGGTTACCTGGACATCTTAACTTATATATCGTATGGGCGTTCATATGAGTTAAGGTATGAATCTGTGATGGTAGATAGTTTACGTTACCGCACTGCCTTTACTTACTTATTGTTTACTATATTGCCTCTACCTGTTTACTATTTACCGCACTTACTTACATGCTCTTTACTTATACCTTGTACTGTAGCTCTACTGTTTATTTTTATATACTGCTAGTTTGTGCCACGTCACCCTTCTTGTTTACCCCTTGTTTGTCCTCCGCTTCTTCCTCTCACTCGGTGCCTAGGAGTCGTGGGGGGAGGCGAGGACAAAACAGCTTAGTCTTTATGACTAACGGTCGGATGTGGCCGTACAGGAGTCCGAGGAGACGGAGCTACCCCGTGTGCAGCAGGACGAGAGAGATGGACTTGACCCGCAGTTGCGGCATACTACCACCGAATAGGTTGATAGTTAGTTTGTAGTTTCCGCATGATTTGTAGTGAGAGAGAGAGAGTACTTTCTTTTGGAAATGTATTCGGGCATCCGCCCTTACTTCTTGTACTTTTCCTTTGTGGACATTTTCTATTTCATTATATAGTTATATGATGTTGTGACATGTGGACATGCCCTTACTTTTGGCATTTACTTACTTATGATTGTATAACCGGCAGAGTCGGTGCTGAGCGGTGTTGGCTAACCCGAGTGTTGGCGACACCGCAAGGTAGAGATTCTGGGCGAAGATCCACCGTGACCGTGCGATACGGGAGATGTTCGAGTTTTCAAGTACCCGAACGGGTTTTGAGAAAAGAGATCTTACAGATATGACCATCGAGTCTGTTGAAACCTTCACGCCATGGACCCCTAGCTCCCTTGCCAAACGTAGCCCTTCAATTACTGCCTCATACTCAGCTTGGTTGTTGGTGAGAGGGAAGCAAATATCGATCACTTGCTCGATCTTCTGCCCATGTAGACTTACCAATACCACTCTCCTTCCTAGGGAGTATCTTCCTCATTCCCCATCAACAAGCATCTCCCAGGCCACATGCCCAGAAGACTTGGATTTCTCCACCTCGACCACATACTCTGCCAAGATGTCAGCCACCGCCTATGTAACATCCCCACTCCTAGTAGACCCCCAATATGAATTTGTTCATGATAGTGTCATGACATGTGACCTAGGGCAAGGAATTGACCATGTGAACCTAGGTGACTAAGTAAACTCACCTAAATCACCCTTGACCTAACTAGGTCAACCAACCTTGGGGTGACACAATTATTCTCCAATATGTCAAAGTGACCCCACCACCATACTCATAACCCTAAGATGAGATTAATTTACCATGGACCTCACTATAGGTCAACCAAATTGTACAATTGGGCCCATGCCCAACCTAGCCCAAATTAGGTTAAATTGCCTAAGTATGAGTTAATTGACCCTCACATGACCAAATTAACTCCACCCAAACTGTCGTAACCACTAAGGGGGACCAATGAGTCAATATTAAGTCATTGAGTTCAACCAATTGCATGGATTAGGACAAAAACAATATTGGGTCCATTTAGCCCAATTTGACCTATCATGACCAAATTACCCTAAATTGATCTCACCAAGCCATAATTCACCATGAATGGTGTCATGTGACCCAAGAACAGCAATGTGGGTCAGCCATATTATTCAATTTGACCTTGGGTCAACTCTACCCCACTTAGCCCAAATTGATCCCTTTAGGTCAAATATGTCAAGCCTTGATTTCAATGGGCTTGGCCCAACATTAGTGGCCCATCGTGCATCCCAAGATGCTAATTATTATGGCTAACCACAGATTTCAAAAATAGATGCCATGCAAGGGGGTAATTTGGAGAAATCTACAAATTTTGGAAAGAAACATCCATGAATTCATGGGATGAAGGCCACATGGCTTCAATTCAGCCAAATTCCTGCTGAATTGATGTCAGGTGGTGGAGAATCTTAGGAGAGAGAAAGTTTTGGCTGGCCACCCTTAATGGCAACTTTTCATAGAGCCTCCCACACTCCAAATTAAACCCTCCATCAGCTTTAGAAGTGCCAAGCAACTAGAATCGAGTTTTATATCAAACCATTTGATGGATAACTGAGGAATAGGCAAGGGGAACTTGGAGCATGGTCGACCATGGCAATTGGGGCAAACCTCCATCAAAAGGCTCGATTGTATGCAGGTTTCTCTTCCTCTCCTCTCTTTCTAGCATCCTAGATCTTATAGAACTTATTCGAGCTCAAAAGAGCAAGAATCCTTGTTTTTCAAGCTCAAGATTTCAGCCATTATTCCCCCTCCGCAAATCACTATTCATGCACCTATCTGGCTGACAAATACCTCCCCTCGATGGCCACAACCTCAACGGAGGTGGTGGTGATGGTCGGCCATGGGGTGAAGTTGGTGGCTGGTATTTGGGCTTGAAATGAGCTCGTCATCCTTTCATGGCCATATGTGGGTTGGGGATGAAACACAGTAGCCACCTGATATGCTTTAAGATCTGTGCATATACAGATTTTAATTTTAGATTTATAAACATTCAAATATGTCACATGTTTTACTAGTGTTTCAAGTAATTATTTAGGCCCCTTAGAAGCGGATCCAGGAAAGGTGATCAACATGAAAAATGTAGATCTAGGTCTTAACTTTATTTAGAAATTTGTTTCATGTGATTTGGTGCATTAAAGATCCCTAAGCACCTATTTTGGTGAAAGGTGTACAAATTGAACCCTAGACACAAATCTGAGTGGCCACATCATTTGGATAATCCAAATGGACTGAAATTTTTACCTTGCATGTAATTTTGTGTGATTCACATGCTGTCCAAAAATTAGAATTTTTGGAAACATAATTTCTATAGTTTTAGAAATAATTTAAATATCCATGCATGTGGTGGATCTAGGGTTTAATGAAGTTAAATACACTCAAATATTTTTTGGATGGTAGATTAGGTCATGAAAAGTCCCTGGATAGAATTTTTGACCATATTGACTAGTGCATGCTGAGATATCTCACATGCAAGTTTGGTAAATGTTATGGAATGGTGTCCATGTAGCATAATTTCATGCTTTTATGAATTCCTCAATATTCCCTTGATGTATGCCCATGAAATTTGGGGCATGCAAGTGATATGATGAAAGGAATCATCCCTCGAAAAATTAGGATTTTTGAAGTAAAAAATCCTAGATATTTAAATAATTATAATTATGTCACACTATTAAATTAATGAAATAAAAGAGACCAAATGACTTAGAAAAATTCTAACTTTCTGTCGCATTATGATTTAGGTTATATTACACCTCTAGTAATTTTATTAGAATTTTTTTGGAGTCATTTACCTTGGAAAATTACAAAATTTCAGTTGTCACACTTTTGTATTATTGGAATATTTGTGGTCTATATTATTTGGAAAATTCTAAATCCCTGGCTAGACTCTTATTAGAACATTATGATCCTCTGGAAAATTTATCATAATTTTTTGTTATTGATATTCAGTAGTTTCTTCATTATGTTGAATTTTCATTATCTTACTGAATTATTCAATATGGGTGGTGATTATTGTTAAGAAAATACAAATCTCTGTCACCATGTGAATTAGGGCACAATGAACCTCTGGAGATTTTATTAGAAATTTTTTGATGATGACATTAATGAATTTCTGTGTAAATATGGAATAGTACCATTTATAGTAAATTCTATTTATGTGGTTAAATGTTTCTGGATAATTATGAAATAATGTTAGAATACCTTTTTGATCATATAGATCCTCTCATAATTTTGTAAGCATGTTTGGATGAAGTTTTTGTATAGATTCTTTGTAAAACTTGAATGGTCCCATTTGTTATAAATTTAGTTATGATGGTTAAATATTGTAGGAAAAATCCCATTTTCTGTTAGGGAATATTTTATGCCTTAGAGAACCTCTCGAAATTTTATGGATCAATTAGACATCAACATACTATACCTCTTATGTAATTTGGAAGTTACTTAATGTTTATGTAAGTATAAATAATTAGGCCCAATAATCATTAAATGGATAAATCTAATTGGAAGCATGTCACATGTCAAATAGAATCTCTGGATTTAACTTTAGGTCATTGGGACTTGAGAAATGGCTATGTACTTCATGATTGACATGGCGTTATAATTAGAATAAACATTGGTCTGCGAATAGCCAAACATAAATCTATAGAATTTGGACACCAATTGATCATCTTATAGACACAATATATACGGGGATCAATACTGAAGAATATTGGTTTAATTTTAGGACATTTCACTTGGGTGTCAATACTTGAGTATAAGATTGGGTTGCATTTAGTAAAAAGCTCGATGAGGCTAAAGTCATGTAGAAGACATTATGATGAGTCAAGGAGATGATAAAAGTATGTCAAACTTTTGGAATTGGAACCTTAGGGCAAGGTTATAAATGAGTGAGTTTGTATTTAGTCCCCAAGGCGGGTTGTGTTGAAGTTTAATTGAAAGTCAACACTTCCCCCTTCCTATAAATTAGAATCCACCTTACGATTTTATAGTAACTAGAGAGTGTGAGATCGAATATATGGGTAGCCACCAATAAGATTAAATATCTTGAGAAAGGGAGGTTTGGGATGTAAGCCAAACATACTGTTGGAGTTTGCGAGGTGATCTCAAAGCAATTAACAGTTAGTTTTACTGCCAACGCAATATGAGCCTATAGGGTCGCACATAAAAGTGCTTGGAGAAATTGGAGAAAGAATTTACTTGGCCTTGCTTATATAGGATATGAGTGGAGGACCAATCCTGTGACTGTATGGAATTAAGTTGAGAATGTCTCAATGGGAAATCGTTTACAAGGTTTAAACGAATGGATTTTTACATGGCAAATTCGGGTAAAGTGTTTAACCGAACTGTGTCAAATTCGGCTAAAGGGTTTAGACGAATTTGGCTAAAGGGTTTAGATGAATTCAGCTAAGTCAAAATTTGGCTAAAGGGTTTAGACGAATTTATATAGCCGAATTTATATAGTCGAATTCGGTTATAGTGTATAGTCAAATTCGGTTATAGTGTATAGCCGAACTTATATATAGTCAAACTGAAGGCATTCATCAACCGTTGAGATGGCAAAAGGCTAGTGTAGTGAGTTCGTCGAACGCAGATCTCTTGAGTTCGTCGAACGCAGATCTCTTGAGTTCGTCGAACGCAGATCTCTTTGAGTTTGTCGAATGCAGATCTCTTTGAGTTCGTCGAACGCAGATCTCTTGAGTTCGTCGAACGCAGATCTCTTGAGTTCATCGAATGTAGATCTCTTTGAGTTCGTCGAACGCAGATCTCTTTGAGTTTGTCGAACGCAGCCTTTGGTATATAACAGTTCACGATCTTAGGGTTCCATGAGGGAAAAGACAGATTACGACCGACCCTTTTTCGTGATTTACGAGAGCAGCGCCGGAAGTGTTCTGCTAGGGCTTCTCTCCTCTTCTGACAGTTGCCGCCTCCCTTATCTCGGATCTAGCAGTCCGTGGGGACGCTGAGAGTTTTTTTTTCTTTGACTCATTCCTTGTTCGACAAGGCATTGAGGTTTTCCTCCGCTTGTGTGGATATCTGTAGAGGGGCTGATCCATTTCGGTTCTTGGAACTCAAGATTGGTTCTAATAGAAATCAGTGAGGATCATCTTGGTTGAGTATCGACTCAATCCCATAAAGGCATATCGTTTTATTGCCTTTTCTATTTCTTGATTCATGAAATCCGCAAGATCCTTTAACTCTTTGGGTTGTTCTAATTATTTTTCTGCTGCGCATATGTGATATGCTATCCACTTTATTGCTAAGAGAATTCCCAACAGTGGTATCAGAGCCAGGTTGCAATCAAGTGCGTGTAAATCGGGATTTTATAAATGTTCTAAATGCCCTGATTTCTTCTTGGAACCCCGCCAAGAACACATGTGATTGCGTTGTGATTTTATTGTTTCAGAAATAGTTTCTCCTTTGCAGTAACCGTCCCTCCAAGTGATTTGTGAAATCACATGTGTGAGATTTTGAATCTGACATTGAGAGGTGAGCTTGTCTACTGCACAAGTGGAGTTATTTTTGCTGTGTCTAATGCATGTAAATCTGCAGATTTAGAAGTGTTCTAAGTGTTCATGCATATTTAGCCATTCTTATCAAAGTGTTGATAATTTTTTGTGCACGTTGGGGATGCATTTGGTTTTGAATATTGTATTTCTATTTTGTGAATGTGCACACTGATTAAAAGTTAATCAAGATGAAATTTTCATCGATTCAATAATAAAATCCCTTATCCAATATTAAGCATTTGGATGCCTTCCGATGGATAACACTCTTCCTACCTCGATCGATGAAGTGTGGGCTTGCCAAAGCAAGGTGCATTAATCTATCTTAGTAAGGGTGCGAGCGGATAATTGTGATATCCCACTGTCGACCTTGGGTCTATCTTAACTAGGTGACCTCAAAGGTTGAGTGCCTAGAGGCATAGGGTTGGCATGCACCATATGATGGATGCGAATAAAGAGTTATTCACCAACCATGCAAGTGTTGCATAGTGATGCAATTGGCAAGTGTTGTCTACCTAAATAACCGCATTGCGAGAGGAACACCAATGTGGACTCATTGTGTTGGTGAAATAAGGATCTTGTCCACTAAGAGATTAGCTCGCATAAACTCTCCGAATCGAAATTAAGGGTTATCGATTTGATTAAAATAGTGGGAGTATTTAATTAAAGTCCTTATTAAAATTAAATGTATTTTGAAATATAGTACTGAAAATCTTTTGCAAATTTATTGTAGAATTTCCAAGGCAAATACATCACACTCCACGTTGTCCCTGAGAGCCATCCTTGAGAAGGACAAGCTCAATGGGACGAACCTCCTCGACTGGTATAGGAACCTGAGAATTGTTCTCAGGCAAGAGCGCAAGCTCTATGTCTTGGAAGGGGAAGCCCCTGCAGAGCCGACCGGGAATGCTCCGCGAGCAGACAAAGATGCTTACAAGAAGTATCAAGATAATACCTTGGATGTGGAATGCCTCATGCTTGCTACCATGTCCTCTGAGCTTCAGAAGCAACACAAGAGCATGCATGGTTATGAGATAATCGGGCACCTCAAGAAAATGTTCGAGGGGCAAGCCTGACAAGAGAGGTTTGACATATCCAAGGCATATTTCAGTGCAAAATGGGAGCTCGAGACTCAGTAGGGACTCACGTACTCAAGATGATTGGGTATATAGAGAACCTTGAAAAACTGGGTTTTACCTTGGGCCAAGAGTTGGCCACAGATCTGATTCTGCAATCATTGCCAGACAGTTATGAGCAGTTTATCTTGAACTATAACATGAATGAAATAGAAAAGACACTGCCCGAGCTCCTTGGCATGTTGAGAACTGTCGAGAATAACATGAAGAAGGCCAAGCCTGCCAGCCCCACACTGATGGTGCATAAGGGCAAGGGCAAGGCCAGGGGATCTAAGAAGACGAAGAATGGATCTAAGCCTCACCTTGACCCCAAATCTTCTGCACTGAAAAGGAAAGGTCTGGCAAAGAAAGGAAAATGCAACCACTGCGGTAAGGCGGGGCATTGGAGGCGGAACTGTCCCCTCTATATTGAGGATCTGCAAAAGAAGATGGGAAGTGTGACTTCCACTTCAGGTATTTACGTTATAGAGATAAACCTTTCTGCTCCTTCATCTTGGGTATTGGATACCGGATGTGGTTCTCACATTTGTACAAATGTGCAGGAACTGAGAAGGAGAAGAATGATGGGTAAAGGGGAGGTAGAGCTGCGCGTCGGAAATAGAGCAAGAGTTACTGTCGTCGTCGTTGGTGTCTATTGTCTTTCTTTGCCCACTGGGCTTGTAATAGAATTAGATAACTGTTATTTTGTTCCAGCCATAACTAGAAACATTATATCCATTTCATGTATTGACATGAAAGGTTTTTCATTTATAATTAAGAACAATTGTTGTTCAATTTTTATGAATGATGTATGTTATGGTGTAGCCCAATTGTTTAATGGTTTATATGTTTTGAACTTAGACCATCCGATCTATAATGTTGAAAATAATAAAAGACTAAGAACAAATGACTCAAATCCTACATACCTTTGGCATTATCGTTTGGGCCATATAAACGAGAAATGCATATCCAAGCTCCATAGAGATGGACTACTGGACTCATTTGATTATGAATCATTTGAGAGATGCGAATCTTGCTTATTAGGCAAAATGACTAAAGCCCCTTTCACTGGTCATACTGAGAGGGCAGATGATCTCTTAGGTGTCATACATAGTGATGTGTGCGGACCCATGAGTTCTATGGCTAAAGGTGGGTTCCACTACTTCGTTACAATTACTGATGATTTCAGTAGTACGGATACGTGTTTCTTATGAAGAACAAATCCGAGTGCTTTGAAAAGTTCAAAGAGTTTAAGAATGAAGTAGAGAACCAACTAGGAAAAAGGATAAAAGCACTTCGATCTATGAGGTGGCGAATATTTGAGTTAGGAGTTCTGTGATCATATGAAAGAGTGTGGTATTGTATTACAACTCACCCCACCTAGAACACCACAATATAATGGTGTCTCTGAGCAGAGGAATCATACTTTGTTAGACATGGTACGGTTGATGATGAGTCATGCAGATCTGCTCGTTTCCTTTTGGGGTTTTGCTCTAGAGACTTCTATTTTTACACTAAATTGCATTCCGACGAAGGCGGTTCAAAAGACACCATATGAGATATGGACTGGTAAGCATCCTAGTATGTCTTTCATTAAGATTTGGTGTTGTGAGGCATATGTACGAAGTCAAATGTATGACAAGCTGGAACCCAAATCAGATAAGTGTTATCTTGTAGGATATCCTAGGCAAACCAAAGGGTATTACTTCTACCTGCCGTCCGAGGGCAAAGTGTTTGTCGCAAGGATTGGCATCTTTTTGGAGAAAGAGTTCTTATCCAGGAAGACTGCAAAGGTAGAACTTGAAGAGGTTCAAGAACCACAAACAATGAATGAACGTGAATTGGAACCTGAGCAAGGACTACAATCTGTTGTATCTAGAGAACCTGCTCAAGAAACACAAGTTCTACGTAGATCTGATTGACCAAGATTTGAGCCTGAGAGATATGGATTTCTCATGTCTCAAATAGGTAATGTGTTGCTTATGGATCATGATGATGAGCCTGCAACCTATCAAGAGGCTATGTGTGGACCTAACTCCGAGAAGTGGCTTGAGGCCATGAAATCTAAAATGGACTCCATGTATGCAAACCAAGTTTGGACCTTGGTGGAACCACTTGAAGGGGTACGACCCATAGGGTGCAAGTGGGTCTTCAAGAAGAAGACCGACATGGATGGGAATGTACAGACATTCAAAGTCCAGTTGGTGGCTAAAGCTTTCAGGCAAATTCATGGTGTTGACTATGATGAGACCTTTTCCCCTATAGCCATGGTCAAGTCCATCAGAATTCTACTTGATATTGCTGCGTATTATGACTACGAGATCTGGCAAATGGATGTCAAAACGGCTTTCCTTAATGGAAACCTCCTTGAGGAAGTGTATATGACACAACCCGAGGGTTTTGTATCTCCAAGTGAAGCCACTAAAATATGCAAGTTGAATCGATCCATTTATGGATTGAAACAAGATTATCAAAGTTGGAATCTGCATTTTGATTAGAAGATCAAAGAGTTTGATTTCATCAAGAACGAAGATGAGCCTTGTGTTTACAAATGGATTAGTGGAAGCATTGTCATTTTCCTGATATTATATGTAGATGACATACTGCTGATCGGGAATGACATTCCAACCCTGCAAGCTGTTAAGAACAGGCTAGGAGACTGCTTTTCTATGAAGGACTTGGGTGAAACGACTTATATACTTGGTATTAATATCTATAAAGATAGATCGAAGAAGTTGCTGGGTTTGACCCAGAGTACATACATTGAAAAGGTGTTGAAACGGTTCTACATGCTTGAATCCAAGAAGGGATTCTTACCTATCTCTCATGGTGTGAGTCTCCCTAAGGACCAGTGTCCTAAATCTTTGGAAGATAAGGACCGCATGAAGTTGATTCCATATTCCTCGGCAATTGGATCAATCATGTATGCAATGTTATGCACTCGACCCGATGTCTCATATGCTTTGAGCATGACGAGCAGGTATCAGTCTGATCCTGGTGATGGTCACTGGGTAGCTGTCAAGAATATCCTAAAGTACTTGAGAAGGACTAAGGATACGTTCTTGGTGTATGGTGGAGAGGAAGAGCTCATTGTAAGTGGTTACATAGATGCTAGCTTCCAAACTGATAAGGACGATTCAAAGTCCCAATCAGGTTTTGTATTTTGCCTTAATGGAGGAGCTGTAAGTTGGAAGAGTTCTAAGCAGGAGACAGTTGTCGATTCTATGACAGAAGCTGAGTATATTGCTGCCACAAATGCGACAAAGGAGGCTGTGTGGATTAGGAAATTCATCGGCGAGCTAGATGTAGTTCCTAGCATTGTTGATCTCGTCGTTCTCTACTGTGACAACAATGGTGCAATTTCCCAAGCTAAGGAACCTAGATCTCATCAGTGCTCCAAGCACATACTCCGGTGGTTCCATCTTATTCGAGAGATTATCGATCGAGGAGATGTGAGCATTTGCAGAGTACCGACTGAAGAAAACATAGCAGATCCACTGACAAAGCCTCTTGCACAAAAGAAGCGTGATGGTCATGTTAGATCAATGGGTATTAGATACCTGAATGATCATCTTTAGTGGGAGCCTGGTGAATTGCATGTTTGTTGGTTGTTTATTCATTTGATGAATTATGATATGTACTATATGTTTCATTTTATATTTATGGCAAGTTCTTTTATTATGTCAACTGTTTCTATATGATAGACTAATTAACATAATGAATGCCCTTAGAATGTTTGCTTCCATAGGAATTCAAGTACGTGACTTGAATGTGAGGGCCGATGTTTAAATGAAGCTTCATTCTTAAATGGTCCCTGGTCGAGGTATCATCCGAGAAATTAGGGCGAAGATGAGACCATAAGACTAGCATGTGCGTTGACTGATGACCGGTTCTCACAGGTCATGAAATTTTGATATCAAGTCATCACATGGGTACTTGTTAGGAACAAGTTGTACTGGACAGACCCACCGTGAGACTACTTTGTGGATTGTTATATGAACGTGTCACAAGTAGGTCTCAAGTGACAATGGTGTTTGTGGTCCTTTGACCTGAAGTCACAGCATTCATTAGGTGAGGAAGAGGGTACTTTAATGCCATCTAAAGTCTTCTCTTGAGAAAGGTTGACGATAAGGGTGGTTGTTGGGTATGTTACGAATCATTTGGATGTTTGTGTGTGAGCAGAAATGGGATTTGTCCTCCATTATGACAGGAGTTACATCCATGGGCCCCTTGATGGAATGAGACTGAGAAATGCATGGTCATGCTTGGTCGAGTCAATATATTATATTGAGCTCACCAATTTTGTCGGTCTATTCTAAATCAGGAAACTAAGATTGAACATATATGAGGGTGACACGCTCCATGCCTCTAGTTCTATCCGAATGTAAAGGACAAAAGGACATGACAACAATGATACATTGGTCTTGACAGGCTTGTTGAGTTATGAACTCTAATTTCTAGGGTAGCAATGATGTATTGCTAGATATCGCTCATTGTTTGTGAGACGTTTGTTAACACTTTGTGATCAAGTGGGAGACTGTTGGAATTTCTGAGGTGATCTCAAAGCAATCAACAGTTAGTCTTACTGCCAACGCAATATGAGCCTATAGGGTCGCACATAAAAGTGCTTGGAGAAATTGGAGAAAGAATTGACTTGGCCTTGCTTATATAGGATATGTGTGGAGGACCAATCCTGTGACTGTTTGGAATTAAGTTGAGAATGTCTCAATGGGAAATCGTTTAAAAGGTTTAAACAAATGGATTTATACTTGACAAATTCGGGTAAAGTGTTTAACCGAACTGTGTCAAATTCAGCTAAAGGGTTTAGACGAATTTGGCTAAAGGGTTTAGACGAATTCGACTAAGTCAAAATTCGGCTAAAGGGTTTAGATGAATTTATATAGCCGAATTTATATTGTCGAATTCAGTTATAGTGTATAGTCGAATTCGGTTATAGTGTATATCCGAACTTATATATAGTCGAACTGAAGTAATTCGTCGACTGCTGAGATGGCAAAAGGCTAGTGTAGTGAGTTCGTCGAACGCAGATCTATTGAGTTTGTCGAACGCAGATCTCTTGAGTTCGTCGAATGCAGATCTCTTTGAGTTCGTCGAACGCAAATCTCTTTGAGTTCGTCAAACGCAGATCTCTTGAGTTCGTCGAATGCAGATCTCTTGAGTTCGTCGAACGCAGATCTCTTGAGTTCGTCGAACGCAGATCTCTTTGAGTTCATCGAACGCAGATCTCTTTGAGTTCGTCGAACGCAGCCTTTGGTATATAATAGTTCATGATCTTAGGGTTCCGTGAGGGAACACACAGATTACGACTGACCCTTTTTCGTGATATGCGAGAGCAGCGCCGGAAGTGTTCCGCCAGGGCTTCTCTCCTCCTTCCGACAGTTGCCGTGTCCCTTGTCTCGGATCTAGCAGTCCGTGGGGACACTGAGAGCTTTTCTTCTCCGACTCATTCCTTGTTCGACAAGGCATTGAGGTTCTCCTCCGCTTGTGTGGATCTCTATAGAGGGGCCGATCCATTTCGGTTCTTGGAACTCAAGATTGGTTCTACCAAAAATCAGTGAGGAGCATCTTGGTTGAGTATCGACTCAATCCCGTAAAGGTATATCGTTTTGTTGCCCTTTCTATTTCTTGATTCATGAAATCCGCAAGATCCTTTAACTCTTTGGGTTGTTCTTGTTATTTTTCCGTTGCGCATATGTGATATGCTATCCACTTTATTATTAATAGAAAACCCAACACATAACTCTTAGTACCGTTATGAGCCCCTCACAGTGAAGTCCTCGGGAATTCCATGATTCACTGTAAATCATTAAGTATAACTAAATTGCAAGATAAAGAGTAATATAATTAAGTAGATAATGGAAAATAATGAGCAACATAATATAGGGATGGATGAATATGTGTATGGAGGATGGGTTAGTCCTGCGAGCTGGAGGCTCAGTGTGGTTATGATATAGAGGGATTGGTCAGCCCTAGGAGTTGTGGGCTCGGAATTTATGAAGGACGGGTTGGTTCTGCAAGGAATAGGCTCAGTGAATATGTAACAGAGGACTGTCTAGTCCTGCGAGTTGGAGGCTCGAATGATAGAGACGATAAAAAATTGCATGCACATTGAATGTGGTGGGTATTTGGTACTAGCCTAGTCGACTCATAGACCGACGTACGATGACTCAGCAAGCGGTAGGTGTTCAGAGGGCTAGGTTATTTTACTGCGCGACCGAAAGGTTACATTCCCTAATAACTCTACACTTAGCCTTATAAAATGCCTGGTTCTGATGGATCCAGTAAGAGTACGCATGAGCTCATGGGTGTCGAGGACATGTGTCAAATCGTATGTTAGGGACTTGGTCTGGTAGTGTGTTATACCCACCTAGGTGAGGAGACGCATGCCCCTCTGCCATCGTTTGACCACGACATGGGGGGGGGGGGCGAGAGGTTTGCTACCTCCAAAAAGTGGGAAGTAAAAGATCTGTACGTACAGAGTCGTGTGTGTGAGTGTGTGAAATCATAGCATAAATCATCGCATGTCATATTATTCATATCATTACATAAAACAAGATCCTATCATATAAAATAAATATGGGCTATTTTTATATGATGAATTACTTAAGCAAATCGAACCTTAACTTATAAGTTTGTTTGAGCATTCATATAAGTTAAGTTACTTCCTTGTGATGATACTTTAACTGCATTTCCTTTACATAGTTACTGCTCTTTTAGTACTCCTCATTTATTACTGCTTTTTATAACTTCACGTTGCCTTTAGTACTTACTATAGTAGAAATTCTCGTTAGTTGTACATTACTATGCACTATTATATTATATAGATCCATGTCACCTGCTTGTATATCTGCTATTGTATCACTTTCTCTTTGTGTAACACCCCTGATTTTTTCGTTAATTATTTACGTGTCCGTTGTGACGTAATTTTGGTGTTTGGGCATTATGTCAGCTTGTTAGGTTTAGTTTTGGTTCGTAGCCTAGTTAAAGTGTGTAATTTGGATCGAGCATGTGAGATTTCACATCGTTTTGAGTTATAGGAAATTATTTATGTAATTATTGCATTCATTATAATTCCCTGGCTCTGTGTTCGGTTATCTGAAGAGAGCTGTATTCGACGAATGGCAGAGGGGCTGCATGCGACGAACGACAGAGGGGCTGCGTTCGACGAACGGCAGAGGGGATGCGTTCGACGAATGACAGAGGGGCTACGTTCGACGAATGGTAGAGGCGCTGCATTCGACAAATGACAGCGACTCTGCATTCGACGAATGGGAGCAGCTCTGTGTTCGATGAATGACAGAGGTGCTGCATTCGACGAACGGCAGAGGAGCTGCGTTCGATGAATGACAGCGGCTCTGCATTCGACGAACGGCAGAGGAGCTGCGTTCGACGAACTGCTGGCTGAGTTTGACGAACTTTTGGAGGATTAATATATATACATTAAGCTTAGGTTTATCTTTTCATCTCCTTCCCATTTCAGCCGACCTAGAGTTCTGTCGGGTGAGAGAGCGAGAGTGGCGTGTCGTGGAGCTTTCGGCCGGCGATCCGAGGGCTGTAGTAGTCGGAATCACGTTTGGAGAGTAGATTTGGAATGCTCTCGGCAGGGACTTCGTTAGTGGTAAGCTTTTCCCGATTCGTGGAATTTTTGGAGTTATGGTAGTGACCTAACTCCTCTTTTCGATCCGAAAAGTTTCAGGGTTTTGTGCTCGGGTGAGTTCTTGGCCGATCCATAGCTTTTGGAGCGGAGGTCTTCGAGTTTAGCAAGGTTTAAGGCAAGTGGCTTTCTTCCCCTTCTCCCTTTTTGGTTGAATCACTGTTTTCCGGGTTTATGGGTTCTTACTGTGCTGCTTGGCATGTGTCTCGAGTGTATTGTATGATAGCTCTAACCTTGATCCCCCTAGTAGCTGAAGTTTCTCTACCTAAAGTTCCTTTCTGCAGATGAGTGTTCCTTCCATGCTTTTATTTTTCTCGAGAAGGGTAGTGTCCTGATCTTCGATTTCTCGAGAAGTGTTTTTGGTTTCTCGAGAAGTCCAGTGTCTTAACACTTCTGTTTTCTCGAGACGTGTTGTGTCCTGATCCTTTGGTTTCTCAAGAAACTGTTATGCCTGTCTTTAATTTCTCAGAAAATAAGCTTGACCCTGCCTTTAATCTCTCTGAAAATCAGCATGACCCTACCATGATTTCTCGAGAAATCACTTTTTCCTGCTTGGGGATTTCTCAAGAGATGGCTTCTCCTGCTTTGATTTCCTGAAAAGTTACTGTTTCCTGCTTGGGGATCTCTCGAGAGATTGCTTCTCCCGTTTGGGATTTCTCGGAAGATCATTGTCTCCTGCTTTGGGAATTCTCGAGAAACTTATTCTTTACCTTTGATCTCTCGAGAACCCTTTGACCTTAGCCCTCGACCTCTCGAGAAATGTTTGATCTTAGCTCTTGATCTCTCGAGAACCTTTTGTTCTTAGTCTTTGATTTCTCGAGAACTTTAGGTTCTTAGCTTTTGATTCCTCGAGTATTGCCCTTTTGTTTCTTAGTGTTTGAGTTGTGCCTCCGATTACTTCTCCTCTTTGAAACTTCGTACCCATTGCAGTTAGATAACTTATGTCTTCTCTTATGCATCGTCTTATGCAGTGTTTACTCCATTTGTGACATGATCCTTAGGGTATCCTGGTGAGTGTTTTTCTCGGGCTTCGTCCCATGCCATAATTAAAGGAATTAATTAATAAGACCATTGCCTTTGTCCTTGCATGGTGGGTCGTGTTTGGGGGGGGGGGCAGTGGGGAGTGTTGTAGCCTTGCACGGTGTCCATTTTAGTGGTGAACCGCAGGCTTGGCCTGTGGTCCCGTGGTCCGTGTTTGGGTGATTTGGGATAGAAACCCCCACCCATTTTTGGCTTTGGGTGGAAGTGGATAAAGGACCGCCCCCGTTTAATATGAGCTGATCAGTCTCTTTAAATAAATTTAACAAGATAAATGAACTTTGCTTGTTCCTCTTTATGGTATTTGGTGAACTCCGTGCTTTGCTTAGTTCTTTGTTAGGAGCTTCTCTTTCGGTAAATATGGCTTGGGTTGGTACCCCTTATGCCTTATTTACTTTTCTGTTTATTTCCTGCCACTTGTAATTCCTTGCTGAGGCATTCTTTGTTTTATTGAATGCCTCAGGTTCAGAGCCTTAACTGCTAGTGGTGTAGCCCGGAGTCTCTGGGAGTTTTAGTTGTTGTTTTACCCCGCTGCTGCGAGGTAGTTGTGGTTAGTTTTCTTCTTGTGTTCAGACTTGCTAGTTTGGAGCCAACGAGTTAGTGTCAGGTTGTTGACTCCCGTTGTGCCCTTTGATATTTTATAGTTTACTTGCCAGTTAAATGCCACTACCTTTTAGATCTTGTTTATCTTGCTCTCTGAGAATGATTTATGTCTAGGTGCATTATAGTTATAAAATGGTTTTTCTTTCATCCTCATTGCATTCTTTTTAACTGAAATCCTAATCTTTAAAGTTGCCTAAAGATATTTTCTATACATATACTATGTCTAGATATATATATATCATTTACTTTATGTCCTGTCATCACGTGCATGTAGGACCTTAAGTGAACTAAATCAAGTACTTTCCGCTGTAATTACATATATTTTCTCGGTGGACTAGTTGATCCACGAACTGAGAGACACAGTTCTTACCCCAAAGCCTAATAAAAGATTTCAAATGATGATCTATCATGTAAACATGTTTTGATTAATTAAGTACTAGGTTCCCACCTAAGCGTCTACAGTTGTCTCCTGCATGACGTGGCATCATGACGCGTATTTTCCCTTACTCTGATATTCCTAAATTCGGAGAAAATGCTGGTTGTGATAGTTGGCATCAGAGGGGAGGTTGTTTGACAAGTCAGTCGAGCAATCAATTCTGATATAGTATAGTTGTTTTGGTTTCATTGCATACACACACCGATGTGTCATCGGTACGTCTTGGCCGAAGCATGAACATTACATTCATAGCATAATAAGAAGTATACGGGGCATATTATGTAGTATAGGATGCATAATATGTGTTTGTATATGGATCCACCATAGGTGGCAACATGTGACGGTTATGTAGTATGGGATGCATAACAATCATCACATGGATGCCCATTAGCACGTTTTTCTTTTTCGCTACATGCAATATTATGTAGTACGGGATGCATAATATTCTATATGTATGCCGCTTATAACATGCATTAAGGCATTTATTAGAATGCACAACACAACATACATTACATATCATTGCATAAGCACACGTGCAAAGCTAAAGACTTATATGACGACACACGTACACCCATGATTTCAAAATGTACAGAAAATTCATGCATTCATGAACATTTCACGTGAGTCAAGAGGGGTGATGTAATATCATCACCAAATTTAGCATATCATCATGAAAATCCCAGTGCAAGGTGGTAGCAATGGCAAGTATCTGTACATGTATGTTCTGAACCAAGCAGTGTAGTTCTAGTGTATGGTTATATTTTAATTATAGGTTTATGTGTTTTAGCAGTGATGGCGCACAAGCGAGTTGCGACTAGGTCGAGTCCTCAGTCGGAGGGCGAGTCATTCGGAGCGCAGAGTGAAGCTTTGATCGAGAGTCTGCACCAGAGCAATGAGGATCTGGCTAGGCAGATGGTTGCGATGCAATCGCAAGTTGAGGCATTGTTGTCTGGCAGTGCTAGGCAGCAAGCCATAGTGCAGGCCTCCGCAGTAGGATAGACAGTACCTACTCCTCCTGCTCCCTTGGTACCCCTAGTAGCGATACCTCTGGAAATGAATTTCATTTCGCACTTTCAAAGGTTGGGTCCTCCATCGTATGTCGGACGAGCTGATTTCGTGTCCTTGGACGATTACCTTATAGCAATTGAAGAGATGTTCTCATATCTAGGAATCACCGTGGATCAGAAGGTGATGGTTTCCGCATACCAGCTTAAGGGTCTCGCAAAGAGTTGGTGGTTGAGGGAGAAGGAAGACCTTTCCGAAGGATGTTCGTGGGAAACCTTCAAAGGAATGTTGTTTAGAAAGTTTCTGCCGTCGGTAGAGCAAGACCGGTTGATGAATGATTTCCTGCATCTGAAGCAGAGGCAGCTCTCGGTGAGCGAGTATGAGATTGAGTTTTGCAAGTTGAGCAGGTTTGCTCCAGCCCTGGTAGCCTCGGAAGAAGGAAGAGTAAAGAGATTTTTGGGTGGTCTCTAAGTGATATCCAGCAGCTGGCGAGTGCGTACAGGTCAGAGAAGTACGCCGAGGTAGTTGAGGCAATTGGTAATGTGATGAGTACTTTCTGTACTCATCTTTTAGTATAATTTATTATAGTTTTAATATGAATTTATATAAATTATATGTATTATCTTATCTAATTCATTCCTTTTTATTTTTGCCACTAATTTAAGCTTAGTTTATGTTTTTCAGGTTTTCTGGGCACTTTGAGCAAAAATGTCAAGTACTCGCCCAAGGTCACGGGCGTGACCAAGGGCGTGACATCCAAGTCACGGTCGGAACCCCACCACCAGCTGCCAGCACGCCTGCCACATCATTTAAAGTTACACGCCCCAGGTCACGGGCGTGACCTGGTGGCATGACTACTGGATAAGAACTGCGTTTGACGAATGTTCAACAGCGCGCCTTCTCGCCAAAGATTTCCCGCCAGCAGCACATTTAAAGGTTACACGCCCCAGGTCACAGGCGTGACCTAAGGTGTGACGCGTCTGAAATGCCTGCATTGAAGCAAGAATGCGCACTCTCTACCAGCACCGATCATGCCACCTACACGCCCCTTGGTCACGGGCGTGACCAAGGGCGTGTAACCTAAATTTTGCAGCTATAAAAAGCCAGCTCCAACAGATATTTTGAGAGGAATTTTGGAGACAAATTTTTAGGATTAGAACTTTCTTTTCATGCTTTATTTTCATGTTTTAGTAGTTCTTGTACTCCTTTTTTATGCAAATTGTATTTTCAATTAAATAGTTTGTAGCTTTCAATTCCTAGCTTGTAATTTTCTTTTGCATTAATTAATAAAATAGTGTATTTCTCTCTTTTTTTCTCTCTTCTTCATGTATTCTTTTATTTCTTTTGATTCCTCAATCTTCATGAGTAGCTAAAATTTCTATTAGTACTCGACCGAGTTGATCCAAGGAAAATATAATTCATGATTTAATCTTTAGCTTCTCTTTCTCTTCCTTAGAAAGCTTAAGATTTATCCTTAAATTTTATTGAATTGAGATTATATTTTCGATATATAATTCTCATTCTTGTTTTCGTAGTCTAATAACCGAGAGGTTTTGAATTCGAATCGATCATTTCAAGGAGAAAGAGAGTTGAATGCACTCCTCAAGCGAGGATGACATAATTCTCCTGGATTGGAGTCAAATCCAATAGCGGGGCTCACTACGATAAAGCGAGGCATAGGGATTTTGATTCTAGAATGAAAGTTCGATTGATCAACCTAAATTCAGTTGAGTGTATCCTCGAGAGAGGTGTGTTCATAATTCGGGAGCCTCCACGGTCAAGTAATTTCTTAAGAGAATTAGAAGTTGTTCTTATTATATTTATTCTCCAAGGTGATTCAAGATCGAGTGCTAGCTTTTCTTACTCATCGTTTTAATCTTATTTTTATTTTCTTTTTGCAAAATCAACCCAAAATTTTAATTGATAGAATAATAGAGATTTTCTTGAAGTAAGAGTACTCAACCTCCCCGAGTCTAATACAACCTTGGTTTTTATAACCTATACTACATTCGATATGGTACAATTGCCGTTGTCGTTTGTAGTCATAGTTTTGCGCATCAAGTTTTTGGCGCTGTTGCCGGGGATCACGGTTGATATTTTGAAAAAAGAAATATCTATTAATTTTATCGTTCTCTTTCTTCTCCCCCTTCTCTTAAAAATAAAAAATAAAATAAAAAAGCGTAATCTAAATTCTCGGAAAGGATGCTTTGGGCTTGAATTCCCATCGCATCCTTTAGTACCTTGCGACTTGCGAGCCCTTCACCGGGTTGACCTTGGGACGTCCGGGACTAATTTAACCCGCTTTTTGAAAAAAATAATATATATAATAAAAAATATTTTTAAAATTCCATTCATTTAAGTGAAAGTTGTTTCCTTTTTATTTTTTTATTATGAAATTATCTGAATTAGCTGTTAAAGTTGTCGAGCTTCGAAACCAACTTTATCTCTTACAAGCCGCGTGAAGGCGCCAATTTAGTTGTTATTATTGTGGTGCACCTCATCTAAGTGAGGAATGTTATTTACATTCATATTCTCAAAATAAATATTATGAAAATAATTATCCTCAATATTATGCAAATAATTTTGATTATAATTACGATCATAATTTTTCCTCTTTTCATGAAAATAATTTTTCAAACTTTGATGAAAATGTTTTTTCTAATGAGAATAATTTTTCGGCGTTTAATAATTGTTCTTCTAGCTCCGAAGCAGATTATTTCTCGTCGCAAGCTCACCCGAATAGTTCTCGGAGCAATGAAGATAAATCTTTAGATCCGAATTTTTGTTTTTCTTCTTGTACACCGCAATTTTCGTTCTCTAATTTTGGGAAAATTCCGCAGATCCAAATAGATACTTCCCCCCAAAATTTAGAGGAAAATATTATTTCCTCTTGTGTTTTTTCTAATTTTCACGAGAATAATTTTTCGGCTTCTAATAATTTTTCTTCTAGCCCCGAAGTAGATTATTCTTGGTGGCACGGTCACCCAGATAGCTCTCGGAGCGATGAAGTTAAATCTTTCGATCTGAATTCTTGTTCATCTTCTTTTGCGCCGCAATTTTCTTTCTCTAATTTTGGGGAATTTCCACCGAATCAATTTGATGCTCCCCCCAAAATGTTGATGAGAATTTTATTTCTTCTAGTATTTTTTTCTCCATCTTTGGATAATTTAGTTATGGAGGAACATGTGGTTTCATGTAATCCCATAACTTCTTTTACCAAAAATGAAGAAAACTTATTATACCAAGAATTTCTTAAAGTTATGGGCACCCCGGATGAAATAGAAGAAGAACAAGTTTCTTCCCCTACTCCACACGGATTTTATTTTCTTTGTTATGAATATTCGCAAATTTCTTCTATCCAACCAAAAATTCATGAAAATTTTGTGTCCGAAAATTTTATTCCGCATGGTAATACACTAGATTTTTCTAATGAAAATTTTATTTTAGAAAAGGAACAACCGGAGCTTAATTTTATATTTTCGCAAGCGCCTCCTCCTTGCGAAATATTATCTGAATCGTTTACTTGTGATTTTTTAAAAACTAATAATTTTCAGGTTAAAGATGAGCCATTGTTACCCCAAAGAATTGATGATCCATATGTCGCTCATCTTTATTTTTCCAAATCACCTCAGGTATGTATAGGTGATTTGGATTTGCAAATTTAAGATCAAAGACAAACGAAGAATCACATGTTAAGCGGAGGAGTAGCCGTGTGTCTGACGCCGGCACATTCACCTACGCGTGAATTAGGGGAGTTGCCTGTCCACTTCTCTTTTAATTTTCCTTTTTCTTAACACTAACCGTCTAGCTTAAAGACGGGAAAAAGAAAGCGCTCTTGGGAGGCACCCCATGCTTATCTTTAATTTAATGTATTTTTCTTTAAGTTTCTTTTCTTTCAAGTGTTCTTCATACTTAGTTTTAAACTTTGGGGACAATGTTTAATTTTAAGTATGGGGGGGTGTAGCTTAGCGTTCATTTAATTTTTTTTTTTTTGGAAAAAGAAACAAATTTAATTTAATAAAAATCTAATTTCTTGGAAAGGGCGCTTTGGGCTTGATCTCCCATCACAGCTCCTAGTACCTTACGAACCCTTCACCGGGTAGCCCTCGGGAAGTCCAAGAATTATTATATAAAAAAAAAAAATTAATAAATATGGCTAGCTTTTTTGTTTTTTTTTGTTCTAGAAATTTAGTTTGAGGTTTGATTATAAGTATTCTTACATTTTTAATTTAGCTAATTTTTTGTTTTATCAGAATTTGTTAAATTTAAATTTGAAGTAATTTAATTTTAAGAAACACTTTATGTTTTTAATTCGATTAGAGAATTTATATAGCACTACTTCTCCGTTTAATTTTAAATAGCTTCACTTTGTGGTAAATTGGCTAAACATCTCTAGATCTCTATTATATTCTCTTTTAACTTTAAGATTTTAGGAAATTTCATTCCACTATAAAAAATTGCTCTCAAAATAGTTTAATTTATAAACTAGAAGTATTTCTTCCCCCTCACCCTTTGTTGGCAAATAAAAAAAACAATATTGAAAAAGATCATATGTCATGGAAATAAGAGGATAAAATTCATTATTTCCTAAACATATGCACCCAAAATCATTTAAAATATTATATGTCATGATGTAAGAGGATAAAATTCATTACATCTAAAACATATACATTTTGGGTTTTTGTTCGAAGAGAATATTAAAAGATTAAATGACATGGAAAATAAGAGGATAAAATTCATTATTTTCCTAAACATATACAAATTCGTATTCAAATTAGGTGAGAGGATAAAATTCATCACCTCTATTTATGTATCTCTACATTTTTCCATTTCGTTTAAACCATCCCTAGCCAATTTCATTGTTTCTATTCCTAAATTAAATTATTAAGAGAGCAATATTTTGGTAGATGTCCTTTCCTTAAGTTTCTTTTATGTTAAAGTGTTTATAATTTCAATCTATTCTTGTTTGAAATTTTTTATAATTTTGTTTGCTAAATAGTTATCTTGAGAAGTAGTTAGCTAAACAAATTTCTCTTCTTAAATTATCAACATAACTTATGACTTAATTCTTGAATTCCTAAAATTTGCTTTTGACTTATTCTTGGATTAATAAAATTTTAGTCAATTAGAAATAATATCGATGTCTTGTAATTCCTTCCTCACTCTTTTGCTCTGGAATAACAAAAGCTCAAGTATGGAGGTGTTTGATGAGTACTTTTTGTACTCATCTTTTAGTATAATTTTAATATAGTTTTAATTTGAATTTATATAAATTATATGTATTATATTATCTAATTCATTCCTTTTTATTTTTCCCACTAATTTAAGCTTAGTTTATGTTTTCCAGGTTTTCTGGACACTTTGAGCAAAAATGTCAAGTACACGCCCAAGGTCACGGGCGTGACCAAGGGGGTGACATCCAAGTCACGGCCAGAACCCCACCACCAGCTGCCAGCAAGCCTGCCACGTCATTTAAAGTTACACGCCCCAGGTCACGGGCGTGACCTGGCGGCGTGACCACTGGATAAGAACTGCGTTCGACGAATTAGCGGGAGATCGACGAACTACCGCCTGATGACCTCCGTTCGACGAATTGCGTTCGACAAAATTGCGGGAGATCGACGAACTGCCACCTGGCGACCTGCATTCGACGAACTGCGTTCGATGAAATTGATGGAGGTCGACGAACTACCGCCTGATGACCTCCATTCGATGAACTGCGTTCGACGAAATTGCGGGAGATCGACGAACTTCCGCCTGGCGACCTGCGTTCGACGAAATTGCGGGAGATTGACGAACAGCCACCTGACGACCTCCGATCGATGAACGGACGAGAGTTCGATGAACTGCGTTCGACGAATGTTCAACAAAGCACCTTCCCGCCAAAGATTTCCCGCTAGCAGCACATTTAAAGGTTATACGCCCCAGGTCACGGGCGTGACCTAGGGCGTGACGAGTCTGAAACGCCTGCATTGATGCCAGAACGCACCCTCTCTGCCAGCACCGATCACGCCCCCTACATGCCCCTTGATAACGGGCGTGACCAAGCGCGTGTAACCTCAATTTTGCAGCTATAAAAAGCCAGCTCCAGCAGATGTTTTGAGAGGAACTTTGGAGACAAATTTTCAGGATTAGAACTTTCTTTTCATGCTTTATTTTCATGTTTTAGTAGTTCTTGTACTCCTTTTTCTTTAAGCAAATTGTATTTTCAATTAAATAGTTTGTAGCTTTCAATTCCTATCTTGTAATTTTCTTTTGAATCAATTAATAAAATAGTGTATTTCTCACATTTTCTTCTCTCTTCTTCATGTATTCTTTTATTTCTTTTGATTCCTCAATCTTCATGAGTAGCTAAAATTTCTATTAGTACTCGATCGAGATGATCCAAGGAAAATATAATTCAAGATTTAATCTGTAGCTTCTCTTTCTCTTCCTTAGAATGCTTAAGATTTATCCTTGAATTTTATTGAATTGAGATTATATTTTCGATATATAATTCTCATTCTTGTTTTCGTAGTCTAATAATCGAGAGGTTTTAAATTCGAATCGATCATTTCCAGGAGAAAGAGATTTGAATGCACTCCTCAAGCGAGGATGACATAATTCTCCCGGATTGGAGTCAAATCCAATAGCGAGGCTCACTACGATAAAGCGAGTCATAGGAATTTTGATTCTAGAACGAAAGTTTGATTGATCAACCTAAACTCAGTTGAGTGTATCCTCGAGAGAGGTGTGTTTATAATTCGGGAGCCTCCACGGTCAAGTAATTTCTTAAGAGAATTAGAAGTTGTTCTTATTATATTTATTCTCCAAGGTGATTCAAGATCGAGTGCTAGCTTTTTTTACTCATCGTTTTGATCTTATTTTTATTTTCTTTTTGCAAAATCAACCCAAAGTTTTAATTGATAGAATAATAGAGATTTTCTTGAAGTAAGAGTACTCAACCGCCCCGAGTCCAATACGACCTTGGTTTTTATAACCTATACTACATTCGATACGGTACACTTGTTGTTGTCGTTTGCAGTCATAGTTTTGCGCATCATAATGCCAATAATCGAGGATCAATGATGAAGAAGGGAAAGAGAAAGGCTGGAGAAGAAGGAAATTCTGGTGCGCCTGCCTCGGTCTTGAAGAAAGGAGGTGGTGAGGTCTGCAGTTTCTGTGGCCGCTCTGGCCATCCGTTTGAAAGGTGTTTCAAGAGGAAAGGAGTTCAAAAGCAGCAGCGTGTGCTGGCAATTTAGGGTTCTCCGAAGGGAGAGGTCTTCTGCCCGTTGTGCAAGCGGAAGGGGCATGATGTGGCCCAGTGTTGCACCAAAGATAAAGTTTGCATCCAGTGCGGACAGAATGGGCACTTGAAGTTTCAATGCCCGCGAGTTCAACCCCCGTTGCAACCAGTTCCGCTTCGAGTCTTGGCGCCACTGCAGCATTAAGATAAAGGAAGAGGAAAGTTGAACGTGTTAACCCAGGAGCAAGTGTAGTCTTCGACCCAAGTGATCGCAGGTTAGACCTTAAGCCAGCTATTTAGTCTTGATTTTTTTTGGTTTCGCTGTATTAGACTAGTTTCTTTTTCGCGCTTATAGGGAGATTTTAGGTAAAGAATCGTTGGGCGCGTGTTCTATTCGATTCGGGTGCTACCCATTCATTCGTAGCAAGGGCTTTCGTCGAGCGTCACCATTTGACCCCTGAGCTGGGCAACGATTTGTTCCTCATTATGTTCCCTTCTGGTGATTTGGTATCCTCGAACCAGTGCGTCCGAAGTTGCCCCATTCTCTTAGGAGATTTCTTGGCTGTTGCTGATCTCAAGGTGTTGGACCTAGAAGACATTGACGTGATATTGGGTATGGACTGGTGGTCCAGTTATGATGCTGTCATCTGATGCAAGGAAAAGCATCTGGACTTTGTGATGGACAACGATTATCCCATGAGCATTTTTGGGTCTCCGTGCCAGTGTTCCCTGATAATTTTTGCGGTATGTGCTCGGAAACTATTAATTTCCGGTTGTTTGGCTTAGCTTATTTCTGTAGTAGAAACTGTTTCTGGTTCGCCGTGTATTGAGGGTGTTCCGGTGGTACGAGAGTTTCCTGATGTCTTTCTCGTCAGTCTTCTTGGCCTTCCGCCTAATAGAGACGTGGAGTACGTTATTTATCTTGAGCCTGGTACTCGTCCTATCGCTAAGGCACCATACCGTATGGCCCCGCACAAGTTAGAAGAGTTGCGAACACAGTTAGATGAGCTGTTGTAGTGTGGATTCATTAGGCTAAGTTCGCCCTGGGGTGCTCCAGTGTTGTTTGTAAAAAAGAAGGACGGTTCCATGAGGTTGTGCATAGATTATAGAGAGTTAAACAAAGTGACAATCAAGAACAGATATCCGTTGCCGAGGATAGATGATCTGTTTGATCAGTTGTGTGGTAGCACTGTGTTTTCGAAGATTGACCTCGATCAGGCTACCATCAGTTGAGGATCCGTGAGTTAGATGTTCCCCAGACTGCCTTTCGTTCCCGTTATGGTCATTTTGAGTTTTTGGTTGTCTTTTGGTTTGACGAATGCACCCTCTGCGTTTATGGACATGATGAACCGCGTGTTCAAGGACTTTCTGGATCATTTTGTAGTGGTATTCATCGATGATGTCTTGGTATATTCCAGAAGTGCTGAGGAGCATGCTACGCATTTGCACTTAGTATTGTCTATTCTTAGAGAGCACAAGATGTATGCGAAATTGAGTAGGTGTGAGTTTTGGCTTTCTCAGGTATCCTTTCTGGGTCATGTGGCGAACACGGATGGAATTACTGTAGACCCCGCTAAGATTTCTGCTGTGTTGGATTGGAAGACGCCTTCAATGCCAAAGGAAATAAGGAGTTTCTTAGGGTTGGCTGGGTACTATAGGAGATTTGTTCAAGGATTCTCAGTGCTGTCGGCACCTTTAACTAAGCTTACCCAGAAGAATACCGCTTTTGTTTGGAGCGACAAGTGCGAAGAAGCCTTTCAGGAATTAAAGAGGCGTTTGTGCAGTGCTCCTGTGTTGGCCATGCCGATCGAAGGAATTAAGTATGATGTTTATGTGGACGCATCTCACATTGGACTAGGGTGTGTTTTGATGCAAGAAGGAAAGGTGATTGCCTATGGGTCTAGACAATTAAAAGTTCATGAAAAGAATTACCCTACGCATGACTTAGAATTTGCTGTAGTGATTTATGCTTTAAAGCTTTGGAGACATCTATTATATTGAGTGTCATGCAAGATTTATACGGATCACAAGAGTCTGAAGTAGGTCTTTACCCAGAAAGAGCTGAATTGGCGCCAGCACAGCTGGTTGGAGTATGTTGCGGATTATGAGGTTGATATCCTGTATCAACCGGGTAAGGCTAATGTGGTGGCCGATGACCTGAGTAGAAAGACCATGCATGTCATCAACCTTTCTGTGCAGTGCTTGGTAGAGGAGTTTATGTTGATGGATATTTCAGTCGGTAGTTGTACCGCGCCTTCGAGCTTAGAGGCTGAAGAGCCTTCTTGGATTACCCTTACGAGATTGCACTAGAAGGAAGTTCCTGACTTGCAGCAACTCCAGAGTAGAACCAAGAAAGGAGAATTACCGGATTTTTCGATCAGTGATAAAGATACTTTGAAGTACCGAGTTAGGTATTGTATCCCCGCGCTGGATGATATTCAGGCAAAGATCTATAGTGAAGCGCACGACTCTAGTGTTTGCAATCATCCTGGTTCCACAAAGATGTATAAGGACCTGAAGCAGATTGTTTGGTGGTCTGGTATGAAGAATGATATAGCCAGATATGTTTCTGAATGTTTAACTTGTCAGTGCGTGAAGGCGGATCATAAGAGGCCTGCAGGTAAGTTGAACCCGTTGGATGTTCCAAGCTGGAAGTGGGAGAGTATTTCAATGGAATTCATTACCGGTTTGCCGAGGTCTCCCGGAGGACATGATTCTGTGTGGGTTATTGTTCATAGATTGACAAAGTATGCTCACTTTGGGCCTTTTAAGACTGGCTATTCTATGGATAAAATAGCAGAGCTCTATTTGGATGAAGTTATCAGATTGCATGGTGTGCTCATGAGCATTGTGTCAGACCGAGATTCAAGGTATATGTCTCATTTCTGGCAGAGTTTGCAGGGAGCTTTGGGCACTGACCTTAGATACTCTACCACTTACCATCCTCGGACCAATGGTCAAACAGAGAGAGTGAATTAAATTTTGTAGGATATGATAAGGTGCTTGATGTGCAATTTCAGCACCGCTAATTGGCAAGCACGAAATGCGATACGACGACAGTGCACCGGTCGCTCAACTAATAAAATAGGGAATAGCTTCCCCGAATGTCGATCTCTTGAGGAATGCAGGATATGGTGACAAGAAAGTAGAGTGAGCTAATTGTTTCGACGAGTAAAAGAAAGTAAAAACAACGACGTTGTGATTGGTGTCCTGAGCTATTGCAGAAATAAGATGCGTGTCAAAACTCCACTTCGCAAGGCGGGATGGATGCAACGGAAGCGATGCCGTTCTATGGAAAGCGCGTGGACGAAATGTAACTGTGACGGTTGAGGGTCGCACATACCTCTTCGCAAAGTGGGGTTGAGTGCAGCGGCCGCGATGCCGCACTTTGGTATGTGGTTAAAATGGCCACGGTGCAGGGTTTTGCGAGGGTCGTATTCACCTCTTCGCCAACATCACCACTAGCAATTGCTAGATGGCTTCACACAAACAACCTAGGCTATCACAACAACAACGAAAGCTATTTTCACCACCACATCATCATTGCACATGAACAGAAGCAAGGATATATAACATTAACCTAACAAGCGTTCGTACGACAACACAAAGAGAAAGCACATGCATCAAAGTTTAGAAAGGACCACATAGAATATGTCACCGCGTCTTGGGTTCTCGGCCGGAGTGAGAGGTTGTCGGGCTCTCTCTTGGCTCGGCCCTCAGATGGTGTGCAGACTCGAAGGAGGCTGTAACCGCTCCAACGATCTTCAGCGCTTCTATGGTCTCCTCGGCGAAGAATGCTTGAACTAGCGGCGGAGAATGCTTGCAAATGCTCCCGGATGGAGGAATGGCGAAGGAGATTGCTGGAAATGGTCTCCTCTTGTCTCCTCAGGTGGAAAGGGCAAAAATGGCAGGATTCCTGGATTTTCCCACGAGGGGAATCGGCCTCCGTGGAATCCTCTCTAATGCTGCAGATTTCCTGCTTTAAATACTAAACAGGCGGAATTTTATTCACGCACGGGCGAGCGCACGATCGTGCGCTGCCCGTGCGATAATTAATGATAAAAACTGTCATGAAGATGAAGCTGCGCCGCCCGTGCGATTTACTCAGGCACGGGCAAATCCGCCCGTGCATCAAAACGCACGGGTAAATTCAGAAAAGCTAAAAAAACAGGAAGAAACAGGCGTCCATGCATTTGACTCACGCACGGGCAAATCCGCTCGTGCGTCAAAACGCACGACCAAACTCAGATCTCCCATTTTCTGCCCAGATGAGAACGCACGATCGCAACCGTCCGTGCATCAAGGAAATGCACAACCGTGCGTTGCACACAATCATGAATTCTGGGGGAAAATCGGATGATCTAACCACCTATATACAAGATAAAACAGCTGTGAAAACACCTCCAGCACTAGATAACTATAGAGAAAGGGATGGGGAGCACCATGTGCTTACCCCCAATAACAAGGAGCGTAAATGTGCAACGAAACGGGCCTAAGAGTGCACCTAGCCAGGAATAACAAATATGATCAAAAACATGCCTAAAGTGTAGTGCATCGACTAGAAATACGGCCCAGATAAGTCCAAAAATGTGTATATAAATGGGACTCATCACACCCCCAACCTTACTCGTTTGCACGTCTCGGGCAAACACTCAATCCCATGATAGAAAAATTGATGTTAAAGAAGCAACTGTGCAGGAAAAACATGATGGGAAGTAAAAAACTAACGAGCGTAAAAATAAAGTAGAAAAGATTTTAAAACAAAGACTATATTTTAAGAACTTCTACAAGTGTAAAATACAAAATACTACTGCTCTGGGGTGAATAACTGGTGAATCGAACAGTCGTGCCCTAGGGAAAATAGCGTGAACTGCTGAGGTGAGCGTTGCTCAAATTGGATCTCAAGGATGAGCTCTCCAAGAAATCCATTGATATTGATTTTGCGGTTTTGAAATTTAGTGAAGATTTGAGATTTTCTCCAAAACTATATCCAATAAAGGCAAGTGTACCTTATCGTCTATAGTATAGGATATTTAGGAATATCATGGTCGTATTCCACGGGGCGCGTTGATTACTTCTACTTCGAGGAAAATTGCCATTATCTTATCGACGAAAGTTTGATTGGTTTGTTTTTACTTAACTAAAATTAAAACTAATTGCAAGCTAAATGAAAGGATTAAACGTTGCATGAAAAGAAAGAGAAATTGGCATTGTAAAAAAAAGATATAACTACGGAGAGAAAGATTGACATTGCATGAAAAGGAAGAAATTACTTAAGGAGAAAGAGAACATGAAAGAGAAAACTAATTTTATTGAAAATCAAAGAACTATTACAAACCTTAATTTAAGAGTGCAAGGCTAAGGAAAATAAAGATTACAAACTTGAGAAAACTAGTGCATGAAAACTACATTCAAAACATTGCATGAATTTGAAAGGGAAGAGAACATGAAAGCCTTAAGAAACATGAACATCAACTTGAAAAACTCACTCTCAGCTCTAACAGCACCTCCCCATCTCCAAATTTCTGAACTCTGGACTCAAGGAGAGCCTCTGAATTTATAGGAAAAAATTTCAGATTACACGCCCTCGGTCACGGGCGTGACCAAAGGCGTGACTGCACTATTCACATTGGATCTGACAGCGGCGTGGGCTTTCTGGACGGCGCGGCAAAAAGTGACATGTCACGGGCGTGACATGTCGGGTCACGGCCGTGACTTTGGACGGCTGCATTAAATGCGACGTGGGCTGGAATTCGGCGCGGCGGCAGAGCAAGGATCACGCTGGAAAGTGACGGCCGTGACATGTGGGTCATGGGCGTGACTTAGGTTGAATTCTCGACAGCATCTCCACGTCTCGACGGCGGCTCCACGTGGAAGATTCTAAATTTACACGCCCTTGGTCACGGGCGTGACTTTGGGTCACGGACGTGACCTGGGGCGTGACTTGGTGTGGGCTAGCTCAGACAGTGCGACATCCTTATGGACTGATCTTTAGGTTACACGCCCTTGGTCACGTGCGTGACCGAGTGCGTGACATGCCATTTTTCCCGATTTATCCCAAAATTCTGCAAATATTGAAATTAAGCTAAGTTAGAATCAAAATTACAAAAAGAACTACTTATAACCTAAAATTGACATAAAAAGGAAAATTCACATTAAATATTTACAAAATTTTCTATTAAAAAGTTATAAAAATACTACTTATCAAATACCCCCATACTTGAGATTTTGCTATTCCAGAGCAAAAGTGTGCGACATAATTTATAAGACATCCTTAAAAATTTTTAATTTAAAACTAAAATTTCATTTAACCAAAAGTTAAGTTAAGAGTAAATTCAAGGGGGAGTTAAGTCCTAAATTATGATGATGATTTGTAAAGAGGGAAAAATGTTTAGGCAAGAACTTCTCAAGAAAATTAAGTAGTTTGACAAAATTGTAGAAATTATAAAACTAAATTAAATTAAAATTATAAGAACTCTATCTTAAAAGAACCTTAAGGAAAAGTAAATTACTAAATATTGCTCTCTCCATAATTTTCAACTAAAACTAGAACAATGATAATTGGCTAAGGGGGATTTCATAAAATTTGGCATAAGAAGAGAAATTTTTGAATGGAGGAAATGAAATTTATCATGAAATTTCCTTTTTTTTCTTTTTTTTTCTCTTCTAATAAAAACCCAAAATGTATATGGTTTAGGAGTAATGAATTTTATCCTCTTACTCCATGCCATATAATCTTTTCAAATATTTTTTGGTGCATATGTTTTAGGGAATAATGAATTTTATCCTCTTATTCCCATGACATGTGATCTTTTAAAGTTCATTTTTTTAATGCCACAAAGGGGGTAAGGAAGGGAAATAAATCTAGCTAGCTTTAAATTATATTTAGAGCAAATTTTAGTAACATTAAATTTCCTAAGATCTAAAAAGTTAGAAGAAAATATAATTGAAATCTAAAGAGGTTTAGGAAATTCACTACAAAATGAAGCCATTTAAAAATAAAAAGAGAAGTCATGCTAACAAAATTCTCAAATCAATTTAAAATCATAAGATGATTCTTAAATCAAGATTACCTCAAATTTAAAATTAACAAACTATGATAAGCAAAATTTTAGCCAATTAAAAACTTAAACATGCTTATAAACATTCTCAACTAGATTTCTAAGAAATCACAAAAACAACAAGAAGGAGGGATATAAGAATTTTTGGAATTTTTGATATTATCTTTTTTGAATTTTTTGATATTATCTTTTTTTTTTCAATTTTTCTCATTAAAAACTATTTACAAATAAAGGAAACTAGCTTTAAAACTTAACAATTTTTGTTAAGTCTTGGACTTCCCAAGGGCTACCCGGTGAAGGGTTCGCAAGGTACTAGGAGGTGTGATGGGATGAAATCCCAAACGTCCCTTTCCAAGATTTAAAATTTCGATTTTCTAAATTTTTTTGAGTTTTTGGATTTTACAAGTGCTTAAATAAAGGAAAACATAGAAACAAAATTAAAATTTTCTTTTTGTTTCTTTTTTTCTTTTCATTTTTTTTTTGAAAATTTTCTTTTTTAAAACTATTTAAAAATATTTACAAAGGGCTATTTACACACCCATACTTAAAGTTAAACATTGTCCCCAATGTTTAAAAATAAGTATGAAGTAAGAAAAGGTAAAAAGAAATGCAAAAACGAAAGAAGAGAAGGAAAAAGGGCTTCCTTGATTTTTTTTGAAGTTTTTGAAGCTTTTGTGGGGAAGCCGCGATTACCTGCAAAAGTTGTTAAAGAAGAAAAGAAAAGACAAGAGAAAATAACAAAAGATAACTTTGGGGTGCCTCCCAAAAGCGCTTTGTTTAAGGTCGCGTAGCTTGACCCACTTGCCGATCATATTATAGGTTGAAATACAATCGAATCACTCTTTTCATTAGTTAACTCTCCCGGAAGATATAATTTAAGGCGGTGGCCGTTTACTTTGAAGGTACCTTTTTCCGGGTGGGAAATTAAAATTGTCCCATAGGACCAAAACTCTTTAACAATAAAGGGTCCGGACCATCGGGATTTTAGTTTTCCCGGAAAAAGGCGAAGGCGGGAATTATAAAGGAGGACGAGATCGCCCGGCGAAAAAGTTTTTGGAAATTTTATATGCTTATCGTGATAAAACTTTGTTCGCTCCTTATATAATTTATTGCTCTCATACGCATTCGCTCGCCACTCATCTAATTCGTTCATTTGGAATTTTCTTTGTTCTCCCGCTAGAGTAGAATCGAGGTTTAAAAAATTAAGCGCCCAAAATGCGCGGTGTTCTAATTCGACCGGAAGGTGTCAAGCCTTTCCATAACCATTCGATACGGTGTACAACCGATATCGGTCTTGTACGCCGTTCGATAGGCCCATAGCGCGTCATCGATCTTTATTGCTCAATCCTTCCGATTGATAGAAACTATTTTTTCTAAAATCCGTTTTAATTCTCGATTAACAACTTTGACTTGGCCGCTCGTTTGTGGGTGATATGCAGTGTATAATTTGTGTGACACCATATTTTGCTAAGATTTTTGTGAATTGAGTATTGCAAAAATGGGTGCGCCGATCACTCACAATAGCGCGCGGAGTGCCAAATCGAGAGAATAATTTTTTTAAGAAATTAACGACGACTCGCGCATCATTGGTGGGGAGAGCTTGCGCTTTCGCCCACCTCGATACGTAGTCGACCGCCACTAGATTATATTTATTTGAAAAAGATGGAGGGAGAGAACCAACAAAATTGATACCCCAAAGGTCGAAAATTTCGCATTCTAAGAAAATGTTTTGGGGGATCTCATCCTGGCGAGAGATGTTCCCCGACCGCTGGCAGCTATTGCAAGTACTCACAAGGGTGTGAGCATTTTTGAAGAGCGTGGGCCAATAAAAGCCCGCCTCCAGCGCCTTCCTTGCGGTTCGGTTTGAATGATAATGACCACCGGTGGGTCCCTCATGACAATGACGTAAAATTTTAAAGTCTTCCTCACTTGAAACACATCTTCTCACAACCTGGTATGCGCATACTCGGAATAAAAAGGGGTCCTCCCAAAAGTAATTCTTTAAATCAGAAAAGAATTTCTTCTTTTGCTGACTCGAGAATTCCTTTGGCAGGACCCGGGCTACTAAATATATAGTTAGCCAGATCTGCAAATCAGGGGATAGAAGATGAATTAATATTTTCGAGAGCAAGGAGGCGCTCTTCGGGAAATTTATCATTAATGTCAGATTCTATTAATACGTCCGAGGCGGGGTTTTCTAAACGGGAGAGATGATCGGCCGCCAAGTTTTCGGCTCCCCTTTTGTCCAGGATCTCTAAGTCAAACTCCTGCAAGAGGAGGATCCATCGCAAAAGACGAGGCTTGGCGTCCGATTTGCTTACAAGATATCTAAGTGCGGAGTGATCCGTGAAGACGATGACTTTCGAGAGGGTGCATGATATACGACATAAACTTATCGAAGGCGAAAACGATTGCTAGAAGTTCCTTCTCGGTCGTGGTGTAATTTGCTTGTGCCGACGTGAGTGTTTTGCTCGCATAATAGATCGGGTGAAAATATTTACTCACCCGTTCGCCTAAAATGGCACCAACCGCAATATCACTCGCATCGCACATGATCTCAAAAGGGATCGACCAATCTGGGGCGACTAGAATCGGGGAGTTTATAAGTTTCTCTTTGATAAGTTGAAAAGCTAAATGGCATTCATCGCTAAAAAGAAAAGATGAATCTTTCTCGAGAAGATGGGTTAACGACTTTGTAATTTTTGAAAAATTTTGTATAAAGCGCCGATAGAACCCCGCGTGGCCTAGGAAACTCCTAGTAGCTTTTACGTTTGTGGGAGGGGGAGTTTTTCAATTACTTCAATCTTGGACCTATCGACCTCGATCCCCTTGCCCGAAATTTTATGGCCAAGGACTAGTCCTTCCTTGACCATAAAATGGCATTTTTCCCAATTAAGCACTAAATTTGTTTCCTCACATCGCTGCAACACGTGCTCGAGATTTTTTAAATAGTTTTCAAATGAACTCCCGTACACGGAAAAATCGTCCATAAATACTTCCATCACCTCCTCCACTAACTCATCAAAAATTGCCAGCATACATCTTTGGAATGTAGCTGGTGCGTTACAAAGACTGAATGGCATCCTTCGATAAGCGAAGGTGCCAAAGGGACAAGTGAAAGTGGTTTTCTCTTGGTCGTAGGGCGAAATCGGAATTTGGAAGTATCCCGACAAACCTTCGAGAAAACAGTAGTAGGAGTGACCCGAAAGGCGTTCTAAAATTTGGTTGATAAATGGTAGAGGGAAGTGATCCTTACGGGTGGCATCATTTAATTTCCGATAGTCGATGCACATCCGCCAACCCGTAACAGTACGGGTTGGGATCAATTCGTTATTTTCGTTCGCAACTACCGTGACACCACCTTTCTTTGGCATGACTTGTACTGGGCTAACCCAAGTACTGTTCGATATCGGGTAGATGATTCCCGCATCCAGAAGTTTTATAACTTCGGTCTTAACGACTTCTTTCATGTTAGGGTTTAGCCGTCGTTGAGGCTGGACTGAATTTCGGGAATTATCTTCGAGAAATATTTTATGAGTGCAGAAAGATGGGTTTATACCCTTAATGTCCGATAATTTCCACGCAACTGCGTGGCGGTGCTTTCTTAAGACTATAGTCAACTCAGAAATTTCTGAGTTGCTAAGATCGGATGAAATGATGACGGGTAGCTTAGACTCTTTTTCCAAAAACAAGTATTTAAGGTGAGGGGGGAGTTGTTTCAACTCCAATACGGGTGGTTCTTCATAAGAAGTCTTGATTTTTAATTTTTCTAAAAATAATGGTTCGGGTGTTGTGTGGTGAGAAACTTCTTCTTCATCACAAAAGAGCTCTACGGGCTCGGAATCACTACTCGCCGATGAAACTAACTCAAGGGATGAATCGAACTCACAACACTCTTCTAAGTAAAAACATGAATCGTCATTTTCTAGCGTGTTCCGCATCGATTAATTTATGCTGAAAGAAACTTCATCGTCTCCAACCCGTAGGAGGAGCTTTCCGTTACTTACGCCGATAATAGCGCGGGAGGTGGCAAGGAAGGGGCGGCCGAGTAAGAGGGGTACTTCGGCATCCTCTTCGATGTCAAGAATGACAAAATCCACCGGGAAGATGAATTTGTCAACCTTGACGAGCACGTCCTCCACTATTCCTATCGGATATTTTAAAGAACGATCCGCTAATTGGATATTCATTCGAGTGGGCCTTGGATTTCCTAGACCTAGCTTTTTGAACAAAGAAAACGGCATAAGGTTGATGTTTGCTCCAAGATCCGCTAAGGCGTGTTTTACTAACGAATTGCCAAATAGACATGGGATGGAAAACCGTCCCGGGTCATTTGCTTTTTCCGGCAATTTGTTGAGTACAACCGCGCAGCATTCTGCGTTTAAAGAAATATGCGAAATATCTTCTAACTTTTTCTTATTGGAGAGCAACTCCTTAAGATATTTCGCATATTTAGGCATTTGTGAGATAGCCTCGCAGAAAGGTACATTAATATGGATTTATTTTAAAACATCTAAAAACTTTTTATAATTTTTTTCGGCGCTTTCATTTTTAAATTTCGATGGATACAAAATTTTAGAAGTAGGAGCGCGAGGATTTAAAATAGAAGTGTGTGGAGCTATCGTAGCGGGCAAATTCGAAGATGAATTAAAAGTAGGAGGAGGAGGAGAGGAAATTACCTTGGGTTCGTCCTGTTTTTGAACCACTTCCTTCCCGCTTCTGAGTGTAATCGCGTGCGCGCTCTCCTTTGGATTTTGCTCGGTGTTCCCCGGTAGTGCTCCTTGTTGACGCTCAGAAATCATCTTTGCGAGTTGGCCCACTTGATTCTCTAAATTTTTGATCTATCCGGTAAGGTTCCGGATGTTCGTTTCATTTGTAGCAACATATTTTGCAAAAACCTCTTCAATCGGAGAGAGTTTTTGCTGTTGCGGTGGAAAACCGGGTGGATTATAATTTTGAGAAATCAAATTTGGAGGCGGAGTTAAGTTAAGAAGTTGATTAGGGGGAGGTAGATTTAAATTCATAGGACGCTGAGCATTTCCTTGGTTGCTCCATGAGAAATTCGGATGATTCTTATAACCCGCATTGTATGTGTTGTTATACGGAGCGGTGTTGGGGTTATAGGAAGGCCGAGGCGGATTTCCTATGTAGTCAACATGTTCTTCAATTAAAACGTTATTAGCCCAAGGAGGAGTGGCGGAGGAAGCAGACATCTCCGCCACTTGCTTTGTTAAGCGCTCAACTTGTAAAGCCAAATTTGCGTTTGCGTCTATTTCAAAAATTCCGGTCGGCTTATTAGGCCGCGCTCGGGGCATGTTCCATTGATACGCATTTGTGGCCATCTCTTTGAAAAGCTCTTGAGCGGCGATCGGGGTTTTGTTATTTAATGCCCCCCCGGCGGCCGCATCAATCATTTACCTCGTTTGGAGATTAAGCCATTTAATTTATTTGCACTTGTTGCCAAGTGGCAAGTGCGTGGTGAGGGCATCGACGCAAGAGCTCCTTGAAGCGCTCCCATGTGTCATAGAGAGTCTCCGAGTTGATTTGCATGAATGACGCAATATCCGTGCGCAATTTAGCGGTCTTTGAAGGCGGGAAATATTTATTAAGAAATTTTTCCGCCATTTCGGCCCATGTAGTGATGGATCCCCTATGTAGGGAGCCCAGCCACTGCTTGGCCTTAGACCGCAAAGGAAAAGGAAAAAGACGTAGTCGAATGGCGTCATCGGTGACGCCATTGATCTTAAAAGTGTCGCAAATTTCAAGAAAGTAAGAGATATGTGAATTTGGATCCTCGTCCGGTTGACCATCAAAGGTCACCGATTATTGCACCATTTGTATGATGCCGGACTTGATATCAAAATTATTGTTCGCCACCGTGGGGCGAACAATACTCGATTGTGTGCCTTCCAAATTCGGTCGCGCATAATAGGACATGGTCTGTTGCGCGTCCTCATTAGGATTTGGCTCGTTAAGATTAGGAGGATTAAGATTATGATCCATATTTGTTGCGTTAGTGTCCCCGATCGACTCTTCGGATTCTACTTGATTTCCCTGATCACGAGAACGGCGGTGCCTCAAGAGGGTTCGCTCGATCTCCGGATCAAAAGGAAGAATCGAAGTGCTACCTCAGGTCATACACTAAAAAGAGAAGAAGGGAAGAGGAAAAATTGAAAAAAAAATTCTTTTTGAAATTTAGAAAAAGGAAAATAAAATAAAAAGAAACATGATAAAATTAATAGCTATCCTCTTTTCAAAATATCTACGCAAAATCCCCGCCAACGGCGCCAAAAACTTGATATTTACTTTTGCGGTTTTGAAATTTAGTGAAGATTTGAGATTTTCTCCAAAACTATATCCGATAAAGGCAAGTGTACCTTATCGTCTATAGTATAGGATATTTAGGAATATCAAGGTCGTATTCCACGGGGCGCGTTGATTACTTCTACTTCGAGGAAAATCGCCATTATCTTATCGACGAAAGTTTGATTGGTTTGTTTTTGCTTAACTAAAATTAAAACTAATTGCAAGCTAAATGAAAGGATTAAACGTTGCATGAAAAGAAAGAGAAATTGACTTTGCAAAAAAAAGATATAACCAAGGAGAGAAAGATTGATATTGCATGAAAAGGAAGAAATTACTTAAGGAGAAAGAGAACATGAAAGAGAAAACTAATTTTATTGAAAATCAAAGAACTGTTACAAACCTTAATTTAAGAGTGCAAGGCTAAGGAAAATGAAGATTACAAACTGGAGAAAACTAGTGCATGAAAACTACATTCAAAACATTGCATGAATTTGAAAGGGAAGAGAACATGAAAGCCTTAAGAAACATGAACATCAACTTGAAAAACTCACTCTCAGCTCTAACAGCACCTCCCCATCTCCAAATTTCTGAACTCTGGACTCAAGGAGAGCCTCTGAATTTATAGGAAAAAATTTCAGATTACACGCCCTCGGTCACGGGCGTGACCAAGGGCGTGACTGCACTATTCACATCGGATCCGACAGCGGCGTGGGCTTTCTGTACGGCGCGGCGAAAAGTGACATGTCACGGGCGTGACATGTCGGGTCACGGCCGTGACTTTGGACGGCTGCATTAAATGCGGCGTGGGTTGGAATTCGGCATGGCGGCAGAGCAAGGATCACGCTGGAATGTGACGGCCGTGACATGTGGGTCACGGGCGTGACTTAGGTTGACTTCTCGACAGCATCTCCACGTCTCGACGGCGGCTCCACGTGGAAGATTCTAAATTTACACGCCCTTGGTCACGGGCGTGACTTTGGGTCACGGGCGTGACCTGGGGCGTGACTTGGTGTGGGCTAGCTCAGACAGCGCGACATCCTTATGGACTGATCTTTAGATTACACGCCCTTGGTCACGTGCGTGACCGAGGGCGTGACATGCCATTTTTCCCGATTTGTCCCAAAATTCTGCAAATATTGAAATTAAGCTAAGTTAGAATCAAAATTACAAAAAGAACTACTTATAACCTAAAATTGACATAAAAAGGAAAATTCACATTAAATATTTACAAAATTTTCTATTAAAAAGTTATAAAAATACTACTTATCATCCATCAAGGTCGGTGGTCATACGCTTGCCCTTTCGCACCTTCTCCACTGCATGAGACGATCTTATCAAGAATCAGTAGGGCTTTTAAGCTAGACATAGGGCTTGGGTTGAGGTATGGTAATGAAGTAGAAGAACGTAGGTTAAACGCACTCATCCTCCGGTAAATAACAAATTTCAACCTCAACATCTTCACCTTGAAGCACACTCCCCCAGACTTCATTTAAGCATGATGGTGCGCGCGAGACTACCACACTTGTGGTTTGATTATTTTTTGAGTTCTTTTACTCTCTTTTTTTCTAGATCCATATAAAGTTAGGATCGATCAAAATTTTAACTCATTCTCATTTTTTTCGCGCGCACACAAATATTTCTCCGCAACGCAAAATCATCATAAATATGTATATATTTCAAAGATTGACTCAAGTGCGCTTTAGGTTAGGATATGTGTCCTTGGTGAAATTTTAGTGGAGTATAACAAATAGGAGAGGTAAGGCTCAACGAGGCTAGCAAAGGATGACGTTAGGTTGGGAAATCAAAGCTCAACTGAACCAAATGATGGCCTACGTCATACTCCCAACAAGATCATTCAACGCACTCGTTTTGAAAATAGCTTGGGGCAAGTTCTTAACCACCGAGCGAGGTCTCCTCTCCTTCCAACTCAAACAACACGAGGCTAACAGCTCTTCTACACTCGACCTAGGGCTACCGCTAGATTCACCAAATTCACCGTTTGAGTAGAGTATTAAGTAATTACACAGATGAAGTAAATAAAACTATAACTTTGTGATTAAATCTATTCTACGTGAATTTTAATGCTGCGTGAGCGCTCTACTAGTAGCACCGCACGGGTCACATCCTGTTCAGCCACACAATCCTAAACTAACAATCAAACTTCTAAACATATACATCAAGCACTTGCACGATAATTGCGCACGAGTAAAAAAAATAAAACTAGTGTGGTGTGTGTTATGCAATGAGACAATCAATATAAATTTCCTAACACAACATTCTAGCATGTATGTGCGTGTAGCGTAAGCAAAGACCCGCTCCCCCCAGACTTGATTTGAAAAACAAATCAAATATAACATTTCATAGCAAAGATAAACCTAGGTTAGGAGTACCTATGCTCATAAGAGCATGCCAGAAGTGTGGTATAATCCTTCTTTAAAGATCTCCTCCTTTTCATTCAATCGAGTTCACACCTGCATTGTTAGCACCAAAGCAAAAATAAACAAAACATAGTAGAAATTAAAGCAAGCATATGGAACCGGGTGGTTCTCATGGGTTGTCTCCCAAGAAGCCCTTTTGTTTAACGTCCTTGAGGTGGACCAAATACCTCTATTAAGCAGTTTATAAAGTCTAGGAATAAGCAAAAGTCAATAAATCCTAATTATTATTACAAGCTCAACACAAATCAGCTATAAGCTGATTTGAAGTAGTAACAACTGATGAAAGAAAAGGTCCAGGGACCTGGTAGTAGGGGTGGAAATTAAGTAGGATGCTCAGCCTCCAACCCCAAATCTCCTCCTTTTTCGCTCTCTTCTTATCCTCCAGTATTATGTCTTCAATGAAAAACCGCTTGCCCCCTTGTAACCAATCCTCAAAGGGAAGCACCAATGATGATGAGGAAACAAGATGTTTCTTCACAGTACCTTCCTCATCCCGCCAGGCTTTCGACTCTTCCATGCATAAGGTCTGACCAACCGGAGGAGGGGCATCATGCATCCTTGTACATAAAGAAAGGGGGTCAGGAAATAAATTGGAAGAAAAACTAAGAGAAATCTCATTTGAGGGATAATCCCAGCTTCATCCCCCATAGGGTGCGGTAATGACAAACTGATGATATCATCGATGATTTCACTAGACTCGACAGCACACGCAATGGACTCCTCTATAACTGGGACTTCCTCGCACTGGACCGAAACAGTTGCTTCAGCACAATCGAGACTGATCTCCTCCATGAGAGTGGGCATGACACCGCGCAAGTCTGCAACATCATGCAAATTGACCTCAATGACAATATCAGAAATAGATGTAGCTTCGTGCATAGTGGGAGAAGACGTGCCACATAAGAGTTTGGGCTCACTCTCCACACAAGGGCACAAATCCACGCAAAGTGGTACGTGAACCGAAGAGGTATGGGGGGTCACATCAGAAACAGAGTCATGAGGGGCACTGATGCACGTGTCGATTCCAAAAACTTCAAGCAGTGTAGGTGGAAGGGACACGTAACCAGAGGAAGGAGCTGTGTTCGTCGAATTAGAGGATGGGACGATCCGGATATCCGGCTCATCGTCATCCGCCAATTGGCGAAGATAATCCGCACAGTCCTTCAAGGCATGCTCTCTACTTTTGCAAAATAAACAGTGCTTTACCGGCTTTGCCGGCACCCAAGGTGCGGTAGCCGCGTAATAGTGCGATATCGGAGGCGCAGTAGAGGAGCCAAAAGATTTATGGGACCCGTACGGTTTCTAAACAACACCATACTCTTTGGGACACCTATCACTAGCATGGGATGTGTCCCCACACCAACGACATCAGATATTCGAATGTGCCCACATGATATTGAAGAAGAAAATAGCTTGAAAAAGAGTAAATTATAAAAGAATAAAAGACCCAATCAAAAACAATCGATTCAAAACCAAAATCTCATCACGCCTGCACTCCCCGACAACGACGCCAAAAACCTGATGCGCAATTTAGCACCGCTAATTGGCAAGCACGAAATGCGATACGACGGTAGTGCACCGGTCGCTCAAGTAATAAAATAGGGAATAACTTCCCCGAATGTCGATATCTTGAGGAATGCAGGATATGGTGACAAGAAAGTAGAGTGAGGTAATTGTTTCGACGAGTAAAAGAAAGTAAAAACAAGGGCATTGTGATTGGTGTCCTAAGCTATTGCAGAAATAAGATGCGGGTCAAAACACTGCTTCGCAAGGCGGGATGGATGCAACGGCCGCGATGTCGTGCTTCGGAAAGCACGTGGATGGAAAGTAACTGTGACGATTGAGGGTCGCACACACCTCTTCGCAATGTGGGGGTGAGTGCAGCGGCCGCGGTGCCGCGCTTCGGTATGTGGGTGAAATGGCCACAGTTCAGGGTTTTGTGAGGGTCGTATTCACCTCTTCGCCTACATCACCACTAGCAATTGCTAGATGGCTTCACACACAAACAATCTAGGCTATCACAACAACAACGAAAGCTATTCTCACCACCACATCATCATTGCACATGAACACAAGCAAGGATACATAACATTAACCTAACAAGCATTCGTACAACAACACAAAGAGAAAGCACAAGCATCAATGTTTAGAAAGGACCACATAGAAGATGTCACCGCGTCTTGGGTTCTCGGCCGGAGTGAGAGGTTATCGGGCTCTCTACGGGCTCGGCCATCAGATGGTGTGCGGACTGATGCGATGATTCGGCAAGTGCACCGGTCGCGCAAGTAATAATAATGGGGAAAATCCCCGAGTGTCGGTCTCTTGAGGAACACAGTAAGGTGGAGTTAGGTTTCGAGGAAGGACTTGAGATTGAAGTCCTTAAATCGGATGGAATGCGGGGGAGTTGGGTTGGCTTTTGGAAAAAAAATAAAAGCTATCAACTACTCCTATGCAATGCCGCTATGCAATGCTTCGCTTGGCGGGATGGAGACTAGGCAGGCCTTGAGCGCGCTGCGTCGAAAGGGCGGATGGACGAATAGGGAAGCGGAATCAAACTATGCAGGCCTTGAGCGCGCTGCTTCGTTAGGCGGGATGGAGTACGGGCCGCGATGCCACGCTTCGGTAGGCGGATGGGCGAGTAGGCTAACGGAATGAGGGTCGCAAGCACCTCTTCGACAAGCACGCCACTAGCAATTGCTAGTGCGGCACCGGACGTGACGGCGGGATGGAGGATGGAATGGGGCGCACCTCAAACACACAAATAAACAAAAAAGGTATTTCACATAGACATGAAATAACTTTAAATAGCAAGGTCTATAGTGTTCTTCATCAAAATACAAAAGATCTAACTATTACAACAATCAATAAGAGAAGAATAAGGAAAGAAATCGATCGAATCCGAAGTCTCGTTGTAGATTCACGGTTGGAATCGCCGGGTTGTCAATCCGCGTCCAAGCTCGGTCCGCAACTACGTTCGGGGTAGAGAGAGCTGTCAGGACTCTCCAATGGACCCGTCTTCTTCGTGTCATGATCCGGTAGAGGTTGCAAACTTCCTCTTGCTTGATTGTAATGGCGGCTAGGTCTTCCTTTGGAGCTCTTGGATGAAGGAGGAGGCCGAGAGGAAACTCCGGCTCAAGATTGGCGTGAAGAGCAAGCCCGGAGCACCTCTAGATGGTGGGCGGCGGTGGAGGGGGGAATCTGGGCGCTCTGGAGCATGAAACGGCGGAAGAAGACGATCGATCTGACCTAAATCGCGAGCAGCGGAATTTATAGGCGTTGGAATTAAACAGTGCGCACGGGCATTGGCGCACGACCAGTGGTCGTGCGCACTAGAATCCTGTGATCGTGCGCTCTGCCTGGACGGAGCCTGCAAAGACAGAAATTATAAAATAAAATGTTCGCACGACCAGTGGCGCACGACCGGTGGTCGTGCGCACTATCGTAGGTGGTCGTGCGCTCTGGTTGAAACAGAACTCATAAAATTACTGTTAAGTGCGCACGAATAGTGGCGCACGACCGGTGGTCGTGCGCACTAGCGTAGATGGTCGTGCGCACTTCAGCAAACAGAACTCAGAAATTTAATGGCAAATGCGCACGAGCAGTGGCGCACGACCGGTGGTCGTGCGCACTGGCATTGATGGTCGTGCGCACTGCACCAAACAGAACTCATGAAAAAGGTGTTAAGTGCACACGATCAGTGGCGCATGACCAGTGGTCGTGCGCAATAGAACCGGCGATCGTGCGCAGTGTTCCTGTGCAGAATTGCACCGGGAACACTCGCACGACTCCTAATCCAGCACAACCACGAATCTAGCCACTGAAAGTGGCACCTAACAGTACATGAAAACTACTAATGAAGATAAGCATGAAATCACACCAAAATGGGCCTAGAAGTGCACCTAGCATAGAATGACCAATATGAGCTAAAACAGGGCTAAAGTGCAGTGAAAAGACTAAATAGATGGCCCAGATGAGTCCATAAAAGTGTATATGATCAGGACTCATCACGGACTCAAAGGAGGCTGTCACCGCTCCAACGATCTTCAGCGCTTCTATGGTCTCCTCGGCGAAGAATGCTTGATCAGGACTCATCACACCCCCAGACTTACCTGTTTGCGCGTCCCGAGCAAACAAATTCTAAGCGAACTAGGAAAGAACAGTAGATGGCTTAATGATTATACTACAGAGTACCATGCGAAGTCGCATGCTCACGTGCATAAGAAAAATAGTAGAAAAGATTTCTGATTATAAAAACAGTTTATAAATTTCTAAAAGAGTAAAAGCATATTACAACTACTCAAAATGGTGAACAACGGTGAATCATTCGGTCACGCATTCGGAGAAAGTAAACTAAACGCTGAGATGAGCATTGCTCAAGATTGGGGTGCCGGATAAACTCCACCGAAATCCATCGGTGTCGGTGACCATAGGCTTGCCCGGTCACATTCTCTCCACGGCACTGGTTTGACTCAAATGCGTGAATCAATAGGACTTTAGGTTTTAAATGGGGCTTGGGTTTAGGTGAGGAAAAACAAAGATAAAAACGACGGCTCAAGCACTAAACCCCAATGAGCTTATGCAGAAATTATTCTCGTTCACCACACAAACACGCGGGTACACAACACCCCCAGACTTGAACTTAGACGCATGGGTGTGTGCACCGCCTACTCCCAAATATAAATCTCAAACAGATTTTTTTTCAATCAAACTTTTCATTCTTCTTTTTCTTTTCAAATCTTTTTCTTCTTTTCTTTTTCTTTCTTTAACAATTTCAGCAAATTTTTAAAGATGCACAACCACATTTTCACAATGTACTACCACAATCAACACCGACAATTTGAAATTTAAACAAAATGCTTGCTTTTTGGGTGTGCGACTAGGATTGGCTTTTGGGCTTTGGTGAAATAAGAGTGGGGCTGAATCAAAGAACGGGTAGGCACAACTGGGCTAGCGAGGATATAGCGGTAGGGATAGGCACAAAGGCTCAACCGGGCCAAAATGATGGCCTATATCACATTCACGCAATTGACTAACCGTATACCCATGCTTCAAGAATCGCTTGGGGCAAGTTCTAGCCACCGAGAAAGATTCTCCTTTCTCCCGACTCAAGCAATACGAGTCTAGCGATCGTTTACACACATCCCTACGCTACCGTTTGATTCACACCGGATTCACCATTTGAGTAGAGTAAACAACATTTACACTAATAGAGAAAAATATAAAACCATAGTATAAAAAGAAGTCTACTCTACACAAATTTCTATGCAACCGAGCACTCGACTAGGAGCACTACGGGAGTCAACATTTTACTCTGCTACATAGTCCTAAGCCATCACCTAGATTTTCCCACATAAGCAGAAGAATTAAATTCACTACAGAGCTTACATACAGATGAGTACGCGCTCAAGTGGGTGCTGTGGTGTGCAATGAAAATGAACAAAACATTTTAAATGAAATCTTCTAGTCTGCAGTGCAATAGTGCACGTGAGTGGGCACAAAAACTGCTCTCCCCCAGACTTAAACTAAACAATCCACAAAACATATGACATGAAAATCATAATAGGGCTAGGGGAAGAGAGTACCCAATGCTCAGCAAGTGAGCATACCAGAAGATTGGCGTTTAAACCCAGACTAAGCTGCAGCATCCGCCATCCAGAAGAAGTACCTGCAGGGGTCAGCTCCGCAAAACAAAAGAAGCAGAAAAAGATAAACTACAATAAACTACAGCTAACTAAACAGGATGGACTAAAAATAAAATGCATGAAAAGTAAGATAACTACTGGGGTTATTGTCATCCCAGCACGACTTATTCAAAAACTAAAGGTTCTAGCTAATGGGCCTATGAAAAGAAAAGTGCACCAGTAACTGTTCTAATATGCGTGTCAGTAGCGGGTACCGATACGGAGAAAGAACAGTCACGCCTCTACCCGAATATAAATAATACCTGCCCATCACAGGTAGAGGGAAAAGAAAGTAAGAAGAGGAGGAGGCCTGGTCCTCACTCATCTCACCAAAACTATCCTTGCCCAGCAAGGTATCGCCCACAGCAGGTCTGCAGGAGGAGAAGGCAACGAGTGGAGCTTCCTCTACGGAGGGGGGATCAACCTCCTCACATGAGAGGATGCTCACATTATTGACTTGAGCATCATGCTCCAAGTCCTCCTGATGTACCTGTGAAGACTCAACCTGCACAGGCTCAGATGAAGAAGGGGGGTCAGGAAATAAAAGAGAAGGATGACATAAATAATCAAAAATCGGGGGAGTGGTCCCGGTCTCACTCCCATTAGGTTGGGGAAGTAAAAAAAATGTTTGCATTGTCATCAATGCTACAAGATTCGGCAGGATCAATGGTGGCCAGGCTTAAGATTTGGACTTCCTCCACCGGTGTTGAGGAAAACTCCTCTTCACCTAGAAGGTTGTCCTCCTCCATAGGAATAGGCACAACACTCAGATCGCCAGCCTCATCCTGTGACACATCCTCAACAATGTCGTCGGAGATGAGTATAGTATGCACAATAGGGGGAGGAGTAGTGCTCGGATAATAGTCGAGCACCGATTCCTCACAAAGAATCGAATCCACTAGAGGTGGTGGATGCACATGGAGAATAGGCTCAGCAATGTCGGTGCATAGATCAGCCGCACATCCGGTGACTGTGTTAACGCCATACCCTTCAAGATGTGAAGGTGGCAAGGACACAAAACCGGATGTTGAAGGTGTGCCGCCAGAGTTAGGATTCGGGACGATCCGGATATCCGGCTCGTCATCCTCATCCAATTGGCGACGAAAAGCAGCACAATCCTTCAGGGCATGATCTGTGCTCCGACAAAACTGGCACTGCCTAGCAGGCTTCTTTGGCACAGCGGGGGCTGGAGCCGAAAAGAAGTATGACGGTAAAGGCTCAGCAGAGTAGCCATAAGACTTACGCGCACCATATGGAGTACCAGACGAAGTCGGTGCTCCATATGCTGGGCTATAAGAATTATGCCTACTATTCTCCGTAGGGCATTCATCACTAGAGTGGGAGGTAGCTCCACACCAACGGCAACGAAAATTGAGATGTGCCCACATAGTGAGAAGATAAAACGATTCAAAAAGAAGAACACTATTGTGCGAAATACTATACCTAATAAAAATTTACTAAAGCAACCTACTATAAAACAAGAAAATGGAATAAAGAGAACAGAAATAAAACAAAAGATGCGATAAACAAATGGAAGGGCTTCTCTCTCAGATTCTCCCTCTCCAGAAAACTCACACGACTGTGTTCCCCGGCAACGGCGCCAAAAACTTGATGCGATGATTCGGCAAGTGCACCGGTCGCGCAAGTAATAATAATGGGGAAAATCCCCGAGTGTCGGTCTCTTGAGGAACACAGTAAGGTGGAGTTAGTTTTCGAGGAAGGACTTGAGATTGAAGTCCTTAAATCGGATGGAATGCGGGGGAGTTGGGTTGGCTTTTGGAAAATAAAATAAAAGCTATCAACTACTCCTATGCAATGCCGATATGCAATGCTTCGCTTGCGGGATGGAGACTAGGAATGCCTTGAGCGCTCTGCGTCGAAAGGGCGGATGGACGAGTAGGCAAGCGGAATCAAACTATGCAGGCCTTGAGCGCGCTGCTTCGTTAGGCGGGATGGAGTACGGGCCGCGATGCCACACTTCGGTAGGCGGATGGGCGAGTAGGCTAACGGAATGAGGGTCGCAAGCACCTCTTCGACAAGCACGCCACTAGCAATTGCTAGTGCGGCACCGGACGTGACGGCGGGATGGAGGATGGAATGGGGCGCACCTCAAGCACACAAATAAACAAAAAAGGGTATTTCACATAGACATGGAATAACTTTAAATAGCAAGGTCTATAGTGTTCTTCATCAAAATACAAAAGATCTAACTATTACAACAATCAATAAGAGAAGAATAAGGCAAGAAATCGACCGAATCCGAAGTCTCGTTGTAGATTCACGGTTGGAATCGCCGGGTTGTCAATCCGCGTCCAAGCTCGGTCCGCAACTACGTCCGGGGTAGAGAGAGCTGTCACGACTCTCCAATGGACCCGTCTTCTTTGTGTCACGATCCGGTAGAGGTTGCAAACTTCCTCTTGCTTGATGGTAATGGCGGCTAGGTCTTCCTTTGGAGCTCTTGGATGAAGGAGGAGGCCGAGAGGAAACTCCGGCTCAAGATTAGCGTGAAGAGCAAGCGCGGAGCACCTCCAGATGGTGGGCGGCGGTGGAGGGGCGAATCTGGGCGCTCTGGAGCAGGAAACGACGGAAGAAGATGATCGATCTGACCTAAATCGCGAGCAGCGGAATTTATAGGCGCTGGAATTAAACAGTGTGCATGGGCATTGGCGCACGACCAGTGGTCGTGCGCACTAGAATCCTGTGATCGTGCGCTCTGCCTGGACGGAGCCTACAAAGACATAAATTATAAAATAAAATGTTCGCACGACCAGTGGCGCACGACTGGTGGTCGTGCGCACTATCGTAGGTGGTCGTGCGCTCTGGTTGAAACAGAACTCATAAAATTACTGTTAAGTGCGCACGAATAGTGGCGCACGACCGGTGGTCGTGCGCACTGGCATTGATGGTCGTGCGCATTGCACCAAACAGAACTCATGAAAAAGGTGTTAAGTGCACACGATCAGTGGCGCACGACCAGTGGTCGTGCGCAATAGAACCGGCGATCCTGCGCAGTGTTCCTGTGCAGAATTGCACCGGGAACACTCGCACGACTCCTAATCCAGCACAACCACGAATCTAGCCACTGAAAGTGGCACCTAACAGTACATGAAAACTACTAATGAAGATAAGCATGAAATCACACCAAAATGGGCCTAGAAGTGCACCTAGCATAGAATGACCAATATGAGCTAAAACAGGGCTAAAGTGCAGTGAAAAGACTAAATAGATGGCCCAGATGAGTCCATAAAAGTGTATATGATCAGGACTCATCACGGACTCAAAGGAGGCTGTCACCGCTCCAACGATCTTCAGCGCTTCTATGGTCTCCTCGGCGAAGAATGCTTGAACTAGCGGCGGAGAATGCTTGCAAATGCTCCCGGATGGAGGAATGGCGAAGGAGATCGCTGGAAATGGTCTCCTCTTGTCTCCTCAGTTGGAAAGGGTGAAAATGGCGGGATTCCTGGCTTTTACCGCGAGGAGAATCGACCTCCCCGAAATCCTCTCTAATGCTGCAGATTTCCTGCTTTAAATACTAAACAGGCGGAATTTTAGTCACGCACGGGCGAACGCATGATCGTGCGCTGCCCGTGCGATAATTAATGATAAAAACTGGCGTGAAGACGAAGCTGCGTCGCCCGTGCGATTTACTCATGCACGGGCAAATCCGCCCGTGCGTCAAAACGCACGGGTAAATTCAGAAAAGCTAAAAAAATAGGAAGAAACAGGCGTCCGTGCGTTTGACTCACGCACGGGCAAATCCGCTCGTACGTCAAAATGCACGACCAAACTCAGATCTCCCGTTTTTTGCCTAGATGAGAATGCACGACCGCAACCATCCGTGCGTCAAGAAAATGCACGACCGTGCGTTGCACACAATCATGAATTCTGGGGTAAAACTGGATGATCCGACTGTTGGACATGTGTGTCACATCCCTTTGTTTGAGAATAACAAATCACATATTGTATTTGATATTGCTTGTAGTGTGTTTATAGTGTGCAGGAGCTATATGTGCAATACTCCACAGGTAGAAAGCAGCTTGGAACAAACTTTTGAAAGGAGCAGTGCTAGCGCCGGCGCTATCGCTACCGCCAGCACTACAACCAGCGCTATCACTACCGCCAGGCGCTATCTCGAGTTCGTGCACAGCGACGGTTTCGCAACCGCTACCGCTACCGCCAGCGCTATCTCCCGCTACAGCCAGCGCTATCGCTACCGCCAGGCGCTATCTCCAGTTCGTGCACAGTGCCACGCCGCCGACGGTTGCGCAACTGCTCCACACGAATGCTACCGCAGGCGCTAGCTCCAAGTTCTATAAATTGGAGTTTTGCTTCTCATTTTGGCTATCCATCCCAGAGAGGTTGCTTGTGCCACAAAGTCTAGTGTTGTTATGCTGCCGAAGATGGATCTCCCACAAAAAGCTTAAGGGTAATTTTGGAGGAGGACTACGTCACGCTACATCCGAAGGACGATCGCTTCTACCTCGCTTATGCTACATCGATCCTTCATCCTCGACTCCAGAGATCTCATATAGGGAGTTTTATTATTATTTTCATTATTTCCATTCCATATTTTTTTGTAACCGTTTAGAGAATTCGCCTTGAGTTGGCGACTAGGTCTGGGTAGGACTTAGGGGGAAATTCGCCTTGTGTTGGCGACTAGGTCTAGGTGATTAGATCTAGGCGGTGCTCGAGGCCATATCCGGGGAAGGATTGGCTAGAGCGGCTTGAGGCCTTATCCGGGAAAGGATAGGCTAAAGCCAACCGGTTTATGGGGATACGAGTCGGCATAGAAAAGGAAAAATTATTTACATATGTACGCCTCTGATTTCTAGCGATATTGAAATCAAATTTTGTAAACACCTTTTTATATAAATACAATCATGTCTTTATTTGTGTTTACTTGATTTCTCTCCTTTGGCGTTATCTTTAATATATTGGTTACAAAGTTTTCAATTCAAAATACTATAACTAAATTGTTTATTTCAATCTCTTAATCATAAAACAATTTAGTACTTATTTCGAAAGATGAAAATTATGATATTCTCACAAATTAGCTAAATTGTTATTTTTCCTTTCTCATATTACTTTATACAATTTAGTAATTTCAATAAAATTATAAAAGATTTTTATTCCCTTATTCACCCCCCCCCCCCTCCTCTAAGGGCTCCATAAGATCCAACAAGTGGTATCGGAGCTAGGTTATTCCAAACGGTTTAAAAACAAGGAATAATGGTGTCTCATGATCTCGCTTCTACTAGTAGGGGAAATTTTCTTATAAATGAAAATCCTTAGCACCACCTTTATTTGAAGGCAAAAATTATAATGGGTGGAAATTTCTTATGGAAAAATTTCTTAAGTCTTTGGATATGGAAGTATGGAATATTACTTTTAAAATACCCCCAAGTACTTTAAATAAAAATGAAATGTTTTTAAATGCCAAATCAATGAATAGTCTATATTGTGCACTGCATCAAAATATTTTCAAACTAATTTATACACTTCCTACTCCTTATGAAGTTTGGAAATTTCTTGAGAATACTTATAGTCTTCCTTCTACAGATGATGAACAAGAGGAATTCCTTATGGATCCAAGAGAAGAAATCGATGAGGAATTCCTTATGGATCCAAGAGAAGAAATCGACGAGGAATTCCTTATGGATCCAAGAGAAGAAATCGATGAGGACATATGCTTGAAGGAAGAAGAATACAACGTCACAATATTGGACTCATTTGTTGGCAACACATCAAGCAAAAGAGAAGACGAAAACTATTGCAAGGTAAGAAAATATAAATCTCCTCTTTTTGTAAAAAATTTTATTTCTACATCTCGTATGCTTAAAATTGCTAAACGTAAAATTTTAAAGTTAAAAATTGCTAATTCCAAATTACGTTTAGAAAATAAATCTTTAAAAGAAAACGATAACGTAGAATCAAATATTGATGTGTTAAATTCTCTTTGATGCTCTTTAGTTGAAATTCCTATTCCTTGTCTTAATTGCAATTTATTAAAAGAAAAATTCAAGGAAATTGAAAAATGGCTCTTAATTTCTAAAAGGCATAATGAAAAATTGTTAATTGAAAATGATGTTTTATCTTCTAAGTTAATACAATTAAAATCTTTTGTTGAAAAATTTCAAATGTCATCTAATGAATCTCATCATAAGATTTTGAATAACAAGGATAAATTAACTTACAAAATCATTTCTAAAAAGGATCATTTTCATACATCAACTCAAAAGGAGTTAAGTTTCAAAAAGAATTATGACCCTCACAAAATTCTTAAGAGTCACTATTATAAGTCTCAATATATTTTCAATCATGACTCAAACTTAAAAACTCCTTTTCATGAAAATCAAAATATAAAATATTATCCTTTATATTATAAGAGTATGCCTATAAGAAAGAGTGGAAATGAAAATCATCAAAATATTGATCAATCTTCTAAAACATATTGTAATCCACTCTTTCAACAATCACTTCTAAAGAAAGACAATCACTCTTATAAAATTTTGAACAATCCATATAATAAAAATCATTATGATTATCAACATCAAGCTATTTTGAAAAATAATTTAAATAAACATAAACCTCCAAAGAATTATTTTTCAAACAATTCACATAATCATTATATGGATTTAAGTAATAAACAACCAAAGTATGAATGGAGACTCATAAAGAAAAATGACATATCAACATTAATTACAAAGGCTCATTCATCATTATCTTCTCAAAATCCATCACGCCATATTTGGGTGCCCAAAGGAACCATTACACATGGTCAACTTTGGATACCTAAATCTCTTATCATTTAGTATCTTTCGTTTGCATGAAGTAGAAATAGTTAAAAATGAAATATCAATACTCTACTTCATGATGTGCTTTATTTCTTTTTCTTTTGTTTGTTTTTGTATTTATTAATCCAAAATGCTTATGGTCCCTCTATATTTTATCAAATATGACTTTCACATATTATGCCTAATGTTTATCAAATCAATATGAATTAAAATTGAACATAAAGTCATATGATTTTAAAAGAGACCTACCTATCAATTTTTTTAATTATTATATATATCCTTTTAAATCCTTTACCCTTAATTGTATTGAATTATCATTAGAAATTGAATATTGAAATTATTATCAAGACTAGTGAAACTATTTTAAAGATTGGATTTAAATGGTTTATTTAAGGGCTTAAACTAAAAATTAAAATGCGCAACAGTTTGATTATTTTCTATGTTATTTGCTGCATATGATAGCCCTTATAATGAAGAACATTATCTAGAAAAATTGAAAACAAAAATTCATCTAAACGCGTGTTTAATCTTTCAAAAATGCGAATTTACGATCAAAACTTCAAACATCCATATCTTTTGATCCGCTCGCCTGATTTTCGCGTTTAATATATTTTTGGAAAGAGCACAAAAAATCTCCATCCAACGGCAAACTAGGCTTTCTCATTTGAATTCTTTTGGTGTTGTCAACTTGCCCAATTTCAACTCCGTTTTAAAAGCTATCTTAGTTTGCTTGATTTGGAAATTTCTGTGTTTATGGATTTTTCATCACATGCTATCCTTAATATAATTATTTCATATATTAATTTAAATATTATGTGTGTGATGTGTGTCACCAATGTTTGCATGTAGCTTAGACCTTAGAATCATCTTCTATCATTAAGATCAAATCAAAAGTTTAATCATTTCATTCTAGGTCTAAAGAAAATTAATTTGAAAACTTCTCATATTACATGCAACATAATCTCCATTAATCCTATGTAATAACATTGCATTCAAACTCATCATCCTAGCATTGCTTCTTGGTCTATGCTTATATATTTATGCTGGGTAGAACACTTACAATGTTATTCAACTTTCATGATAACTATGCGATTTTGAAATTATAATAGAATACCAAAATTCCAACAAACACATAGTTTATGGATTAATCATTAGTATATATATCATGAAACTATTTATCATCATGGAAAACCAAAGATCAATAAATCTAATTATCCAATGCAATTTTATTATAAATTTCAAAATGTTATATATGTGATCTTTGTCTTTGATATGATTACATGATCATCAATTTCTAGACTTAAAAATATGCTTATTCAAAAGGAAATCACCAAATCATATTTTCATAAGTCTAGAAGGATTAGAATTCTCATACATCATGATGATAACATATATTCTATGCAAAATTTCTCTTTAATCATAAATCATAATTCATGTTCTATCAAGACTTGTCTCAAATCGATAATAGGAATTATGAATCTTATGATAAAAATTATGAATAATGTTTTTTCTTTACATTATTTGATGTATTGATTTGCTTTGCTAGTGATTGCATGTATCTCTCATATTTGTAGACTCTAGAATCAACTTTGTAATGAAAGTATAAATCAAACTATATCATCACTCCATTCTAGATCTATAATTTGAAATTCTATTTTGGAATACATGCAATATTAATATTAATCTTATGACATGACATTAAACCCTAAACTCATCATGCTAGCATTGTCACTTATTGAATATTAGTAATTGTGCTAGTTATCTCATATTGTCATTTCATAAAAGTAGAAAAATTATGCGGCTTTATAACTCATCACATTAAACAAAACCCATAGTTTATAAATCAACCCATAGTCTAAAAGGCATAGGTTGTCCAAAGATTATTCACCTTTGACTTCATACCTCACAATAGCGGGGGCGTAGGATTGGATACATTTAAGACCAAACCTATAAGACATGTCTTGTCCTTAACCGGGGAGGGTTCCAGTGGGGCCTTACGAGGCACTGGGGGAAAGAGTGCTAGGTTTAGTGTTCTCTAGTGTGTGCATATGAGACTAACACCCCAACCTACGGCATGCGTGCAGCTCCTCATGCCCATCCGCCACTTAGTACGGGGCTAGGGTGTAAACATTTAGTCGGGGTAGTCTTTAATCTTAGGACATACTTATATTACTCTTTGCATGATCATTTTATTTACTTATCACTTTAATCATGCATATTTTGGGTTGTTTAATAAAAAATGTCCTCTTGTGTCTTCATAGTGTATATCTTCATGTTTAAATGGTTTTGTAAAACACAAGAATTTGAAAAGCCAAAGTTTCATGCAAATTTGATCCACCTAGAGATCTCCAAAAATTCTGAAATTTCAGCATGGAACTACTTTAAGGACACTTAATCAATATCAATAATCAAAAATTTAAAATTCCTAAAAAACCGTATACTGTTTGCCGCGCTAGCGCTAGCGCCGGCGCTAGCGTGAGTGTATGATTTTTCTGAATTTTAAAATTTCTAAAAATTCATACAAATATGTTGGTTCATATTTTCTACTTATTTGTTGTGTTTCTGATTTTTGTTATTTTTGTTTTATTTATATTAAGAAAAATCAACTACAAAAGATCAAAATTAAAAATATACAAAAATATGTTTTTGTGATTTACGTTTTTTTCTTAATATTATGAAAAATATACTACAAAAATTCAAAACTCAAAACTTACAAAAATATGTTTTTGTGATCTTTCTGTTTTTAGTTGATTTAAAAAATGATAAAACAAAAAAAATTGTATGGTCTTTATTGCCAATATCAAGCATGTATGAATTCTTATTTAGAATTATTTACAATGTTAAACCTTATTTCTTCAAATTACTATGAACATTGTTTTGCTTATCATGCTTTGATATATCTATTTAAAGTGCATCAATTGTATTGAAAAATGTGTAGAACTAAGCTTAGCATGCCTCTAAGTATGAGTAAATGTTTTATGATTGATAATGATACATTTCACTCACTTATTTTGGTAATCAACATGTGTGTGTAAATCTAAAAATGCTTGCTTGTGTATTGTATTTGTACAATGAATTAAAACTTGCATAAGTTTATTGCCTACACTACATTTGAATTGCACTTATGAAATTTAGAAAAGTGGTTAAGTTAAAAATTTTGGTTTGCAAAACAAGTGTATTCAGACAATGTTGTCTCACAAATATGACCAAAAAAAATTATATACATGTAGACAAATATAACTCCACCAAGCACTACTTGAACCTCCTGATAAGTCTTCATAAGCATTGTGAGGTTGAGCACCTTGGAAAGAATAGTAAAGTTACTTGTGCAAACCTTGGTTATTACACCACTTTGTTAAAAACTATGTGCATTAAAAGTGTGTGAAAGTAATTTACTTGTGTTTTATTGTGCACTTTACTTTGCATATGTCTTGTATTTTGTGATTTAAATCAATTGTTAACATTGCCTAAAATACACTTATGTGCACATCATTATCTTTCATAACACTTCTTCTCATGAGTATTGGATTCTAATGCTTTATCTATACTACTCTTTATATAAAAATGCACTAGATAACCTAGCATGATCTCTACAATGTTTTGGTATTTGTTGAACTTAGAATTAAGTAACATTGTAGTATAATCTCTCTTTGATATGTTCATATCATGCTTGGTATTTTTATAAAAAAAAACTTTGAGATTTCAAAAAGATTAAAACATCTTTCAAATTTGAACTAAGACTCATATTTCTACTTATGCTTTTCATGCTTACAAAAAGATGTTTATTATAATCTTCCGCTTGCTTACAACTCTTATCTATATTTGAAATCTCGTATATATGCTATGCTTAAACTCTTTATCATTATTTATATTTCGAAAAGCTCGATCATGATATATTAATGCCTCCTTACTACCCTCACCCCACCTTCTTTTGATAATACCAAAAGGGGGAGATTAATTGAAGAAATCTATATATGAGAAATATAGATAAATAAGGGGAGACTAATTCATGAAATCTAAATCTATCATTTAGGGGGAGTAACACATAAATTGCATTTATGTAGGGGGAGCATTAAGATAGGGGGAGTATGCACATTATCATGCATATCATTTACTATAGTAGCACTTTTTTCTTGCTTATCTTATCTATAAACACTATTGCTGATTTCTTGCTTAGAGGATTTATTATTATCAAAAGGGGAGATTGTTGGACATGTGTGTCACATCCCTTTGTTTGAGAATAACAAATCACATATTGTATTTGATATTGCTTGTAGTGTGTTTATAGTGTGCAGGAACTATAGGTGCAATACTCCACAGGTAGAAAGCAGCTTGGTACAAACTTTTGAAAGGAGCAGCGCTACCGCCGGCGCTATCGCTACTGCCAGCACTACCGCCAGCGCTATCACTACCGCCAGGCGCTATATCGAGTTCGTGCACAGCGACGGTTTCGCAACTGCAACTGCTACCGCTACCGCCAGCGCTATCTCCCACTACCGCCAGCGCTATCGCTACCGCCAGGCGCTATCTCCAGTTCGTGCACAGCGCCACGCCGCCGACGGTTGCGTAACCGCTCCACACAAATGCTACCGCAGGCGCTAGCCACTACCGCAGGCACTAGCTCCAAGTTCTATAAATTGGAGCTTTGCTTCTCGTTTTGGCTATCCATCCCAGAGAGGTTGCTTGTGCCACAAAGTCCAGTGTTGTTATGCTGCCGAAGATGGATCTCCCACAAAAAGCTTAAGAGGAATTTTGGAGGAGGACTACGTCACACTACATCCGAAGGATGATCGCTTCTACCTTGCTTATGCTACAACGATCCTTCATCCTCGACTCCAGAGATCTCATATAGGGAGTTTTATTATTATTTTCATTATTTCCATTCCATATTTTTTTGTAACCGTTTAGAGAATTCGCCTTGTGTTGGTGACTAGGTCTGGGTAGGACTTAGGGGGAAATTCGCCTTGTGTTGGAAACTAGGTCTAGGTGATTAGATTTAGGGGGTGCTCGAGGCCATATCCGGGGAAGGATTGGCTAGAGCGGCTTGAGGCCTTATCCGGGGAAGGATATGCTAAAGCCAACCGGTTCGTGGGGATACGAGTCGGTATAGAAAAGGAAAAATTATTTACATATGTACGCCTCCGATTTCTAGCGATATTGAAATCAAATTTTGTAAACACCTTTTTATATAAATACAATCATGTCTTTATTTGTGTTTACTTGATTTCTCTCCTTTGGCGTTATCTTTAATATATTGGTTACAAAGTTTTCAATTCAAAATACTATAACTAAATTGTTTATTTCAATCTCTTAATCATAAAACAATTTAGTACTTATTTAGAAAGATGAAAATTATGATATTCTCACAAATTAGCTAAATTGTTATTTTGCCTTTCTCATATTACTTTATACAATTTAGTAATTTCCATAAAATTATAAAAAGATTTTTATTCCCTTATTCACCCACCCCCCCCCCCCCCCTCTAAGGGCGCCATAAGATCCAACACCGACCACCTGTATACAAGATAAAACAGCTGGGACAACACCTCCAGAACTAGATAAACATAGAGAAAGGGATGGGGAGCACCTTGTGCTTACCCCAATAACAAGGAGCGCTAATGTGCACCGAAACGGACCTAAGAGTGCACCTAGCAAGGAATAACAAATATGATCAAAAACATGCCTAAAGTGTAGTTCATCGACTAGAAATACGGCCCAGATGAGTCCAAAAATGTGTATATAAATGGGACTCATCAGTGCTATATTCTAGATCATGGTGGAGCTTAGGATAAGCGTCTTGGATTGATGGAATTTGCCTACAATAATAGTTATCAGGAGAGTTTGCAAATGGCCCCCTTTGAGGCTCTGTATGGGAGGCGTTGCCGAATTCCCTTGTTTTGGGCAGAGGTTGGTGAGAGTCCATTTTTAGGCCCAGAATCTTTGGAATAGATCAGCGTTGTCGTGACTCATATCCGCGAGAAGCTTCGTATCGCTCAGGAGCGGTATGAGAAGTATGCCAATCGGAGAAGGATGGATCTTGAGTTTGCCATAGTAGACTTAGTGTTCTTGAAAGTTTCTCCGATGCCGGGCGTTAAGAGATTTGGAAGGAACCACAAGTTGGACCCTCGGTATGTGGGACCTTTCCAGATTGTTGAGCGCATCGGAGCGTCAGCTTAAATATTGGATTTGCCTGCTTCCTTCCCAAATGTTCACGATGTGTTTCATGTGATTCAGTTGAGGAAGTGTCTGCATAGTGATCGGCTTGTTCTTGATTCAGTGCCCGTATTGTAGCACAATCTTTCGTATGTTGAAGAGCCTGTCCGAATCTTGGAGACTCAGGGGCGTGTGTTGCGGAGGAAGACGATCCAGATTGTTAAGGTTCTTTGGAAGAATCAGGGTGTCAAAAGAGCAACATGGGAGCTGGAGTCTGCCATGAGAGAGACTCATCCTAGCCTCTTCTCTTAGATTTCAGGTAAATCTTCTATCAGGTAACCTTTGGATTTGATTCTGTATCTTTTTTGATCTTTAGATTTCAAGTTTCGGGAAGAAACTTCTTTTTAGGGGGAGTGAATGTAATGCCCCTGATTTTTTTCGTTAATTATTTACGTGGCCGCTGTGACGTAATTTTGGCATTTGGGCATTACGTCAGCTAGTCAGGTTTAGCTTTGGGCCGTAGCCTAGTTAAAGTGTGTAACTTGGATCGAGCGTGTGAGATTTCACGTTGTTTCGAGTTTTGGGAAATTATTTATGTAATTATTGCATTCATTATAATTCCCTGGCTCTGTGTTCGGTGATCTGAAGAGGAGCTATGTTCGACGAACAATAGAGGGGCTGCGTTCGACGAACGGAGAGGGGTTGCGTTCGACGAACGGTAGAGGGGCTGCGTTCGACGAACGACAGAGGGGCTGCGTTCGACGAACAGCATCGGCTCTGCATTCGATGAATGGCAGCGGCTCTGTGTTCGACAAATGGCAGAGGGGCTGTGTTTGACGAACGACAGAGGAGCTGCGTTCGATGAACGGCAGCGGATCTACGTTCGACGAACGACAGAGGAGCTGCGTTCGATGAACTACTGGCTGAGTTCGATGAACTCCTGGAGGATTAATATATATACATTAAGCTTAGGTTTTATCTTTTCATCTCCTTCCCCTTTTGGCCGACCTAGAGTTCTGTCGGGCCAGAGAGCGAGAGCGGCGTGTCATGGAGCTTCCGACCGGCGATTCGAGGGCTGTAGTAGTCAGAATCCCGTTTGGAGAGTAAATTTGGAAAGCTCTCGGCGGGATCTTCGTTCTAGTGGTATGCTTTTCGCGTTTCATGGATTTTTTGAGTTATGGTAGTGACCTAACTCCTCTTTTCGATCCAAAAAGTTTCAGGGTTTTGTGCTCGGGTGAGTTCTTGGCCGATCCATAGCTTTTGGAGCAGAGGTCTTCGAGTTTAGCAAGGTTTAAGGCAAGTGGCTTTCTTCCCCCTCTCCCTTTTTGGTTGAATCACTGTTTTCCTGGTTTATGGGTTCTTACTGTGTTGTTTGGCACGTGTCTCGAGTGTATTGTATGATAGATCTAACCTTGATCCCCCCTAGTAACTGAAGTTTCTCTACCTAATGTTCCTTTCTGAAGATGAGTGTTCCTTGGAAATTGTCGTCCATGCCTTTATTTTTCTCTAGAAGGGTAGTGTCTTGATCTTTGATTTCTCGAGAAGTGTTTTTGGTTTCTCGAGAAGTCCAGCGTCTTAACCCTTCTGTTTTCTCGAGACATGCTGTGTACTGATCCTTTGGTTTCTCAGGAAACTGTTATTCCTGCCTTTAATTTCTCGGAAAATAAGCTTGACCCTACCTTTAATCTCTCGAAAAATCAGCATGACCCTACCTTGATTTCTCGAGAAATCACTTTTTCCTGCTTGGGGATTTCTCGAGAGATGGCTTCTCCTACTTTGATTTCTCGAAAAGTTACTGTTTCCTGCTTGGGGATCTCCCGAGAGATTGCTTCTCCCATTTGAGATTTCTCGAAAGATCATTGTTTCCTGCTTTGGGAATTCTCGAGAAACCTATTTTTTTCCTATGATCTCTCGAGAACCCTTTGACCTTAGACCTAGACCTCTCGAGAAATGTTTGATCTTAGCTCTTGATCTCTCGAGAACCTTTTGTTCTTAGTTTTTGATTTCTCGAGAACTTTAGGTTCTTAGCTTTTGATTCCTCGAGTGTTGCCCTTTTGTTTCTTAGTGTTTGAGTTGTGCCTCCGATTACTTCTCCTCTTTGAAACTTCGTACCCGTTACAGTTAGATAACTTATGTCTTCTCTTATGCATCGTCTTATGCAGTGTTTACTCCATTTGTGACCCGATCCTTAGGGTATCCTGTGAGTGTTTTTCTCGGGCTTCGTCCCATGCCATAATTAAAGGAATTAATTAATAAGACCATTGCCTTTGTCCTTGCATGGTGGGTCGTGTTTGGGGGGGGGGGGGGCAGTGGGGAGTGTTGTAGCCTTGCACGGTGGCCATTTTAGTGGTGAACCGCAGGCTTGGCCTGTGGTCCTGTGGGCCGTGTTTGGGTGGTTGGGGATAGAAACCCCCACCCGTTTTTGGCATTGGGTGGTTGGGATAGAAACCCCCATCCTTATGATCATAACACATCTTGTATAACTTAGATCAAACTCCTTTAATTCAGAAGACTAAGAAAATAATATAAGAAAATAATATAAATATGATGCGATCGAATTAGAGAAAATAATATAAGAAAATTATATATGCTCTCTGCGTTTGACGAACGACTATCGGCGTTCGACGAACGACGTTCTGCAGTCGACGAAAGATGTCCATTCTGCGCTCGACGAAATCCAGCTATCTCAGCGGTCGACAACCCCGTCTAAGCAGTTCAGCGGTCGACGAACAGATCCCGTCTCACCGGTCGACGAAAAACTGCGTTCGACGAACTCAAGTCTGCGTTCGACGAATATTAAGCAGAAGCTCAGAACGACGAATCAAATGTTCAGATCGACGAACTTGAAGCTGAGCTCGACGAAAATATTATCAACTATATAAATTCTCCTTTCTCAGCTCGACTAAAATTATATATGTTATCAGATTTAATGAAGCAATATTTTATCATTCTATTTATACATTGTTATATATTGCTGCCTTAACATTATAGCCGTTGCATCACTAAATGTTATAGACGTTGCAGAAAAGCTTAAATACAGCAGTTTATCTTCTCGAGGAGTCAAGATAATTAAAGAAACTTTATCTCTTTCCCTTTCCCAAAAAGAGGAATTCAAAATAAAGAGAGAAGCTCTTCAGATTATATAAAGACAGAGAAAAGAGAAAGAGAGTGATAGCAACGAGGACACACAAGCATAAATAGAGAACAACATATTATTCTATATTGTTTTGTTTTGCTAACTCTTCTCTTCAGATCTTCTTCATCCTGAGACACCTATCAAGATCATTTTGCTCAGGATCTTAACTGCAGCAGAAGAAGAAAGGAATACTACATCCACGAGAAGAAGATTCACCACCTGAACATCAACTCTAAACAAATCAGGGGGAGCTCTTCAACATCATCATCATCAAGATCCATTCTTAACAACCCATCAGGATCATCAAGAGTCTTCTCAAAAAAGAAAAGAACAGTTTAACTTTTTGTTTTCTTTATTTCTTCCTTCCTGTACAAAGGGTTATAACTCCCTTCAAAAGTTAACTCCCGGTGACTGGGCACCTTAGCAAAAACCTGTGATTTGGTTAGAGCACCTGATCAAAAGCTCACTTGGTGGTAGGGCACCTGATTAAGAACATGTAGTGGATTCCTACCAGTGGGTAGAAGAGTAGATGTACCCAGGTTGATTGGGGAACTACTATATTTCTTGTGTCTTCTGGTTTGCTTGTTTTATGTTCTATTTCTTTTTGCTGTGCTGTGTTGCTGTGACTTCTTAGTGTTTCTTTTTATTACTCACTCAGCACTACATATATATATATATCATTAATTTGAAACAACCTAAAAAGATATTAAGAACTAAACTCCCTTTCAATTGGTATCAAAGCAAGGTTGATTTTAATAATCACCTTCAACTAATATTCAATTGCACTTTCAATTGGTATCAGAGGCATATCAATTGACCTTTCAGGATAAAGGACCGCCCCCATTTAATTTGAGCTGATCAGTCTCTTTAAATAAATTTAACAAGATAAATGAACTTTGCTTGTTCCTCTTTATGGTATTTGGTGCACTTGGTGCTTTGCTTAGTTCTTTGTTTGGAGCTTCTCTTTCGGTAAATATGGATAGGGTTGGTACCCCTTATGCCTTATTTACTTTTCTGTTTGTTTCCTGCCACTTGTAATTCCTTGCTGAGGCATTCTTTGTTTTATTGAATGCCTCAGGTTCAGAGCCTTAGCTGCTAGTGGTGTAGCCTGGAGTCTTCGGGAGTTTTAGTTGCTGTTTTACCCCGCTGCTGCGAGGTAGTTGTTGTTAGTTTTCTTCTTGTGTTCAGACATGCTAGTTTGGAACCAATAGGTTAGTGTCTGGTTGTTGATGCCCATTGTGCCCTTTTGATACTTTATAGTTTACTTGCCAGTTAAATGCCATTACTTTTTAGATCTTGTGTATCTTGCTCTCTGGAAATGATTTATGTCTAGGTGCATTATAGTTATAAAATAGTTTTTCTTTCATCCTCATTGCATTCTTTTTAACAGAAATCCTTATCTTTAAAGTCACCTAAAGATATTTTCTATACATATACTACGCATAGATATGTGCATATTATTTACTTTATGTCCTGTCATCACGTGCATGTAGGACCTTAAGTGAACTAAATCAAGTACTTTCCACTACAATTACATATGTTTTCTCGGTGGACTAGTTGATCCACGAACTGAGAGACACAGTTCTAACCCCAAAACCTAATAAATGATTTCAAATGATGATCTATCATGTAAAAATGTTTTGATTAATTAAGTATTAGGTTCCCTCCTGAGCATCTGCAGTTGTCTCCTGCATGACGTGGCATCATGACGCGTATTTTCCCTTACTCTGATATTCCTAAATTCGGAGAAAATGTGGGTTGTGACACTTTGTCCTCCCGCCCATTGCCTAGGAGTCATGGGGGGAGTGGTGGACGAAACCGCTTAGTCTTTTTGACTAATGTTCGGATGTGGCATTACAAACTGGAGCGCGTGGAGCCAGAGCAACAAAAACAACATGTCTAGGAGGAGCAGCAGGGCAGGGAGATAGAGCGAGAGGAGCCATTGCAGTCTACCACGGCGATACGCTAGACTGATTGAGTGAATAGTTGTTGATTTACTTCCATGAGCATTTATAGTGAGGATCTTGAGGTACCAGACATAAGCCCTTATCATTTCTATTATTGTATCTCATTGTGGACTTGTTTATTTTTGGACTTTCATTATATATTATCTGTGTGATGTGGATTTGGTGGCTTAAATGTTCTTACTTATACTTGTGGCTGGCCTGGATGATTGATATTAGTCAGCAGGATCGGTGTCTTGTACTTGCGACTAACCCGAGTGTTGATGTCACTGCAAGACGAAGATTCTGGGCGGTAAGACCCGAAAATGATTGCAAAAAAGAGGGGTCTTACAAATTGGTATCAAAACGATGTTTCGATCCTCGGACCTATGGGTTATGGGCCCACCACGCTTCCTAAGTAAAGAAATCCACAAAGTACTGGGACACCCCATGCGAGCTTCGTTTGTGGGCAAATTAAAGCAACAAAAGCATTGGTGTGCCCATATTTGGAAATCACACTACTTTGTCCACTTAACAATGAGATTAGGCCAACCGTTTTTTACAATCTTAGTGTTTTAACCCCCAGGCTACGATCTCTCTTCCTCTGGATGCTGCCCCCATATTATCAGTAAGGGATGGGGCAGGTATAGATAATCTTCTTAGATACGTTCAGAACCCAACATGCCTTACTGTCACAACCCGTATTTTCTCAACAATTAGGAATATCATATTAGGAGAAAATACGCATCATGATGCCACATCATGTAAGAGACAGCTGCAGATGCTCAGGCGGGAACCTATCTCTTATTTATTACAAAATAGGTTTACATGATGACACATTACTTGAAATCACTAATTAGGTTTGGGGTAAGAACTGTGTCTCTCAGATCGTGGATCAACTAGTCTATGGAAAAAAGTATATATGTATTTGCAGTAGAAAAATACTTGGTTTAGTTCAATTAATGTCCTATATGCACGTGAACAAAATTATCATAAAGAGATGATATGAATTTATCTAGGCTTAGTATAAGTATAGAAAATACCTTTATGTGACTTTAATGATGAGGATTTCATTTATAAACGATGCAATGAGGATGAAAGAAAAAATCACATTATAACTATAATGCACCTAGGCATAAATCATTCCCAGAGAGCAAGACATACAAGATTGAAAGGTAGTGGAACAACTAGCAAGTAAACTACAATATAACAAAAAGAGGCACAATGGGCGTCAACAACCTGACACCAACCCTTGGCTTCAAACTAGCATGTTTGAACACAAGAAGGAAACTGACTACCAGTACCTCGTAGTAGCGGGGTAAGACAGCAGCTACAACTCCCAAGGTCTCCGAGCTACACATGTAACCGCTACGTCTCTGAACTTGAGGCACTTAGTAAAACAAGAACGCCTCAGCAAGGAAAGTACAAGCGGCATAAAAAACATAGATATCCTGAGAAATAAGGTAATAATAAGGCAAAAGGGGTACCAACCCAAGCCAAACTTACAGAAAAAGGAGCCCCAAAACATAGAGCTAAACAACACACCGAGTGCATAATTACCATTACAAATACAAGCAAATTCATTAATCTTTTTAATTCCATTTAAGAGATTGATCAGCTCAAATTAAAAGGGTGGCAGTCCTTTATCCTATGCCTACCCAAAGCCCAATACCAGGTGGTGGTCCTTTATCCACTGCCAACAAAACACGGCCCACGGGACCATAGGCCAAGCCTGCTGTTCATGCCCCTTAGAATGGCCACCGTGCAAGGCTACAAAATTTCCCGACTGCCCCCTAAACACAGCCCACAAGACCCTGTTCATGTCCCTTATAGTGGCCAATGTGCAAGGCAAAAGGCAATAGTTCTCATTAATTAATCTTCATTACCACACGAGGCTTAGCCCGAGGAACAATGCCAGAAAAAAAACCCTAAGAACAGGGTCACACGAGAAGAAAACGGCCCAAGACATTGATTAGAAGGTTCAAGGGATTTCTCGAGAAGAACTGGATTTATCGGGAAGAACTGGATTTCTCGAGAAGAACTGGATTTCTTGGGAAGAACTTGATTTCTCGGGAAGAACTGGTTTTCTCGAGAAGAAATTGATTTCTCGGGAAGAACTTGATTTCTCGAGAAGAACTGGATTTCTCGGGAAGAACTGATTTCTCAAGAAGAACTTGATTTCTCAGGAAGAACATGATTTCTCAGGAAGAACTGGATTCTCGAGAAAAACTGGATTTCTCGAGAAGAAGTCTGCATTTCTCGAGAAGAACTTTGGATTTCTCGAGAAGAAGTAAAAACCGAAATTTTCGAGTAAAACAGAGGATTTCTTGACAGCAATTTAACAGTAAGTATATAAGAGGAAGTTAGACAAATCATGGGAGAATAATAAGGAAGTTATAGGCTTTGCCTAGCAAAGCAAAAATCATCTGAATCACGTGCTACACCGAATAGGACAACAAATCAACACAAGGGGTAAGATTCCAACAAAAAGAGAGAAGAAAAGAATGTCACTTGCCTTAAGCCTTCCAAACTCGAATTTCTCCGCTCCAAAAGCTATGGATCGACAAGAACTCACCAGAGCACAAAAACCTGAAACCTTCCGGGCCAAAAAGAGTAGTTAGGTCACTACCTTGACTCTAAAAAATCCTAAGAAACAGGAAAATATTACCACTAGAACAAAGATCTCGCCGAGAGTTTTCCAAAACCACTCTCTGATCGTGATTCTGTCTACTACAATTCTCGATTCACCGGTCGGAAGAATCTCTCAACACGCCTCTCTCGTTCTCACAAGAATTCTGGTTCGGCTCTTTGGAGAAGAAGAATAGGGCTTGGAAATTTAGGTATTTATATTAAAACCCTAATTCCGTATTTAAATCAATTAAATAATCTCCTGTCACTACACCATATCATGCATATGGTAACACTTAATTTGTAGCGGTTAAGTAAACGCTGCCAAAAGATATTTATAGTAGCGTTTATTACCGCAACTGTAGATAAATAAACGCTACTATACACTTACGGATTAAGTTTGCCTTTGGCGTGACCTGTGGGTTAAGCCCTTCCAGAGTTCCAGGTTAATTTATTTATTTATTGCTAAAAGAAAGTTCTGTTAGGAGGCATTTGGGCTTTTTAGGAGACCCTACATAAATCTGAACCGTCCAACAAATACCTCCCCTTTCATTGAAGCCACACAAAAAACTTTATTTTGAATCCCATAATTTCAAAGCTCGCAAGTAATTGGCGGTAGAAGAGGCACTCTCCCGCATTACTTTCTTACTCTGGCTTATTTTGTAACGCCTCAACTTATTTAAAATTGGTTTTGTGGTGCGAATAGAGGTTATGGGGTGTGAATATAGGTTATGATCTGCGGATAGTGCTTTGCTAGGTTTAGAATAAAACCTCAAACCCTATGAAACCCTCCCTCTCCCCGATCTCCCTCCCTCTTAGATCGCGTGAAACGGCCGCAACCCTCACTCTCCCTCTGGTCGCACAGAGCAGCCCCCCCGATCCCTCTCCTCCCTCTCTCCCGTCGCCTCTCCCTCTCCCGTCGCCTCTCCCTCTCCTGTCGCCCCTCCTCCCCGTCGACCTGGAGCAGGGAAAATGCCGCCCCGAGCCCTCTCCTCCCTCCTCTCCATCGGCCTGGAGCAAGGAGGAAAACTCCAACATATTTGACTCCTCATGGCACATATCATAGCCGTCTTCCTCGTCTTCCCCTCGACGCCTCATCCCCCTTACCAGATATACTCACGCTATGTCGGTCTCCACTTTTTCAAAACCCCCAAAATGGCTGCCCTAACCCACTGCGCTCCTCTACTGTTCGCCTTCGCTCGACGACTCCATTGCAGACCGATGCAGATATCCAAGTCCTTCTTCGTGTTCTATAACATTTCTATTTTTGCGTTCCGGCATTTCCAGGTTTCCTTGCGAGCATTTTCAGGTTCAGCAATGGGCTTACCCGTCATTAATGGAGTCGGCCGGAAACTTCTTCGCATGCCAGCATTTCTAGATTTGCTTATTCACGACGCCTCCAACTCCTAGGCACGACGACACTCCATAGGTGAGTTCCTGCTGCCACCTCAATCAACATTCCCTCCTCCTGCAGAAATTAGGGAGATCGTGGATCTCTTGTCTCATCTGTTCAGGTTTTGTAACCTTAAGTTGAATCCTATTTTAATTTCTTTAGCTCTTGTTTTGAGTAGATATGCGGTGACATCGTGGATCTCTTGTCTGTCTCATTTTTTCAGGTTTTGAAACCTTAAGGTGAAGAATAAACATGATTGCAATTCATTTCCTGGTAGATCTTGGATGTAATGCTAGCTGAATTCAGCTTTAACACCTGCTTTTGATGGTAATTAGAAGCTCTCTTTCAAATGATCAACCTAGCAGGTATATATACATTGATTATTGTATTTGGAAGAGTTTCAATGATTACACTTTTTTCAGAGACTGCGCTGAACCTCAGTGGACTACCATTAGACTGATCCCAATCCCGAATCTTCTTCTTACATTTTTGCTCCTTAATATTGTCGCTAGAGAATGTAGAAGTGTACCATTAGACATGACAATGAGCATCCTAATGATGATAAGTTCTTTATCCATTGAAGTTCGAAACGTTACAATTGTTTTTGCTCCTTATCTTTCCCCAGACCCTCGCTGCGCGTGGATGCTTTGTGCATCGGGCTGCTCTTTTTTACCTGATAATAATCACATCAGCTGCACTCAAATTTTGTCAACATTTCAATCTATTTTTCAATTTGATTTTATTTTTCTCTGCTATCCAAGATCAAATTCACTATCAAGAATATATCCATGCGCTGATTTCTTGTCATGAGAATTCATAAACAGTTCTTCATGGGTTAATAATCTCTTTCCATATATCATTATTGTTGGTATATATCCGTCGTTTGGACGAAATAGTCTCACATCATAGATCCCAGATAACCTCTTTGGGCTTTATTAGGCTTGTGCGTCTCTCCACTCTAACTGGCTAGTTTTGAGTTGGATGCTTACGTCTCAACTTGGTATCAGAGCACTGGTTTGACCCGTTGTGGGGGCGTGTTGGTTGACCTTATTCAAGCATATTCGCGTCGTGTGGGACCGTTGCGGGCCTGGATTATCCCCGGCGGCCCATCTATTGATAAGTCCCCCATCGTCTGCCGCGCATCACCTGTCTGTGCTTATAAGTCCCATCACACTCATCCTATCGCGTCAGAGTTTTGGGATTGTGAAGTATCTAGTTGCTAACCTAAATCACCTAGAGGGGGGTGAATAGGTGATAACTGCGTCTTTTGCGGAATAAAATTACTGTAAAGAAATAAACACACAGCATGCAAATCACAAATACAGATGGCACAGAGATTTATAGTGGTTCCCCGTTCTTGGGTACTCCACTTGCCGGCCTCGCCAATCTAGCACCACAGCTAAACTTGACTACTTCACTAAATCTCGGATCAAGAAAGATCCTACAAACTCGGAGTCAAAACTCCTACAATCTCGGAGAGAAAACCTCTCTTACACCTCAGAGAACAACCTCTCCTACAACTCGGAGAAAACCTCTCTTACACCTCGGAGAACAACCTCTCCTACAACTCGGAGAAAACCTTCCCCTACAACTCAAAATAATAAGGTAATGATACAAAATACCAACAGTAATTCAGATCTGATTGTCTTCCTTGAAAACTTCTTCCTTCTTGATACTTGAAGAACCTTGCCTTGAGAAAATTGAGGAAGAACAAAAGGATTTCATATCTGACCTTCCTTTGATCGAATGATCCAATAGAACTTGTCAATGATGAGATATTGATCAATCGATCCTTCACTTTAGTCGGAGATGAACGATTACGAACACCAAATAGATCTCTGACACTTGCAGGAGGCGGCACGGCAATATCGCGATTCTTGAAGCGACGATTAGGTTAAAAATGAGATTGGAATTATATGGAGTTATATTATTTAATCATTAGGACCAGGGCCTTATATAGGAAAATGATAAACGCCCATGAAAAGACCTTAAACGAATCGAAACAAGCCGTTAATCGGAAAGAGAGTCCTGTTAGAACAGTTAACGGAAAAATCAGAATAGGCCGAATTCTCGAGAAATAGGAGATCACTTCTCGAGAAATAATCTGGACCAACCGAGAAAAAGGATTTCAGAACTAAGAAGGAGACTTCTCGAGAAATGGTGATTTCTCGAGAAATGACTTAGATCAGAAAATCTTGGAGAAAAGAGAAAATCAAATGGATTTCTTGAGATATAGAAGGAAGTTCTCGAGAAACTGACTTAACCTCTCGAGAGAGAACTTGGACCTCTCGAGACATACTTCATAGTTCTCGAGAACTGAAGTTGACTTCTCGAGAAAAGGAGTTAGGCTCTCAAAAAATTCCTAGAACACTTGGAATAATTCTTTTCTTCAACTCATCCAACAACATCAGCTTCCTCCTAGCTCTTCCTTAGTTCTTGAATCAAAAGTACATCCCAATAGAGAGATTTCACATGAGTCAACACCTTGAACCATACAATGAGGAATTACATTGCATGTGCCTGTGTTTGGTGACCCAATGAATCCTGACACTGGTTTGTACTTACTCATTTGAAAACCTGCAAGCACCATACTAGAAAGCAATATCAAATACAAACTCAATTCAACTTAGTTTAAAGGGGACTTCTTCAAATCAAGGTAATTGTGGACACAATTCCCAATAATCTCCCCCTATTTGTAGAAGTAAACCAGATATGCCACAACATATAAAAGAAAGCAAAAAAACAGAATAAGCAATAGAATCAAAAACTATATTTAAGATTTATATTGTTCAAGGATGACTTAATATCCATACAATCATAAATATCAAAAAGTAAAATGATTCAACAACTTGCTTCAAAATCTGTCTTTCTTCTTCTGCTCTTGTCTACTGAAATAGGCATAAGGCTTTGGGTGATACTTAAGAGGAGCTTCTGGGGCTGATGGATTGTTATTACCATGGGTCCTGTAATGAATCCTTCTCTTTGTACAACTAGTCACATATTTATTCCACTCAGCTGCACTGTAAATCTCAGACACTGGCACACCACCATCTTCAACAAGTTTGAGGGAGTCAAGAATAATTATCCTAGAAGTTGGACTCCACAGCTCAGGAAGTACTTCTTTTACAACAGTTTTGCCAGAAGCAGCAAAGCTGGATGCTGGAGTGGATCTTCTAGCTGAGGGACCCTCACCATACTTCCTCTTCCTGGAAGTCTTCTGTGCAGACGGACCTTCTGAATGATCAGAAGCATGTTGAAACTAGTCATCTGGCCTTGGAGAAAACTGAGGAGGAAACTGAGAAGGAAACTGAGAAGGAGGCTGATCATCTTCAAGGTCTATTCCTGGTAAGATCTCATGATGCAACCATACTGCAGTTTTGAAAGTGTAAGAATTTACATCAGCAACCTGCCTTTGAACACCAGTATTCAACTGCTCAAGCTAAACACTAACAGCCTGCTGAAGCTGAGATGCTTGAGATTCCAAGAGCTCTTCCACTTTATCCTCCCCCTTTCTGACTTCTGCAGATAGGGTTTGAATGACAGACTCCTTGAACTGACCAACCTCATCAATGATTTTGAAAGATATCTCATCAGCTTTTTCATCCTGATCAGCTTGCTTCTTTCTTACTTGAACTATCTCATCCAAGGCAGTAACTACACCCTTAAAGGTGTGTTCCACTGCCTTTCCACCCTGAATCATCTCTTCTCTGAGCTTATCAGAACTTGACTTAAGCTCAGCAAACTTTCTGTTGACGTCCTTTTCAACATCAGTTATTCTGGCATGAACTTCTCTGAAGGAATAATCTATCTTAGCACTCTGCTGAAGAATTAATCTTTCAATCTTTCCCAGAAGAAAGTCATCTGAATACTGAGGAGGAGGAGGAGGCTGAGGTTCCTCGGGAAGTTCTTCAAGAATGACAGAACTTACCTTCACAGGAGAAAATACTTGAGGCTGATTATGAATATCACCAACTAGCTCCGGTTGAGCATCCTTGTCAGTGTCAATTAAGCCTTGCTCCCCCCTCATTGTTTGCTGGGGAAGGAGATGAACCATGAATAGAGATGTCATCTCCTTCATTGCAGAAGTCAAAATCTGCTCCAGACCAACCTCCTTGCCCACTAGGGCTGAGTCTTTCACCATCTTGATGCTGTAAATCAGTGAGAACATCATTAATTGCCTTGTTAACATCTTCAGAAGGAGGAGGAGGAACTGCATCCTCTTGATGAAGAGAACTTGCTGGAAGAGGAGGAGATGGAAATACACAGCTTGGGGATTTTGGATGAGTTCTTCTTGTATAGAATCTCGTTGAAGATGGAATGGTATTTGCTTGTGTAGCTGTTTCAATTGGGGAAGAAGGATGAGTTGGAATTGCATCACCTAGAGGAACTGAAGCAACATGAGGAACTGAGCCAACTGGAGGAGGATCAGGAGGTGTCACAACACTTCCTTGAAGAGGTGCATCAGAGGGAGAAGCTGGAGCTGAAGTCCTTCTTGGAGAGGGAACTTGTGGAACAACCCTTGAGAGCTCATCAGCCTGAAGTTGATGCTCCCCCTGACCACTTGAGCTTTCTTGGCCTGGCTTTACTATTCTGATATCCCATCTTTGAATTGTTACCACATTAAGCTTCTTTAAGTGATGAAGCACTGCTCCTTTAGTCATGTTGAAAACTTGAGGGTTCAGCTGATTTAGAAATAAAGACAATATCCTTGCATAGTTGGGAGCAAGGATACTTGCTTTAATGGACAAGAAGAGTCGATTAGCCCAATCACACTTCTTTCCATAGAATATAGAGGTGTTCAAACAAAAGATATTCTCAGAGACATGGCCTTGGCTGCCTGTCTTGCACAGAATTACCTTAGACACAATGTCTACAAGCAATTTCCCAACCAGGTTCATTTTCTGCCGTCTGATTGCACTGCCACCCTTTTCCAAACCACAAAATACCTTTGCTCTGTCCCAGTCCACATCTTCTAATTCATCTTCTGAATCAATTACTGGAAGTCTAAGAAACTTGGTTAAAGATTTGGGAGAAATCTTTACCTTTACATTTTCCACAAACGACACTAGCATCCTCCCTTCCTTTATAGCCTTTACATTGATATAGAGTTCTTCCACTTCCTTGAACAAGATTCTACAAGGGTGCTCTAGAAGGAATGACAGCCCTGCGGCATCTAGCAAGGAGAACATGTTCTGAACATCGTCTGAAATCGCGATTAACCCTGACCTTTCGACTTCACAACCGACGCCTATCTTAGCTCTAGGGAAAAGAGCCATCGATGCTTTGTAGAATCTAACTGCGACTGCAAGGAGTGAATGCGAGTACTCCTGTGCTTGACGAGATTGCGAGAACTGACGGGCGGGAAGCAAAGGTCGCGAGAGGAAGATGAACAGTAGAGAGGGATGTCGAGAAGAAGAGAAATGTTCGCGTGGATTTTAAGTCATCCTCGAGAGTATTTATAGTTTTTCGATTTTTTTTTTAAAAAAATAACAGAAAAAGACGTACCTGGCGGTTCGACTGCTCGAAGAAAAGATTTTAAGAGTTTTAAGAAGACAGACCGACTTTTCGAGAGGTCCTTGATTTCTCGAGAAGTCCTCGATTTCTCGAGAAGTCTGATGACTCGCCATGAACTTCAATATTTCAAAAAGTTCTTCTGATTTCTCGAGGGATTTCCCATTTCTCGAGAAGTAGAATTCAGTCTGGATTTCTCGAGAAGTGGTATTCTAACTTAGAAAATCTCCTGATTTCTTCATTTCTTCAAGCCTTCATCTATTATGACTTAGAAATTTATTTGCCTCCTTGAACATCTGAATAGTTGAATTCTTCATGTCTTTAGGTCTTCATTTCTGATTAGATTATTACTCCATGTTGAGCATACCCAGTTCTGTCTTGAAGAAAGAGAACTTGGTCTCATCCAGCGGCTTCGTGAATATATCCGCTATTTGCTTATCCGTTGGAACATAACTGAGGTTGATGTCCCTATTCTCCACATGCTCCCGGATGAAATGATATTGTAATTCGATATGCTTTGTCCGACTGTGCGAGACTGGATTATTAGCAATAGCAATAGCACTGGAGGAGTCGCAAAACATCAGAATGTCTTTAAACTTTAAATTGTAATCTTCTAGCTAATTCTTTATCCAGAGCAATTGTGCACAACAACTGCCTGCGGAGATATACTCTGATTCAGCAGTTGATATTGCTACACAATTTTGTTTCTTGCTGGTCCATGAAATTAGCGTTCTTCCTAGGAACTGACAAGTCCCGGAAGTGCTATTCCTGTCGTCTTTGCTACCTGCAAAGTCATCATCTAAAGAACCTATTAGTTCGCTATCATTACTTCTTGTGTACCATAAGCTAAGATTTGGCGTACCCTTAAGATATGTCAAGATTCGCTTTGCAGCGGTATAGTGAGATTCCTTAGAGTTCACCTGATATCTAGCACACACACGTGTTGAGAACATTATATCAGGTCTACTAGCAGTAAGGTAGAGCAAAGAGCCAATTATGCTTCTATACTTAGTTTCATCGAAAGGTTTCCCTCTCTCATCCTTGTCAAGAGACATAGCTGAGCTCATTGAAGTCCTCATAGAGGTTGCACTCTCCATTCCAAATTTCTTAATTAACTCCTTAGTGAATTTCGTCTGTGAGATGAAAATTCCATCTTCAGATTGTTTCACTTGCAGTCCTAAGAAATATTTCAGCTCGCCCATACTGCTCATTTCAAACTTCCGTTGTATAAGTTTTGAGAACTTCTTGCAAATGTTGTCATCAGTGGAGCCAAAAATAATGTCGTCGACATAGATTTGCACTAGCAAAATCTTGCATTTTACTTCCCTAAGAAATAATGTCTTATCTATCTTCCCTCTTGTGAACTTGTTCTCAAGAAGAATGTTAGACAGCGTCTCATACCAAGCTCGAGGAGCTTGTTTCAAACCATATAAAGCTTTTTGCAGTAGATAAACATGATTAGGGAGTTCAGAATCTACAAAACCTGGTGGTTGTTCAATGTATACTTCTTCTTTTATATCACCGTTAAGAAAAGCTGACTTGACGTCCATTTGGTATACGGTGAATCCTTTGAATGCAACATACGCTAAAAATAGCCTGATCGCTTCGAGTCTTGCTACTGGAGCATAAGTTTGATCGAAGTCGATACCTTCTTCTTGTCTGTACCCTTTTGCTACAAGTCTGGCTTTGTTCTTTATTATCGTTCCATCTTCATCCAACTTGTTTCTATATACCAACTTTGTTCCAATGATGTTCTTATCCTTGGGTTTTGGAACAAGTATCCATACCTTGCAACGCTTGAACTGATTTAGTTCTTCTTCCATTGCAATTATCCAATGCGGATCTTCATTTTCTTCTTGAAATTTCTTTGATTCAACCTGCGAAAGAAAACATAGATATAAATTTTCATTAGTAGTACCTCTTCTCGTTCTTATGCCTTCTTGAGGATCTCCTATGATTTGATCAACAGGATGATCCCTCAATTGTCTGAGTCCAAGCTTCCTAGCATTTATAGGAGCATCAGGAGCTTCTTTTATAACTGGAATGTCTTCTTCCACTTGGATTTGTTCTTCATCAAGATTTTCTTCTTCTGCTGAGGTTGGGGGTAGGGATCTTTACGAAGGATTGTGCATTTTCTTCAACTGGTTTTTCCAAATCTAGTTCTTAGAGTCTTGAACCTGCATCTTCAACAGAAGTACTAGAGGAGATGCTATGTAGCATGCTCGTCTCATCAAATACAACATTTATAAATTCTTCTACAACCCGGGTTTTCTTATTAAGAACTCTATAAGCTCTACTATGGCTACTATAGCCTACGAAAATACCTTCAAAGCTCTTTTCACTAAACTTAGTTTTATAATGCTTTCCATTATTAAGTACAAAGCATTTGCTACCAAAGATTCTAAAATAAGAGATGGTTGGTCTCTTGCCTTTCAAAAGCTCATAGGGAGTCTTTTCATGGTTTTTGTTTATGAGTGCTCTGTTTTGCACGTGGCAAGCAGTGTTGACAGCTTCAGCCCAAAGATATTTAGGAATTGAAGTGTCACTCAACATGATTCTGCAAGCCTCAATGAGTGTTCTATTTCTTCTCTCAGCTACTCCATTTTGTTGTGGAGTTCGAGGAGAGGAAAACTCATGAAAGATACCAAGACTTTCACAGAACTTCGTCATTGCTCCAGATTCAAACTCTGTTCCATGATCACTTCTGATTTTGACCACCGAACAATTGAATTCATTCTGAATTTGCTTGACGAAGTTAGTGAAAATGTCAAACGTATCTGACTTTTGTTTTAAAAAGAATACCCATGCAAAACGTGAGTAATCATCTACAATAACTAGTGTATAAGACTTACCTCCTAAGCTTCTAATTTGCAAAGGACCAAACAAGTCCATATGAAGTAGATATAAACATCTAGTTGAATCTTTGCCGATTATGCTTTTAAAGGTAGCCCTCGTTTGCTTGCCTTTTACACATGCATGACAAGGTCTATCTTTAATGCACTTAACTTTTGGCGCATCACGCACTAAGTTTTGAGAAAACAATTTGTTTATAGTTTTGAAATTTATATGTGCTAATCTCTTATGCCATTGTTCAGTAAGAGATGCACTATCTTTTGCTAAAAGACACACCAGATAGAAGATGATAAACAAATAAAATTTAAGCAGAAAATAATCCTATAACGAGAGCCTGATAAAATCGTTTCTGAATTTTCTGCCGACTTCATCAAACACTTGTCTCTACGAAAATCAACTATGTAACCTTTATCACAGAGTTGACTTATGCTTATTAGATTATGTTCTAATCCTTCCATATAGGACACATCTGAAAAGGATACATTACCATTAGATATCATACCGTAGCCTTTTGTAATTCCTCTGTCGGATCCGCCAAAAATGACTTTTGGTCCGTTCACAACTGGAATGAAATTTTGCAAAAGGCTTCTTGTCCCGGTCATATGCCGAGAGCATCCACTGTCCAAATACCAGATAGGATTGTTGTTGGCCTTTGGACATTCCTGCAAAAACAAACTATTTTGCCTTAGGAGCCCAAACTAATTTGGGTCCTTGGTCCCTTGTTAGTTGAGCACCACGATGAACGTTAACATTGCGAGCGGTCTTTCTTGCATTGTTTAGTTGTGGTCTCTTGGAAGATGTATAATTGAACCAACAGTCTACGGCAAAGTGACCTATTTTTCCGCAACACCAACAATTAAACTTGTTGTATCTCTTCTTAATATTTTCCTGCTTAACTCTTTGAACGTTGATTTTAGCAGGAGCAATCCTTCTTGATGAGGATGCTTCATGAGTATAGCATACACAGGGTAATGCTTTCTCCTTTGGCTTAGGTACAACAGTCTTTACTATTGGTGCTTTAACAACACTTGGACCATGAACATAAGGACCATAATCTCTCAGATTTACTTCTTCATAAGGTGCTTTGAAAGCACTTTGACCGAGGTATTGAGGACGAGCCCACCCCTTATAGTCATTGACAGGCGCAAAATTAATTGGTCGTGTCAAGTGACCATAAGAGCTTTCCATGTCATAAACATTCGTGGGAAGTAGAACTTTCTTAAATTCCACTTGTTCTAGATGGGCTTTCCCTTTTTCTTCGATAGTAGCTTTCTTAGCATTCTTACTTTTCTTCTTGGCAAGGGTGCCCTTAGAAGAATTACTTGGCCCAGCGAGATGACATATGCCACTGCTACTTGCTTTAGCAGAGAAAGTATCAATGATTGGAAGAATGGTTTTTGGTTGTGAAAACTTTTCAACTAGCTTCTTCTCAGCGGCTAGCTGTTCTTCCAGAACTTTGATGGAGTTCTCTCTCTGATCAAGGAGCTCATCTGAGCTTTTGATTTTGTCTTTCAAGATTTGGTTTTCCTCTTTGAAGGAAGAAAGTTGTTCAACTTCCTTTCTCAAATTAGATTCCACTTCTTTGAGAGACATGATCTCCTTGGCCTGAGTTTTGACCACCTTTCCGCATTTGTCAAAACTTTTAAGCATTTCAGTATATTGGGTCATGAGGTTTGAGTCATCATCTAAAGGATAATCCTTTTGTTCAGCTGAGGCATATTCAGAATCAGATAAGATGGTGTGAGAATTTACCTTCCCGGTATATGGAGGTTCTTCTTCTTCATCAGTCATAGCCATCAACCCGAAGTAGGCTTCTTCCTCACTACTTGATTTCTCCGAGTCACTGTCGCTTAAACTTTTGTTCTTTTTAGCGACTAGACTCTTTTCAGTCTTCCTTTTTCCGTGAGTGGATTTCTTTTCTTCTTTTCTTCCAACCTCTTTCTTTTTATAAGGGCATTCAGCAATCATGTGCCCTGGCTTATTGCAACAATAGCAAACTATGTCAGAAGAAATATGTTTACCAGTTTTAGATTTATACCTGTCATGATTGCTAGAACCCTTTTTGTGATGATCACCATCACGTCGAGAATGTCTATATTCAGAGGAAGCCTTATTCTTCATGTGTCTTCTTTTGTTTAGCAGTTTCTTAAACTGACGAGAGATTAGAGAAAACTCTCCATCAGACATTTCAGAACTGGAGGAGCCGGCTTTAGATTCTTCTTCATCTGTAGATTCTTGTACCCTGATTGGAGACAAGGTTCTGCTTTTTCTAAAACTCTCAGCCTTCATAGCCATGGTCCTTTCCTTGCTTGAAGCTCTATTCCCATCTTCTTCTGTTTTGCGAATGTTCATTTGCAGCTCGTGGGATAATAACTTCCCAAACAGATTCTGTGGGTCTAGATTTGGCAATTTCCCAAATTCTCTGATTGCAACTATCTTGCTATCCCAATCTTTCGTTAGGGAACGCAAGAATTTGTCATTCAACTCACCATTAGAGAATTCCCGACCATAGTTTCTTAAGCCGTTAACAATTTTGAAGAATCCTTCATATGCACCGGCAATGCACTCTGTTCTGCTTAAACGCCTCGTACTCTTGATTCAGAAGAGATCTTCTGTCATCCCTAACTTCTTCCGTACCTTCCATGAGGACTATTAAGGAAGTCCACATCTCTTGAGCTGATTTGCAATGGATCAAGTTTTGTAACATAGAGTCGTCTACGACACTAGCGATTATATTCTTTGCTTTTTTGTCCAATGCAACGAGAGCGATCTCATCCTTAGTTAAGTCCATCATTTTCTTTGATACTTTTAAGGTTGGATCAATAGAAGAAGCGGTCATAGGCACATGAGGTCCTTCTTCCACAACTTGGAAGATTCTTGGGTCCGCGGCTTCCATATAAAATCTGACTCTTTCTTTCCACATAAGAAAGTTAGCCTTAGTGCATATTGGCAATTTCAACGAAGACGATTCCTTGTACTTTTCCATGATTTGTTGGCAACTAGAATGGAGAGATCCTATCCATGGTGTTAACCTTTCAAGAACAGCGACCCTCTGATACCAATTGAAGTATCTAGTTGCTAACCTAAATCACCTAGAGGGGGGTGAATAGGTGATAACTGCGTCTTTTGCGGAATAAAATTACTGTAAAGAAATAAACACACAGCATGCAAATCACAAACACAGATGGCACAGAGATTTATAGTGGTTCCCCGTTCTTGGGTACTCCACTTGCCGGCCTCGCCAATCTAGCACCACAGCTAGACTTGACTACTTCACTAAATCTCGGATCAAGAAAGATCCTACAAACTCGGAGTCAAAACTCCTACAATCTCGGAGAGAAAACCTCTCTTACACCTCGGAGAACAACCTCTCCTACAACTCGGAGAAAACCTCTCTTACACCTCGGAGAGCAACCTCTCCTACAACTCGGAGAAAACCTTCCCCTACAACTCAAAATAATAAGGTAATGATACAAAATACCAACAGTAATTCAGATCTGATTGTCTTCCTTGAAAACTTCTTCCTTCTTGATACTTGAAGAACCTTGCCTTGAGAAAATTGAGGAAGAACAAAAGGATTTCAGATCTGACCTTCCTTTGATTGAATGATCCAATAGAACTTGTCAATGATGAGATATTGATCAATCGATCCTTCACTTTAGTCAGAGACGAACGATTACGAACACCAAATAGATCTCCGACACTTGCAGGAGGCGGCACGGCAATATCGCGATTCTTGAAGCGACGATTAGGTTAAAAACGCGATTGGAATTATATGGAGTTATATTATTTAATCATTAGGAGCAGGGCCTTATATAGGAAAAGGATAAACGCCCATGAAAATACCTTAAATGAATCGAAACAAGCCGTTAATCGGAAATAGAGTCCCGTTAGAACAGTTAACGAAAAAATCAGAATAGACTGACTTCTCGAGAAATAGGAGATCACTTCTCGAGAAATAATCTGGACCAACCAAGAAAAAGGATTTCAGAACTAAGAAGGAGACTTCTCGAGAAATGGTGATTTCTCGAGAAATGACTTAGATCAGAAAATCTTGGAGAAAAGAGAAAATCAAATGGATTTCTTGAGATATTGAAGGAAGTTCTCGAGAAACTGACTTAACCTCTCGAGAGAGAACTTGGACCTCTCGAGACATACTTCATAGTTCTCGAGAACTGAAGTTGACTTCTCGAGAAAAGGAGTTAGGCTCTCAAAAAATTCCTAGAACACTTGGAATAAATCTTTTCTTCAACTCATCCAACAGCATCAGCGAGTTTTCATGAATTTTTGGTTGGAGAGAAGAAATCCGCGAATATTCATGACAAAGAAAATAAAATCCGGGTGAAGTAGGGGAAGAAACTTGTTCTTCTTCTATTTCATCCGGGGTGCACATAACTTTAAGAAATTTTTGGTAAAGTAATTTTTCTTCATCTTTGGTAAAAGAAGTTATGGGATTACATGAAACCACATGTTCCTCCATAACTAAATTATCCAAAGATGGAGAAAAAATACTAGAAGAAATAAAATTTTCCTCTAAATTTTGGGGGGAAGTATCTATTTGAATCGGCGGACATTCCCCAAAATTAGATTACGAAGGTTGCGGCGCAAAAGAATATGAACAAGAATTCGGATCGAAAGATTTATCTTCATCGCTCCGAAAGCTATCCGGGTGACCTTGCCACCAAGAATAATCTACTTCGGGGCTAGAAGAAAAATTATTACAAGACGAACAATTGTTCTCGTGGAAATTAGAAAAAACACTAGACGGGATAATATTTTCCTATAAATTTTGGGGGGAAGTATTTATTTGAATTGGCGAAATTTCCCCAAAATTAGAGAACGAAAATTGCGGTGTACAAGAAGAAATACAAAAATTCGGATCTACAGATTTATCTTCATTGCTCCGAGAACTATCCGGGTGAGCTTGCCACGAGGAATAATCTACTTCGGAGCTAGAAAAAGAATTTTTAAATTCCGAAAAAAGATTCTCATTAAAATTAGAAAAATTATTTTCATCAAAGTTTTAAAAATTATTTTCATTAAAAGATGAAAAATTATGATCATAATTATTATCAAAATTATTTGCATAATATTGAGGATAATTATTTCCATAATAATTATTTTGAGAATATGAATGTAAATAACATTCCTCACTTTGATGAGGCACACCACAATAATAACAACTAAACTGGCGCCTTCGTGCAGCTTGTAAGAGATAAAGTTAGTTTCGAAGCTCGGCAACCTTAACGGCCAATTCAGATTCTTTCATAAAAAAAATAAAAAGGGAACAACCTTTACTCAAATGAATGGAATTTTAAAAATATTTTTATTATATATATATATTTTCTCAAAAAGCGGGTTAAATTAGTCCCGGACTTCCCAAGGTCAACCCTGTGAAGGGCTCGTAAGGTACTAGAGGCTATGATGGGAATTCAAGCCCAAAGCGTCCTTTCTGAGAATTTAGATTTCGCTTTTTAATTTTTTTTTTAAATTTTTAAGAGAAGGGGGGGGGGGGGGGGAGAGAGAACGATAAAATTAATAGATATTTCTTTTTTCGAAATATCAACCAAACTCCCCGGCAACGACGCCAAAAACTTGATGCGCAAAACTATATCCGCAAATGATGACGGTAAGTGTACCATATCGAATATAGTATAGGTTGTAAAAACCAAGGTCGTATTAAACTCGGGGCGGTTGAGTACTCTTACTTCAAGAAAGTCTCTATTATTTTATCAATTAAAACTTTAGGGTTGGTTTTGCAAAAAGGAAATAAAAATAAGATTAAAACGATGAGTAGAAAGGCTAGCACTCGATCTTGAATCACCTTGGAAAATAAATATAATAAGAACAACTTCTAATTCTCTTAAGAAATTACTTGACAGTGGAGGTTCCTGATTTATGAACATACCTCTCTCGAGGATACGCTCAACTGAGTTTAGGTTGATCAATCGAACTTTCATTCTAGAATCAAAATCCCTATGACTCGCTTTATCGTAGTGAACCCCTCTATTGGATTTGACTCCAATCTGGGAGAATTATGTCATCCTCGCTTGAGGTGTGCATTCAACTCTCTTTATCCTTGAAATGATCGATTTGAATTCAAAACCTCTCGGTTATTAGACTACGAAAAGAAGAATGAGAATTATATATCGAAAATATAATCTCAATCAATTAAAATTCAAGGATAAATCTTAAGCGATCTAAGGAAGAGAAAGAGAAGCTAGAATTTAAATCATGAATTATATTTCCCTTGGATCATCTCGGTCGAGTACTAATAGAATTTAGCCACTCATAGAGATGGAGGAAACAACAAAAATAAAAGAGTACATTATAAAATAATAGAGGGGAAATGAGAGAACAAAGGAACTATGTTATTAAATTGCTGAAGAAAAATTACAAGACAGGAATTGAAAGTTACAACTATTGAATTGAAAACTACAAATGCTAATAAGAAAAAGGACATACAAGAACTACTAAAACATGAAAATAAAACATGAAAAGAAGAGTCTAAGTCCTAAAATTCGTCTCCAAAATTCCTCCAGAAGCTCCCTTTAAATAGGCAGAAGTTTGATGTTATACGCCCTGTGTCACGCCCGTGACCAAGGGCGTGTAAGGGGTGTGATCAGTGCTGGTGCGGAGAGGGCGCATTTTGGCTTCAATGCAGGCATTTCGGGCGCGTCACGCCCTTGGTCACGCCCGTGACCTGGGGCATGTAATCTTTAAATGTGCTGCTGGCAGGAAATCTTTGGCGGGAAGGCGCTGTTGAACATTCGTCGGTCTCAGCCATTTCGTCGATCTCAGCTTGTTCGTCGAATGCAACATTTTTGTCGAACGCAGCAGCCATTTCGTCGAACGCGGAAGCCATTTCGTCGATCTAAGTGTTTTCGTCGAACGCAGCATTTTCGTCGAACACAGTTGCCATGCACAGTTTGTCGATCTCAGCAGGTCACGACCATGACATTGGGTCACGCCCTTGGTCACACCCATGACCTGGGGCGTGTACTTGGCGAATTCTTCACGGAACGCCCCCGCGGTGGCGGAAATAGGTCTGGAACACATCTTTGGCTGTCACGCCCTTGGTCACGCCCGTGACCTTGGGCGTGTACTTGACATTGTTACTCAAAGTGCCCAGAAAACCTGCAAAACATAAATTAAGCTTAAATTAGTTGATGAAATTAAAAAGGAACAGATTAAATAAGAAAATACATATAAATTATATAAATTCAATTTAAAACTATATTAAAATTATACTAAAAGATGAGTACAAAAAGTACTGATCAGAAGTTCTACAGAAGATTCTGAAGAAAGGTTCATTGATTCATAAGATCATTGGACTTAGAACAAGAAGAAGATATGTTATTCAAGTGTTCATTTTCTGAAGTCTTCTCTTCTATAACAACAATTCTATAGAACTTTGTGGGGATCTTTGTCATTCTAAGTTTGTAGGATTTAGTGATAGATCTGAGTTGGTAGGGTTCTTTGTGAACCTGAGATTGGTAGGATCTTGCTGAAGATCTGAGTTTGTAGGACTTGTAAAGTTTGAGCCTTGTATGGTTCCGTGTGAACCTGAGTTGTTAGATCAGAATATAGTGAAAAGATCTGAGTTGGAGAAGTTGCCTAGTATAGCACACTGCTAGATAGGTGGGAGGGACAGTGGACTACCTCTAGGCACATTGTCTAGTTGGGAACCACTATAAATCATTGTGTATTTTATGTGATGCTTGTGTGCGGAGATAGATAAATTATTAAATAGCAAAGAAAACTGAAAACACCTAATCATCGCCCCTCTAGGTGTAGTTTACAATCAACCAATATCTTTCAATTGGTATCAAAGCAGGTTGAGTTCAAAAGCCTAACAGCTTAGAACAAGATCTACAAGTTTTTGATTCGGTTCTGATTCTTCAATGGCCTGTGATCATCATCAAGAGATGGGATCAATAAGGTTTCCCATCTGCACGAAAGAGAACTTTGCTATCTGGAAGTTAAGAGTTCAGTTATACATCGAAGCATCAGATCCTAGGTTATTTATGGTTATGGATGAGGGATCCTGCACTCTATCACAGTTCACCAATGAAGATGAAGATCTAACTACTATGGATAAAAGAGCAAAACACATACTTGAAAATGCAATTGATGATTCTACATCTAAATACTTAAGTCATTGCAAAATAGCAAAAGATATGTGGGATTCTTTGAAAATCTACATGAATAAACTTATGGAAGAAAATTTAAAGAGGAACACTAGTGAAAGAGTTACGACTCTTGAGGGGGAAAGCTTGAGGAGTACCAAAGATAACATTCTGATTATTCAGAATACCTCTGAGAACATAGAAGCTAATAATGCAAGCTCATCAAAATCTGATGACATTGTTGAAAAGCCAGTACTCCTCTCCAAGCAGCTCTAAAGAAAGATGTCTACAAAAAGAAGAAACTGTCAGAAAACATTCTCCTTAAACTCCAGAAGATCTAGTCAACATGAACAGAATAAATCTTCAAAGGAGGAAAGGTATATCTCTAAACTCAGTGAATCTGTTTTGGCTAACCCAGTGTATTGCCTTTGCAAGGGGACAGGTCACATGATTGATGGCTATCCATCTAAGAAGAAAGAACTCAAGAAGAGTGATGATGGAAGAAGCCCAAAGAACAAGAAGGAATCTGAGAAAGAACACATGGCCAATAAAATCAGAACACTCAGTGATTCTGACTCAGATTCATCAAAAGATAAAGAGGAAGATCACATTGGCCTTATGGCCATAACTAAAGAAATCCAGAAAGTCTGCACATCTCCTGTGAAGGTACTTATTTGAGCCCCCTTATCTATTTCTGATTTTGAATAAATGACAGGTTCTGTGCATGATAATGAGTATGAATCTGCTTGCAATAGCATATCCTCATGAACGCCACATGAGGTTGAATCTAACCTAATGTTGCACAATGAAGCCTTGTGGATAAGTAGAGAAAAGCTTCTTAGAGCTCAATCTAAGGAGTTAGCATCTCTAAAATCTGTCCAGTCTGAGCTCCAAGAGGCAGCTAAAAAGTTGATTGTTATGAGCAAAGAACTGGACAAACATAAGGATGTCACAAGGATCCAAAATGCTGAGCTGGGAAAGAAGAACAAGGTCATCAAGGACCTTGAGGAAATGCTATTGGCTGAAAAGAAATTTGTTGCCAGCTTCTCAATGCCCAAAACTGTCCTACCCGTCATTGAACAATTCCCTACACCATTCTTATTCAGGAGTGATGTAGGATTTGATAAGCAAACATTCATGAGCAAGACATCTGAAGCCCAACCTTCTTATAAAGAGAAACTACTGGCATCAAATTTCTCAAACCAGGAATCTTCACATGATTGCTTCACCAAGGCTTGCTCTACAAAAATTAATAAACTCACCAACACACATAGAAAAGCAAGCTTTGGGCCAAGTGTGTCTCATACACCCCGTGAAAAGACACATGTAAAGATTCCAGGTTCTAATGTCCATGGATCTGCAGCATCAATACTTAAAAGTAAGGGAAAGGAAGCCAAGCCTATTCCCAAGGTGGTGAACAAATAATTGGTGAGACCAGCTCAACTACATACACAACATTGTGAGGTTCACCCAAGGCCTATCAGGGCAGCTATCTTCACTCCTTCCCACCAACATTTCCAGGTGGAAAGGCATAAGAGAAGATAAAACAGGTATGAGTGCTGGTGCTGTGGAAAGATTGGTCACCTTGCTCTGGACTGCGGGTTCAATCCAACAGTGCCTAATGCAAGAGGAAGGAAGACCACTCATAAGTATAGTACCTCAGGTAATTTCCCTAACATGAACCTAGGACCCAATTCCAATTTGGTGCTTAAGGATAAGTAATCTTTTTGCAGGTATGTCCAGATGACAATCCTTTTTGTATTTGGACAGTGATTGCTCCAGGCTCAAGACTGGAGTAAATAAGTATTCAAGAAGATTTAATCCAGAGACAACAAACTAATATTGATACTTGAAGAATAAAGCACTGCCCCTGTAAATATCAAATTAGCACCGTTCCCAAGAATTCCTTAAGGAGTGATAAAGTTAGACAAATATTAAACAAAAATTTAAAAGATGTGGATGAATTCTCAGCGATACGAGATGAGCAGTTTCGATGACAAAATCTGCGTCTCGACGATATTGGTAATATTTCGACGACAACAGAGAAATGATTTCGACGATACAATCGACGACGAACACACACATCATTGAAAATACAGCTCAGACACTTTATGCTATATTGGATCTCTAATCTGAGCCGTCTTATGGATTTATCTTCAATTAACAAAAAAAAGGTACGCGCCTCTTCGACAACTCTTAATATAAATAGAGTGAATGCTTAGGTCAAAAATTATGTCTTCATTTACCCTAAGCCATTCCTGCGACAAACTACTGTTCCATCTCTGACAATCTTTGCTCTCGACATTCTGCATCAATGGCTCCTAAGAAGGAAGAATCCTCTGTCATCTCTCGATGTGAGCTCATGAGAGGAGGATTCAGTTCTTGTTCAGAAAAGATCAGGTCAGTAATAGTGATGATAGAATCAGCTGGGTTAGAGTATCTATTATGCGAACCATGCGCTATCATGAACAAGGAGGTCGAGGAGTTCTTTGATGGAGCTAGAACAAATAGCTCATGGGGTATTCTAAAGTCTTCTATGGCTGGAGAGAAGATCAAAATAACTGCCAAGAGCTTAGGAAAAGCCTTGAGGATTCTTAGGCTAGCGAAAGAGGTCGAAGAGGAAGACTTGACTGCAGAAGATCTATCTGTTGGCTATGCCTGGTGCGGGCATAGTGGAAAGACCTACAGGTCTATTAAGAATGCTGAATACAACCAGAAGAGAAAGCTCCTTGCAGGTATTATAGGGAAAGTACTGTTGAGCAAGCCTGGTTCCCACGATAGGATTTCTGTTGAAATTGTTGAAGTGGAAGTTAGAAGCCTTTTGGACCTGGGCGGTCTGGGAGGAGGTCGGGCGGTCTGGCATGATCGCACGACTTGACGATCTGCCTCTACGGTCTGGCTTGTCTTAGCCTAGCTGTGGTCTCCTGGCTTGATCGCTGGTATGGGTCCAAGGCTGCTGAATGTGTAGGCCGTGCGGTCTGTTTGTGACCGCGTGGCGGGCTATTCATCTTCTGGTGTGCGCGGTCTGTGCATGACCGCGTGGTGAACTGTCTTCTTCAAGGCTGTGGCGGTCTGGTGTGACCGCATAGTTTGATCCAGGTTTTCCAGAATGCGGTCTGGTAGCTGACCGGGCTTTCTGGTGGTATTCGCGGACTAGGGGTCTTAGTCGCGCGGTCTCCGGTTGCGGTCTCAGGAGGAGACTGGTATGCAGGCTAGACGCTGTTCGCGGTCTCAGTTTGAGACCGGCATGCGGACAGGAGTTCGCTGGTTGATGGCGAACTGGCTGTGTTTGTGGTCTCGGGCGAACACAGGGGGTGAACAGCTTCGGGCGGTCTGGCGATCTCCTTTGGAGTCGCGATCTGCTGTGAGAGTTGCGATCTCTCATGGCTGATGTTGAAGCTGGCGAGTTCACTAAAATGAAGCAGGAGTACTATTGTTGATCGCGCGGTTTGACCGGTCAGGTCGCGCGGTTTGAAGGGTGGTGATCCTATCTCATAGGGTGGTGACTGGATTAGGTCTCACGCCTATAAATAGGACCCATCGGCAGCAATAATAAAGACACACCAAGTGTAAGCCAAGTTCTCTTCTTTCCTGCGGTCTCTATTTGTCTGATCGGGCGGTCACTAATTGAACTCTTCTTGTGCAGCTTCTGCGGATAGTGTGGGCAGCAGCGATCACCTCTTCCTCTGAAAGTGTTCGGGCGGTCTGCGGCTTGGAGTTGTGGTGCTGGAGTTCGGGAGAATCAGGAGTTCGGAAGAAGGAGTGCAGTTTGGTGGTGTTCTGTGATCGGCAGGTCGCTGCGGTCTGGCAGCTTGCTCAAGTCACAGGGAGGTCGCGCGGTCTGAGCGGTCTCAAGTTATCTTCAACTTTGTATTTTCTCTTTGGTGTTTGTGCTGGCGAAATCATGTCTCGCCAAGCATGCCTTGCCTTGTAATTGAAGTACTGCTATCAATAAAGATTACTTGTTTGCCTCCATTTGCTTCTGGTTGTTTGGCTTGTGTACTCTAAGTTGACTAACTCCTGCTCGCTCCATAAAGATTCGAAAAATTTCACATGGTATCAGAGGGAGGTTGGAGTGGTTGAGCTGTGAGTAACTTAGAGTAGCCATCGCCTTTGTGAAGAAGGAACCAATGGTAGAGCAATGGAAGCGAGAGGTCTTGGAATTGAGATGCTTACATCGACTAACTTCAAGAAGTGGATGTCGTGTATGCAAAGCTATCTTCTAGGCGAGGACCTCTGGGAGGTAGTTGGAGGAGATCAGACGCAGGAAGTTGTCCCAGAAGGGGATAATGGGGCTGAGGTGAGAACTTGGAGGAGGATGAATGCGAAGGCAGAGTTCACTCTGAAGAGGGCAATTTCACCTGATCTGTTTGATCACATTTTGGGATGTGGATCGGCTGCGGAGATCTGGAGAGCCCTGGATGGGCTGTTTAACAAAAAGAATGTAGCAAGGCTACAGTTCTTGGAGAATGAGCTGGCAAGGTCGGCTCAAGGTGATCTTTCTATCTCCACTTTCTTTCTGAAGATGAAGAACTTGTGCGCTGAAATCTCAGCATTGGATCCTGATGAGCCTATCTCTGAGGCGAAGCTGAAGAGTCATATAATCCGCGGCTTGCGGAAGGAATATGTTGCCTTTGTGACGTCGGTGCAGGGATGGGCAAATCAGCCGTCTCTGTTGGAGTTGGAGAACTTGCTTGCATCGCAAGAAAGTTTGGCAAGGCAGAAGGCGGGGATGTTAGTGGCTGGGGGAGATGGCGAAGTGCTCTTCTCAGGCAAGAAGAAGAAGTGGGATAAAAAGAAGAAGACTGCTGGAGGAGGCTATGGGCCTTCAACTTCTAGGCAGCAAGAAAGGGGGTATGCTCCCAAGGCTGACGGGAAGAAGAAGGGTGAAGGTCCGAAGTGCTTCAAGTGTGGCAAGTATGGCCACATCAGGAAGGATTGCAAGGTGGTCATCCAAGCTGGGCATGCTGTAGAGAAGGAGGATGCTGAGGCCAGGCACTTTGAAGGAGGTTGGGGAGGAGCCTTCTCGGCTTCTGTTGGAGCTTCTGCTCCAATCAACTATCTGGAGGACTGGATCGTGGACTCAGGGTGTGGTCATCACCTCACCGGAGACGAGACCAAGCTTTCTTCTGCACAACCCTATACAGGTAACAATGCAATCATTATTGCTGATAATACTGTGCATCCAGTAGAAAAGGTGGGGGTTGCTTCCTTGGGCAGTGATAGAGGGCCACTTACTTTGAAGAGTGTCTATCATGTGCCTGGTATGAGGAAAAACCTCTTCTCCGTGACCAACGATGTAGACGCTGGGTATCACATTCTGTTCGGCCCAACAGAAGTGAATTTTCTACGCAATTTTGAGGCCGTAAAGACGGGGGTCGTCCATGTCGGATGACGGGCAAAGGACTTGTTCGTTTTATCGACAAGTTCCTACGTCGACAAGATGAAGACGAATTATGGTGTCGTTATATGGCATGAGAGGTTGGGGCACGTAGGGATGGACAAGATGAAAGCTATGGCGGTGAGAGGTCTGGTCAAGGGCCTGCCAAATCTATCTTCCTACGGTAAAGGTCATGTTTGCGCGGGATGTCAGTTCGGCAAGTCTCATCGACTACCGTTTGACAAGTCGCAGACAAGGAGTAGTGTGCCGTTGGAGTGCATCAACAGTGACTTGATGGGACTAACTGCTACCCCAAGCCTCGGAGGCAGCAGATATATACTGGTGTTGATCGATGATTACACCAGATATGTCTGGGTATATTTCCTGAAGGAGAAGGCGGAGGCGTTTGCCAAGTTTGTGGAGTTCAAGGAGCTCGTAGAGGGTCGGCTAAGACTGCGGGTGAAGAAGCTGAGGACTGACAATGGAGGGGAGTTCACCTCCAGTGAGTTCTCTACTTTTTGCAGGAAGGCAGGCATCCGGAGGGAGCTCACTTGTGCACATACTCCACAGCAGAACGGAGTTGCAGAGCAGAAGATCCGTCATCTGACGGAAACCTGCAAGTGTTGGCTGCATGCCAAGAGTATCCCAAAGTCCTTCTGGGTGGAGGGCATGTCATGTGTTGCCTACGTCATCAATAGGATGCCTTTAAGTCCCATCAACATGTTGACTCCACATGAGATGATGTTTAAGGAGAAGCCAAGCGTGGCACACCTTAGGGTGTTTGGATCCACCTGCTACGTGCATGTTCCAGATGCTCTTCGGACGAAGTTAGATGCGAAAGCAAGGAAGCTAGTCTTCGTGAGATACGATGAGCGGAAGAAAGGATGGAAGTGCATGGACCCGGAGACGCGGAGATTTGTGGTATCTCGTGATGTCGTGTTCAATGAGGTGACATCTTACAAGGGGTCTTCTGATGTGGAGCTACCAGAGAGCAGGGTGGAGGTGCCAGAGAAAGCTGTGGAGGATCTTCAGGTGGAGCTACCTGTGTCACCAGGTGGTCCATCTCCTTCTAGTTCCGTGACGGGGGCTTCTGGTTCAGGGAGCAGGGGGAGCGATGCTCCTAGCACATCTGGAAGAGGAGCTAGGGAAGAAGAGCCTGAAGACAATGCGGTTCAGGGGAAGGAGCTGAGGAGGTCGAAGCGAGCGATCGTCGCCCCTAATCGCTATACAGGAGGAAACGCAGTGAGCTTCGTCTCATGTTTCTTCGCTGGTCCCTTGGATGAGAGGGAGCCGTAGAGCTTTGAGAAGGCCAGAGGTGTGAAGGAGTGGGACATTGCAATGCAAGAAGAGATGACAGCTCTTGAGAAGAATGAGACCTGGTCTCTTATGCCCAAGCCCAAGGGCACCACTCCTGTTACATGCAAGTGGGTCTACAAGCTTAAGAAGAAGGCTGACGGCAGCATCGAGCGGTACAAGGCTCGTCTTGTAGCTCGGGGGTTCTCGCAACAATACGGTGAAGACTACGAGGAGACATTCAGCCCGGTGGCAAAAATGACTTCAGTTCGGTTCATCATTGCCTTTGCGGCGTTCAGTGGATGGAGGATTTGGCAGCTTGACGTCAAGAACACTTTCTTGTACGGCGAGATTGACAAGGATATCTTCATGATCCAACCACCAGGCTTTGTGTCTGAAGATTTTCTGGAGCATGTCTGCAAGTTGAAGAAGGCCCTGTATGGGTTGAAGCAAGCGCCGAGGGCGTGGTACGGGAAGATCGCAGAATACCTCCTATTCTGTGGATTTGGTGCTTCAGACTCAGACTCAAGCTTGTTCGTCAAGAAGATCGGGGAGCTTCAAGTCATCGTATTGTTATACGTCGACGATATGATCGTGACGGGGAACTCAAAGGAGGAGGTAGCGCAGCTTCGGGCCGAGCTGTCCATCAGGTTCGAGATGAAGGACTTAGGTGAACTTCACCATTTCCTTGGACTCGAGGTGCAGAGGAAGGAAGGTGGAGTGCTGGTGACCCAGGCCGGTTATGCGGAGTGGATCATGGTGCGATTCAGCATGAAGGAAGGGAAGTGCACTTCCACACCTCTAGAGAAGGCTATGAAGCTTCGGAAGGATGAGGGGAGGATTATGCAAGATCCGTTGGTGTTCCGAGCTCTTGTTGGGAGCCTGATCTATCTGACGATCACGAGGCCGGATATTGCATATGCAGTTGGCAGAGTGAGTCATTATATGGCGGAGCCACGGGTACCTCATCTGCTAGCAGCCAAGAACATTCTGAAGTATGTTAAGGCGACCTCGGACATGGTTCTCCTATACAGGAGGGATGCTGGCTTCGAGGTGCACGGGTACATGGATGCTGATTATGGGGGAGATTCGGATGATTGGAAGTCGACGTCTGGATTCGTCTTCATGGCGGGCCCTACAGCTATATCATGGTGCAACAAGAAGCAGGATTCCGTATCGGTCTCCACCACGGAAGCGGAATACAAGGCTTCGGCCTTGGCAGCTCAGGAATCCACCTGGCTTAGGAGGTTGGTGGGAGACGTCCACAAGGAGGTTCGGGAGCCGACTCTGCTACGCGGTGACAACGAGGGTGCTCTCAAACTGGTTACCAATCCAGTTTGTCACGCGAGGACCAAGCATATCGAGATCGAGCATCACTTCATACGGGAGAAGGTGCTAGAGGGATCTCATTCGGTCAGGCAAGTGTGGAGTGCGAACAATGTGTTGGACATCTTCACAAAGGCGCTGGCAAAGGGGTCGTTCACACGGCTAAGGAGCCTACTGGGGCTAGTTTCAACTTCCCACTTCAAGGGGGAGTGTTGAAATTGTTGAAGTGGAAGTTAAAAGCCTTTTGGACCTGGGCGGTCTGGGAGGAGGTCGGGCGGTCTGGCGTGATCGCACGACTTGGCGGTCTGCCTCTGCAGTCTGGCTTGTCTTAGCCTAGCTGCGGTCTCCTGGCTTGATCGCTGGTATGGGTCCAAGGCTGCTGAAGGTGTAGGCCGTGCGGTCTGTCTATGACCGTGTGGCGGGCTATTCATCTTCAGGTGTGCGCGGTCTGTTCGTGACCGCGTGGTGAACTGTCTTCTTCAAGGCTGTGGCGGTCTGGTGTGACAGCACAGTTTGATCCAGGTTTTCCAGAATGCGTACTGGTAGCTGACCGGGCTTTCTGGTGGTATTCGCGGACTAAGGGTCTTAGTCGCGCGGTCTGCGGTTGCGGTCTCAGGAGGAGACTGGTATGCAGGTTGGACGCTGTTCGCGGTCTCAGGTGGAGACCGGCATGCGGACAGGAGTTCGCGGGTTGATGGCGAACTGGCTGTGTTCGCGGTCTCGGGCGAACACAGGGGGTGAATAGCTTCGGGCGGTCTGGCGATCTCCTTTGGAGTCGCGATCTGCTGTGAGAGTGGCGATCTCTCATGGCTGATGTTGAAGCTGGCGAGTTCACCAAAATGAAGCAGGAGTACTATTGCTGATCGCGCGGTGTGACCGGTCAGGTCGCGCGGTCTGAAGGGTGGTGATCCCATCTCATAGGGTGGTGACTGGATCAGGTCTCACGCCTATAAATAGGACCCATCGGCAGCAATAATAAAGACACACCAAGTGTAAGCCAAGTTCTCTTCTTTCCTGCGGTCTCTATTTGTCTGACCGGGCGGTCTGCTAATTGAACTCTTCTTGTGCAGCTTCTACGGATAGTGTGGGCAGCAGCGATCACCTCTTCCTCTGAAAGTGTTCGGGCGGTCTGCGGCTTGGAGTTGTGGCGCTGGAGTTCGGGAGAGTCAGGAGTTCGGAAGAAGGAGTGCGGTTTGGTGGTGTTCTGTGATCGGCAGGTCTCTGCGGTCTGGCAGCTTGCTCAAGTCACAGGGAGGTCGCGCGGTCTGAGCGGTCTTAAGTTATCTTCAACTTTGTATTTTTCTCTTTGGTGTTTGTGCTGGCGAAATCATGTCTCGCCAAGCATGCCTTGCCTTGTAATTGAAGTACTGCTATCAATAAAGATTACTTGTTTGCCTCCATTTGCTTCTGGATGTTTGTCTTGTGTACTCTAAGTTGACTAACTCCTGCTCGCTCCATAAAGATTCGAAAAATTTCACAATTTCTATAAAGATGTTTAAAACAATGTGCATGATCATTATTTCAAAAAAAGACAAACTGGAGAAAATTTTGTTCCAGAGAATCAAAAACTCCTTGAAGACCCCATCTTATAGAAGAATTCTATCCATCCTCCTACTGAATACCCTTGGACATATTGTGAAGAAAAGTATGGGAGCACCTCTACACTACTCGAAGAGGTTGGACTCAAAAATGTTAGATAGATGGGAGAGAGTCAATCCCAAAAATACCCAAGCACCTGAAAAAGGAAAGAAGAAGAAATAAATTATATCTGACCAACCAGATAAGGAAGAGTCCTCTAGCAGCTCTGAAGAAGAAAGAGCCCCAGCTCTACCAAATCCTGCTTTGACAGATGGGGAGGTAGCTCAAAATCAGATGATCCTTGAGATCAAGAGTGAAACTGCTCACACAGAGTTTTTTGACGAAAGAAGAAGCCCCATTATGGGGGGTGATCTAGTTGAGGGGGAGTTCCTAGAGGGAATCTCAGAACAAGATACTGAAATGGTTGAAAAGGAGACCCATGTGGGGTGCTCTAATCCAGCCGATGAGGAACACTCTGCCTAGATGGAGGACATCCCAGAGACAAGAATTAACAGTATGGAAAAAGAACCAGAAGTAGTTGAGAATTCAAATCCTTCCACAGGGCTAGAACTGGCTCTTGGAGGTAAGATAGTTCTGACAGTAGAAAGTGAGCCCATCAAGGCTGTCTCTCCCAGGAAATCTTCTGTTCAAATAAGTAACTACTCATCTGACAGTTCTCCTAAAGATGCCCCAGAAGGAACAGTTGCCTCAGAAGAATATGCTGCTGAAACATCCACTGCACAATCAGAATCATAGTTTCACATGATGTCAGCACTGCTCAAGGCTCAAAGGGAAAAGATGGAACTATTCATTCTACAGACAGTTGATGGACTCAGGCATGAGGTAAAGGCTGAGCTAAAAATAGTGAAGGATGATATACATCACCTCAACACTCAATACACTCACATCCTTCATTTAGTTGCACCAGCCATGGATCATGTTGGACATGAAATCAACAAAATTGGACACCAGTCCCATAAGATTACTCAAAATCTAGGAACCATGACAGGGAATTCTGACCAAGCTTTTAGGCAAATAGCATGATTTATGACTGAAGATAGAGATCAAATTCTACAGAGATTACATGAGAATACACAGAACTTAGATGAACATCTGCTAGAAATAAGGAATAATGTGGTTGAGGCTGAAAAACATATACATGAAAGGATAAATCTGATTCAAGTAACTCTTGATGATCACATTGCTGAAGAAGTCCTAAAGGGGGAGAAGGCAATGATAAATGCTGGCTCACATCAAGCCATGTGGACAATTAACCAAGTTAAGCAAGTTCTTCACATGCCTTCATCAACCTATGAGTTAGTAGAACCATCTGAAAGTACTACCTCAGGAATCTATGACAAAGAAGTTAGAGATTCTACTACCTCCATGAAGAGAAAAAAGGGTTCAGAGGAAAAGATACAAGCAGAAGAGGCTAAGGAAAGTGGAGCTGGATCCACAGTCATGCAGGTGGAGTCCTGAATCCAGGGAATTGATCTCAGAAGCCTGGATGGAGTCTGGATACCCTCAGGATGGGTCAAAAAGAGATTTTTATTCTGTTGATTGGAATAAACATTCAATTCAACTGGAGAAAAAGAGAAACCATAAACTGGCATTTCCTCATGGCCCTCCTCCTTCTCCAAAGAAGATCCCAAAACCTATCAGCTTTTATGAAAGGCAAAAGAGGAAGAGGAAAGGAAGCAGCAGTAGGATTTGAAGACCACCATAGAATGCTTTATTTAAAAAAAAATTACTTGGGCAAATGACTGTATTATATCTTGCTCTAAAAAACATTCTCTATTTATGTCATGCTAGATGAATTATAATATTATCAGAATATCTTCAAATTATGATTTTATTTATACCTTGACACTTATCATTGAAGTGAGTTATGACTTCTTCAAATAGGGGGAGATTGTTGGTGTACAACCCCATATTTGACGAGTGCGTCCCCAAGACCCCGGGGTTCAAAAGGCAGAACCTGAGTCTAAGAGCTTTTTGGCGAGTGTGACTTCATTTGCGGGGCACTCGCAGGGTGTCAAAACAGATATGCGAGAGCTGGTAGCAAAGACCTCACCCGCCGAGCTAGCTGAGTGCCTTGCGAGTGGTATCCTCACGGGCCACTCGCCAAGTGGAATACGGCAGGCAAGGAGCCTGGCGAGTGGTTCCTTCACGGACCACTCGCCCAGAAGGATTTAGGGGGAAATTACCTAGATACCCCTTGTGGGCTGCCAATAGCCCTCCAGAACAGCGGAGTTAGGCGGTTAGCAGACCAATTTGGAGTGCGATTAGAAAAAACCAAAAGGCGGATTTATGTTATTTGCAGTCTAGACTAGAGAATATATAAATAGACCCTTAAGGGTAAGGGCACTTTGGAACGGAGGTGATCTTTTGAGCTCTCTCCTCCAGGCATGTTTCAGAGTTGGCTGCTAGTGCCCTCCAAGGTGCCAGACTGAGCATTGGTTCGGGAGGGGAAGCTCTCCAAGATCTTTCGGGTGTGTGGCGGGACTTCCACGCTATAGCCTTGGGTCTGTTCCAGATTTTCCATCCATAGTTAAAAGAGTTTAGTGAGGGAGAAGTAAGCAAGGGCTACACCCCCCTGTGGGTCCAAACTCAGGAGACCGGTTGCTAGTTTAAACATTTTTGGTGCGGTGAGCATGGACTGTAGCCAGTGCAAGAAAACCTCAAGCTGAGCTTGATGGCAGGGGATGGAAGAGATGGTTCCGACCCAGGTCACTCGAAGTCACCAAGAACAATGGAATGGATGGAGATGTTTGAGAATTTCAAGCGGGAGGTCATGCAGACCATGCAGGTAGCTCTCACCGGGAGAGGTGAGTGCGATACGCCTGTGGTTCCGGTGGTTTCGCACCAGTAGATTGGCGAGAACACTCTGAGCCAGCGGCTTAGGAAAGAGGTAGCGGCGAAAGCAAGCATGCGAGATCTCCCTGGGCGACATCTGTTCAGCTGTCTGGCGAGTGCAGAAGTATGCGAGTTGACTCCGCGCGAGAGGACCACTTGCCGAGCAGGTGAAGGGAGTGCCTTCTGTTAGTTGATCCTCTCGGTCTCGGTACCAGAGGGGTTCAGAGGGCCGGAGATGTCTTACTATACCGACAAAGATGACCCAGTCCTACACCTGCCGTGATTCGAGGACATGGTCTCGATCCTTCCAATGACAGATGCCTTCCAGTGTCGGCTCTTTGCCACCACTCTAAAGGGGAAGGCAAGGAACTGGTTCCACCAGCTCCCCGTGCATTCCATCTATGCTTTCTAGGACCTGCGTCGGAGCTTCAGGCTGTATTTCTCAACGTCAAAGAAGAGGAAGAAGGATGTGGAGGCGCTATTCAAGATCAAGCAAGGGCCAGGGGAGTCGCTGTCCCATTACGTGGACAGGTTCCAAGAAGAGGTCCTGCAAGTCCAGGAGGTGCCAGGGTTCACTCTCCAGCTAGCCTTCATAGTGGGGCTGCGGGAGGGGTTCTTTAAAATGGATCTAAAGCGAAAGGCCCCTCTATCCTTCGAGGAGCTGATGGAGCGGGCAGCGGAAGAGATCAAGGGAGAGGCTGCCAACCCAGAGTTTGCAAAGAGGTTGGAGAGGCTGAGCGAGCCAGAGGTGAGGCAGCTGGAGGGAAGGATAAGGGATGAGCCCAGAGGAGGTCAGGGGCTTCAGGGGCAGCAGCAGGATTGGGGGTAGCAGGAGCCAAATAACCGGCTGGCTTGGTGGCCCCAGGAGGGACCGTCGCGAGGTCAGGAAAGAGATCTTCAGAGGAGAGGGGCAGAGAGGTCCAATCATCCGGGATGGAGGCAAGGCCCCAAACCCCCTCACCCCCCGAGGGAGAAAGCCATGGCAATTGGTCGAGGAAGAGGAGGAAGTGTAAGAGGTGGCAAGGTGGCGTTGCCCTATTGTGACTTCCATCATGAGCAATGTCACGCGATGGCCACCTGCCCGGAGTTTCTGGAGATGAGGGGAAGAGGTTAGCAGCAACAACAACCTGTGATTATTGAAGAAGTGCTATGTTGGAACAACCCGATTACTGATTTAGGCTAGGATCACTATCTGCTGACTAGGATCAAGTTGACCCCAATATATAGTTTATGGGTCAAGAGTTTAGGCTGTTAGAACTACAGAAATCATTCAGATTTTGCGTTCGACGAAGTCCATACTGCGTTCGACGAAGTCCATACTGCATTCGACGAACTGCTCTCTGCGTTCGACGAATGGCATGCTCTCTACGTTCGACGAACGACATGCTCTCTTCGTTCGACGAATGGCTTGCATTCTGCGTTCGAAGAACAGACTTGTTCTCGGCGGTCGACGAACAGATTATTTCAGCGGTCGATGAACAGACCCTGGCTCAGCAGTCGACGAATGTATCCAGGCTCAGCGGTCGACAAAATTTGCTCAGCTCAGCGCTCGACAAAATTTGTCCAATCTCAGCGGTCGACGATTTTGCTCTGTTCAGCGGTCGATGAATCTGCGTTAGACGAATACCTTCAGATCGACGAAAGTTCTCCACATCTTAACAAAATTAATTCTTCCAGCAAGATTCTTTTGAGGTCAACAAACTAAATTTTGTGTTCAACGAAATTTATTGAGATCGACAAATTTTACTCAGATCGAAGAATTCTTATTTAAGTTCAGAAAGTTTCAGATAGATTACAGTATTCCATTCTCTGAACTCAGATCGACTACAGCAACGGATCTATTCTTCCAGATAAGTAAGGATAATATATTTCTTTTCATTATTCCAAGATTATAGCCGTTGACATTCATCGGAAAAGGACATTTCATGGAAAAGGAAAGAGATATACGACGCAGCAGATTTACAGTTCCCAGAATATCTATTCAGATATATTTATTCCTTAATATAAGGGATTTGCATTTAATATCTATCAGAGATTTTTCAAAAGAGAAAAAGGCAGAAGATATAGCAGATTGTCACACACAGCTTACACAACAACAAGAGTACAGAACATATCACATATTGCTGTACAGAAAAAGAAAGAAAAAGAAAAAGGAGAAAGGAAGAACAGAAGAACAAAAAGATACACAGATCTTCATCTCCTTCCTCTAGCAGCATTTACATACTGAGAACATCATCAACACTTCTCTCAGTCATTTGCTGCAAGTTTAGATCTTCAAAAGAGCAACAACAAATTGGAGAACTTGTTCTCTCAGTTTAATCAGCTACAGGAAGATCACTCATTCAAGAAGAAGCTTCCATCCTCATATTGTCAAACAACTTCATATCAGATAGAGGGAGCATTTTTCTACATCAATATCCACTAGAGTCTTCTCTCAGATAGTTGATAGAGAAGAACATTCTAACCTTTCTATCCCCTCTTGTATAGGGTTAAAGCTCCCTTCAAAAGTTAACGCATTGGTGGCAAGGCACCTGATCAAAAAATCCTATTGGTTTTGAGCACCTGATCAAAAGCTCTGCGGTGTGTGGACACCTGATCAAAAACCCCTTAGTGATAGGGCACCTGATCAAAAACCTAGTGGAACCTACCAAGTGTGGTAGAAGAGTATACGTACCCAGGTTTATTGGGGAACTACTATAAAAACCTTGTGTCCTCTGTGTTGTGATTTTCTGTGTTGCTGTGCTGTGCTGATTTCTTTATTTAGTTCTATAACTCACTCTGCTACACATATATATATATATATCAGTATTTTTAATTCCGCAATAAAACTAAAGGAAAAGTTTTAATACTCTATTCACCCCCCCCCCCCCTCTAGAGTTAATTTAAGATCTAACCTCCACTTTCAATTGGTATCAGAGGCATAGCAATTGACTTTCAATTGGTATCAGATGGTAGTTGATTCTTTACAGGCTAACACCTGAATCACAAAGATCAATTAGATCTTAAATTCTCTCAGAGTTTTTATTTTATTTATTTTTGTTTAAAAACTCATGGCACAAAACAAAGAGTATTCAAGCACAAGACCTCCTATGCGCAATCTCAATAAGTTTGCACTATGGAAAGCAAGGATTAGGTTATATATGAATGTTATTGATGAAGATATTTTCAATGTCATTTTGACAGGACCTTCAACTTCATCAACATCAACAGATGATCAAGAAAAGCTGAAAAGTGCTGATGCAAAGGCTATGAAAATATTAGCTCAATCAATGTCAAATGACATTTATCAAAGAGTTAATGACTGTACTTCAGCAAGAAGCATCTGGAACTCCCTAACAAGAATGGTAGATGAACCTTCTTCCACCTTCTGTATTTATGATACAGAACCATCATCTAGTCAAAGTGAAGAAGAAGAAGAAAAAGAACTAAAAGCTATAACATTCTGCATGATGGCCATATATGGGTCAAACCACAACTCAGATGCAGAATGTGAATCTGATGAAAATGAGAGTTCAGCAGAAGAGTTAAAGTCATCATCAAGTTCATCTGAAGATGAAAATAATGCAAATGACAAAGATCAGTGCTTGATGTCCATATATGACTCATATAATGATTCAGATCATACATCTTCATCCAGTTCCAGTGATGATGAGGATGATGAAGAAGAAAAGAACTTCTGCATGATGGCTATCAATGCCTCAGCAAACAATTCAGAAGAATCAGAATCAGGGTCAGACAATGATGCTGATCAGGTAGTATCTAACCTTGATTTTAATTCCACTAATTTCAAAGATGATTTTAAAATTCTCTGTTTAGATTTAATTGAATCTGAGAAAGAAATCACAAAGTTAACAGAAATAACCAGTTTAACTTCTGAAAATAATAAATTTAAAGTAGATTTAAAAATATCAGAACAAATTTCTTTGAAAAATAATTCAATTATTTCTGAAATATTTGAACAAACTCTTAATGAAAGAAATATCAAATTAATGAATATCATAAGCACTAAAAATGCCAGATTAAATGGCAGCAAACATAGTTTAAGATTTTCGTCTAATATATCTCATATTCTAAAGAAAAATACTTTTACTACATCTACAAAATTAGTATCTACTAAAGAAAAAGAAGTAACATAAAACTTAATAAAAATTGCTAAAATTTTGTGTGTTCAACAAAATTCATCGAACAGAGATCGACGAAATCAAATGACTTCGTCGAACGTAGATCGATGAAAGCCAAACATAGAAATAAAACAAAAATTTCTCATAATCAGAGCTCAATTTCAACAAACTCTGAACACAGAAAATATATTTAACTATTCCTTTATCAGAGATCGACAAAATCAGAATAGTTTATCAAACATATATCTTAATGATTATCAAGAAAAATTTGTATCAAACATATATTTTAATGATTATAAAAGAAAACTTTCAATTCGTATAAGAAATCAGATTTTAAAGATTTTGATTGGTATCAGAAACCAAATTTTCAATTGGTAAAAGGAATTTTCAATTTGGTAATACCTTAACAGATAAGGCCAAATATAATTTACCATAAGGCAATGCTTAAACCTATTGAAAATATTTTTAACTCCAATTGTAATCAAACAAAAAGTTATAGGATTCAATTGAATTTTCTTTCTTAAAAACAAAGTCAGATAACTTCATGTTCCTACATACTTTCTCGGGATCATCATGATTTGAGTATTCTACTCTAGTTGCAGTGATCAGAAATGATCATGGCACTAAGTTTTGAATCTCTTCTGATAAGAGAATTCTGTAAGAAGGAGGGTATCAGGCAATGTATCTTTGAGAAGATAAGAATTCCTTAGAATCCATTAAAAGATGTAGCAATTCATCAAATTTATGGAAGCCTATTAAAACAAAATCAATCTAGAATATTTTTTCCTTCTAACAAAGCATATAGGGTTTATAACAAATCTCTCTTAAAATAAAAGAGTCTATGCATTATTGGAACTAACCTATTAAATGAGGAGAGGAACACCACCTCTACCATAGACATTTTGCAGGTATCAAGGTCACTTTCAATTGGTTTTCAATTGGTATCAAACTATCAGAGACCTCAACTGATACTCGAGGACTTTCAATCTGGATCAAACTATTAGTTGCAGAAATAAAAGAAAGGGCTTACACTCTCAAGATATAGAATGCAAATGAAATTTCAAGTTAAATATCAAAAAACCAGAACTTTCTATTGGTATCAAAATCAAAGCTTACCTTTCAATTGGTGTCAGAATCAAACTCCCAGTAGTAGTAATAAAGGAATAGAAACAATAGCAATGACAATATTGCATCCTTCCCTACCTCCATCAAATGTCCCTTCTTCTAGGGGCCTAGCTCCAGGTCTTCCTGAAACTAGGCAGGGGGAGATGTATTGAAGAAGCTCCTGTTTGTCAGGGGGAGAAACTTTGTTTTGCTATTGAAGAAGCTTCAAGAGGAAAATCTATTGAAGAAGCATGCTTGCAGTTCTATGAAGAAACTCCATTTGATGCAATGTTTTGCTCAGGGGTAGTTGTTCTTTGAACTAAGCAAGGAAAGAAAGCTGAAGAACCTCCAGTCTCAGGGGAGATACTCTCAGGGGGAGATGCTTTCAGAAAGGGCAAGATGATTTATGAACAAGCTTCATATACAGCAAAATCAGAATACAACTTTTGATATAGAAGTTAGAGCAGATATCAAATTCAGAATATAAAGATACAATTCTGAATATCAAGTCAGAAAGCAAGAACTCAGTTCAGAAAAGATCAGAATTCAAGAATTCAGAAAGAAAGAATTCAGAGAAAATCAAAGGTTCTGATTGTGTATTTCTATCAATTTTATTTTCATTGAAATGTTTTAAAGCTCAGAGTATTATTTATTTTATATCTGATGAAATATTTAAATCATATCAGATATATATGCTCTGTTGTTTTTGTCTGTTTTCAATTTTTTTCAAATAGTGTCGTAACCCAAATAGGGGGAGATTGTTGGAACAACCCCATTACTGAATTGGGCTAGGATCACTATCTCCTGACTAGGATCAAGTTGAACCCAATGTATAGTTTATGGGTCAAGAGTTTAGGCTGTTAGAACAAAAGAAATCATTCAGATTCTGCGTTCGACGAACTCCATACTGCGTTCTACGAACTGCTCTCTGCGTTCGACGAATGGCATGCTCTCTGCGTTCGACGAACGTCATGTTCTCTGCGTTCGACGAACGGCTTGCATTCTGTGTTCGACGAACAGACTTGTTCTCAGCGGTCGATGAACAGCTTATTTCAGCGGTCGATGAACAGATCCTGGCTCAGCGGTCGATGAATGTATCCAGGCTCAGCGGTCTACGAAATTTGCTCTGCTCAGCGGTCGACGAAATTTGTCCAGTCTCAGCGGTCGACGATTTTGCTCAGTTCAGCGGTCGACGAATCTGCGTTAGACAAATACCTTCAGATCGACGAAAGCTCTCCACCGCTCAACAAAATTAATTCTTCCAACAAGATTCATTTGAGGTCGACGAACTATATTTTATGTTCGATGAAATTTATTGAGATCAACGAATTTTACTCAGATCGAAGAATTCTTATTTAAGTTCAGAAAGTTTTAGATAGATTACAGTATTCCATTCTCTGAACTCAGATCGACTACAACAATGGAACTATTCTTCCAGATAAGTAAGGATAATATATTTCCTTTCATTATTCCAAGATTATAGTCGTTGACATTCCTCGGAAAAGGACATTTCATGGAAAAGGAAAGAGATATACAGCGCAGCAGATTTACAATTCAAGTAGTAACTGACCACCCCCTTCGCAAAATATTCGAGGGGGTAGTACACTCGGGGAGTCTCGCAAAATGGTCGGTGGAGCTAAGTGAATTTGACATCACTTTCGTCCCCCGGTTGTCGATGAAGGCTTAAGTTGTTGCAGATTTCATGGCAGACTACGTAGTCAAAATGGAAGAGCAGCCAACCCTTCGTCATGTCCCCTAGAAGCTGTTGGTCGACGGGGCCTCAGGCAAGAACTCTTTGGGGGGAGGGGTGGTATTGGAAAGCTCTCATGGAGTGAAAATTGGGAAAGCATTGGTGATACATTTTCCCGTCACCAACAACCTGTCGGAGTACGAAGCTGTGATCGCCGACCTACGTTTAGCCCAGGAGTTGGGGGTTCATGTTGTGGAAGTCTTCAACGATTCAATGGTGATAGCCTTGCAGATTAAGGGTGATTTCGAGGCAAGGGAGCGCACCATAATGAGGTACCTAGCAAAAGTAAGGTGTCTCATCGGAACATTCAAAACCTTCTCCATCAGGCACATACCAAGGGAAGAAAGTGTCCCGGCAGATCGCCTGGCCAAGTTCGGCCCTCGGGCCGGAGGGACCTTGACGGATCTTTTTCGCCCTTCGACTGAGGAAGGGGAGCTCATGGACATAGAACATCGTCCTTCGTGGAAGGACCCTTTCATGACCTTCTTAGCGAAGGGTAATTTTCCGGAGGATGTTCCGGATCAAAGGCGCTTTCGGTACAAGTCCGCCTACTACGTGCTTCATGAAGGGGACTTGTATCGGAAGACTCTCTCCAGACTCTTGGCGTGATGCATTTCTGAGGAAGAGGTCCCAAGGGATCTGGAGGATGTTCACTCCGGCGAATGTGGTAGTCACTCGGGGAGAAGGACATTGGAAGCACCGGTAATGAGGCAGGGGTACTTCTGGCTGACTCTGAGCAAGGACACAGTAGAATTCGCCAGGAAGTGCCGAAAGTGCCAGCTATTCGCTCCTCTTCAACTTCTACTGGCTCAGAGGCTAAGGAGCATCACGCCACCATGGCCCTTCTCCATATGGGTGATGGATCTGGTAGGACCTTTCCCTCAGGCCAGTGGGGAAAGAAGATTTCTCTTGGTCATGATCGACTAGTTCTCAAAGTGGCTGGAGGTCGAGGCTCTAGCCAAGGTCACCTCACAGGTAATCCTCAACTTCGTATGGGAAGAGATCATCTGCCGACATGGACTCCCACAATCCATAGTTACAGTTAATGGTCCGCAATTCGCCAGCGAGGAGTTCATCAACTTCTGCAGCCAACTCGGGATAGAACTCAGGTTCGCGTCCATCGATCACCCCAGAAGCAACGGGCAAGTGGAGGCAGCGAACATGATCATAGTGAACCTGCTCAAAAAGAAGGTGGAGAACATGAAGGGGAATTGGGTGAAGCAACTCCACTCGGTCCATTTTGCTCTAAGTACTACCCCCAACACTGCCACTGGTGAGACCCCCTTCAAGCACTCTCACGATTGCGAGGCCGTCATTCCCATGGAATTAGAAGTTGTTGGGAATAGTGCCCATCCGTGTTCCTTATTTGAAGAAGTGCTCAACTCAATGATAAGTGCAAGTTATATTTAATGTCACATCTACTTCATACCTGCAGAGATTAGACAATATGTTCAGTACTTCAATAACCTGCCTAAGTATAATATTGTCGAAAAAGGCTAGACATATCGTCGACAAGTACATGCACATCATTGAGATGATGGGAAAAGAAAAGAAGAATGATTATGTATGTGTCATCAAAAAGGATCATGCGTATCGTCGACAACAGCAGGCCTATCGTCAACAACATGCAGAGCAAGGCAGAATGGTGATATCGTTGTGAAATCTACATGACGATATCAGAAAGTCGAAGATAAAGAAGAAGACTCAAAGATGTGGTCGTCAAGAAGCCTTGACATCGATAAGGCTAAGTCAGAATGAATGTCATTGAAAAGGCAAAGGGAAGATCAGTGTCGAAGATATCGTTGACAAGAAACTGTATCGTCAATAAGGCCAAAGAAGAACAGATAGCGTCGAGAAGAAGCCTTTTCATCGTAAAGGCTAAGTGTGACTGATGGCGTTGGACATCATAGTAAAGAAGGCGTGACATCTAGAAGACTGAAGGAGGTCAGTTGAAGACAAGCAGTTGCTAAAGTATAGTCTGTCGACATGATATCATTTATGTCATCGACCTGATAAAGTTGTTACAGTGATATTAAGCAGACAAGAAGATCGCGACGACATCAGTTAGATGACTTCGTGTCGTCATAAGCTCGAGTACAAAAGAGATGTCCAGTATCGTCGAAGATATCACCATCTGATGAAGAATCAAAGATGAGACTAGTTCAAGACATCGACAAACCCTGTCATCGAGATATTGTCCATGTCGTCGTAACAATGGA